>NADL03000638.1:0-600000 GCA_002205965.3 Kappaphycus alvarezii | reverse complement strand
ACACCGTCATCCACCCATCGATGGGTCCCGTTCTCGTATCGGTCTCTCCATGGGTCTGAAAGGAATTTTGGCCGGTTCCGCAGCCCGACGTGCCGCAGACCCGCACTCTCATATTCCCCGCCGTCCTGACGAAGATGTCTTCAAATGGGGGCGTCGAAGGAGGGAAGTTTTTGGGGCTCGTGCAGCCAATTTTCAGGATGGCATGTCGAACAGTGTCAATTCTACCGATGCACCACCGCTAAGATATTCTAACTCTAATGTACGCGTGTCAGGGTGGTTGTCGAAGAAGGGCAGGCGTTTGGGTTCGAGGATTGACCGCTTTTTTGAATTGAATGGCAGTATCCTGAGCAACGCGCGCAGCGAGACTTCCAAGCCAACATGGATGGTTAATGTCAGGGGAAGTAAGGTCTCGTCTGGTCAGGAACGGCAAATTGTTTTCAAGATGAATAAGACTTTTTCGAGCTTTTATGCACCGACGGATGAGCTTCATGAAAAGTGGATTAAGGCATTGCAGGCGGTGTCGGGAAGTGTGACGGACTTTTACGATTTTGGAAAGCTGATTGGAAGAGGTGCTTATTCTGAGGTGTTCCTTGCTAGAGATAAGCTGAGGAACGAGCTGTGCGCCGTGAAAGTACTGGAGAGGTCCAATACGGAGCATGCAAAGCTGATTGATCGCGAGCTCGCGGTCTTGGGGATGCTAAATCATCAAAACGTAGTGCAGATTTACGATATCTTTGACTCGGCTAGGGAGACGTATGTGGTGATGGAGTATTTGGCGGGAGGTGAACTGCTGGATATGATCACAGAAAATGATCACTTGTCCGAGAAAAATTCAAAGCAAGTGATCCGTGAGGTTTTGCAAGCAGTGCAGTACTTACATTCCCGTGGTATCGTGCATAGGGATGTGAAACCGGAGAATATTCTGTGTGTGAACCAGAGTTGGCCGTTAAGGGTGAAATTGACGGACTTCGGACTGTCCAAGTTTGTCGGACGCTCCGACGATGGGTCAGATCGAGTGATGCGTTCGCAATGTGGCACAGCGTACTATCTCGCCCCGGAAATTGCAAATAATGTTGCATACTCCAAGCCAGTGGATTTGTGGGCGTGCGGAGTCGTGCTATATGTGATGCTAGCTGGAAAGTTTCCATTTTATGGAGATACGGACGAAAAGTTCATGAGGAGATTGAGAGCGGGCGTGAAGTTCCCGGACAAAGAGTGGAAGGGGATATCCGGGGATGCGAAAGCACTCGTGAGAGGATTGCTGGATCCCAGCCCGGCATCGCGACTTACTGCGTCACAAGCGTTAGAGCACAGGTGGTTGGTAGATGAGAGTGATGTGACAGCCAGTTCCATGCCCAATCAGGCAGTGGGTGATGCGCGGGAGAGGCGGCGGATGCAGTACGATGCTGCCACGGAACCATTGAGCTTACAGCTTGCGCAATTCTCGACGAGAGGGAGGGCTAGGGTGCCAAATTGTAGCCGAGATATGAAAGGGGATGTGCTAAGGACGGATGATCTAGAGGATGGAGAGTTTGGAGCAGTGCCGATGGCTCCAGCCGCGCCGGTAGGAATGGCTGTGTATGGAGCGAATAGTTTGAGTGCGGACGGATTCGGGGAGTTTTCTATGGGTAGATTGGAGGTTTGAGCTCGTGGAACGTGTTTGTGTACGTGTTTGTGTTTGTTTGTTTGTTACCATATAATGTTTTGTCTTTTTGTTGCGTTGCCTGACACTTTGCAGAGGTGGGTTGAAGGAAGTTTGTTTTGTTCTCCTGGATGGGTAGGATTGCATAGGTTTAGTGCGTAGAGTGAGATGATGGTGAAAAGCGCCAGTGGTTTGAGTCAGTGTAACAGAGCGTGTAAAGCAAGCAAGAAACGACGAACGGAAGCATGGAGGTTGTACACGCGGTAGTAATGGGTAGGCTTGTAAGCGGGTAAGAAAATGCTTGACCAGTGGTTGATTAGTGAGGTGAGTGCGTCAACATGGGGATTGAATGCAACAGTACAGTACAAAGCGTGCAGCCTGAGATCGTGACACGAGTGAGGACGCGCAAGTGCGGCACTGAGATTCTGAGCACCGAGTCGGGAGGGGTTCGGCTGGTGAGAGCTGGTCGGGATGCAAGTGCATGTAGTGACTAGTTTGAACGCGGTTGGCGCGATTGGGAAGAAGCGTTATGGACCGCCGTTAATTAACATACGTCGGGCGTAAGGAAGGAAAAAACGGGTTCCAGGCAAGCACCTCAACACCGGCATTCAAAAGGCTCACTCGAAATAACGTCATGATGATGCAGACCTTGGGAGTAGGTGCAGGGGAGCATATGACTACTTTTTTGATGTGACGCCCAAGAGATGATCTGGCGGTGTCATGAATGGAAGTTTTGTTCCTCTCCATTAATTCCGACAGGTTGATGTTTAGCCACGGTTCTTGCGCATGGGATGTCTGTCGGGATACGGTAAATATGGGAGAATCTCGCATGATTTTTTTCACCTTGATTTGAGTGTGGTGCGTAGACAGTTTAAAAGGTGGAGGTTGTTTTCTATAGTTGTTATGCCAACAATGCTGGCATTGTCATGAATGAATGCATTTCATTGCTTCTGAATTTGTGGCGCAACGGGTTATGAGGCGGTTCGACGGTGCAGTTGATGGTGGAGAATTGCTGCAATGGGGTTAAAGCGGAGCGAAAATGATACCGAAAACATGTGAGTGCTTTTATTTTTTCATGAGGCTTGGCATTGGGAAGTGGAATTGGGGAGGGTGAATGCGTGCGTGTGAGGGACAAGCAAGCAGAAAAGAGGACAGGAGAACAATAAAACCAGAAAGGGTCAAAATTTGCCTGGTGAGGGGAAAAGCGTCGAGGCGGAGGATCCGGTTGGCGTAGCATAGCCAATACGATGGAGGCGGTTAACTGAGGGTAGAGGTAGCAGACGAGTGAATGTAAGAGGCAAGGCAAGAGGAGAGGCTGGGTATTTTGAATGGGACAGAGGTGTTTGCATGTAGATGGCGCGACACATAAAGTCAGCCTGCATGACGTCAGGTTTGCCGAGCGGAGATGTATTTGATGAGCCCGCCGGTTGAACGGAGGAATCTGAAAAAAATACAGCTTCCACAAACTCATCGTTGGTGTGGAACGCAAGACGCGTCGCCCACACATTTGACAACACACATTTGCGCGTTGTCCATGTCTAAACTTTATGTACAGTACAGTAAAGTAGAATCCTATTGACATACTGTATGTTCATTACAGAAAGAATCGGGAAAATCTTCAAGGCAGTCCTGTAATGCTGCGTGAACAGTACAGTACCTTCTCGGCGTTACCAGCAACCACCAATCACCCGACGAAGCACGTGCAAACATACTGTAATACAGTACAGTACAGTCCGTTCTGGTGTCACTGCATCCGCAACGATGGCATGCCAGGCATGTCTTGTCAAGCTGTTTCGAATCAGGACAGCCTCACACGACAGGACCCGAATATGTACGCAGACGGAAGAAACTATTCGGAATTGCTTCTTGAAATCCGCAACACGGAAGCAAAAAAACTGCCACTTTCACTACTCCAATGTCATACAGACGCTTCGTAATGCAATCAACAAAGCCAAGTACCATTCTTTCGAACGTAGGACCCTTCAAATCGAACATTTTGCAAAGAAAATCCCACCTCCCTCCATCCTTGAGTGTTGCCAACGTCATGAAAAAGACGTCCTTTGGCTTGTGTTCCGGCTTTCGACCTCTCCCTCCTTTTCAGTTGCGTCCATTTTTCGGCTCTAGCAAATTCCAAACTGCATCAAATTCAAAGACAGAAAAGTTTGTCATCTCAATTGCAGCATCAGTACCCCCTTCTCTAGAAATGTGTCCAAAACTGGAGAATCGCTTTCCTCGGCTCGGACTCCGACTCTGTTTCCTGCGAGTCGACCGCGAAGTAGCCCAAATTTTGCTCCCTCTCCACCCTTTTTTCCGCCATGATACTTAGCACATTCGATGCGCTGGGTACATTGGAAGCCATTTTTTGGTTCTGGGTTGTATAGTTCGTCAACGTTGACTTCAGCTGCCATTTTGTATTTCCCTTTAAGAATGTTTGCGTCTCTTGAAATTGGCGCGAAGAGAACGTAACCGAAACTTCAGCTTCTGTTTACTGTTACGATTTGGTAGTGCATTCAGTTCGCCAAGCCTGCCACAACCTTTTTTCTTTTAATTTTGGAAGGGGTCGACTGCGAGGCTTTCTAAATTTTACTCATTTGTAACTGGGTGGCATCGTTTTGGGAGTATAATTTTGGCGCAGAATGGATAACTACTTTAAAAGTATTTATAGTAACTTGTTTGTCGCTATTTCTTAGGTAAATACCATAGGATAGGGGACTCATTTTCGTAAAAGCTGCCTTCCTTGGTCAGCACGGGCACATTTAGTTTGCCAGCGACCGACGTTGGGAGTTAATCGGAGTATTAATTTGGGAGTTTAAGTTCTATACTGATATATTACGAGATGGCATAGTTATTTACGAAAAAACATTACACCCACGACAGGATCTTACGCTTTGCAGAGTTACTGAATCATTTTATGATTTGCTCTGTCATGTACGGCAAATATTTCATATTGTAATTACAACTTCCTACAGGGCATGTCTGGTTCTCATGTAAGCACTTTCATTATTCGTTTTTATCCGCATTTGAATCGTATATAAAGAAGTGTATACGTGTGTGAATAGAAATTGCACTAAAGATCTATTGAGAAGCTCTAACTACTACCAAGTTTGTGCAGGAACGATTCTGGTGTCCCAGGATGAACTCCGATACTCACGAGTATTTTCGCTAATTTGTCTCATGCCATAGGATGAGTGGACTTCCAAAGCAGACACCGATGTGGAGCGCCACAGCGAGGACTATTTCGATTTTTTTTGATTTTGCGGGGGTTTTTGCAGCGCTCCAGGGACGGTCTCAGATACATCGTAATTTGTGTCAAAAACTTCACCGGTTGGTCAATAGCCATGCCCGTGTAGGACGCAACAGTGCCTACCGTTAAAATATATTTTTTAAAAAGAAGTAGTCCTTCCATTTGACCCACATCGAGAGATCATCAGTGAAAACAGGATATGCTTCAAGGCCTCCGCGCATGGAGAAGCATGGTACTAAGAGGCGTACCGTTACGGCGTACGCGTCGATTTAAAATTAAATGGCGGAGAGGTCTGTTCGCACACTGAATTTAGGACTGGGATGGTTATCCGCGATGGCTCGGATTGAGCTGAGACACTCCTTAAATATGTGTTCGGGTACAGTTGACACCTTGGGACGAGTTTAGAAGCCCCATCTGCGCTTCAATATAGAGTAAAAATACATATGCAGGGTAGTGATTTAATGTCTCCCCTGCAGTCGCAGGACGCTGGAAACGATAGGTCGAGATTCAAGCTATAGTGGTCCATCGCGGAGAAAGAGCCTTGTGGCGGAGAAGGCCAGAAAGGGTGCCCCACCGGGTCAACAGTTTGCTATGGGAGATAATAACCTATTGGTGCGTGGAGAGGCCTTTCAAGAAACCAAGTGGCCAGCCCTCCATTCAAAATATTTTGGCCGATGCGAGGTGGTGCGAGCATTGCACCCTCGCCATATCCTGCGCTCCCCCCATGGGATATTTTATAGATAAGACATCTCCGCTCGACGTTTAAGCAATTACTACGCCCATAAGGACTACTATTGGCATCAACAGAACTAAGAAGAACAGGGTATGGCATGAAATAATATCATCTCATTTACTCATATCTACTTCTCCGCCCTAGGAGCGATGGGTAACGGATTGAAGGAATGATTATGGATTAAATGCCAAATTGTAGCTTCTGAGTGGTATTGGGGCCTCCACAAGGTCCCGGCTCACCCCTATCGCGCTGATAAGAGCTCTGGGCTGTGTACGATGATGCCTCTTTCGGTCCTTCCGAGCTGCCGTCACAGCTTCTTCTTCACCAACCAACGTCGCCCTTCGCACAATTTAAATCCTCTCGTAATCAGGAGGGGTCTCTCCAAAGGAACAGATACTGAGAGATCCCTGACAAAAGTGTATTGCTAAAATCTCGGCTCAATCTACCAAAGCGGGTTCTAGGTCCTGAGTTCAAGGCAAACAGCATGCTTGAGTCCGTAGATGGAGTGAACTAGGAGGATATAAACCACAGAAGTCACTGATTGAAGGTGCAGCTGAGAAACATACTCGAAATGAAAGTCGTTCACAATCTCCCTAGTAACCGTACTTCCTTCCAACTCCCGCTGCGGTTCCAAAGAGAATGAAACAGACGGAATAGAGCGAATTAGCTCCCCAAGGTAGCTGAACCCCCTGATAGATCAAGGGTGCACCGCAGTTTCCTGGCGCTCTTGAATAATTTTCTCGCCGCTTTCAGGAACAAGCGCTTCGCTCGGTTCCAAGAAATAGAACAACGCCTTGCGCCACGGATGCAAGCATAGAATGGTCTCTCCATTCGTTGAAGGTAACCAAGCGGTCACAGAGGAAGTAATGAGAGGCGTGCGGAGAAGACCACCGGGAAATGGTTACATTGACCTCCTTCTTTTCACTGGAGTGCTTAAGATACCATGCGTCTATTTCCAAGAGATGAAGCGTCTGTGATTAATCGTCAATTGCTTCAAATTAATCTTTTGAGCACAAGAGGGGTTCCACTCCGTCTTATAGAGAAGGATAGAATATGGAGTCCCTTCTCAGTTGGGACGGGCAAAATAATAATAAACCTCAGCTTCTTCGGCAAATTACTCCCGTTGAGAGCCATGCTGTGGAGATAATCCAGTCCGGGTCTGAGTCCAACGGTCCGTATTCTATTCTTTCGCTGATCTATTCAGTTAACAAGATTATCTTCGTGTTAGAAAAGTATGACGCCGCCATGGTCTGGTGAAATTGACTTCAGGCTATTTTGGTCGGCTTATGTGGGCAATGACTCAAGAGAATAAAGTTTTGTGATCTTTTTCACAAAAAAGGTCTATAATATTCTGGAATCATCCACCCAAGAGGTCTTTGTTATCACTGTGATGAAGTAGTGTTTGATATAATAACCAATGTTCGAAGCGATTATGTCCAAAGAATTTCGTTACAACTTGGTAGATAGAATAATCGGGAACTGACTTGCTGTAGATGACTTAACCCAGGAAGAGTACATCAAGGTACGCAATTAAAAAGAAAGAGACTTCTAAAGAACTCTGGATTTAATCTGAATGCATACACGTGATTGAAGTACTGATCGAATATTACGAAAGATTCGAGCGATCAAGCTTCTGTCTATGGATCGCCTCCAGGCTGTCGCGAACTCCACGGCAGGCTTAAAATATACGGTCTAACTTTCTTCTTTCGATAGTTTGTAGGAACTCCCGCCTAGGAAAGTTACGAAAAAATTCTCGCCCTGTCTAGCCGTCAGCTTACAGAGTTCAATACGACATAATAGAGGCCAGAATAGTTCAGCTAGGCTGCTATTTATTCGGAGGCCGAATTTTATCTCTCTATTGGATAGAAAATTGTTACTAGAAGATACAAAGGACGTCAACAGACTCTTACTACGCCATTCCACCCTCCGTGATCCCACAGGAACCCTACCCGAGAGTGACTGCATCCGTAGCCGCAGCGCACTATCCACAGTCGATTCGTTCGCTATTTACTTTTTCAGCTCCATCTACGATTAACCCACCTGCCCAGACCGAGCCGATACTACGGGAGGATCACGACTGGTGAAATAGCCAAGTGAAAAGATCGGGATGCCGTAGGGGATAAGACACACGCGATCTAGGGAAGAATAGTGTTTGGAGCTGTAGTTACCCCGTGTTGTGCTGTGGAGACAGAGTAGTGCTGTTCCCACTGAAGGATAAAGCGCGTCGGTTAGATGAGAGGTAGGATATCAACGAGCAGAGATCGGCGATGCTTGGGAACGTGGTTCCAGGACGGAGCAGAGGAGATAATTACAGTAAAGAGAGAATTTTTGGGGAGGGGAAGACACATAGGGGTGAAGAGGGACAAAAAGACTGCGCTCAAATGCACTTCGAACCGTACTGCAATCCCAATTCTACCCTCCACCCATATGCGTGGCTTCTGGACGTTTTGGAACGAGTGTTGGTTACCATAGTCTAGAAAATTCCCGGTTATTTACTGACCCTCTAGGGATAGCGCAGCCCAGAAAGAAAACGCTACGTTACCTACTAAATAGCCAGCGGAACCTCTTCGTCCATAGATCCCAGTCCCATCGCTCTCTGGCCAGCTACTTCATCCTTCACTTCTTCCTTCCCTCGACGCATCATACTGCCAAAGTTGCGCGCGAAACAATAACGCCTTCCACGCCCTCATCAAACGATTAGACATGTAAATGTAGATGCAGGACAGGTACTTGCCAATTAAGCAGCGAAGCTATGAGTGGACTGTCGAATGACCAGAACTGGTGGTGGGGTTTGAAAGTTGGAGCTAACATATAGCACGAGGTATCATAGAGATTATAATCTGAACGTAACGTAAAAAAATGCGACGAAGGAGATTATTGGGAGAAATGAGGTTGGGAGAATTAATTTCGGCGAAAACGAGTTAACGTAAGGAGTTCGATGCAAGAAGCTATAAATATTCGTGATAAAAATAGCACAACTGAAAGGCGCAGAGGCTCTGCAGAAAATATTTTCCCAATGCTCTGCTTCGAGGGGACACTGAGATTTTTGTCCCTGTAATAAAGCCAAGTGGTGATTCTGGGAGGGTATTTGAGGTTCAGTTCGACTTACACCCAACGTATTGATTGAAGCAGATATGGAGTGAATGGAAACAAGCCCATATAGAAGACTTTAATCTTATTGAATGACTTAGGCCAAGTGCCATACCATGTCGTGACGAATGTATTGACCTTCTACCCATCTCCATCGATGTACATCCAGAATTCTGCTCAACGGTCTTAAGGCTCTCCATGACCCAGTAAATGTTCAGCTGATCGTCGACGGAGACACCCTTGCTCTGAATTCCGGATTCTTGTGACACGTATCTCGGCGTTTGTTCTACAATACACCGCGGTTATGCTCAATCACCGAAAAGTGCACACTCAACCGACCTTTCGATTTCCATATAGGGCTCATGCATCATCTCTCCCCTGAGAAATATCAAATAAAAGGCCTCTTTTTATTAAGCAACGGAAATATAACAGTTAATATTTTCATATTGGACATAAATTTTCTTACAATGTGTCGATGTGCACTTCGACTGTCCGATTGTTACTGTTTGAATATGATGCAGGCTTTATTCCTCGAGTCATTGCGCTCTGATTAGTTCGAAATAAATATTTACTTGGAGTTGGGAAAGTACTACAAAATTGCGGATTTGAAAATCGAGGTAATGGAAAGTTTAGTCACAGTAAACCCAATTCAAAATTTGCACACCGATATGATCAAAAAAGAAGAGAAAATATTTTCCCTCGGAGAATAGAATCCAGAGGCGTGTGCAGTGTTAGCTGATGTCGCGCGGAATGTGACCGTTTGAATTATGGAGACTTATGAAAGCATTCGAGCGGGATGTTAACCCCAAGGCACGCTGACGCGGCCATTGTGCTCAACGCGGCATGTATGCATTCTGAAATTGATATGGACCTTTAATGAAAATTATTTGTCGTTCTAGAGTGATGACTTGCCCAACATTTCGCACTTCCAGCAGCGTAGACGTGATCAATTTCATCTTAAAAATATTAGAATACTTCCAAATTCCCCCAATTATATTATTTCACCCCAAATTTTATATTTCGTTCCGAAAGAAGACCAGATTTGAAAGGAGTAGAATGCTATTGATATATTTAATAGCATTTTATTCGGTTTTAGACTTATTATTTTAGATTTTGTAGATATTTTCGTGATCAATTCATGTTTCTCAAGTTTGGCGTTCTTAATTCTTACTCATTTGATCATAATGAATACATTTGAAGCTAAAAGGTGGAAGAAAAGAATATGAACCAGCTCCAATTGAGATTTTATGAAAAATTACCAATAATAAGTTCATAAAAAATAGAGAAGGACATGATTTCCTGTGATCAGCACAGGAAAATCAAGTGTCTGTGAGCAAAGAAAATTTTAAACATTTACATCTAAGTTAATTAAACCTTTACATAACTTCTAAAGCAATGATTGTATAGAATATGGGCGTCAAAATTACCAAAAAAGGTTTAAAGCTCCATCTCATATCTGAAAGTGAATTTGAACTTTACTATTGCTGAGAAATATTACTTCATCAAATTTGATAGGGATTAATACAACATTTCACTTCAGTTTGATTGAAACAGCTTTCGGTACCATTTCGCTTATAGTTTACCAACTCATAACTAATAAGCAACACCATTAAGACATATACCTCGAATTTTTTTTACAGAATTGGAACATTTGGGCTAATGATTGGTCTTAACGCTTGAATCATCACGTATTTTTTAAGTTGTCGTTTTGAACTATCTTTTAATGCAGTTGAAAAGCAAGGAGATTTATCCTGAGCTTGGTAGGCTTTCAGATTTATATTATTCTGTAAATTTGTTCAGAGTTGACCAAGTGTATCAGAGTAACCAAAGTTTAGGTGATTGTTTGATGAAAATTTTATTTCAAGAGAACGAAAATAATTACTCAGGAACAGAAATTGGCTCACCTTCATCATGTTTATCAGTTGACTTCATGACTGCCATGAATAGAGTTTATATTTCTAAATTAATAAAAAAGGAATTAATCTTTATTATAAAGTTTTCAGTATTAAGTTCCATGAAAAGCCAAAAATACACGATATTCGGCTTTAACGGGGCTCTCGGGAGCACATCCATTATCATAAAGGTATTCTCTAGACAGTTTTTCAGCCATTGATTGGTGTTATTTCGACAATATTTGGCCCTATTTTTCGCAACCCTACGAAACATACCGTCCACGGGTTCAAATTTAACAAAGTTTTTGATGCGGTTCATCCGTAACTTTTCGATGTGATAAAACATTTGTTGACCATGGGTAATGAAAGTATTGAGTTGGTAGAGAATAAAAGTGTTGAATATTGGATCGAAAAGGAGGGGTTGAAAGCAATTTATACTCTAAAAACTACTGAAGCCTCAAAAGAACTACAGTCGGTATCATTCTTCAAACATACTACAATTTTCACTATTATGTAGAACGTTTAATAAAAAAAGTTGTTTATAACAACGGATTTGAGAAGAACAAAGAAAAAAAAAGTCAGACAAGAAGTGGAATGATGCTACATGTAGCGAAAGTGTTTCGAAATATTTATGGTAAGAAGAGCATGAAGATAGGAAATCCGAAGAGGTATGGGACTTTGAGGTTATCCCTGGTGAAAGATTCTTCCTAGCGATAACTGTGCTTATCAGTGCCTTTTCAAGCTATTTTAAGTATTTTAAATACACCTAAAGCATCGTTTAATTCAATTATTACAAGTATCGACTAGCGTTGTTTAAAATTTCAATCATTTTGGCATTTTTGTGTGTGATTAATTATTCGTCCTTAATTCTGTCTCCTCTCAAGAGTTTCGTTACAACTTTTCCCTCCGTTCTCGTTACTTATGTGGAAAATACCCTTTTTAAAATCCAAATGCTTTATTATTTTAAATTCCTTTCAAAATTTCAAATTTTGAAAATTAATTTTTAATTTTTCGTAAGCATACATCCTATTTACTTTGAACTAGATTCAGGTCTACCTTGATCAAGATCAAATTCTAATTAATCTCTTAACTATGTTTCAACATTACCATAAAGTAGTTTCTATGTTATTTGTTTTGAGTGGCAGATAGCTCTCAAAAATGCGTTCTTTTTGTTCAAAATACGGATTTATGTTTATCAAGAAGAAGGAAGAATGAAGCATTATTGTTTGTTGGCAAGTCCCCACTATACAGCACTTCGGGTTCTGCTAGACGGACGACTCTGGACAATGGCTGAACCAATTGCCCACTCAAGCCAGAAATGGGCTGGAAGAAAACTCGACCACCTGAACCGAGGATTCAGGAGGCTTAAAAATTCCCGCTGTAAGCAAATAGGCTTAAGGATAGAGACGGCTACGATGTTTATCAAGTGACTGAAGTTTACGAGAACCATTTCTGCAGACACTAGAGGTTCAGTTTTCCATATAAAGGATTTCTTGGAGCAATTTTTGCGCAGAGGGCGCGCCAGATCCACTACTGACGGAAAGCAGCGCATTTCACATACCGAAATTGAATCTGAAACCTTTTTGATTCCGAGGGCTCACATCCAGATCCTGAATGTTACACTCAAGAGTAAACCGAAAGGATGGCTTTCGCGTTGTAATTTGTCGGCGTTGGTACGCTTCGATTGATCCAGAGTAAAGATTTATAATTACCAATTGTAGGTTTGATTTGTTTTGAAGCTCGGAGAAAAGATTTTTTGGCTGTCATACTATAAGCTTAGCAAGATAAAAAGGATCGAGGTGTTTTCAGTTTTGACAGCTGGGGTCGGATCGAGCTGTTACGGGGAGGGAGCTTATGCGGGGCAGGTCGCGATTCTTGTTCTACTCTAGACCCGGGGGGCCAGATTTTCTCTGTGGTAAGGCGAGCTCATCTCAGCTTTTATTGAATAGTTCCTCTAATGCTCAAAATAAATCGGAATGAAAATATATGTCAGCTATAACTTCTAGGGTTATGGTTTCAAACTGCGCAAAACTAGTACAAAGTGGGCTCATTTTCAAAATTAGAAAGCAAAAAGATTTAATTCTGGAATTCCCTGAAGATCAAAGAATATTCAGGGTGAAAAGAGGGAATAATTACGGAGAACACGAAAAAGGAAGACCTTTCCACTTAGTGTAAACGATATCGGCATATTAAGATGGCATTGTTGGTTGCCCATTTCACTTCGAAGTCAAATTTGGTAGATACTGAGCTAAGAACACAGCAGATACATTATCTAGTTCCTTCAAAACTTAATTGTATAATCCTGCGGAAAGTCGTACAGTCTCTGTCTTTAATAAACCTAACGAGCTTTCCTGAAAATAAATAGAATAGCACATTATTGTAGATAGAATATAGAAAAGTAGACTCAAAAAGAAAAAAAGCATTCAATATGAAATTATGTAAATCAAAAGAGCAGTTCAACAAAAATAATGAATTTATCCTGGAAACGCTTTCTTCGCAGTTTCGACTGGATGAAACAAAACAATATTTTCATTCTCTAATGTTGTGTTATAGTAATTTAACGAAAATAAAGGTATAGATCATCGAATAGTAATATATACATGTAAAGTAATACAAAATTGGATTCAACAGGTCTTTTGACCATAGGGTAGGCAATATCTCAATTAGTACTGGATTTCTTTAATCATATATCTTCGAATAAGAAAGAATCGATATGAAACTTCGGGGATATTACTTCGTTCTCTCACTTTATATTCAGGGGTATATATTTCCTTTTTAAAAAGTCATTTAAATTTAACCAAAAATACTGATCAGACGCATATTCTCTGCTGTTAAATTAAAAACCACGAAACAGAAATTAAATTCTCCGGAACTGCTTTTTAGGGTGGCATTCCTGTCTAATATGAAAAATTTTGGCGCTATCCTCGTCAACCGAATACAAGCGCATCTTAAACAGCCCAAAATGAACAATTTCGTACTGACAAGGAGCGTTCATTTCAATATGAGTGTTTGACAGGTCAGTGTAAGTAAGATTGAAAAGATCATAGAGGTACTTCATTCAGCACCGGATACTGCTAATCATCTCCCATAGTGAGAAGACACTTCCAGAAAAGCTTTCAAAGATAATGCGGCCAGACGTAATTTTTTTTGTTCATATCATCTTCTTAAGAGTGACATTTCCAGTACGAGGATTCTTAAACGAAATTTATCGGTCTACTGTATTGCACATGATCTCACTTATCAGTTAATACACCAAAATAGTTATGATAAACTCCACAAAGCATATCAATTTCAGCAATTTACCTCTCAATTCTAATCTTCTCATAAAACTGTCTTTTAGGAGCTTATATTTCGGTGAAATATTTATATGCAAAAAGTAGGCCCAGAGTAATTGGTTTTAAGGACAAGGGGCTCCACCTTCGATAGAAAAATAATCTAAACATTAAACATGCAGATATTATGCTTTCAATTAAAAACTCCCTTCATTTATGTCTCCACTGGATCGGTTAGTTTGTTGGGAGGATGAAAATTTTGGCATATCATGTTGTTGTATTGCAATTGATCTTTCTGTTGTCCTGAAGTATTTTAAAAAACGTAAAAAGGGATTCGTTTACTTCTTTAAGTGATTGAAAGGTAAGAATACTGAGAAACTACTTAAAGTTTTGGCTCATTCTCTTGAACTTTGGCCCTACAAGCTGATTTTGAGCCAAGTTACGAATTTAATCTCAAGCGTCGAAATTTGACATCTGATTAACGTTTTTGAGCTTCTCTTGTCGCGAAAATATCAAATATTGAGATAAAGAATGATCTTCAGTGCTTTCAAGATCGTTGTAGCGGGCATGAAATGTCTGTAACTCTGCTTCTCGTTCGAAACAATATATGATAATATCTCAAGGGCTTCAATACGTGTAGATGCATAGGGATAGAGCCAGTGTGTTAGGTGTTGAATTAGACCGTATGTTTATATTTTTAGTGAGGGTCAACTAAATTGCAGAAGAGAAAGGCGTTTATGAATCGATAATTATAGTGATGAGTTCCTGATTTTGGAGATAGGATTTTAATGTATTACCAAACTATAATAGTAATAGATGTAACTTTAAATAAGTTATTCAATAATTAATGTAAGAACAAGAAGACTTAATATTGAGAATTTAACCCATGTGAAATTGAATTAATATTGAGTATTGCTTGTAGTAAATATTCAAAATTGTTCTTACAATCAGGCTGAGAAATGTAAACGATTGAGGAGTTTTATCATGTATATTGACGATAATACGAAGAAAAGGAGGAGCTGGGGTGTGCTTTCGTTGCAGATATCTAAATAAAATCGGAAAATGCTCTAAATGCATAAATTTAATGAACCCAATACTTGAATATACTCGGGTATTAGGTTTTAACTTTCCTATGTAGTGTTTTATTTTCATCGGTTCATCTTTGCGATACCCGTAACCAGTATTGATGAGGCTTCTTTCAAGTCCACTGTTAAATGATGAACTGTAACTTTTGAACTGTATTTCAATCTGAATGGCGTTTCAATTGCTCTGAACGCACTTTTTGGCAGCCTCTTGCTTTTAACACGCCAGAAAACATTAAAAAACTTATTTTACTTATAAGAGCGTCGAATTAAGGCAATTTAGCTCATCAGATGTAATTCGCTAAAACGATTCTATTCCGTGATTAAATTGAGAATGCTCTCGTAGTCTGTGCTTAGGTATGGCCGTAAATTCAAATTAATATTTTAAAGAAGCGTGTTTAAATTTATGCTTTTTTTTTAAATCCGTACGTATTTTTTCTAATGAATTATTATAAAAAGCTTAAAAGTAAGTAAAATAAATTTTAACAGATAAAATAAAATATAAATGTTACAGAGAACCACATATTATAGATCTACAAACAATGAAAGGAATGAAATTCTTAAAAAAGTAGTTTCTAATATAGGCGAGTATTCTCTCCTCCTGTCGCTTCACCGATGGGAGACACGAATTCTGACACGAATATATGTATGAAAATTTAATTTGTCTCATCGGGAGTGAAGAGAAAGACACAGTAAGCCTGCAAATGGTTATTTTTTGAAACTAAGAGCGTTCTTAAAGCGCAATATGAAAGTTTCCGTGACATTAAACTAGACTGTCGCATATGGCGAATTGTCGCGTATTGTCTTTGTTGTTCTCTTAAAAATTAACGCGAAGACTTACAATCACAAGTAATAAAGATCCAAAGTAGTATAATGCAGACGACTGTCCTAGATGTCTTTGCGATATAGGATTTTATTGCCCAGGAAAAATATTATTGCGCGATATTCACTCCCTCCGGATCCGGAAAACCCTTTAATTTATCGCAGAAACTTTCGGGAAATGCTTTTTTGGCATTGAAAAGCAATTTGACTCGTCTAGTTCGAAAATGTTTGCGCTCAATAGATATTTTAGGTAAAGTTCACTTGAGAATTTTCTCTACTGGACTCAGAACGAAACTGTCTGCGTCATTGTTTCCAAACTAGCCGAGGAATCACAGAAGAGGGTTATGTCTCTTTCTCAAGACGAACGCTTTCTTTACTTAAGCCTCTTCGGTTTAGTATCCGCGGGTAATAGCGTTTGGTAATTCGTCGCTTTCGAGACCAGCAAGGTAGCCAGTAAGTTCAGCTTAGGTTTGATAGAGGAAGCAGGGGTTAAAGATATCGGATATAATGCAAGGTTTGACTTGAAAGACGCAATGTTACGCTACGAAGAAGCAACGGCTGGAATAGACCAGAACGTAGTGGAGCAGTTCTATTTTGAATTAGTAAGTAGGACCAAGTTCGGCTTTGCACAGTGGTGATGTAAATAAGTCACAGTTGTCCCTTTCAGATCGATGAGAGGCTTTTTTTATAGGATATATAGAAATAAATGTTGAAAAATGTTTCTGCACTGCAAGTATGACCCTGCAACTCATATGAACTAGAATATTCGAGAATTTTCAAACTGTGGTGGTACTTATAGTTTTGTCCAATTAAAATCAGGCTATCTTTGAAGCACCCGGGATTCATGCTGAAGCTCTTGATGCATAAAAATGAAGTTTTCAATAATACTATAGCCTGTGGGGCGTGGGATGCGTCAGCTACCCATACGCCTCCTTTGGCCACAGTAATGTCGAGATCCTTTTAAATGCTTTCGGCAAATCGCCGATCATCCTCGTCGCGCACCATCTCAGTGAGAAACTTGCATAGAGACTTATAGTTGGAGTTATCAGCAGGATTAAGTAATTAATTTACGGGAAACGTAGGCCAATGAGAATTCATGAGCATGGTGTAATGGAAGAGGTGCTCTTGCATGCCAACATCATGCAAAGCTGCTGTCTCAAAAATGCAGATATGTAGGATATGACTTTATAAGAGTTAGTTTAGTTAATTACGGCCCATTTTGTGGTACATTTTCGCCAGCTCGTCTAAAGAGTACAGGAATTAGTTCATGTTGTCGCATTCATGGTAAATATGTCTGAATTTGAGCAAGAAGGGGAGAGAAATGCTCAGATTGAGTACGTTGGCCTTAACCTGTTTGGAATTCTTGTATGTTACAGTACAAAGCCTGATTTGGGTGACAAGCCCAAAAATCATCGGCACATAATCCAAAATGATGATTTCCTTGTAGTTCAAGTAGGAATGTCTGGGAAGTGTAACCCGTCTGATAACTAATCAAAAGGCGGAGAATTTCAGTTGTGCTTACATTACCTTCGAATCTGATAACAATCTGGAGCCCTCGGATGCAATAGTACTGGCGGGACAGGTAGTATACACGGGTATAGGCAATCCATTGATTGCAGCGTGATAGGGTTATATCGCCCGCATTCGTCGAGAAAAGTTGTATAATGGGAAGTGTTGTGATTTACAGCTTCTTGACAGTGACGTACAACTATATCGAAGGCCGGATAATTGGAATTAATGTCATTTCAGTGTAGGCCTTTAATTGGATCCTCGAAAGAACATAAGAAATGAAAGAGAAAGCTTTAAAAACAGCTTTTTGAGTAAAGGCCAGAACTGAGATCCCGACCGGGAGTCAGATCCATTGTGGCCAACATCGTCCGGATCGCGCAAGCGAGGTTGTTCCGCGAGTTGCAACAGTAATTAGTGAATCCGTAAACTGACCGCGATCAACGTCAAACCGACATCACGGAGAGGGGTAGCAGGCTTAACGAGAGCACGGTTCGCCAAAGGATTCCAACCAATCTAAAAGCACTGCGTCTGATGGAAGTAGCTACCAGGTATTTCACTGCATACCAGAGGCAGAGTGACCTTTAGGAGGAGCAGATAGCCGAGAAGAACCGTCAGCCTGGAGTAAACGTTACGCCGACTTCCCAAAAGGTATTTATCGACAACTCACTGCTGCAGATATTTTTGACAGCTGATTGGATAAAAGCCAGTTCCGTTAAGGACATTACAGAGAAACAGCTGCGTGAATGTGTGACAGAAGGGGCCAGTTTCAAGCTCGAGGGGAACGACCTTACACGTATCGAGCTTGCGGAGCTCCTTCAGGAGTTCCAGTCGATTTTCGATTAAGACTGGGGAAAGCCGACCCAGCCCGGTTGCCGCCCATGCGGATCAAGCTAGATCCGGAGAAACGACCGGTAAAGGCCAAAGCGCGCAGATACCCCGCGACGCAGAGAGCCTTTCTAAATGAGTATACCGCAAAGCTAGTGGAGTTGGGAAGCATTGTCCCCAATCCCCACGCCGGCCGGGAAGCAGCACCGCTTTTGGTACCAAACGTGGATTCAAAGGCCAAGTTTCGGTGTACTATCGATTTAAGACCAGTTAATGCAGCAACAATCAAGCAATCGTGGCCGATGCCACATCTTGCATCCGAGGCTCATTATTTTGCAGGTATTCGTTGTTTGCTGTTATCGATTTTGTACATGGTTACTGGCAGCTACCGCTGCATCCAGATTTGTACACAGCGAGTGGTGTAGTGTGACCATACTTAAATTGCTCGTCTAAACGGATTATACTGGGACTAACCAACGCAGCTGTCCATTTTCAGCCTACAGTCGAGCCGGTGTTCAAGGAACTACGCCGAAATATCAAGTCATAGATTGATGAATTTAATCTGCACGCTAAGGATGAGAAGACGTTGCTTCTGTTTTTTGCGCCCTTTTTCCTAAATATGCACTGAATACGGTCTGTTTGTATCGGCCAAGAAGAGCCATGCGTGTGAGATTAAGTGGTGTGGCAGGGTTTTTTAAATGGTAACAGCTACACCATGGATCCAGCGAAGGTGGAGTGCTTGCGTGACATGCACGAGCCCCGCACGGCTGACGAGCTTCGCGACTTTATTGATTGTTGTAGTTGGATGGCTACGGCAATTCCTGATTTAGACAGACGCATAGCCCCTCTAACTAAGGTAGTCGAGGCTGCCTACACAAAGGCAGGTAGGCGCAAGAAGCGTGCTATTAACGGTACATCATTAAGAATCCTGTCTCGGGGCCGAGAATAATCCCATGCGTTCGAGATCATACAAGACAGTCTCTGCAAGACAGTTTGTTTGTCATACCCGCTAAAGGGTAATGTCGTTTGCATCTTTACTGATGCATCTGACAACTTTCAGTCTGGGCTTGTGACTCGAGCTAATCAAGAGACGTTCCGGAGGCCGTTTCTGGAGCAGCAGAACGAGCCATTGGCGCTCCTTGGCGGTACCTTCAAGGGGTCCCAATGCAATTGGAGTACGTAGGAGCGGGAGAGTTTTGCGATAGTGAAATCGTTCGACAAGCTGGACTAATTGTTTATGCATGAGAACCGTGTTTACGTGTTTACCGAACACCGTAACCTCCTTTTTGTATTTGCGCCAATCGCGCCACAACTAACCCTAGGACAGCATGTCAATGCTAAAGTGCAGCGTTGGGTGGTTTTATTGTCTAAGTTCGAGTATAATATCGAGCACATCCTGGGGGAAGAGAACGTATTCGCTTAAATACCAACTCGGTGGACAAGGGGATATCGGAAGAACGGATTGAGTTCCTGGAAGATATTCAGTCTAGTGCAGGCAGATCTGCAGACAACGCCAACGACCGACGAAATAAAATGGCCCGGCGTTGATGTGATTCGCCAGGTGCAAGAAAACCACAACGCCTCGGCTCATCTGAAGAAAGGGGAGGATGATTTGCTGCGTGATGGAGTCCCGGTCTGGATTCTGGCTGTCGCGACTGAGCTAAAGTTAAAGGTTTTGATACTTTCGCACTGTGGGAATGTAAGAAATAGAGGTACTAATACTACGGAGATCATTTTCCGTGAAAACTTCAAGTGGAATGGCATGAATTCTGACGTTCGCGACTTCGTACGAGATTGCCTGCACTGCTTAGTAGCAAGGTCAAGAGAGGTTGTACCACGTCCACTCGGATCAGCATTAAATGGGGAGAAAAATAATGAAGTGATTCACTTTGAGTACCTGTATATGGTTGAGATTGTCAGTAATCTTTCGTATGTGTTGCTTATACGTGAAGATTTGAGCTCGTTTCCCTGGTTATGGCCGACTGTTGGAGCAACAAGCGAGGCGGCCGCTGTTGCATTGTGCACCTTGATAGCAACGTTTGAAGCCATGGAGTACATAGTGTCGGACCAGGGTACACATTTCCAGAATGAGCTGTTTGACCTGATTCCTTCAGAGCTGAAAAATAGTCATCACTTCACGACTGCCTACTCGCCGTGAGCAAACGGGTCTTTGGAGCGGATAATACGAGGAATCAAGCGAGCTTGCCTCACAGTACTGCATAAGCTCAGGCTGTCAGCAAAGGATAGGCGGGCAGTGACTGAATGTGTACAGAGCATACTAAATCAAGCTCTGTTGAAACGCTTGGTACTACGCCCTGGTACTACTGGTGTTTATCGCTCACCATTGGAGGTTTTTACAGGACCCAGGCCGAAAAGGCCGTTGTTGCAGGCGTTGCCTACTGAGAAGTAAATGAAGTTCCTTCTTTATCAGAATTGAGAGCTGCTTAGATAGTTGAGGTTGACCGAACACAGAAAGCATTCGAGGAGATGCATCGGGTACTAATCAGAAAGTTTCGGCGAGACTTAGGCATGAAATCTTCAAATAAAACGCGCGTACTAATGTGAGGCATGCGGCGTTCAATTTGGGTGACTATGTGCTCGTGCGCAAGGCAGAGAAGCAAGGACTCAGATGGAGGGGTCTGTAGCAGATTGTGGGATCGACGCGCCACTGGGTGTATGAGGTAAGACACTTTTTTGGTGGAAGAGTGGAGCATGTGCATGCCCATGACATCATTCTGTATCGCACAGAGCTTGACGACGAGGTTGTCGACTCTCAATTGCTTGAGTATGCCCAGCACTCAGAGAATACATATCAGAACGTAAAGGTGTTGCAAGGGATCCGCAATCAGAATGGACAAATGTAGATCTTGTTAGAGTGGCATGGATTTCCAGATACAACGGATTAGACATGGGAGCCATTAGACAGGGCATACAAGGATCTACCTGGGTTATTGAAGGACTTCCTTGCTACTGCTAGTCAGAGCGGGTTGAAGTCAGAAGGCCGCAGAACCTTTGCCTTGGTTGAATGAACTTACAGAAAGCTATATTAACTTCATAAGGCCGTGTTATGAAGTACAGCTTCTTGGCAGTGACGTACAACTAGATCAAAGACCGGATAATTGGAATTAGTGTCAGTTTAGTGTAGGCTTTTAATTGGATTGTCGAAAGGACGTGAGAATTGAAAGGGAAAGCTTAAAACAGCTTTCCGAGAACAGGCCAGGCCTGAGGTCCCGACAGGGAGTCAGAGCCATTGTGCCCATCATCTTCCGGAGCGTGCAAGCGAGTTTTATTCCGCGAGTTGCAACAGAAGTTAAGATTATGTAAGAGCTCCTCATAGCGATGGCGTACGTCTTTCAGTTATGTTTAATTTCATGTTAGTACGCGTAGAACTAATTTCAGTTCGGATCTAGTTGGTGCTGCAGCTGATGAGTGAGGGAGATTTATAGGTGCTACTCGTTTCGGTCCACAGGGGTATGAAACTTGTCCTGGTCGGAAGGGCGCTCTAGTTCACAATTCGGTGATTGATTGAAAGCGCTTCCAATCAACTCTTTATTGATAATACTTTCAGTGGATCAATTGCGTTCTGGACAGTCGCGGATGAGATGGAGCTACAAATAGATAAAAATTCGTGACAGGAATTTTCCTGTCTTATCCCTTATTTTTATGAGCGTACTGGGAGCGAAAAACACATCATAATGGGGTGTGAGTAGATCGCAGAGCCTCCACGGTGAAGTTTCTAATTGCTGCTAAAATCAGATTGCAGATCACGGTACTCTTGAAATGACAATAAGGAAGGTCTCTGGACGATAATTCGCTTAAAAGAGGGTTGGCCAGGTTCGTTGCAGGTAACAGCCACTTGAGTGTCTTTACAATAACTTAAGTTGCGATAAATGCAGAAAATAGGTGTTAACTAAGTTTCGCTCCAGCCTTTGCAGTATAAGTTATGTCCTGCTGTCGGATGTATTGATAAACCCGGGCGTGGAAGATATTTGGGTCTCTTGGTATTGCAAAAGTCATGAGTGGGACACCAAATGGCTCGGATCTAACTGAATTTATGATTTAATGACGTACTAGCAAAGGAAAATGATATGCAATACTGAGTAATAATTTCATGTATGCGGCCCTCTAGAAGGTGCTATTTCCGAGAGCTATCACTTCGGGAGTTTCACCTTTGCCAAAACATTTCGGCTGCTCATAGTTTTGGTAGTCTATTTATTATCGACTGTGGATGGGATCCAGATTTTGAAGGCTATATGGGCCACTTCGGCGATATCCTCCGCCATTCGGCTTCAGGACACGTCCAAGTCGTTCATAATCTCTCTTAATTCTGCATACACAGATAAAATTTTCAGGCTTACCTCAATAGTGACACGGCAATTTTCTTAGTACCAGCGTATTCTACGGCGGCCTGCTGGGCTTGATGTCCATTCGCTATGTACATTAAACCTACTGATGTGAGTATTTGCCCTCATTGAATTTCTGGGAATTTAACTTGCTTTCCGTTTCCAACATTTGTGGAAGGCTCATCAAATTGGAGTGGGTTGCTCGGATTAGCATTTCGCTTTAATTTGGAGGAAAAGACACTTTAAAATTCTTCAAATGCGGTATATTTTGAGAATACGTTGACCGTTTCGGTGGGAGCAAAAGATTATGGTAAAGAGCAGATGAGCTTACTCACCTTTTCCCTGTCCGAAAGTTTTTCTGCGTAGGTTACAAGTTCGTCACAGAATCCCAAGGAACTAGAAACATGTTTCTTCCGACGCTTTTCTCGTCAAAGATAGGATTTTCGAGCTTTTGTTTAAGATAATAAATCATTTGAGCTGAAAAGTTATGCGGAATCAAGCGATTTATTCCTTAAATTCTTAGCTGTCTTTCTTCGTCATCGACAACTCTTCGAATATGTGGGAGTACAGAAGGGCCAAGGCATTTCAAAATGTTGCTTTTGGCCTTTCTTGACTTTTTTAGTCACTCAGTGTGGCGACTTGCTAATTTCGAGCTAAGTAGATTCGAGAACCCAACGAGAAGGGGATCATCTTTTAGTAAGAACGCGTATTGCCGGAGTTTCCAATGGAGATAATCAGAGGGTTTATTTCTAGAGGACAAGTAGATTTTTGGCGTCGTCTCTGTATAGTGCGTAACGGACAAAATTAAACGGGCTTCACAAAAAAATTATTCAATTTTAAGTTCTCTCTGCAATGTTACGATGAAAAAAGTTGCTGGAATTCCACGATCTCGTCGTCCCCTTTTTCACTCTCTACACTTCCGCAGCTTCGCAGCAGTCATTATTATCTGATACAGGAAAGATTTCGGACTCCGCCTAATTGGGTTTCATATCAGGCCTTCTCATCGGCGACCTTGCAGAAAATTCTGCTTTTCAGGTGCTCGATTGGGTCTTGCAAAAATCTAAGAGACTCATTAAGTATATTGTTGTGGTAGTGAAACTTGCCGCTGGCTATGCATTTGGTGAACGAAAAATATTGGTACATGCATACAATGGGCTTCTTGGTATGAAGCTATACGTTATAACTATTTTCGACTTGAAAGAACTCTATGACTCGCTTTTGAAGTACAGGGAGCCCAGAGACAAATTAATTCGTGCTGATTTGAGCCAGATACGCCATGAGTTTGAGACTAAGAATATAGAACGGAAGGTTTGGATTCCAGGACGTCTCAACATAGCTGACCCGTTCCCGCAACCAGACAGCCCACTTTGTCAGGTCCTACAACTCAAGCTATTTTCCGGTCTGTTACCAATAGATCTAAACGAGCTCTAGTATCGTGCTTGCGATCAACCCCTGGGTTCAAACGTTTTCCGAGAAGAGAATGGGTAGGACAGATTTGACCTCTGAGATGCTTTCAGTTGATAACTGAATCTCTATCTAATACAAAATGTACTCCCGACAAACTTAAATGCAAGTGAAATGATTTAATTTTGTCTCCCCACGCTATTTTATGTAAATAATCTCCCATTGTTGCAATAATTGCAACATGACTCCCGAGGGCCTTGATGTCCAAATTTTATGTACTTAAGAGCACTTATTGAACTCAACACTGATAAAAAATAAAACCATTTTCAATTTGATCAGCCTACGAAGCCCATATTGCGTACATAAGAGAGCAAAAAACCTAACAGCCTTTGATTTCTTTGTCGTTATGGGCCTAGACCTGCCCAGTTGCCCCAAGTTCACATGAGACATCAGAAAATTCGGTGGACAGATGGGAAAGGGACCAAGAACCCTACCGTGACGCCGTGGAAAGCATTCCACGACAAATTGCGGCTTGATAACAGCAAAAAGATACCATGTGACTTGCAAGGCATAATGTTGCAGTCACAATTGTATAGACGAGCTCTTGACCTATCGAGAAAGATCCCGAATGCTACTATTCAATCATCAGAAGTACTTGAAGATATCTTCAAGGCCGTGTTCAAGCGTGACCCTCTCGTTTTATTCAATGACGTGTATAGCATGCTTCAGTAAGTGCTAAAAACAAAGAGAGGATCTACTGAATTCTTCAAAAACTTTGAGTTACGTTTTGAAGCACAAGCATCCAAACTTAACTCAATATATAGTGAAGCCGAATTACCAACATGTATTGTAAAGTTTGTTTTTTTTGGCCAATACAGACGTTGATATCAATAAAGGGTGCATGTCATAGCTGCTACTTCTCCAAGACAGCAAGAGGGTGGGATTGATGCTGACACTTACACTTGTTTAAAGAGTGTGTCATATGAGTCTGTAGCTGGAGTCATTTGGCAGTGTGATAGACCGAAAGAAGCGTGCAGCATCGAAACTACTTCCTTAGGTGTCACTAACTCTTACATGAAAAGCAATCGCAACAGAAACAGAAGAAATTATCACCTGAGCAATTGGCCGAGTTGAAAGTGCCGTTAGTATGTAAGCTTTGCTCAAAAGTTGGCCACTGGGCCTCAGATCATGATAATGAAGGCAATTTATACCGAAAAATAATTTCGACAAAGATGAAAATGCTAAAGATGATGGAAGTATGGTGAGAAAAAGAAACATCTTAACTCTATCTCGTTTAATCAGAGAAGTCACTGAAATTCTCAGATTTCCTTGGCCCGTAGCCAGACGAAGGTGCTCCATTCAGTAGAATTGGAGAATTAGAGCTTAAGCTCATAGCACAGCTCGCTTTTATCTCTTTTGATGGAACATATGAATCGCTTCCCGAATCAGTGGCAGATAGGCCAAACTGGCAATATGGCTTTGTAACACATGCCAGCTGCTCGAGGCTGTTGCTTGGCTCTGTCTTTATTAGTGCTACCACGTCTAACAATACTCCCGTGATTATCAGACACCTAGTAATTCAAGATTCATCGCATTGGGCAATTGGTAAGAATGTGACAGATATGTATAATCGAACATTTAACTGGGAACGCCCTTATCCTTCCAGACCCATCCTCTGGTGTACTGAGTATTTTTTGATAACACTGATCAAATCTTACCTCATTCGATTATTTCATCAAGTGCAATCAAGATAGTGCTAAACCGTCTGCCATCCCAAATACATTATATGGAACTTTTCAATCGGAACCAAATTGTTCATTTACTAAACCCACGAAACCAGAGCCTCCGATTCAGGGTACCACTGCTATGGAGAAGCTGAAATCTTAGAAATATTTACACATGGGCCCATGGATGACCCCAATGCTGATGAACAACGCAATGATTAGTTAGAAGAAATTGAAGTACATATTTCTCCTGGTTCTGAATTGACATCTAAAGAAAAAGAGCCGACAAAAGTTTACTTTGAGAAGTTTCGACACAAAGAATTTTTTCTCAGCCAAAACACAAGGACTACCTTCCATCGTTATGCAGAATGGGGAATTTTGGGTTATTTTAATACATGGAAGATGTAGTCGGTTACATCCACGATGCTAATACGTTATGCGGGATAAGTCGTCGCTGATGGGTGACACTACAGTAAATGACCTTGCAGAATGCCTATCAGAAAGAACAAGATGGGTTCATGCAATAAGTCAAGGAAATTCATGTTTCGGACATTCCGAAAGTGTCCAACATTATCACCAGCCATGTGATGTACAAAATCAAGCAATTGGATGATAACTCTTTAATGTGCAAAGCTAGGATTGCATTGCACGGAAATAAGGACGGAGAGAAGGAGCATCTACGAACTGACTTAAAGCGTTGCCCTCCTCTTGAAATATGTATTCTACTGTCGCTCTATGTCATATTCAAATAGACCTTAGTTAAGATTGATGTTAAGTCTGCTTTCCTCCAAACGGGAGCTGCTAAGTGATACGTCTATATAGTGCCACCTCGTGAGTGCTCTAGGCGCTCATTTTATTGGCTTTTGTTGACAGCGACCTATGGTCTTGCCACGACCGACCAAATCTTTCAAATATTAAATCACCCCCCATTTTCCCACGAGCGGGAGGCAAACTTCTGCATGTTGCAGGCTACGACCAATCGCTGAAGCTGCACACGTGGACCAAATGGCATAGCTGAGCTTTTGATAAAGCCGAGAGGATACTTTCGCATAAGAGTTTTCGGTACGTGCTGCGGTAGCGGCCGCATGCATTACTTGTCAACCACCTTGGATGTGGTCTCCGATGAGCATCCCAGGGAATCAAAGGCTAGCGGGACAAACTGCCAGCCGAGAAGCGGGCGTCCAGGTGAAGCATGGCCAGGAATGGCGGCGATTTTCGTCGCAGAGTCCCTCAGTTTCCGTCGTTCTGCCGCATTGGCGGCAGAACGACGGCGCATTGGCGGCAGCTCGCGCTTCCCGGGCTCCCTTAGTTGCAGCAACCTCTCGGGATCATAGGAGGTTCAGCTGCAACGGCGTCATTACAGTGTAAAAGAGTGGCCACATCGTAGCCATATTTAGCGCCATCGTAACATGTATCTCGCAGAATTTCCGCTCCCGCTGTGCAACCAAGGTAAGTGCCGAAAGACCTCCACCTGCCCAGTTGCGAGATGGAGCGGAGTGAGAGCGGACTATCGTTACATCTAGTCCCTGAGCGGTGGGCGCGAAAAAAGGGTCGTCGATGAAGAGGTCAAGTGCGCGCCGCTCGGCTGGGCTATTGTGGAGCTCAGCGGCGAAGACCCGCTCCTGAAGGACGATGATGGAAATGGACGGGCCTGTAAGTTCGTGGTATACAATATCTCGAAGACGGTTGTGGCGGCGCGCTGCACCCACACCACCTTTGTAAGTTGCTGCGTAATGGCCCATGGTGTCGAGGAGAGGGGGAACAGTACAGTTACCTTAAAGGCAGGTCGGGCAGCGCTGGAGGCCGCACAATATTGGGTTGCCTAAGCGAAGGTCGCCCATCATGCGCCATATCTCCCCGCAGGTCGGTGGAAGGCAGCGGAGTGTTGGTAAGGGGCGGAAGCCGTGGAGGAGGCAGTAGAGCCCAGACGAGAAAAAAGGTGTGGAGAAGAGGCGGTAGAGACCAATGAGTGTAGCACGGCGAGGCGGGAGAGGTGCAAGTGATGGGTGATTTCTCCCTGGAGTGAACAGGCGGCGTTGTGGTTGAGGTGATGGGAGAGCGATAAGACTGTCTCTAGTATAAGTTCTGCAGGGAGGTCCAAACTCATGGCCAGGGTGAAATAGGGTGTGCCCTGAAGCATTGCGATATGCGTATGTGCGGGGCTGTGAGCGGAAATCATCGAATGAGGGGCATGTTTGTAACATTTGAGACTGTGTACCCCATGATTTTGATGGGAGTTCATGGCGTGAGGCCGAGGCCCCCATGGCGGAAAGGCGGCGTAGCTTGAAGCCATGCGATGTCGGACATCTTCCGGTGAACTTACTCGAAAACCCTTCGCAGCCCCTTTTCAAAAGCTCTAGCAAGTGGTGAGGTAATGTGCGGCCGGGTTGAGCGGAGCAAGTACGTAACCAGACACGAGGAGGCACAGAACCGGAAAATATGGTAAGAGATCTGAAGCTCGTTCATGGAGGAGAGGGATGTCCAGATTGACTCTGCCTTCTGTAGGGCTTTGGTGGCCATGGAACTGCATGCATTCGAGGTGCACATCGGGCTAGCAAGAACCGTGATAGCATTCGAAGAGAGGACGTCGCATGGCAGGTCATGTAGGAGGGGGTGAGATGAGAGAGAGGGCCACCAGGCCGATGTTTTGTGGGGAACAAGGTTGACATGGAAGCCGAGGTTCGGGCTGTTCAGGCGCAGATACTGGAGAACGGCCCATGCATGTGGGACGGAAACAATGAGAGTCCCATTATCCGCGTGCCATGTGTGCAAAGGGAAGGCGGGGAAATTGGATTCCAGGCCTTGCACAAGGAGTGGAGTGCAATAGCGAACAGCAACATGCCGACGGGGTCGCCCTGTTGCGTGCCAGTTCGACTCATATGAGGTGCCAGTCGAAGAAGAGGCGGGAAGGAGCCCCGTAGAGGACGTGGACCCAATATGCAGCCGCGGTGATACGGCAGATAGCCTGAGAAAGAATTTCGGAACGTTTCGGGCATCAAACTGAATGAGGATGTGGGCGGGGTCATTGTCCTGCAGATCGCAGATGCGAGCCCCAGCGGCATGCACAATGGCTTACGTAGCACACGACACGACACACCTACGCAGAGTTGATGAGGCTGCAGATAGTTGGCCAACTTTTGTCCGTTCCGAATTCGCTTCATTACCAGGTGCCCAACATGTCGACGGATGGCAAGGCCAATGGCGATCGGACAGAGAATGCAGTAGCATAGATCTTTCGACAGGTCCAAGAGGGTAGGACTAGCGAGCTACGCGCTAGTCTCCTTAGGACAGTTTCCATCGACCAGGTGTTGATAAATGCGGTGAACCACTTGAGGGCCGAATTCGAGGGCTCAGCGCCGCCGGCGCATGCACTATAGCTTTGAGTATGCAGGGGTGAAGTCCATCTGCACCAGGACTGCTGTGGTAGGGGATTCGTGGCAGCTGGCGGCGGACTTCCGCCTCGATAAACTTGTACGGCGGGGCAAGGCACCTGTTTCGGCTCGGTTGACAGAGTGGGACGGTGTGGAATGGGGGAGCAGAGCCCGTCTGTAGATGCCACGGTGGGCGGGACTGGTGTGGCCGCGGCAGTGAGGGTTTGGGCGGCTTTGTGTGGGGAGCCGTTGAGCAACGTCCGCTTGCAGGGGTCTTGTGGGGAGCGGGTAGGGACTGCTTTGCGGTGGAGAACTGTGCCTTAGGCGTCACCAGCTTCGTCAAGGAGACGGTACCACTGCCCCTGTTGTGTTAGGCGGATCCTGCGCTTAAGGGAGGCGAGCAGGCTTGGGCGATGACGGTTTCGGGGTTCCCCTCGGCTATTCTTGCGTGGAACCGATTTAGCGAGAGCCATGAGCTTGTGGAGTGGCCAGTGCGCGCCTGTGTAGAGCGAGCCTCAGCGAGACGGCTGCAGGGATTGGACACTGGGGAATGGGAAGGAAGTCGGAGGGAGTTCCGGAGATAGGGCAGGGTGGGGACGGGGAGAGCAAAGACAATGGAGGGGGGGGACATCGTTGGGTAGGTTCAGCGGAGGGGCAACCATTATTCCAAGATCGAAGGCCTTGGGGGCAAAGCTTCCTCCATCTGGGAATCTGGTTCAGGTCCTGAAGGTCAGAGACGTTTGGCAGGACCAGGGTTTTGGGGAGGGGATGGAGGAGAGGGTTTGGAAGAGGCGGGTTGGCGGGTTTGGCGGGCGTGGCGAGCTCTGGATAGCGGGCCGTAACATACGAGATGGAGGACCGCAGCACTTCGATGAAGTATTGCTTGTACCTCTAAGCGCAGAAGAGGTTGGAGAGGCGGGCGAATTTGGCTTGCGGCGTGGGTTAGAGGGATTGGGCAGCGGCAAGGGAATGCAGTGAGAGATGATTGGGGATGGCGAAGGAACAGTGACAGAGGATTGCGAGTGGTACAATTTATCTCCCTGGAAGAAAGAAATGTCTCTGTTAATGCAAAAATGTTCGACATTTCCAAAAAATTACTCAATTTCACGGATCACAGCTTTTCTTGAACTGCTCTTTCATGCTGCAGTGGGCGACTTCCCTTCACCGCATGAATCGTACCGTCGCACATTTGTCTTCACCGTATTCATCTCCCTTCGACTTCCAACGAGCTTTATACCGCCGGCGGAAAAATGCCTACCTCAACTCCGCTTCCCTTCACCCAACCACTTCCCCTTCCCTTTTTGCCACCTCCACCGCCGCTCTGCCATATCCGCCCCCCCAGTCTCCTCCATCACCCTCACATCCCCCGCCCAACTGGTTGCTGTCTATTTTCCAAGTCCTCATCCCCCCGTCCTTCGCCCGTTCATTTTCCAAGCCAAACCCAGTCACCGCCCTCCTCGATGAACTTACTTCCCCAGTTCCACGCCCCCTCCATCTTCTCCCCTTCGTTACCCGGCCCCCCTCGACTTATAGCCCTCGGCGATGTCCATGGAGATCTCGAAGCCATGCGCTCCGCCCTTCTTTTGCCGGCTTAATCGATGCAGAAGACAATTGGATAGGCGGTTCTGCCCATCTCATCCAGGTTGGCGATCAAATGGATCGCGGCAACCGAGAGCGTGACATCTACAAATTGCTTTTTCACTTACAAGACACTGCTCCGAAGCACGGGGTCGCGTCCACATTTTGTTAGGTAATCACGAGTTGATGAACTCGCGTCTCGATTTTCGTTATGTAACGAAGGGTGGATTTGCGGACTTTGCAGAGGCCGCTGAGGGCCCCGTACCAAAAGCGATAAGGTACGCGAAATAGGTTGGTGGAATGGTGGCCGTGGTGCAGTTAGCACGATTCCCGGAGATTTGGTGAGGGAGATACGTCAGTTGCCCGCAGAGATGAGGGCCAGGCGAAGAGTGTGTGTAGGGGTGGACCCTTGGCTCGCGAGTTGAGCGATCGTGCAAAGGTTAGTGTGGTTGTCGGCGATAATTTGTTTGTCCATGGTGGATTGACGCCAAAACATTTGACATTTGGAGGGCGGGGGAAAGATGAGGCCGTAGACATGTTGGATCAGTTGAATCAGGAAACGTCTTCGTTTTTGAAGGGCAAGGGTAAGTTGCCATTGGTGTTGAGAGGAGGTGCTAGTCCGGTATGGTTAAGAGACTATTCCAAGGTGAGTTTAGGGACTACAGGAACAAAGAGTAGCGCGTGCGGAATGTTGAGGGAAACTTTGAAAATGGTAGGCGCCAAGAGGATGGTGGTAGGCCACACACCGCAGCCCAGAGGGATCAATTCGGCTTGGGGGTAGGGTTTGGAGGATTGACACTGGGATGAGTAAGGTTTATGGGGGCGCCCAGAGGCCATAGAAATCACAAAGAGAGGGGCAGTACGGATTTTTACAAAGGATGGCGTGGTACAGGGTTCTGCGAGGTTCAATTAGACGAGTTAGGCAAAAGTTTTGGTTGTATCTACTAACCGTAGCGGCAAAAAAATTAAAAGGCACCTCCCTCTCCCATCGTTCTTCGCTTTACTATGGTGCCTCGTCCAATAAAGTTATCGACAACGCATAAATCATGAAATCACGGGTCGAAGAAAAAGGTGTCATCAGCCGCCTCCCCGGCATAGTCTGTCTTCAACTGTTTCCAAGCGTCAATCCTCTCAGTTGCAATGTCTGTTGGTTCCTTATCCCACTGCATGAAAACGCTCAAAACGACACTCTTTCGGTCCTTACCCAAAATGCGAATCACGTAAGTTGGGGCCCGGCTAGCAGATCGGCTGACCCCAATCTCAAATTAGCCCCTGAAATACCAGACAACAAAAGATGCATATCCAAATTAATAGACATATCGATAATGTTTGCGTATTCCCCTGAGGGGATGGCAGCAAAGAAGAGTCCATCGAAGGTGGCAATTGACTCCATGATGGCGGCATCATTGCGGGCAATCAGTCGGACTTTACCAAGCGGTTTGAGCCGGGTGAGGAATTCCTTGCGTGGTGTATCCGCCAATGTGCTTCGGGCGGGACCGCCGGTGGCGGTAGACGGTGCGGCCATGCACACCACGGCGGGACGAGAACGGCGATGTAATGAGCATGATGCGCCAATACGGTTCGTGATGTGCGTAGTGGAGGGAAAAAATTGGGAACGTGCGGGTGCTCTCCCTAGTGGGAATGGGGTGGTGATGAAGGCCATGGCTGAGCAGAATGGTAAGCAGAATGCACAATCGGCCGATGGAACTAACACGGAAGGCGTTGATTCCAAGGATCGGATGATGATGACCTGGGTGGGCCGCTGAGAGGCACGCGTTAATTACTGATCTCTCGCGCGTTGACAGACCTCGAGATATTGCAAAGTTCAAAAAACAACATTAATGCCATTACCACTGTACAGTGCTGTAATTTATTTCCACAGCTAGGCTGTTCGGGAAAAATTACATTACGCTGATGTTTAGTTTCAGTAAGAGCCAATTTGAGAAAATTACAGAGTGGGACACGATATAGTGCCACCTCGGTTAGTGCTTCCCTCCCACTAGTGCTACCAACAATGCCATGTCCCGTTACTGCCCGGCCGACACTCTCATCCTCAACTATTCGGATTTGTGTTGCCCAATTCTGCCATAGTTGAGGATTAGGAGCGGAAGCGCCACTCTCGCACATGACGAAACGTTGCGACGTTAGCAAAGGCGTCGTGGGACAACGTGTCGCAAATGACACTCGCGCGGCGTTGGATGAACGCCAACATTCTTCCTGCCGGCCAATGCACTCAATGCAATGCGTCGGAAGGACGCACGTGATGAGTATGCTGCGGGACTTGCGCAGCACAGAGGACGTTGGGCAGTAGCCAAACGAGACCGTCTTCGTTGACGCGAATGCCGGTTACCGCTCCAACTGGTTTGACGTCCCGCATGACGGAGATGTGCGAGAAGTTGTGGTTGAGGATGAGGATGCTGGTTTGCGTTTATACGACCTTGCATTAGCCCAGCAGGCTATTCGCCTTGTCAGCGCCATCATTTGATCCGCTGCTGCTATGACGATAATTGGTCGCGTCTCAGTGCATGCGTCTGACATGGGCCACCGAGTTGGCTCCCAACTGTAAGTTCACACCCGTTAGAGCATATCGCCTTAAAAAGTAATGACCCGTATGAAAATACGACGCAAGGTTTCTTCTATCTCTGACCGCCAGGCTACAGTGCACTCTAGTCATGATATAGCACAGAATTTTAAATGAATCGCAACCTTACTGTATCATACCGTATGCTATGCTTTCTAAGGTCTTAGCGATATTACGCACTCCCTCGAGAATGTGCTCTGTCGACTCGGCGAGTCCCAAAGTCTATTCAAACGTTTACACGTGATTAGAAATTCAAAAGTTCCGTACAGCAGGGAATGCGCCATCGCAGGACAAACACCAATTCCCGACTGCTACTACAAACTCTGTTTGAATTCCTGCTGTACCGTCTTCATTCCCCGCAAACAAAATGAGCGCCGCGGTGTCTAACTCTCTACTCTCTCCTCATTTCCCTGCACGGCTGCCGGCGCACTGACGACAAATCCAGCGGGTGATGCGGCGTCGACAGCTCTTGCAATACTTGTAGGCAACAAAGATAAGTGGGGACTTTCGCCGTCGGCCAGGCTTCCCAGGCCTCTGCTTAGCCTTCTCGGTTTCGGCTTCCCGGGGGTACGGAGTCGCAACGCCTCGGTGCGTCCAGCGATGGGCGTCCGAAAGGAATCAGTGGTGGAATCGGTGGCAGCTGTGGTATTTGAAGATGTGGACCGAGGTGGAAGAGGGGGCGGTCCAGGGATATGAAGGGTGGGGGGAAGCTTGATTTCTACTTCATGTCGGAGTTCGGCAGTTTTTTTGGAGATAAAGTTGGAGAGGTTGTCCCGGGTGGTGGAAAGGGTTTCCGAGATGTGATCGCGAAGGTGATGGAGATCTCGAACGGCGGTAGGAGTGACACGGTCTCTGAAACGGGATTTGATGATTTGATAGATCGAGTCGAGCAGAAATGGGGATGCGAATAGCTGGAAGGGAATTGTGATCCAATGAAGGGGGGGAAGGAGGCGGAAGAGAGGGTGGAACAGGAGGCGGAAGGGTGGAAGTTGAGATAGGCAGAGGGCACGAAGTGATTGGAAAATGGTGCCGTGAGAGGTGCGCAAGGTGGTTACAGGGGGAGTTTGGAGCACTTGCAGTTTGAAGAAGAGTGCAAAAAGAGAGGTGAGGTTGGCGGAAAGCGATTCAGACAAGAGGAGATGTGCGTTGTCGGGCAAGTTGAGGTTTCTCATGCGACGGGAAAAGATAAGATGTAGTTCAGCAAGGGAGAGTGGTTGTTGAAGAATTGCTTGTGAGGAAAAGGTTGAGATAGGGGTTGCGGAGGGGTGGAGGTTGGGGGTGGATCGGCAATGGTGGCGCGGACTTGGCGCGGAGCGATCGGTTGTTTCAGTTTCTGTCTTTGGAGAAGCATCGTCTTCGGCTAGACTATTGAGGTTGGTAGGTAGCTGAAGGTGGAGAGGGGGGTAGGGAATTTTTGCTGCTGTAGAGGCCTGCGTAAAAGTCTTTCCCCTGCGAACGAGGTGAGGACGTGAGCTGCGGGAACTTATCACGCCTGCCGTTTTACAGACCATACTGTTTTCGATACCCCGTGTACAGTGCAGTGTTGAAAATGCGTTGTCTCCTGCTCTACTGTACAATACGGTAAAGTATGTACTCCGTCCGGAGTTCTCTTTGTCTTGGTTGTCGTCGTCTGTAAGTTGCCATGCTTACACTAGAAGTTTTTCAAGCTGTCTGGATCCCGTATTTAGACGGTGGAATTTTCTTCTAGTCCCCCCTTTTGTCCTTGTTGGAGTGGGTGATGGTTCAGCCGTCGCCTGGAGATGTTCGGTCTTCTATTTAACCACTATACCTGTACGGTTCAGGTTTTTGAACACATGAAAAGATTTCACCCCCCCCCACTTTGTTGTACGGAACGTGTCCACTGTACTGTACTGTACGGTACAGTACGATAGAAATGAACACATCCGAGAAGTTGATCCCTGATTTTGACAGATTCCATCAATGCACGGTCCAAAGGGTAATCCGTCAATTACACTGTAACCCCAAGTGTCATTCTACATATTAGCGCTGCGGCGACTGTTTCGTCCACCGTAGCATGCCTTACGGCTGGCTTCACACCAGCCCTTTGAGGTACTACCGTACCTCATGACTCGGCCTCATTTACAGACTCTACAATACCATACGTAGACATGTCCCCTTAGCCTTCGGAAAATAGCCGTCCTACATTCCTAATCAGAAAAGCGCCCCAAAATTTCCCCGCTATTAAGAAAATGTGGCATGCAATTGCATGTTGTCACTAGGATGACATTACAGTGTAACAGTGTACCCACTCGTCTTTCCAAAATCCAGACCAAATGACAATTATTTACGTTTCTCATTGGCTGCCCAAAACTGTTTTCGTTTGGGAAGCTTTTTAGAAACCCATCCACGATAAAATGCCATCTCCTAAGGCGGTATACAAACCGCCCACGAAGCCTATCATGTCATTGCCGAGTTCTTCCTCAACATCGTCGCTGGATGACCTTATTGTTGGTGCAGTCGCTGTCCTCTGTGCTTTCAACGATCAGCAACCCACTGAAACAAGGCGCTTGGGCGGATCACGTCCAGGACGTAGAGTAAATTGCGATATTCAACGCGAAGAAGTGGCTAAAAGGTTCGACAAGGACTATTTTTCTCGATATCGACCAGGACCATTAATACTCGACACGCAAGAGTTCGAACGCCGCTTTACCATCTCACGTATCATTTATGAAGTGATACGGGCGACAATTTGTAACTATGACACTTTACCCATCCAACGCAAGGACTGTTGTGGAAACCAGGGCGCAAGCCCTGATCAAAAACTTTGCGGTGCGTTGGGCACCCTTAGTACTGTAGTAGCTGCTGATACCCTCGCTGATTACTTTAGTTTGACTGAGACGACATTGTTGTTATCACTTAAGTACTTTTGCAGTTCGATTATTGACACATTTCAAAAACAGTATCTACGCAGGCCGAACATGTCAGTGATCAATTAATCGAAGTGTAGTACGAGAAACGTGGCTTCCCTAGTGTTTTAGGGTGTGTGGATTGTTCTGGGTGGCAGTAAGACAATTGTTTCGTTGGTCTAAAGAGTCATTTTATCGGAAAAGAAGGGAAGCCAACCAATCGTATGGAAGTTGTTTGTGATTAAAAGCTTTGAATTTGACATCTAATGTTTGGCGTGCCAGGCACCAAGAATGACAAGTCAATACTAAACCAAAGCACACTATTTAATGATATTAGCTTCGGAAACTGGCCTCCGGTAAAGCCAAAGGCGAATATTGGTGGCACGATTATAGATTGGTTTTACTTTCTTTCAGATGAAATATATCCGCGGGTCAGAACCTTTGCGAAGACGCGCCCCAGTCTCGACACAATGAAAGCAAAGCAAAGTGGTTATCGTACAATGTATCTACTATTTTAGAGCTATCGAACGGCTATATAAGGCATCCCTTACTACTCGATCGAGGCGTCGGTAGAGAGGCGGTTTTGGACATTCGCAGGCGAAGTCGACCGTTCTAGTGAATCGCTCTATTAAAATAACCAAAACCGGGACTGCAATGGCATACTGGGGGACTTTTGTACCCGTTCACTGTGCCTGCCCTTTCTCACTCCCCCTCGATGACACTACCCATACTACAAAGTAGGTTTTTAATAATATACACGAGAAATGAACTAAGGACAGGAACTGCGCGATCCTTTTTCCTGTAGATTTACTCCAAAAGCTACTCAATGGCACTCCAAGGAAGTAAAAATACAAATTCTATCCGACGCACGTAAAATGGTAATATTCATTCAGAGCAAAGTTGCTCATATAAACTAGTAGAAATATTCCAAAACAATATTCCACCAAACACCAGCGTCTATCCAGACTATCATTTCGAAATAATTTGACTAACCTTTGGTGGACTTATGTCCCGACGTTAGTGCCCTTTAGAAGGAAACAACTATTATTCTGCACCACTCGCGTCGCATCCCAATGGAAAAGTGTCCTTATTTCCTCCTCTTCGGGCAAAGTAATGAGTTATTCAGGGACAGTGCAAAATTCGTTGTCCAGAAAACTATACTGTGCCCCTGATTATGGTGATTTGCCGTTTCTTAGGAAAACTTTTGTTCCGTCCGAAATACCCTAAATATTGGTGTGGCCTCAAAGCGACCCCAGCATGCGGTACTTGATTGGCCACGGCCGATATCACCACGGAAATGGACTACGAAAGCTACCCTGTTCCCTTTACGGCGATTATGCATGTCTTTATACGAACTGGGAATCAACGTAGTCTTCGGCTTGTTTTCTGCTTAGCTTGTTTTCTACTCAGACCATTGCAATCAATTTGCTCTTTCCGTCTGTTAATCACTACAAAGCACTGGTATATCCTGGACTCGATCCATAATTTTCTCGCTTTTGTTCCTTGGCTATGCCGTCCAAAGGGACTGCATGGAGTATGATTCCGTGCAAAGTCGTTTTGTATTAAGTATAAATTCTTTCAAAGACAATTGTAGTAGTTGCGAGATGTTGTAGAAGGCAACTATTCTAAGTTTAGAGAAGCCCTTACTCCGATTCGGATTACCTTTTGGAGTCGAATGTGTAAACTTTTATGTATTATACATACGTTAATCACCAATTAAGGTGCATTAGGGAGTGTCACGTACTAATAAGAGTGAAATATACATTAGATAGTGCACAGTAAATAATTTTCTTCGACGCAAAAAGATCTAGATAGGCCTCGGGGTCTTAAAGAACTTGGCGGGAGAAATGTGAACCTGAAAAAGTTCAATCTTTTCCGCAACTTATTGTGAAGGGCAACCTTAGATATTGTCGACCACTAAAAACATGTAATTACCTCTACTTCAATTCGCATGAACAACATTACCGTATCCACTAAGTCCAGCTGGACCGGAAGTTACCTTCAATTCACTTTAGATGGCTATTCGAGCGACGGTTTCTACTGCGGTTCGAAAAGACTTTCAGCTTTGACAAAGTATACGTTCGCAGAAACAAAGCTATAGGCCTTTGAAGGGGCTAATTTCAAAGATAAATTGCTGTTTACGACCCAAACTAACCAGTATTGAGTACCTGGTTCAGCTAATGTGTCATTTAAACGTTCAAAGCCACGAAGTATGTGCATCATCTGCGTCTATATCTACCGTTGGTTATCAGCATTATTGTAACTGACTCTAAATCTACATCCCGGTATTACAACTATGATAATTATTCTTTCCTAAACTATTTGTATGTACCTAACGCATGTAGTTGTCGAAGACCAAGAACTTTCATACTCCGAAACTAATTCTTTTATCCTCTCTTACCAGTCGGATCACGTTCTATATTCACTGATATCATTGGCACAAACAAAAGAAGCTGAAGTCTGTGATACTATAACTATCCCTAGCGACTGCCACAATCACGCCATTCGCGGTGGATATCCATCCTCCTTACCTGCAATTCGTTTAGACAGCCCGCTAGCAACGACTGGCTGTGCTGAACATTCTTTTCTTCTTTGACAACCTTGCATTGGGTTGAACAAAGATCGTATATCGAAACCCGGCGGACGCCGTAATTTAGCTCAACCAACTGCAACCCAGGGTCGTCATCACATAATGGAGTTGATAATTCTATTTCTCCACTTCTAAGTTTGCGCCGAGTCACGACAGCCTGCGGAAACACATCACTCTTCTGTGTAATTTTTATAACGGCAAAATACTGCACTATATCTCCCCCTTCCTCCCAGTCGATTACAATCGCGTAATGGTGAGTGCATTACTCTTCTTCCCATATTCGACAAGTGCTCAAAAAACACAATTCGTACATATCTTATCATGTCAATTGGCTCCGAAACACTTCTGGTCGCGAGAGATACGCAAAATGCGAGCCCTTCTGTAAATAGAAAGGCGGTTGTCTGCTCTTTCTTCCCTTTCAAGGCTCGGAGTCAGTATTGGGCGATGGATTTCCAGTACTTCCTGAACAGATGCCAGTATTATGTTCAAGCTTACTTCCACCTGTCCAAGTATTGCAACGGAACTTTACTCCATTCTGTTGATTCTGCTGCTGGCTTGCCACATCATGTCTCCTCAAATATATGCTATACTTTTCTTCCTATCAGCGTACAGTTCAGAACATTTGGTTAGTAAAAGAAATCATTCAATTGCGCTGTCACCTCTCACACAAAGTTAGCGTGAGTCGGATTGTTAATTTTCAGTTCTGAGAAAGGCCTACCGAGCAAAACACAAAGTATAGCACGGGAAGCACTGCCCTTTTTCTGTGAGTCCCCAAAAAGCCACATCGTAGAAAGAAAGGAAAGAAGACCTTGCCAGTCGCCTGACAAAAAAATTTCAACCGCAGAAAAGTGAGCACGCAAATTATTGCTCCTCAGAACGCATCGCTTCAATGGTTGGTGTGCGCTTTAAAACAGTGGCTTCATGAAATTACGCACGTTTCCAAATGCAGGCAGGCAATGGGAATACAGCTCAGTAAGTGGATTAAAGTTTGGTTCGTCCAATAAACGGGCGGCCGCCTGTACGCGGGAGGACTCTTCCCGATCAAGTGTTAAGAGGCACATTTTTCGTTTCAATCGGTCAACAGAACATATGCAATCGTTTTCCATCTTTCGCAGACTTGCGATATGATGTTTATTACTGTAAGGGCTCATGAAACTTACGGGTTTCTCTCCATCAACGTGCTTAACCGACCACCGAAATGTTTTTGCAATCAGACGTTGCAGGTGTTTCGACGGTACAAAGAAGTCCCGAAAAGTTTCAGTGACTTCAGCGCTCATAATAGTAACACTGGGAAGCATCAAGCGGCTACAAAAAATAACGTACTGTACAGTTTCATGCTGTTCAAAGACTTAGTACGGTTTTTCCAAATCTCCGATTGAGGAAACAAGCCAATATCTTTCATCACTGCATTAACTATCACATCTATGCGGGCCCGCAACACAGTTGAATGAAGCAAGAGAAAGCAAAAAAATGATATCATTAGCCAAAACTGTTAACAGATGATCTGGCGCAATGAAATTAGACCTTCATGGATCAACCATACCACTTACAACACGTTCTCCATTTGCATTCAGGGTTATTCGGTGCTGTCATAGATTGAGAGCTTCTCGAAGTTTGCGCAATGGTGCGGAAATATCGGAGTCCTCCAATATATGGTTAATCCAAAGTATATTTGCGTCTCCAATACCGATATCAATTTCCCGCAAGACTTCATGACGAGCCCACGTTCGAAGGTGCGCCAAGTCCTCGGAGCATATTCTAGTGGTGTGTCCCTAAGTAGCGGATTTGTGACGAACTTTGTGAGAAAATGTGCAGTAACTACAAGGAAGGTTGGCGTTATGACCCATGCAATCAGTAACTTTCGACACTTCCTCGTAATCTGCAATAAATCCAACAACATCAAGAAACAAACATATACTTTCACCATTAGAGTCACGCGTAGGTTCCCCTTCGTCGATCATCTTCCCAATATCATCAATAAAGGCTTGAATAACTTCATTAAAACTGACACCGGTTGGGGCAAGCGGCAATAGTCGAACTGCAGCCCTTCAAGATCGCCATGAAGGTGGAAAATTTAGCCGTAGAATGTAAACCCCGCCTGCTGAACCCTGAGGCTTCAAAGAAGAAAAAGGCTTGAAATCATCGGCATAGAGAAGAACTCGATACAAATAATACTGTTGCCCATTCTGGAACATTACCCGTGGCTCTTTGCTGTCTACTTCTCAAACTTGTTCCAAAACGAACCCTTGAGTCGTAGAAGCCAAATGAATATCACCATAAACGCCTTGCGACCAAAGCATACCGGCTCTAGGGCGGGGTATTAACCAAATCTGCTCTCGGTTCGGAGGTTACAGCAATCCATAACAAACGATAAGAATAAATCCCGTCTTTCGCCTTCTTAAATATAGAAATCATTTCGTACAAAATAACGCACCTACCCCACATTTCCGTGAAGGAGGTCTTCTTCCTAGTTGAGAGAAGTAATACGCAAATATCTCCTGGCAAAACTCAATTGGTAGCATTTTGTGTACTGGAATCGGTTTCATTTCCTCCAAACTATCGCGATTTCGCACACAGTAAACCCTTCGAAATGCTTTTATGACAACTGGAAGTGCACTTGAGCGCAATTTTTCCGCTTCTCGCTGTTTTTGCGGAGAAGCGACAAAATATACCGCGCAAATGGAAGGGTTCAGTGATTGCTACCGATATCCACACACGAGTCCGTTGAAGAACGCAGCTCAGTTCAAGGGCGGTCCCACCCTATCCCACGACATCGGCACGCCACAAAAGCAACGGATACCGCCAATATCTGATAAGAACCATTTGAACCAAAGTTTCCAAATGGCGGTCGCCATTCCGCCTCGTCAGTATTGTTGTATTTCACTTCACATACCTTACAGCTTTACACGAATTTACTGCATCTACTTTACCGTAGATTCAAACCACTGGTAACCTTACAAACAGGGCTACTTTGCTGTCATGACACTTTCCTTACAGTTCTGAACACAGCGTTTGACCCAATTGGTACACTTGGAATAGTTACGGGCGAGTTGCACACGGGGATATTATATCATTACTGTACCAATCAAAAGTTTCCTTGCTATTCCATGCCACCTGAACCAATGTACTTCTTACATCTTGTCATAGTATGTCACTCGTGCGTACTACAATTCGGGAAGCGCTACTTACGAAACCCGTCAGGCTGTTTTACTGGAAAACATTTGAATTCGCTCCTGTTAGACTGCATTTTCAATTAGTATGTTGCTGTCTTCAGTTGCATATAAACGCTGGTTTGGAGCGGCCGACTTAACCAAGCCATCCTCGACCAAAGTTTCAACCTCATTTCTACCTAGATCTGCTCGTGTGTGCTTAAAACACCACAAGTATTGCACAAAAATAAACGATACTCTTCATAATACACGCTCGATATCACAGTAATTTGACTATATTCCACTCCTTTTGTGGCTTACTAAAAGTATTCGATTTGCATCACATGGAACTTTGCCCAGGCCTGGAACCGTACTACGGGTGCGTACGAGGGGAGGTGGTACGAAAATGGGCCGCTTTTTGTTTAAACCTGTTACTCTTTCCCACTTTGAAAAAATATATTTCCCTGGTAATGTTTGGGTATTGCGAAGTAAACTAATTTTGTTAATGGCTGTGGTTTATCAGATCGTGCTCATAAGTCAATTTAACAATTTTATAAGCAAGTATCATACTTCTGAGCTCAAGAGCGCAGAATCAAGGCCTTGAGGAGTGGAATTGGTGCAACATAATGCATGGGCTTGTGAATTCACCGTAGTAAATGAATTCGATACAAACTTTGACGCAGGTTCAGTATCTTGAGGAGTTCCGCAGTTAAATAGGGCTCTGTTATTACTGAGTAATAGTGACCGGTATTAATACGATAAGATTGTTGGAGACTCAGTACTCAGTGAAGGACTCGAATTAATCCCCTAAGGACTACTGTTTAACATTGGTTCCTGCAACCTGCCATCAAGTACTTGTGTTTATTTGTTCTTGCTAGTGTCTGTTGGACAGTTGTCCTCATATGAGGACTACTTTTAGCACTTTTGTTCAATACAAAGCTTTTTTACCTCAGCGCACTTCTTGTCCCTCCGCATTAGTTCATGAGTGTAGATGGTCGATCAAAACAAAGTTTTCAAGATTGTTGACCCCGGTGAAGGCTAGAGCAGTTTTCCCTCACCAGCTTCCGCTCTTCGCAAGAAGTTGGGAAAACGGCTATGTTTTGGAAGGAAATATAGTTCGTATTATCTTAGGGGGTTTTAGAAACGAGGGGGCATGTGCAGTAAGAATTACAGTACTGTAACTTGTCAAAAAAACCTTTTTAGCAGTAAAACTTTCGGGCTTCCAAAACATTTACCGTTCCAAAATGTAACGGGAACTGTCCTCATATGAGGACAAAGTCTGCCTCATAGGAGAACAGTGCATGGTCGTATAGACACTAGTGAACAATACTTACGTACTAGTAAGATTAAACTGACAGAGGTTAATTCTGTCACGGAATGGCATGCATATTCTAGTATGCAATGCTTGTGTTTGGAACCACCTGCTCGATAGCTTTCTCGTATGAAACCGCAGTAATGACAACGTTGGTCTATCACCAAATTAAGTCACCGAAAAACATCATAGACTGCATGGAGGACTCAGCAGTGGTCCACGGTTATCTGTATATCTCTATACAGACTCAAAGCAGGATTTACTATTAGATCCGATTCTTGAATGTCTTCTCATGTAGTTGATATTGGCCCATCTCAGAGACCATTCCGTCTAGCGCAGCCTTCCTTATGGATTGCCTCGAGTGGGCCTTCTAAAGTGTGACTTACAATCCTCGGGTTTCACCCAAAGCCCAATAGTTACCGTTTGACCTACATTGCAACATAGCCGCACTCACCTTTCAAGCAATAAATACACCCAAATTTTCCCCCTACTGGGCAACCACAAAGTGTAGTCACCTTGCGATTGATCAGGTCTGCTATTAATCTTAAGGGTAGTTCAATTGAAACGGAGCTTGTGTATTGGTGGTACGAACAATTAGTACGATGTAAATGGCCTAGTTCTGCAGCAGCCAGTGATGGCATTAAAATATTCCTTCCCTGACTGTCTTCAGGTATAGTCACGGACTGTACCCAGATTATTTTTTGGTCCAATCCTTTGGGGGGCTATTTTTACGCTTTCGTAGTCTACCGTGGGGTAGTCCACAAGTGATGTGAACTTGTGTCACAGTGGTTGATAAACCATTTTTAATCATGTACCTGTTCACATGGACAGGAATCCCGGCGGGGAAGTAGATGTTGCACTTCTCACAGCGGTCACGGAGTTGCATTGAGCATAATTTCCACAGTCACCGTTTAATCCGGTGCTTCCTCGCCAACACTCCTGTTGTTTTACCGACTCAAAACATCTCTTCTTTGCTGCCGTGTAGTTGTGGCTTCTCTGGAAGAGGTCCTTGTCGACGATTGAAACAAGAATTTCTTCGTTAGTAGACAAAAAGGTTGATCCGCCTCCGAGATTAACATCGTCGACAAAGTTTCGAATATGGTCGACAAAGCGTCCATGAGAATGGACGTCCACAGCGATACTGATGCACCCTGCACAGATGTGAGGAAACGAAAGGCTGGCGAGATGTAATGAAGAAGCCCGAATTGTATGGAAAAGACTAAGTGATCAAGCCTCTGCTAAGAATGCCGCCACGAGAAAATTATTGAGCTTTGATGACTCCGAAATTTTGGACTTGGTTAAAGATTGTCCCGGAGAGGCCACAGTTAGTCATAAAAATGGCGGCACGGCTAGCTCTTCGAGTACAAAGCAGCAGAAAAGGAGGATGGGGAGTTGGATTTGCCCTTTCTGCAGTATGGAAAGGCATTCGGCATTATCATTGAAAGGAAACACTGTGAAGGATCAGGGAGGTGGGACAGGTCGGGGACTTGTTGTTACCAACGTGCGACAGCTCCTGGGCGGGCGCTAGAGACGGAACCATTCGTCGAGAACGCCGGTTGACAGGAAGCTCCCGGACGGCAAGGGATTTGGGGAGATTATCGACGTCGGTCGAAATGGTATTCTGCAGGACTGGAATAGCCGCCCCACATCTGAATTTTCATTTCGCCGGTACGTCCTGAGGAGGACATAAGATGTAATGGAGGACGTGAAAGTGTTTCAGAAGTACTCAGGAGAAAATTTAAAAGCAGCTAAAGATGCATGGATTCAGTTCGCAGAGCTGCGTTTATAGTTGTTTATCCCTTTATCCTTGCAATGTGATCGCCCGTTCTGTCGCACTGCTTTGGAGGCGTACTAACTTAATGCAATGGACAAACTACTGGGCTCTGAAGAGCCAATCGTCGCCAAAGATATACCATTGTTGAAGGACAGTTTGCTGGGACGGTTCTAGAACGGTTTCGTTTATCGTTCACTGTTATATTTCGAATATTTCTACCGCATCAAACTAGGAATATTCTATTCCCTTTGACGCTCACTAGGCCTCGCACATGTCAATTGAGATAGTAAGGGAGACCTTTCCCGCGACGCCTACGTTGTTGCTAGAGTTGAAGCTGCCTTCTCATTTTCATCTCCCCCTCACGCTGTTGGCTTAATGCTTTCACAAGAAAGTCGCCTGTACGCGTGACCACCCTCGTAAGAAACGTCCACTTACTCTGTTCAAGCTTGAAAAATGCGCTCTTATTCTTGCTGTCTGGTGGAACTAGGCAATGGATCAAATGTCATAGTTTACAAGATACCTTATTGCATGATTTCGGCGACCGCCGTTGAGGCTGATTATCGTAACAGGTTTACAAGCGAGATGTAGGGTTAAAAACTTCATATTGGGTTTCAGGATGGCTCATTGGCCGTCCTCTAGGGAATCTTGAGCGAAGAACTGTGACATACATCGATCCCAAGTCACAACGCCTACGCCGTTTTATCGGACAGAATCGACGTGATGAAATTTGGCTTGCGACCTCCATGAAAGTGAAGCTCACGAAGGAGGGCTTGGGAATGGTGCCAGATCTGGCGGGTTTCGTAGCCTAAAGGAGAAGCCTTGAAGGTGATGGACAGATTGTTGAGAGTGGGGTGTTACTGGCTCGTTTACTGTGGATATTGGGGATTCCATACACAAATTGAAGACCGCGACGAGGGAGTTGGCTGAGATGACAGACGAACGGAATGTGGTCAAGGGTTGGGTGCTTGCTCCCATGATCACATTGCTGTGCAGCTTCCTTCTCGTCCCACGCCATGTTACCAGAGATATGATGCTCGATGACCCTCGAGCCTGCGCCGTCCAATATTTGGTCTGCCTCGAACGAGATTCGAGGGAAGAGTCAACACTTTCGCCACACACGAATATCCGCATATGTTTTTCTACTCACGCAACGATTAGCGGAATTATGCTGGTCAACAGGAGGGCTCCTGTTTTCACAAAGATCTTTCCTTTCGCAATCAACGTGATAATAGTGGACGAAGCAACGGATATCGAGGAGGAGGGAGAGGTGGTGGATATTTTGAGTACTGCGGTTGCGGTTCTCCGCGTGATGCACCTTTCACGACTCCCTCCCCACGCCGGGGTATTTCAGTGAGGGCTAATATATTATCTACTAAAGGGAGCTCCACTTCACTCGAATGAATAAAATTACGGAGGATTCTGGGTTTGGGATGCAGTACTGGAATGGTGATTTTTGGAGGGAGAGGATAGGCGAGGATATTTGCCGTAGTTGCCACGGTTGACAGTTAGGGTACCACAGACGGCTTTGTGAAGCGCCACCGCGGGAAAGGGAGGGAATGATGGTGGACAATTACAGTGGTGCAGGTGTATCCATGGGTTGTGCAGGCACGGCCATTTGGCAAAAGGTGAGGGGAGGAAATCAAAGAGCTCCTCAGCCATCATGACGGAGAAGGGGAGAATTGTGGAGGGCTTCAGCCATATTGAATGTGAATATGTGGGAGGGACTCTTTGAGGGGTGTTGGATCTAAAAAGGCCAAACCAACAGTTTATATCAGCTTGTATAACCCTGACTCTATACTACGGTTGAACAGGACGGTAAATGGACGACTAAAGTACTTTAAAATATCTCTGACCTCATATGGAGAGTTGTTTGTAGGTAAATCAATCTACAGCGGCTCCGTCTTCATCAAATCTCATCTTCTCAAGCGTTTCTCGTAAATGGTCATTGCCAAGTACATTAAACCTGTCTAGGTACTTGACAATGCCCGTTTCATTGTAGATCGACAGATGTACTGTACTTAGTTCCGACGGAGAGCAGGCAAAAAGGGGGAGAGGGAGGAATCCAGAACCCGCAACCGATCTTTATCCTCAAAACCACCCTCTCCGACCGATCGGATGTATCTTCCAAGAGTATAACACCCAAACCTTTTCCCCTCTCGAACACACCCATCATAGCATCTTGATTTCAATGAAGTACTTTGTCATGTAGTAGAGGCTTCTAATACTTAGTTCATCTGTGAGACTAAATGCGCTAAATGCCTCCATCATCATGTTGAGGATTAAGCTGAATATGACGTCAAAATTCCATTCTAGTAAAACATTCAAACCCTCTACACACTTCCCATTGCACTCAGGTCAGATATGCCCTGTTGATTGTGTTTTTCTGTGGAGAGCCTCTCTGGTGTAACACTAAGAAGTTGAACATTAATTATATTATATTCGGCATCTTTCATTCTCACATAGCGACTCTATAAGCTGTGCTTTCTTTCGCAGAATCAAGGCATCAGGTTTTCGAGACTCAAGTCATGAAAAGTGAACTCAGCCCACTCCGACTCCTGTATGGGCTTTATCACACTGGCGTATTTACATTTTTGTGTAAATTTCTTTGCCGAGCCTCGCAAAATTATCGCTTTTTCTCCGAAACTGCGATGGGACATAAGCTGACTTCGCAAGAACGGAAGAATATTGTAGCTCGTGTCGTTAAAATGAGAAAACGCAGCCAAAAATCGACCGTCTGTATGAATCAAGTTAATAGCACGGAGGAACACTCGTCATTTTCCCACCTTTGTGCTTTCCGACACCTGCGGATGGCGATAAGAGCTGTACTATATGAGTACCCAGAATCAAAATTGACAGAGACTTTTCAACAAGCATTGAAAAAATTTCCTGTTGTGTTGCTCGACATTCTTCCTTCCTAAAACCTTATCTGTTGTTCTGGAGAGGTCATAGAGTTCATGGGAATCGTGTGAATTGGGTTGTGCCATTTACATTTGAGGGCTTCCGGAAGGCTTTTCGATTTCCCTTCAGTAACGGAATTCCATTGAGCAGACAGATACAGAAGCTATTCAAACAAAATGATCGTTCTCGCCTTTCTCCGCTCACGCAGAAAACCTTTCACGATACTGAACAAACACCATGCACCGTACTCTACCACCTCTGGGTGCCTTTGACATGGATGGATTGGTCTGACTTCAACTCTGAAGACGCCGACGGCATCGATAACTCAGTTAACAAAGCACAGGAACTGCACCTTGCCGAGGCGGTGGTTCATTAAGTAGGGTGGTAAGTTGCGGTCTGCCGCACATTTGAAGTCATTTTTACGACGTAGTCACTATCTGGATAACTCCGGAACTTAGCCATACGAATCTTTTCAATGTAAACCACCCAAAAACTTTCCCATACTTAGATATGTCCGCACGGTTTGGCACATCCTTGATTTCGTACCATGCTTCGAAACCTCCGGACTATCCAGATTCTGGACCTTCCCTGTCTCTCTCCTTCGCATGGCATGATTCCTCATGTCGGTGCTGGGCAGCATCGATGTCTTCCATTGTGATAAAATTCGATCTCAGCCATTTAGGATGTTCAATTTTGCTCGACTGCTCAGTATCACTGAGTTTTCCAGCCGATGTACTCTTTTTTGTACACTGAGAGACTGATCGCCCATTAAATTCTACTGTGCATTGAATTTCTGCGGTCGCCGAACTTTTTGCAGCACTGCCTACAACTCAACCAGTCTCTGACAAAAATGGGAAAAACTTCTCACAGCGGTTCATGTATGCATTGAATTTTACCGACTAAATGAACTGTGTATCTTAGGAATTCCCTTCCGCCAGGTCGCCCGTGACTGACCAGGGAGTAGTGCAAACACAAGGGCACTCATGGCATCGGTTGCCTTCTTTTCAGGCGTTCCTTCTTCCTCTGCCATGAATTTGTTCACAACCTATGGGAAGATGAAACAAAGCACACATGAAAGCGGTCTGTCATGAAAGATACACTTAGCATGCTGTGTCTCTTCCTTAACCTTGCTCACGAAATAATTTTCCGGAGTATACTTTGGACGGGACTGGCAATCGCCAATCCCTGCGGCACGCAACTCTCGTACATTCTTATTTAACGACGCAATCTCGGAAATTGTACTGTTCAATTTCTCACCAACATCTTCAACCATGCCTATACATCCATTTTTGATTCCTTACCCCAGCTTTCGAAGATACTGGCGTAGGACTTCTTCGGACAAGCAGTGTTACCGAGATCCGGAAGGTCAAGAAAACGATAAAATTCTGTCTCCGATTTTTGATAGCTCATCAGGAAGTTAATTGAAAGGACTCTTGCGAGACTGAGCAGCTTCGTCTTGATTACTACCGCAAATTATCACTTCACCCAAATCCTTATCTTGGAAAATACTTTGAAGTTTCCCATTACGATCCTTTGATTTAAGAGCTGTAGATTTCTTTCTCTCCTCATTCGCTCTAAATTGGAAAGGGGATGTTCCTAAGGCACTCTCTGGATCGCGCTCGTCGTCCGACGATATTACCTGTACTTCTTTGCTCTTCTCTTCATTTCCATCGTTTCACTGGAATTTCTGCGACCATTCAACACCTTCATCCATCTCTTCATCTTCTAAGTCTAGAACTACATCAATTTCCCTCAATCATTTTGTTTCGCGGCCTTTCTCAGCCTCTAGATTCCGCGAAATAACTCGCTTCGACATGGAGTTGTGAGTGACATCTTCGGCGACCGCCGAAGCCATATCCCGCTTCAGTTGATGAACTGTTTGGCACTCGATTGCATCCCTTGCAGTTCGCTTCCTTCTCAAGCTCATAGCCAACCAAATAGCCGAGTGTTTCTGAGGTATTCTCAAAATGACACAGATCGGATGAAATGAAGAGTACAAATGGAGTGGGTTGTAAAGAAGAAGGGTAACAGGTGAGTGAAGTTGAACCGTTGATATGAACAGGTGACCTTTTCAATTTTCCGAACTGCATTTCTGTGTTGCAAAACAAGAAGAATTCTTTTCATCGAAAATTTTTTCGCAATTCAGCCCGATTCTGCGATGTTTGTACTTCCCATTTTTGGATACATATTGGCAGGCCTACCAGCACAATTACGGCCTTCCCGCCACTTCCTCCTTCCGATCATATTTTTCCGTGATTATTGACATCGACATGTATCACGACTTGCACAACATGAGATAGCGTTCTTTCCGAACCCTTTTAATTCATTCCCCTTCTATTGCCCTTCCGCAAGGATTTTATCTTTTTCCTGACCCTTGGCACGCAAATTTCGTTATCTCCAGGCTTTGAGGTCGAGGGATTAGGCGATATTTTCATTCGGTATGAGAAAGTCACGATCATGCAAAGTCGATATGTCCTTACTAATGACGAGAGATGATGTGGAGGTCTTGTGGGAGCTTGATAAAGGGTCCACAATATGGCGCAAAGCTTCTTCAAAGAGCATCAGGAAATTTGGAGATTATTTGGACAATTCTGGGCAGAGGGTACTCGCTACTGAAGTCCTGCAGTACGAATGTTTGAAAGATGGTGATGTTGTTTACAATGGATCAGAGGACGACGTTTAGTTACTTACATTCCATGTATTAAGAAGCAAAAGAGAGGAAATATATATCAACAACAACCTCTGCTTACAGTGGCGAATGTTCGTCGCGAAAGCAACGATCTGGGTGGATTATAACTTCTCGCTCTCATTTGAGAGCGAGTGGAAGCACCCCTCTGGAGTGCGAGATGGAAAAAGAGGTGGTGGTGTTGTCGACAAGAAAAGATTGCGAAAATATTTCACAGAGATGGGACGGAAACTTAAGAGGTTATTCGAGTGACATGCACTCCTGAGTGCAAAACTTGTTGAAATGGAACGGCGCATTGATGTGAAATCAGAACTTGTTTCGGGAGGTAGGTCTACCTTCAATGACACCCTGGAGTGTCTGAAAACCTTGCTGCGTCACAAGTTGTGCGTTTTTATTCAAAGAACTTCACGAATCTTAGCGATACAGAAGATCTTAGATGGTATGAACGATTATCTACCAGCAAGGGGAGTACTCTCGAATGTTGATCGAGTCTCAGTTGATTGCTTGCTAGAACACTTCAGTATCCTATCTAAAGAAATATTTGCTTGGGAAAATAGAAAGAGTAAGGGAGAAGTGATTTTTTTCTGGCTTTCAATATACTAAAGATGGAGCAGATAGTGTGGAGGAATTTTGCATATCGTTCTCAACGCTTGGAGTGTTATGTGATCAAATTGGAATAATTTCAGTTGCAGAACGCATTCAGATACTGGATCGTGGTTCCAAATCGCCAGTTGCACATCTTGTCCGTGTTGGTGGTTCCTTTATTTAGGATGTAAAGAATGAAAGGAATCCTGCTACCTTGTTTGTCGGAAGCAATTGCGGGCATGCCATCAGAATGGGCGATGAAGTAGATGAGGATACTGCTGGCATTTATCGGGGAAATTAATTTCAACGACAAACGCGTGAATGGATTTCCGGTTACGAAAAGTTTGACGCATGTCAGCTACGAGAATTTTTGGTACCGGATACCCACATTCATCCGTTCGGCCAACACAACGATGATCTTGACTACGGGCATGGCGCCGATGTGAAGAACCATTTCGAAAGAAATGGTCTAGAATCATTTGCAACCTGTCTAGGGTGAGTTGGAAACTAGATTTGACCACGCAAGCAGTTGTAGTTGTAGAGGACATTCCTAGCGAGGAAATAGTAGGCCTGCTCACACCCGAATACCTGATATCTCGAATTCAGTACAGGGTTAGTTTGGATAGTTAGTAATGTTGGGCAACATGCAGAAGGAATCATGAACCAGAAATATCAAGTATGAAACCAAGTTTTCACTGCCATTTACGTGCAAAATCTTATCATACGCTCTACGCATGAAGATGTCTGTGATTAACCAAGAGAGGTACCGTTTTTTAAAAATATATGTATTTTTGATGCGCAGGCCCAATGAAATATGTAATATTTTTTGTTTTTAACCACGTAGTTTTCCTTTCTTCGATTAAGAGTTTCGCTGGAATCTTATAAATATAAACCATGGAAAATGTTCTAATTGAATCTATGCATACTATATGTATATTGAGCTCTTAATTCAAACCTTGGATATCGCATCAAGGCTTAGTACCACAAATAATGCTGCGAATCTTAATGAATGAGGATATTTGGACAACCGATATTGATGTTTTCGGCATTTACGAATATTGAACTTTCAAATAAGAATTTCACTGCCCAAGGCTCGCAATTCGGAGGGATCTTTTTCACTCGGAGCCCATGTATGAAGTTTATGTGGGCTATGATGGAACGCATTCCTATTTAAGCCAAGCACTTCGAAAAAGAAATCAATAACCGCTACGAGCGACGTCTTCAAGTGATCAAGAATAACAGAACATGCTGATAAAAATTCAGCGACGGGAACATCTTGAAATCAATAAAAAGTACTCCTGGTCCGTATACGTGCTATAATTATCCCGTCTGTGCTAGTAATTGGATATTTCCCGCAGACTCTGCTTCCTTCAGAACTGCTGTCGAACAATTTTAATCTCTCCGCAAAGTCAAAAATGCGCAGATTTTCCGAAATAATATAGAAACTCATTTCGCTAGCATTACCAAAACTGTAGGGTTTCTTTCTTTTTGTGCCGCCATCTTGGGATTTCAGTAATCATCCTTCAGAGGAATTGATTTTCTGTCGGTAAAAAGAAAAATATGCATTTGGGAACTAATCTGCCTGATTCACAGTGAGGGTGCTGGGAACGAAGTAATTTTTTCCTTTCGCGATAAACGTGGTATTTCGGCACAGCTTAATTTTTATAACTACCCAACATTTTCCTGGCTCCTTATTTCTGGATTGAAAATGGGAATGAGTCGTAATTTAGTTGATTATTTTCAAAATTTTAGAAAGGAAATTGTCTCAGAAAGTTTCGAGTTGCGCATTTCAATTGGTTTCACATTATTTTCCCTGGGTAAAACACGAAAAAAATCTCATATTGGACCAAAAATTTGTACCACAGGAATCAGTAATATAATCCGGCAGATTCCTCTCTCAAGATTAACATTTCGATGAGCATAAATCTTTCATGATTATTAACTCATATCAATATTTTGTTCTTGAGATCTCAGAAGGCGCAAACGTCAGCGAAGACATGTTTGGTGAGCAGAAAGAGCTCCAATAATCGACGAATAAGCATGCAGTTAAATCAAAATGTCGACCAAATAGTCCATAGTGCAATAAGAATTGAGATATTTCCCAAAGCAGGGTTACAAGCTCAATGTAACTTTTTATTTTTGCGATAAGGAATTAGAGGGTTAGCCAGAATGTGGTTGGATGGTAAAAAATAGTAGCTTGATATGAATAAATCATTTACATCCTTTTCTTGGGTCAAAATCTATGTGGAAGGTAACAAGCTCCTGTTCTAAAGCTGATGAGGAGTGGTACTAAATTCCTGAATCGAAGGAGGTGCGACATTAGTTGGACTAAATCCTACAAACATCAAAATGAAAGTTAACTTAGTTTGAGACGTTGAAGTAACAATTTAAAAAAGTAGCGATAGCTGAGGAATAATTTTATTTTTTTACATTTAGATTCATTTACAAATGAGTTATAAATTAATCTTCCCCATTCACTGCACCTTTTCAAGTATATAAAAACTTCAAAGGTAATTTAATTTTTTCCCTATTTGATCTTCGAGTAGTGGGATTCTCTCCCCTGCAATTTGAATAAGTTTAATAGTTGAGTGGTTTAATATACTGTTTATTGGATACTTTAATTTATTTTATGAAAAGTGAATCAAGCGTTTGTCTTCATATACTAGAAAAACCAAGTAAACATTAATTACAAAAGTTTAGTGCTTTAGTATATTTTAGACTTTTCCGCCATTCCGAGATTGATTTATTTTTGCTATCGCAGTCATTTATCCAAGAAGTGAAGTTGTCTTGCACAATTTGTGATCTTGGCGGGAAAATTCTAGTTTTGTTTTATATATTATTGGTTACGCAGCCTGAATCGTTTATGACCTAGAATAAACCTTATAATTTTACTGAATTTTGTGATAATTCGAATTTTTGAGCGAAAAGCAAACATAGAAGGTTTGAAATTAAAACAAAACCAAAAAAATTTTCAAATTTTTAAATCGAAGATCTTGTCTAAATATTCGTTTTCTAATTTTTTTTCGAAAATTATTCTATTTTTAAATCGATTGGTACTACAAATAGTTAAAGAAGGGTTTAAAATAATTACTATGAACTTAATTTTGCATTATATTAGCTGTAGGACAATATAAACATATATATAACATACTAAGGTGATAAATTTATCTGGAATGTGTGTAAATATTATTTTGCTTCTAATGCCCCAAATTATGCTTTGATTACATGAAAAAATCCAGCTGCTTAATACTGCTAATTTCTTGATGCATAACTATCCTCTTTCAGCATATCTTTGGATAAGTATCTGTACAGTAAGTTAACGAATCTGTGTTTCATTTGGAAAATACAGATTTGGAAACTCCACTGCTTACATCAACTATACAGTGCATATTCATTGATAATGTATCCAAAGCAGCCATTTTAACTTCTCACAGAACACAATTCTTAAAAATGCCCAATACTAATCTTACACTCCCTTGTATACAAGTGAGGTTGGAACTGGTTAAAAATAGAGCTTTTATTCCATCTCATTTATTTCTGATCTTTCTCTGTAGTGTTTTTCTTAAGTATTTCCCAAACTTCAGGTTCTATCTGTCTTTTGACAATCCTTTTTTATACTGAGACTCTGTATGTATTCCAAATAATTCATTTTGAAAGTACAGCACGCCTTTGAAAAAATAATGCCTTATCTACGAATCAATTTCATTGCAAAATGATTTTATAATAACTTTCAGTGTCACCACGGTATGTTTAAATGGAATAAATTATGGTTAAGATATTGAATGACATAATTGGATGAGAATTTTGTTGCCCGAAATGAGAAGCTATTTATCTATAACTAACTTATGAATGGTTATTATAGTCAAAACGCACAGCATGAATATGCTTTTCAATTTGTTTTTTCATACGAAACGTAATGTACCTATAAATATTCATGACACAAAACACCCGGCATGATGCTAAATTCTGGATATGAAAACAGCTCATGGTAGTTTTTAAGAACCTTTCATTGCGTCCATATTTTTGAGGCACAACCATAATATTAAAGCCGCATCCAATAAACATTATGAATATTAAAATCAAGGGAGTGGTGACTTTTGGTAAAAATATATTCGAATTTCATTAACCGGACGTTAGGAACTCCGTATTGGACCTAAACGATAAAGCCGAAACCTGTGAAAGTTCTCTCAAGTGAGAATGTTAATTATATTCCGATTGGATCTCTTAAATTCTCTAAAATTGCGAGTACATTAATTGTGGCAGAGCTATCAGGGTATCCAAGAGAGATCTATAGAAAAAAATGTGCTGAAGTCCAATATTTGAGAAAGACTTCCGTGGCATCTTAGGGATTCGTAAGGAACCTTTTTCTAAATTTTTCAAGGGCAAAAAAGGATTATGCAATATTAGGTACTTCTAAATTTTTTGGAGAAACCGATAGTAAAACAGAAATGAGAAATACTATACTGGAAAGACCTTTTTAATCTGGTGAGGATCCAGATATTTCTTTTGCGTTTAAGATACATGGAAATATTTATCTCCAAGGATTATGTTTCATAAAATAAATTACACCCGACAATCAAGTTGTGGATATATATCTATCGATAAAAAGTTGCGTGAAAACCCCAGCAGATATTTCTCCATATCAACATGCATCGTTCTTGACTATGATTTTTGTCCATATGGCGGCCATTACATGCCACGCAGAAACTCGGTCCACTAAATTGTTGTACACAGATGAATTATTCCATTTAGAGCATTTTATTTACGGAAACGAAGTGAAACAAACGTAAACCTGCACAATCAGATAATTTATGTAGAATACAGCATTTTTTAATGTAAAGTAAGTCGTTGGTATTTTAGGTCATCGGCTAGGGAACCAGCTATTTACTTGGAGAAATGAAAAGTGAAACTGTGTAATTTGAAGGTATTATAGACAAGAAATAATATAATATGTACTTATATATGTTGATATCGTAGAACAAGAACTGCATGGGCTTTCAATAGAGATTGTGTGTACTTTTACGTTTAAAAATAACGCAATTGAACGCTAGATGTCTTATAACTAAAGGCAACGCATAGATAAGATTTTCAATGAAAGTCTGCAGCAATACGATATCCAAAATTGAGATTCTTATGAAAACATTTATCAAGAAAACTATGAAATTAAAGTGCTATAATTAAAAGCCAGATTACCATATAAGTTCAATCAGGGCTCGCTCGTAATAAATCATAAAGATTCGGATAAAATTGAATAATATGGATTCATGGATTTTTTCAAGTTCATTTTTCTAGAAGTTCGTTCGAAGGTTTTCGTTACTGACATGAGGATGATTATGGTCGCAGTTAATGAATACTGAAACTTTTCTCAGAACTTCCTTTTCTTAATTAGACTTCATATGCATTTGCTTGTTACACGCTCTAAACATGTCATAGAGAATTAAAATTTAGCTAGAAGCTACTATAAATATTTCTTAATGTCTTTATCTATTTGAATAATTTGACAAAAAAATGTCTTTTTTCACAGGTAAACATTCTCAGCATCCTGAAACATCTTTTATTTGTACTGAATCGAGTTGCCCTCATGCTTTATGTCGACAAAATAACACAATCAGACGGGGCTATTTGGACTTAATGATCAATTTAGATCAGTCTTCATGAGCACGTAAGTCATACAAAGAATTTAGGTCTCTAAACCTAATTTAATTATCGTTTAGATGCCTCGATATTTTCTTTGGAAACATTCTTTTAATGTAAAATACATATGGTTTCATTCAACTGTTTAAATGAATCAATTTTGAAGCCTGCAATTCAATTTGCATTTGTTATTTTTCTACATACGTAAACGTTGGAGCCTTATATGGTATACAGTTTTTGTTGACAATCATAAACGATAACTGATGAATTTCACAAAATTTTCATCGTCTACTGAAAGTGCATATCTTTTTCTCTGTTTCCAGTCTCTATACATGCTTAAGCTGGATACCTACTTTTGCATCTGGAAAATCGACAAAACGGAACCTCACACTCTCTATTTTTCTGTTTCTATACCTTTTCATGCACTTTCCTTGGGTTGTTCTTTGTTGCGTATTTCTAGGTGTATCCTGAACTATCTCCTGGTACTGCTCCTGCAGTGTGTCCTGATATTTTTAGAGAATTTTGTTGTGCTGCGTTTTTAGAAACATTTCCCATACTACATCTTCAATCTCCTGCTGCATTTTCTCGAAAAAGTGAGGAACTTTGACTCCTTGATACAGATTGAAAGTAAATTGCAACGTTGTTTCTCTATTATGATTAGTTTCCGGGTAATTACTGTGTCTTTTTTGGTCTTTATTTACGATAAAATCGAACTGTACACAGAGAAAAAAGTCAAGGGTGATTTTGTTTTGAGCAAAACCCGCCAATAATGTTGCAGTTTTGATTGGTTCCATTATATAAATTATTAATTCCCATTTGGGACCCGAAGAGAACTTTTTCCGAAAAATAACTTTTGTAAGGCGAGTTTGATATAGGTCTTACAATAAAAAAAGCGGTCGGATATATTAAAAAATAGAAAACTCGAAATATTGGTACTATAGTAATGCAAAGAACTAAAATTAAATGAGTGTAGTTGCCCGAAAACGTCTTTTTCTCCTTTCTTAACTTGATTATTACAGGTTACAAAGAAAGCAAAAATACTGGTTTCTCTGCATAGAAGGTTGACATATTCCTTCAGACCAAATTTTTAGGTAACTCTGAACAGTTCATTTTCACTATTATCATTTCAAAACGTTGTGCTCACAGTACTTATGAAACAATTTCACACGAATTTTCACAAGAGTTTTCCATCGTGCTGTCTTCGTCCCTTTTTCTCATTTCCTATAGATCCGCGTTCAGGAATAGTTTATGTAATTTATTGATGAGCTTTCTACTATTATATTTGTTGTTTACTTATGTTGACCCATCAAAGCTTTTGTCGGCCTAAATCTATTTTATTCCATGCTCAAACATTTACAAGTTTCTTTTTCATCTTTTCAAAGTTCAATATTCAGTATTTTCATTTGCTCCTCACGGAGCGAGTTGCTCATGGCAGTAAAAATCGAGTCAAAGCAGATGGAGCTCTGCAATAGGACATTTTAATCGATTTCAAGCTCAAATAAATCGTTTTCGAGCTTATTATTCACGTCTATGTCTCCGTTACAGTGATTCTGAGCTCAGTGAGAGAATAAAAAACTTTTCGCGAGGGGACCTGACCGCATGGACTGTGAATATACTATCTTACATTTCCGTAAGAAGTTTTCTCTCCCTTTAAGTTCGTAAATTTTGCGCAAGGTAAAGGGATTAAATATTTACGGGCGGTACCTCAAACATTGGGAGTATCGAATTACAAAACAGCAAAATGGGTGGCGCCCTACATTCTTTCGGGGTAATGCTCGATTAATGACCCACAAGTCGACATACCAAAATTTTTATTATCGACAGAAGAACCGTATTCCCTTCCACAGCGAAATTTATCAAGGATATTAAGCACGTCTTCAATTACTGCGAAATGTTTCTAGAAATTCTTGAAGTTTGTAGCCTCAATTTTGTCCCTCACCAACTTTCTTTTGATGAAAAAAACGATAGGCTATTAAGAGCTCTTACGAGGTGACTTATCGTCAGTAATCGGCCTTTCCTAGTCCAACACCGTGATTATATCCGAAAGGCTCACGAAAAAATTATGTTCTCGCAGAGTCAAAAATCAAACAAATTTCCCTCTTCAAACTTCCTTTTCCAGGAATGTTTTTACCAAAGAAAACACAACCCTAAGATTATAACGTCTCCAGAACGTCGAGTTCTGTGTCTATGGTAAAAATTACATTATGTAGTCATTTCGAGTCATTGAGACCATTCTGGTAAGTTCGTGAAGATATTTTTGAAGAAAACCAGTCCAGATCCTACATATTGTTTCGAAAAAAACCATAAATTCTAAAATTAGTCCTTCGTTAAGTTAATGCATCAAAGAAAATATTATCGTCGATAACACGATAGGAATAGCAACGGACAACCGTCCCATATTTTCATAAGTTAGGAAAATAAAGAACTATTTGACACCACCTCCCGTTCCTGAGGAATAAACTAATACGTTAAAACTGAATATAGTACAGTACTTTGATTAGGAAGATATGAAATATGTAAAATCGATAATCGGGAAGGAAAGGTCGCTTTGATTACGGAAATATTAACTTCTATGTATTTCGTCATCGAAAATACATGAACTAACCATTCCTCGGTTTTATCATACCGATCTGGAAGAAATCGGGTTTCGTAATAAGCGTATTCAGCTCACATCATCCATACGCTGACTGATTGACTTAGATCTCTCGGCAAACGAAGTTCTCCTTCTTTTATTCTCATTTTATTCTACAAAATGGGTAATTGGTTTCGAATTTGGCATCAAATTCATTCATCTAACTGCCACACTCCTTGAAAACCTTCAAGCAAACATTGTTTTGCGAAATAAAAAAGATTATAGGAAAAGCTATAAATTAAATCCATAATGCAGTTTGCGCCAAAAAAAGCTATGTGGGCCATGTAGCAAGCTCTAAGAACCTAAAAGGATAAATATAATATTACAAATTTCATATAAAGATTTGTAATACGAGTCCCAAAATGAAAATTGAAACATCTTGTTATCTCCATTTTTCTCCGGCTACGATTAGTCACTACGGGAAAGTTGAGGCTAAAATTACGCTTCACTCCACAATAAAATCTTAAAAAGGACAATCTGAAGGTTCTGACTCATCCATCATTAACAACGCTCGCCATCACTCATATGGAATTTTTGAAAACAAATTTTCGTCCTTTTTCGTGGTTTTGCTATTGGTTTAAATTATTCTGATTACTTTTCACGCAAATTCACATTTCAAACTCGGAAACTTTGCGCTTTCTCAAGGCGTATGTTAGATAAAACTCCAGAGCAATCCAACAGTCCTATGTAGTCTGGCTGTTTGTGGAATCCAGAAGATTAGTAATGTACAAAGTTAAAATTTTCGAATAAAATACTACCTTTTCTTGACTTAGTTTGTTTTATTTTCAATGCAGACTATTCTGTGCATAAGCTCATTCAAATTCTGTAAATGTCATTCTAAAAGCTAACAGGCGTGCAGTAATTCACCCATTACATAATTTTGACGAAGTGTTCACAGTTACTTATTACCAACTCAATAAGGGTATCATTTCTAACCCTGTATAAAAATATAGATACTCTAACTACTCGGTATGGGTCGACATGAAAAATAATCCCGACAAAATTGAATCAGATAAATTCGCATTCTCCCGTCTGAGGCAGCCCGCGCGGCCAATCAATGTTTTTCAAACTTTCTGTATATCAAAAAAGAAAAATCCTCAAACTTTCCGTGCTCGTACTTTGGCATCATTTATTGAAACCTAAAGGTAGAACCGAGTTGGTCGAGCACTTCATCGTCGCCAACTCCATGATATCAGATTAATCTCCCCCAACTAATCGGTTTAATTCTCTAACTTACCTTAAAATACCACATAATTCTCATTTAATGATACTGTGCAAGGGCTTCTTCTATCCGGATAAAAAAGCACCTCTCAGAGATATATCTGTCAAAAAAGGCGAAGATATATTTTCTTTCGGAACTATAACGGAAAAAATTATATTTTATTCTATTGTATCCGAAAATAAGACTATTCCAAACTCCGATTGTTACGATTCTTCGCTGAAAAGCGGCCTACACAATCCCAAAACATTTTAATCTATCCCCACGATTGGCTCGCATTTCTCACGATCTACCATCGCCAAAACGAATAGAATGATTGAATATTGAATAACAATGATCTTCGTAGTGGGTTCATTGAGTCAAGTGAGGTTATCAATATGCAGTTCTTCAATGGGCAACAAAATCTGCAAGATGTTTTCCATAATAAAAATGTTTTGATGTGAAAAAGCTTAAATAAGTGCGTTTATCTGGTATTCCTACTTCATTAACCCTTCTTCTCACAAGGAGTATTGAATGGGAAGATAAGAATATCTTAGATTGAAAAATGATTTACTTCTTCCTCGTCGGAAGCTTCTTCTTCGTTTTTCTCTAAAATATCTTCTCTTTCACACAACTCCCTTTACTTTCGCACCGATTTCTCTTTCGATAGTCTCCCATTCAACAACAAGGACAAGAAATGTTTAAATGACTTACATGGTGCATCAACTCTAGATTTCTACACAAGATATGTGACTACATTCTCCTGGTCAGTCCATCGCTAAATTTCAAAATCATCACTCGTTCTTCTTTCGCAAGTGTTTACACCCTACCTTCCTCTAAATTCTCCCTTCCTAGACTTCAGTACTCCGTCAGAAAGGTCAGAGAGTCATTCAAGCCTAAATATTGGAGTAAAACTCAGATCCAAGGTGTCGTCCTGAAATATTTCTAAATGATAATGGGCGATCCTCATTTCGAAGAATCATAAGGTATGACTTCTCCAATTCATTTTCGTTTGCGAAGTGAAAAAAATTATTCTTTGCTGAAATTTTTAGCCGTGGTGACGATGGTAGCATTTTTGTAGTTTCTGGTGCAATAAATTGGAATAACCATTATTAGCTAGCTTCGAAAATTTTCGTAGGAATTTAGCATGCCACCTTTCGCTTTACATGTAATAGATCTCTCTCAAGAGAACTTAATTCTGCATCTCTTCACTGTTTGTTAGATCTGAGTACGCGCAATATTCACAACTATTTACAAACGTCGCAATATTCGAGACAGGTTTCACGTTAAGTGGTTTTTTCACAAGGTCTTCTACTGTTATACATCTCGTGTAATTTTCTGCATCGTCTAAAATAAATTCTCCGTGCATATTGCTTTCTGTAACATACTGTATAAGTATTGGGATACTTATTACAAGTCGATCTGATTTTCAGGCCTATCTATGAACTCCGGGAAAAAACATTTGTCTCCTTTAATGACATATGGTTTGACTTGCGATAAAAATCGTGACACAGATGCTCTGCTAAGAGTTGCAGTATATATGATTTTTTAATATGACCATTCTGGATGTCCTCTTATTTTCCGACATATCTGATCTCTGTGTATGTTTTCCTTCCGGATAATGTGGATTTTTTTTGTTCAGAATCTCTGTAGAATAAGTGATATTTTTTGACTTTTCCCTTAAAATAAGTAAAGATCTGTTTTACTTCCTGTACTTAGCCACTTTTATAGACCTTTGAGCAGTCCTTTCTCTGCGAAACTACTCATCCTAGTTGATTACAACCCTTTTCGCTCACTTTTTGAGACCTTCATTAGTCAAAAACTCTTCTCTTTGTAAATGGTTGTGTGAGATGTCTTCAAGGTGACCATAGTTCTCAAACTCAACGGGATTGGTGCAATTTAGTACTTTACTGTACGCTGCCTACTGCTCGATATGCATTTTTTTGTCATGACATGTTAAATTTAGGTTTTCATCCGTATATAGTCTAGTGAAGCAAGTCCATGCATTTCTATATTCTTAGTCACAAGAAAATGATGATATTAGAGAACATATTTATTTTTTATTTAAACTGAAAGAAAGATATTAAAGGCCCCAACTGGTCAAATTTGAAATATTCTTGATGTTTTGACAAAATTTTCGCAGGCCCGAGATGTGTTGTGTAATTGGGCAATACAGTCTAATCGAAAAATTTCTAACACAAGTAGGCCCTCAGGCCCCGTTGGAACTTATTGGGCCATAAGTCGCGAAAATATTTACTTATGTTGAGCCCACCTCTTGAACCAGTTATGTGACCAATTATGTATAAAAGTTTCCGCCCGATTTATTATCCATTTGGCAATGCGTATTATTTCTCTCTTATTCATCCTTTTTTTTCTCCTTTTAGTACCTTTTTGCATGATCTCGGCTGAATCTCCGTTATCGACTATCCAAAATCCAACTTATTACTTTTAATAGAAACACTAACATTACTTTCAATTCAAAATACCAGTGTGTCAGAATATCGGCCTATAAATTTTGATTGTGTATCAGTATGATATGATTTTCGAGGGATCTCAGATTCTCTGTACTTTCTGGCTTTCATACTTTCATGATAATCATACCGCCCAGCAGTTGGCGTAATTGTCCTATGGAATAAACAATGTACCGTGAAATATACAACCATTGGAAAAAAATCTGAGAAAATTCATCGCAGGGTTCTTGAAAGAAAACACTAAATTGAAAAACATTTTGGGTGCTTTTTTGTGTGCTTCATTGGCATCATTAATTTATTTTTCCATACTACAGGGATAATCTAGACTATTTGCCATTGAATCACATCAGTTTCCTTTTTTCAGTAATTAATACTAGATTAATGGTATAGTTAATGAAAGGGTTCTGAATCCCCAATTGTCTAGATACAGGAGTTTAGGCCTGCAAAGGGCGAACTTGAATTAATTTTCGGCAGTTTTGGCAGTATTTTAATATTGAAAAGTAATAGAAGGAATTTGGTCGCCACCTGAGGTAGCTTTTATTGCCAGCGTATCAAGACTTGATGGACATTAAAAGTAAACTTTCGAACAATTTCATTTTATTGTAAGGAGAGCTGGAAGCTTGAACCGTCTTTATTTGTAGTAATAGCTTAAAATACTTGTCTTTTGTATTTTTTCCATCAGTAAACTCTTCCGTTTTTGATTCATCAGATTTAGCTACACTTTAATTTTTTATGTAATAAATAAACCACCTGGATTCCCAAACGAATTAAACTCATTCAAAGTTTCTTATCATAGACTGATGAATGCATTAAAATGTAAAATTGAAATTGGGCATTACTTATAGCATTTTAAACGAGAATTTTCGGCACATATATACTGTACATATCGATATTTTTGTGAAGTTTTCTCTGAAAAAATCCAATACGAACAGCGGATAAAGTAATAACTGAAAGATTATTCGAACGTAAATTAACGATTTCTCTTGAGAAAGAGGGTCTGAATAATATAAAACTGAAGTAGTTAAAATACAGAAAATAATATCTAATCCCTAAAAATTGAGCTTAGTTTTGAGTTCGGCCACCTTTGTGAAACGCACTAAGAAAGGATAATGAAATGTCACTTTGAACTTTTCAGTTTATTAAATAGTGAGATGAATTGCATACTTTATTGCCCCATTATAGCTTATCAGCTCTAGAACGCCCAATACATTATTTTGAGTATTCATGTGGGCTCTTTAATCTTCAAGTCATTGTAGGTGGAGATACATTCAAGATTTATTTTTTCGTCTGGGTAAGAATATAATAAACGCATGACTTTATTCACCTGAAGTATATAGCTCCCTAACATTCTTACAAAGCCAAATATTTTCTTTTCGCCGGTAATAGAGCCTAATCTGCGGAAGTTTACCTGAAGATAAGCAGAAAATAATATTTTCCCCTTTCCATAGTTTTAGGTTCAGATTATGGCAGAATTTACCTTCGTCCCAAAACGTTCAGTTGAATAGTGAGAGCGACAATCGTATGGTTATGTTTCAGTTTGTTTCAGTTATTTACCTCAACTAATAGTAATTTCCAGTCGATTATGGTTATTTGAAGTTGCTTCCCTTGAAACTTATTTTTTTCCGAAAACACAAAGATTTTAATAGCCCCGGGTTATCGAAAAGGTAATATTAACAGTATCCGCTAAATTCTGGTCGATCTGGTACATAAATACCAGATCTGAAGAATAATCTAATGGCTACCAAACTGTATGCTATAGTTTCACTTTTTGTCAATGTTTTATACCTTTCCAATTCTATAATTAGTTTCAAAAACTAAATTATGCCCTATAATAGTCCATAATCTCGCTAGCTGATAAAGTTTTTAACTACAATGAGAATTATTATTTTTAAAAGACGCTTTTTCAGTCATGCAGCTGTTGATGTGAAGATGATACATTTCTTTACGAAAAGAAGGATTGAAATATTGAATCTCGTAATCTGACCTCGTTTTTTCGCTGCTTCAAGCGTTGAACTCTTTTTCTGAAGATACGCAAACTCCTCTAAATCTTCCTTTGTTGCCTTTCATCTTATCCTAGGCACGATTCAATTATGTCAAAAAAAAATATGTTGGGTGGTTATACTAACGAAGATCTTATAATTTGAATAAAAACTACTTACCGACCCGACCGCCAATCAGTATTCAGTAATAGCTCTTTTAGGCACCGTGTGCAGCTATAATTATACTTTCATTCGTGGTACTGAGAACTAAGTCAATTTGTACAGTACTATAGACTATATAAAGAATATAGACAAATTTATAATTTTTTATTTACTTGCTACTGCTTTCATAGATTTTGAAATCTTCTGCCCTTTGTACAAACCATGGTCGGGAGCGTTGGAGACTTTATTACCGCACTCTAGATATATAACTAACAACTCAGAAAACTCTGAAGCACTATTGTAACCTTTCTCTACGTACTTTCGGTACAGTCATTGTAGCCAAGTGAGTACTTACTCAATGCTTCGCAATTTTACTTCTCCTATGAACTATCCGTGCCTTGCTGGTATTAGTAGTTAGTAAGAGTTAATACGCGCGGTATTGAACTACTTTTCTTGCAGCTGCTCAATCATCGATACCAGTAAGCGATCGGGCAGGAGTAATAATGGAACGACTGCGAACCCTACAAATACAAGAGAAGCATCACGTGCTGCGCCGGAGGGAGGATAAATGCAGAAAGAACGATGGATTTAAGTAATTTTGAGGCTATACTTTCTGTTGAAGAAGATACTGATAGCTCCGCCGCTCTATCTTCGTAGGTACCCAGATATCGAGGCATCTGCTCCCCCAACACGAAGCCGAAGATTAGCCATCAAGCTCCTTTACGTATAAAATTCTGTTTTAGCAATTTATGGCCTTTTATTTCAGTTTTAAATCGCTTGTACAGCTCTTCCCGTCGACCTACACAGGAAACGTACACTCTTGTGGCTAATCCATGGCACAGTAGTAATCACACTGCTGAAACTTCACCCGGGACACCAGAGATGATAGCAAGGGATTCACTCGTTGCATTAAAGGTTTCCATAAACCGTAAGGAGAAGTAAATTAGTAAGAGGAGAAATAAAGGAACCCTGATTTGTCTTTTTTCAGAGATGGAATGACGCTTTCTATATCTGGTAAAACTTTACGAGGCAGGACGGAGGAAAAAGAGGGAATTAGAAAATAAGTTTTGAATCAATTAAATCGAACGAACCGCATGGTGTGTGATATCTTACAAGAAACAAAATGAGTTTTCCGCCATGTTTTTCAACTGAATTTTTTTATCTCATACTTTCACTTAAATCACATCAAGTGGGGCTTAGATTTATATAAACGTCTTTACTGCTTCGGATTTGTACTATGATCAGGTGCGCCCTTTGAATTTGAAGATATCGATATGAGCAATATGTGTGTTGCTAATGACGGTGATTTGGTCTTATTCTTCAATCAAAATGAAAATATTGAATATATTTAGTTCGAGCGCGTGAGAGTTGCAAGTACATAGGGGCGCAATGAATTTCTAATTATGGAGAAATTTGGTAATTAAACAAGCATAAACGTCACTTCCTGTGAAGCTTGCCCCATGGTGAAGATTTGCTGCTCGTCTCTCTTCACTTCGTAGCTGTGATTTATATATATCCCTTTTATTTTTTTGAACATGTAGAAACCCTATGAAATGGTAGGAGGATGTTTTGGAAGGATAAATTTATTAAGAAGGTGACTATGAAGCATGGAGGAGAGCTTAAATTTCTTCCAGATGTACTTTAAGAAAATCACTATCTAGTCATTAGTCGCTGTCGGATCCTAACAGCTACTATTTGCTTGTGGGTGTGGGTCACCAGGGACGATTCTATTTCGCTTATGATGTTTCTTATGTTGCTATCTACACTTTCCCAGTATACTGATGTTAAAGGTTATAATTCTGCAGTGTTCTCGGTTCTACTGGTGATGGCGCTTGATGTACAGGAACTTTTTAAGGAATCAAAAAAATAATTATACATTTAAGATGCTATGAAAAATATGTCAACTGTCACCGTAATCTGATTAATTTTGGCTTAATTGCTGAAAAGTAAGCGCAATCCTGTTCGTGACCTGGACTAGCGGTACCAATTACCTCCGAATTGGTTAACTGAAACTTGGAGAAACTTAATTGGATCTGGATAAAGATGAAGTCCCATAGACCATGTGGGTGTCTGTTTAACAGGTGGGACTTTTTTGTGCCACTTCTCTGAAAAGTACTTGTAGAAGAGTAAAATATTCGTTCCAATGTGAATGTTTTTCTCTTACAGCGAATTTTCATTATTAATTTGCTTAAAATGAATTTATAAGCGGCATAGGAGACTATTAATTAGAATTATAATGATCAAGAACTTTACAAACAAATACTAATTGAATATAAAATCTGAGGTACTCCGTCCATTCTGTTTTTTTGAAACGAACAACGACCCATTTCAATATCGCCCCATCTTCTTGTTTCTTCAAGAGTACTTCTATCGTATGACTTTTTGCCATGATGTTTAAATTTTGTTTTGCTTAACACGTATGTTTAGAATTTGTATAAAGGGCTATCTAAGTGGCGTCGAAGATCTTACAGGGAATGAGGAACACTTTTTGAAAAACTTGGTTGAAGTAGGTGTTGGTACAGGTTGGACAGTTTATCCGCCATTAAGCTCGATACAAAGCCATTCTGGCGGAGCTGTTGATTTAGCAATCTTTAGTTTACACTTAAGTGATATTTCTGCCCAAAGCTGCTATTAAAATGTGAGTTCTCTAAAATACAGATTTTAAAATTGACACAATTTAGAACCGTTACTTTTCTATCAAATGTCACCATGAATATAGATTGACTAAAGCGGGAGTAAATTCAATGAGACCATTCTGAGTCCACTCTTTTTGTGTCAATTTACAAGCTTTTAATTTGGTACATTTTCTGCCATTTCTTTATTTCGAATTTCACTAGGTTCTTCATTTCAGTTTTACATGGCCAATTCGGGTCTCTATTCCCCGTCCATCACAACTCAAAATCATCCTAGCCACTGAGAAACTCTCCACAAAAGTTCCTCAGTAGTTTATAACGTCTAAGCAGCTTATTCTGCGATGGCATTTTCTCTTTCTTCATTCAAGAAGTTAAGAAAATTTTTATTTCATCCTAGTCTTGCTTTCATCTTAAAATCCATTCTGTGAGTCTTTTCATTTTTAGTTCACAGTGAGGATTCTTCTTCTGTGGTATCCGTTACTCTGAAGTTCTAACGCCGAAAATAGCTAGAATGCTGCGAATTCCTTGCTCTAAGACAGACAAAAATGTTATCAGGTATCATTGAACAGTCAGAGACATTAAAATATTGTCGTATTCAGCTATTATTTCATCAGGCATCAATTTGAGACCTTCCAAAATAATCTTTCTATGTACGGAGCACAAAAGATACATTTTAAATTCTATTTGAAGACATCATATGGAGGTGATTTTCCGATCTTGAAAAAACGTAAAAACGGAATCCGGGCAAGATTTGTTAAGAAATTACGGTCTACTTCAAGAAAGTTTAAGAAACCCCAAAAATGTAAAATTTCAACTAAATAAAAAAATTCCATTCTCAAATACTGTTCGGCTTGTACCTACTTCATAAAAGGTCTCGTTTAATGTTCATTCAGTAATATTATTTTAGACTTTTCCTTGCTAAATGTAATCAGCTTAGTAAATGACCTCCTAGAACATCCCTCTCTGGTCCATTTAATAAATTACAATTTTCAAATCGCTACCTATGTGATTCATTTAGTGAAAATCACCTTCTCCATTCGCGACGTATAGAATATACTGTAGCGAATGATAGAGTCTCAGGTAAACAGTGGTCCGATCAGAACTCAGCGAACCTAAGCTCTTTGTCTCCCCTCGGGTCGCAGCCTCTAGTGCAAGCAGTTGTGTGGCTCACATAACACAGTAACAAGCATTGCACATGTGAGCACTCAATTCCATTTTCGACGCATCTCTACTCAGCGACTCGAATTGTTCTTGCTGAAATATTTTTTAACCCTACTCATTCACCCCAGTATTGCATCATTGATTCGATTCTTTTAACACAAGCAATTAGCATCGTATACCATCTCATCTTCTTTCCAGCGAATTTCGAGCTCCATATATCACCAGCACAATAACATGTACGGTAAATTAATTAAGAAAACGTTTATTTTAAATAAATAATCGTTTACGGTAATTATTTTCCATGGTATCCACTGCATTACACGACTATAAAGTCAAAGAAATATCGGGATGAACCACTTCGATCACGTTTAGTGGTGTGCGCGAGCAGATATACATAGCAATAGGCGACTAGAAGGTTCACCTAAGGCACTCATACACTCGCAAGCGGCTTACGCCCGAAAATTAATTTGTACGTGTCATAATTTTCCTAAAGAAGCACTAAATCAGAGTGCATTTGCCGAAAAAATCTGGTAGTGAAGGAATTTCATTGAGTACCTTGAATAGTTGAAGATGGATTCCTATGGATGCTCAATTGTAAATCAATATCTGTATATAAATGCGGGCAACGGCCGCAGTTGTTAAAAGTTATGTTTCGTTTTGTGGCTCTACTTAACCCTTAATCCACATTTATGTCATGTTTCTTTCTCATTAATATTGTTTTGTGGTCCACCGCACTGTACTTCTGTATATTTTGTATTTAACAATCATAAAAACAGGACTAGTCATATTTTTTGCACTACTGCAGAGTCTACTACCTTTTCTTCAAATCTTCCTGTTGTGCAGTAATAGAAAAATGACGTAAAGTATCCTATTTATCATGAATAAGAATGAACACTTGGTGATACTTGACGTACGTTCGCTTGTTTCTTTCGGTAATTTGCAGCGGTACAGAGATTGGACAGGTAATTGATTTTTCTAAAAGTATGATTTTAACCCAGACGCAGATCTCCGCGGTTCATTTATTGGCTTGAAGTAGCTCCCAATGAAGTCGAAGCTCCCAAGACACATCATTGGTGAATTAAGAGAGGGAAATTAACCGGGCCTCTCCGGAAGATAGTCAGCTACTTTTTGACTCTTTCTTTTCTATCGGACCGATGTTATATTGGCTATCAATTACTTTATTGTTGGAAAGCTTCCAGTTCCACCCTCTTAGCGTAGTCAGAGGAGCCAATGTCCTATTGAAAATTTCAGTTCTTTCTCTTTTGACTATTTCTAATGTGTGCCTTGATTGAGAGGGGAAAAGTTTGGGTGTTTTACTCTTGAAAGATACATCCGATCTATCCCATGGTTTTCCAGACAAACACAATCGACTCAAAAAGAGTATACCCACACAGTAATGGGGAAGTAACTGCGCTTCCTAAGAAGATATCTTCAGGCCAGCCATCACGCAGGCCGCATCTCTTGATTGAAATACCTTAATGTCACTAAAATTTCCATGCATTTCCCAACCAATAAACAAATCGAGCTCTCCAAAAAGTTTTAGCGTCAAAATTTTTTTAAGAAAATTTTCATGTGACGACTAAAAGATCCAATTGAATTTCTCAAACAAAGCGATTTTCCATAATCATAGTTATACAGACGTACTATTGATTTTCAACTTTCATGTACACACTGTAGTCACCTGTATACTTTTCGAGTCCCCACTCCCAGATTGCGGAACAAATATTCTGAAACGTTTTTCGCTTTTTTTCTACCAAATAAAGCTTTTGTGAACAGCGCTTTCGAAAAGCCTTCAACGGGATCGACTTTCTATCTAATAAGAGGACGCGAACACGGTATGATCCAAACTTGGAAAGAGGTCAAGGGAAATTATTGTACGCTGGTCCCAAAAGATACTAAAGATTTTTCCAGTGATAAAATCATATTTTATTACGTTTCAGAACCAGTTTCCATGATTCTTCCTTTTTTTCCATAAGTCAATACTTAAATCGCTTCCGAAAAAACAAAGACCTTCCTTAAACTCAACCCTCTCGTGAACCTCTTCTGTCACTCCACCTATTTGATAATCATAATAATTACTTTGTTTCTGTCCGATTCATTTTTCCATTGCAAAAGTTGAAATTTCAGTTAATGTATTATCTCCTTCAAGACTTAGGCAAATTTCGATGAATTTGCTCCGAGTTGCAAATTTCAGGGGCTATTAGGAATCAATCTTCACCTTTCGGGAACGGCACTTGCCTTTGCGGTATATACATAATGGATTCCTCTAATTACAGAGGTGAATATGTTTCCATTAATTTCGGCATGCATCCAGTACAGGTTTTGATTGCCCTATGTCAGAATGCTTATACTGCTTCTAATGCACATTTCTGTGCTTTTCCCGCAGCACATAGACATCACAAGATAGTTACCATAATCTGGGGATTTTTGGAATCATTTGGGAAATTTGTAAATAGAAATGAGGGTCAAGATGCCCGCGACGGTTCTACAACTCGATAGTGCGCTCTTTCTTTTTCTCTGGTCCTCGATTACTGTAATCCAAATCAAAAATTCTTGTACATCCTTTTTTGTTAATGCTGAAGGTTAGGCGGGCGTCTCATTATCACCCCAAGAAGTAAAGTTCATTTTTGCCTATCTTTATGGATTTCAAAACATCACCATTTCCACCAATGTTGATAATGCATGTGTTGACCTGGTTTTGCGCTGGGAGATCAATTGTAAATGAAAACCTCAATGAATGATAAAGCAGGCAAGAGGATAAATCTTGGCTTCAACGAGTGGGGTTTAGTACGCTTCTACAAAATATCATTTTCCTACTGAAATGTAAATCACCCATCGAAACTATGAAAATCTTTCCGGAAAGATTAAAAGATCAGTTTATCTTTGAATTATTGACATAAGAACACTTTTTTACTTTGGAAATTTTGTACGATCCACTGGAGTCAAGCAAAGCGAAGTTCTGCTTTCTCAAACTGCATTTGTCAAAATTACTCTTTAATTCAATTGCCATTTTGAATCCATAAAGTTGTTTTTCTCATTATCAAAATATCCTTGCAGTTTCTAAGAAATGAGTAGTAAAATCATTAAAAGCAGAACAATGAATAGCCGAACCTTCTGATATTCTAGTTGACGCCATTGGAACCATGTACAATTGGCACATGCTCTTTGTCATGTCTAGCGTAATACTTGGGCAAGAATCAAAGTTGTATCATTCTTCGAACTCAATCTCCACCTCTCTGGTCATGTCATGGATGTTAAATTCAAGGATGCGAATAATATGGTATTTTGGGGGTAGCCACTTCTACGTAGATGTGCGAAGCGTGCGGAGCTCTCAGTTAAACGCAGACATATATTTGAAAAATGGACGAAGGTGTCATCATCGGACAGAAAGAAACCAATAAAATCCAGTAAAGAAACAAGGAAAGTCTTGAATACCATGGAAAAGATACGATAAAAGAAAGGAAGGTTATGGGTAGGTAGTTAGGTCCGAGCGAAAAACGCCGTGCTTGAGAGAAAGGCGGTTCGAGCACCAAAAATGCCCAAGTATAGGGGACTGGTCGCCTAAGTGAGGCTTTTATTCTAAGCTAATACCGATAGAATAAGTACTCGGTTAGAAGGCAAATGAGTTACTTGGCTGGTTCGACAGAAAAAGCTAAAACGTGGGAACTTTTAATGTAAACAGTCCAAAATGCGGTAAAATAGTAAGTATTACTCCTTACGTAACTCTTGATATTAAATAAAATTTTACTATGGTCGGATCCATCCATTTCGGAAGCGAAGATGCTCTCAAAACATTTGCAGCCTTCTTTCATCACCTTTTTTTATTGTGTCCAGAAATTTCTGTTTGCATTGCGTTTGGCAAATGAGCGAATGACACCTGTGAATCAATAAAAGATTGCATTTAGATGATTGGAAGACAAAAAGCTGGGATCGTCCGAAAAATAGTGTTTTTCGCTTGATACCAAATGGCTTTGTTAAGTCAGAAAGGCGGTTTAGCATTCCATGGGATTTAATATCGTGTTTTTCTCACTTAAAGCCTTTTTGATCATGCAATTTTCATATTTCTTGCTATATATTGATGATGACATGCTCGCTTAGTGTCACGTAGAGGACACCAGTTAACTCCTAAATATCTGTTAACATGCTTGTCTTTGTCGATGACTGTACCGATCTATGCCATGGAACCGAGTCCTATTGTAAGGACTGTTGCTCTCCTAATCTTACTGTTAGCCTTCTCCAAAACGATTCGAAGTTTTTTCCTAGCTGATTACTGAGTCGAAGCAGATCTTCTGTTGGTACGTCTTTCCTCGGTGGCCCCAATGTATGCAGTTCTCAGTGCCGGTCACCTTCGGCAGCATACTGAGGGCGTTTCAATCTTAGGTCATCTTAGCACAAAAGGAAGAGAAAGAAGATAAGTATTAATGAGATACGGAACCGTAATCGATCGCTAAGGGTAATGAGAAGTTACAGGCGATGCTAACATTTAACGGAACATCGTACTCTGCCCCCTCCGGCCGCCCATCCGCGACTCCGCTTAATTCCTTTTATCTTTACCGAAAGTGAATCTGAGCCTCCAGTGGTCCACCAGACCTAAACTTTTTGCCCCTTCTCGAGCCGTAGCCTCACGTGTGAGCCCAGTCGCGAGTTTAGAAACAGCAGTATCCAGCACCGCACAGGAGAGGACGCAAACTATGCTGTACTGTACAGAATTATGCAGGAGTATGGTTTTTCTTTGTCGTGAAGCGTCGATTTCTACAGGGTAAAAAAGGGTTTGTCTTTATTGAGATGTATGAATTGGCTTGAATCCATTTGGAGTTGCAAATCTGAATTTCATATTAAATATATGTACCGATTGTCGAAGCAATGTACAAATCATTGCTGTAGAATGCTAGCCCCAGCAACAGTCTACCATAAAGTCAATGGGATGGCAGCTAGCAGACAAGCAGCGTTAGAAGTTGCTTCCAACGCCGAAAGTGTTTTCTTCAGTAGCGCTTGAATTTGCATACAATCGCGACTTCTTTGCAAACGCGTAAATACAGGTAGCGTGGAGATAGTGGTAAACAGAATTTTATTCGGTACGAAGAGAGGGAGCGAGGAGTGCCCTGGGCGGAGACCGTGCGATGTAGCGTCCACGACGCAGTCGGTTGATGCAAGACTTCTCACTTGTGCCCTATCTCTCCTCTCCTCTCCCTTGGCCGTGGGATTCCTTATGCACATCTCTTCGTCGTGTTGATATTCATTACATTGTCCTCCTTGCTTGAGAACCATGACAAATATATATAACACGTGCAAGTACCAAACTCCTCTCCGTTGTCAAAACACGGAGATGATTCCACCTGAGCACCCATCTTAGATCCGTCTCCATCATCGCAGAACATCGGGGCCCGAGTGTGGGCATACTAATAGCCTGCGCAAATTGATTTAGCTTTCGAAAAGGCTTATTTTTTCAACAGGCCTGAACTTTCCAACCAAAAAAATTAAAGTGTCTCGCACTACTCCACATACAGCGTTTACACTTCACCCTAGTACGCGGTTCTGAACCCCGCCTCACGATGCCCTCACCGCACACTTGTATATTATGATGTACTCATGATCTAAGAACTCGGGGGAGCCTCCGTAGGCCTAACATAACTTCCTTCCGGGCATACCCCTCCCGGTGCCGTTCGGGAGATGCGCGATGGCGCGTTTTTGCCCCGAGAGTGGCTCAAATCCAGGCCACTTAGCGTAAGCATCGCTCCCTATGTAGTCACGGGAGAATGAGGGGGCGGCATGGAGCCAAAAGAGCGGGCACGTCGCCCTTCAGTTTCGGCCAAGCACGAGGGGCGAGAAAAGGCGAGGCCAACGGAGGGCAAACGAGCTACGACAGTGAGCAGCGGGAGAGAAAAGTTGATTGAAGACTGATTGCAAAGATTTATATCCCTTCCTAGCTTCGTCAAGGCCTGAAAAAATGCCTACCGTATGTTGGCGGACCATAAATCAAACTTAAAGATAACCTCCATGGAGAGTAGTAGTCGCAAATGCGGTGAGCTGATCGTGCGAGTCGTATGCACCATAAGGTCCTTCCACTTATCTTTGTGACAACCGATAACGTATCAGGCCTTGAATCTAGTCTTTCCATCGAATAAGGACTTCATCGCCAGCAAAAATGGCCCGGTAGGACGTTTGCGTGGTGTTTAACTTCTTATTTTAACACGGCGAGGAATGTGCCGCATTTCAACATATCCCGGACCTCACTTATTTTCGCTTGCGTCATGTATTCACTCTTAGCTCTTTCACCATCTGATTCTGAAACTTCGTTCATGTGGACACGGTCATCCTTTGGAGGGCTAAATGAGTACATTCCAGCTTCGATATCAGTAACGAAGGTTTGTGAGAGCACTTTAGGTGGAAAGTATGTTTGACCTGCACTAGATAGAAAGGTGTGGCGGGTAAATATAAACGTCTCGCATGTAGACTATTTCTTGCTCTGGTTCCATTCCCATCACAGAGAAGGATCCCAGAAACTCGCCGATGCGACTGTTCACAATCTTCTCTCGCTATACCAAGACTCTGTCGCCCGGTTCACACAATCAGTCAAAGCTGGTGGAACGGCATGTTTTATGGTCTGCTTGAGTTTCAGAGCTGATGTATTGATTTCTCCATCCCTTTTCGCGCGATCTCAGCCAGATAAGCTCGTTTCGGTGTAGTTGAGGGTACATTGCTTGGCTTTGAAAAGGTAGTAATGCGAGGATATTCACCGAAGACCAGCGCCTAAGTTACAAGGCCCCCGCTCCTAATATTTCTTTCATCGCTTTCATGGAACAAGCCTTGGCAACTTCCTTTTCTATTTCGGTTCCGGCCAAAATGATCTTGCAAAATGTCGTCCTCAACGGCCCATGGCACCTTTCTGCAAGCTATAGGCTTTCGTAGGCCTCTATCCCTGTCTGGTAGACTCGGAAATCGGCAGAACGGGCAAGAATGATAAATTATTCCCCAAATTCTAACCTTGATCGGTTGACATACGATTTTGTAGACCCTTGTAAACAGACGCCAACCATCGTATAAACGCTTTCCGCAGACCCTTCGTGCTCATTTAACTAAGCAAACCAGGTTGTGCTGAATCACGCTGCTTCGTAAACATCATGTAAGACCGGATCGCAACCAAGATACATGATGTCCTGCAGTACCCGTTCATTAGATCTCTGTTCTTCGCTGCCTAAGCTCACGCGGAAGCGGAGAGGTCCGGTCTTAATGAGTTGGAATGGACCACAATGTTTCAAGATATCTTCTATTTTGCGCCGTGTCCCAGGCGTTGCATGCTATGGACTATATCGTTTGAAAACTTTGAACATCTTGGATTCACTCGGGTAGAAGAAGTTTTGGTAGAGCTTTGCGAGTTGAGTTCAAGTGAATAAAGTGCGAGTTTTGAATCGAATGTCGGCGACGAGAGCTGGAAATCGTTCAATACCAGTCATTCATGAATACTTCCTCTCTATCTCTCGTCTGTATCCTTCTTCGCTTGGCTAGGCGGTTTCAAATAAGGCAGGGAGTCAGGCCTTCATTATCCATAACTTCTATACCCAGGAGTGTGGTAATGTCGGCCTGTACTACATCGAGATAGAATCAGACTAATGAGGCCCCAGGAGGTGTATTCAACTCTTTGAATACTCTCTATAGCGAGCTGAATACCGTATCAGCAAATATTAACCTCTTCTGCTATTGCATTATCTTCATATTGTGCACTCTTTGCTCATTGAACAGTCTATCCAGCTCTTTTCGTCCAACAACAGAGTGCGGAGCCCCTGTTTCCACAGCTTTTGTAGTTGCCTGCTGATACGTATATTTCCCAAACATTGCGCAGCAAAACAGCTTTGGGGGGTGTTTCCATTCATAGCACATTTAAGTTCTCAGCCCAAATTTTAATGTAAATGTCTACGGTATATCTAGCAGTCGATATGCTTTCCCCGGCACTCTAAGACGTCTATAAAGTGCTTTCAGGCATAGAAAAACCCAAACTTTCGATAACATTCTGCGAGATAGAGTCCCAGCAGGCGGTAATACAGGCTACAAGGTCTTTCGGGGTTTTTAATAGTCGAATACCTCTGTAAACTTCCCTCGCGAGTATTCCCCATAATTTATCGATTTTATTAAGGTCTGGAGAACAGGCAGGCAACTCCATTACACGAATTCCTTATTCGCAAAACCAGAATTTGGATGACCTCGCTGCGTGAGCAGGGGCGTTGTCATGCTGAAATGTCCATGTAACGGGCATCAAATCATCCGCCCATGGAAGCAAATGTTCTTCTAAAATATGGACTTAGTTTGTAGCGTTGAGACGGCCCTCTTTTTTTATCAACTTGGTCTTACTATGAGAACAAAAACCGGCCCAGACCCTCACTCCATTACCCCCATGTTGAGGCTTAGATAAAACCTGTTCTTCTTTTATTAAATCATGCCAGTAGTATTGCAATCCGTCGGATCCTTCGCAGTTAAACCGTTTCTCGTCGGCGAAGAAAACTGAGCCCCAAACATTTTGACCCATTTGAGCATTCTCTCTACTCCATTTGATGTGGGCTAGTTTATGCCTTTCTGTCAACGGTGGTACATGCTTCACTTTTCGGTATCACAAGCGAACGCTCCCAGTAAGATACGTACGCGTTCGCCTAACCGAGATCGGCAATTGCAAGGCATCACGACGAAGGCCTCGGGAACTCAAGGGTTGATTTGATGCCGCTCTTAGGAGGCGTCTTTCATCTCGCACGGTCATTTTGCGACGGTTTTTGCGGTGATTTTGTTTGGCGTACGAGTCAGGATCGCGTAGATAGTTGTTTATTACTTTGCTGGGCCTGTTAAGTTGACGAGCGATGTCTAAAGTATTTTTACCTGCTGTCTGCAGTGCAAGGGCCTGGGTTCGCTCATTTTCTGATATTTGCGTGCCGCGAGGCATTGTAGGGAAGCAGGAAGGGGGCACGTTGTAGTTGAAACAGTTGATGATGGAAGATGTCTAGCTTGTCGTCAAGCAGGTGAGGTTTGGTCCAAATGGGCTATGACATTAGTCACCCCTTAAAATGTCTTTCCTGGAGCTTCTGTGAATTTTTATAGGTACTATATTAAAAACTTACCGATTTATAGTTCTTTTTTAGGGGGCGAGTGAATTGGTCAGATTTGTTTTTTAAATTGAACAATTCATAATGAAGAAACTGCGGTTTTGGGGGTGGGCTATGGCATAAAGCGGCAGTGTAGGCAGAAACAGGCTATTCGTTGCGATCTACATTTGCGCATTTCTTGGAATAGATCAGAAACATTAGGAACAGTTTTTTCTGCACTTGGGCGCTCGCGAACTTCAGTCTTTTTCCGGCGACGGAGATCAGAACTTAGCGCTCGTCTTTTCTTTAGCTAAAATCCTTGTAATCATCGAGTGGAGCTTGCATTGTGTGGGAGTACATGTTGCGCCCCATTTCATCCCCCATGGCAGGATCATTACTTTTCTGCTCATCTCCATCATTATCCATCAGCGCAAGTACGGTTTCCGCAGCAGGGTGGCCGTTCTCTCAATCTCAACACTTGTCAATTACTCTGAATCGCGAAGGGATCCCTCGTGAACTTGATAAGAACAGCCACAATGTGGATGAGTGAGATGCATCGTCCTAGTCGGCGCTCTGTGTGCCGCCTTGCGGCATTCTCAGCTCATTTATGTCCTTCGCTCCATGGCCCACCATATCGAACACACTCTCCTCGTCGCCGAGCTTCCTTAAACGTCTTAGTAGAATAGAGACGAGTAGCAAGTTGGCTTGTATTCGTCTTATATCCCTCACCGTCTTTCCAATGAGCTTGTCTCGTTCTGCGCCTGCATTGCATCATATGCGTGTCAGCCGTCTCCTTATTACTGTAGACAAAGCTAATCTCGGGAAAAGGAATTCCAGATAGCTGAGATAGCTGCTTAATGTTATGTATGGATTCATCTAGAGCACTATAAAAGGCGCTAAACAAGTACTTCTGTGATGAAATATTGGATATTAGTATTTTGGACCAATTCTGAGGATCCGCTATAGCGCGTCAAAGACAATCGGTCTTTTTGCGTTCAATTTAAATTCTCGAGGTCACTGCACCACCAATTCATTAATGTGCGAAAAAAGATTAATGAGACCCTCGGAGACATCCTGGATGTCATTTCATGCATGATTGGGCGAAGACGAATCAGGTCTAGCGATACTGTAACCTGAAACTTCCACGAATCACTGCATTATCCCTTATCAATCATACGTACATCACGGTAAAGTACATACCGGGTGTCGCATTTTCAATAAAGTAACGAAGTGCTTGCAAATACGTGGATAAAGAATTCATTTTTCTGTCCATCGGACAGGACTTATTGGCACGGACAGATCTCTTACATCTTGATCGTGTCCTTCATTTTGTGGGTCCCCGCTGAAGATGGAATGTTTCATCCTTTGCAAAGCACATTTGGCATTCTTCGTATCTTCGAAATTACCCGGAATTGTATCCTTGCGACCCAGCGTCCCAACGGGTGAATTTCAAAGGCGTTCTGTTCCCACGTTGGTTATTCGTAAATGAGAATGGCGACATCTGCGTAATACCAGCAGTTGCAGCTCCAATAATAGTTTTAACCTCAGCTTGCTGCGTATTGCCGGTCATAGCCGCAGATGTTTGTCGAGAACAATAATCTTGCGCTTGCAGTATTTTTCCGTTCCTCAAACCCGAAGACTGATTGGTCAAGTCCTGTGGTACTCCAATTGTGCTCTGAACAGGTAGTGGGATAGCGGACGGCAAAGCCGTGGTACTAGCAAAAATAATTTGTCCCTGTTCGGAAATAAAGAATTGGGAAGTCCCCGAGCATATTTGAAGTTCTGGATTTCGGCAATGTAGTGGTCGGCATCAACTTTTAGGGAATGGGATAACCGTAAATGAAGCTTAACACGCCTATTTCCTTGCTCCGATTCAGAAAAATTTAGAGCACTAACGAAGCGTTCCGGCGCGAAGGATGCACGAAACAGTTCTGCCGTTTCATGGGGGGTTGCGAGCCCGATTAACGGCCGCGTGAAAAAATCTTCCGTAAAGATGACAGACGGTGCGGACAGAATTGTACACACCAGAAACAATATATCGTTCGGGTTGAGTAGAGATACTACTTGTGTGGTAGGATCCGAAGAAGCGGGCGAAGACGCCACTGAAATCATGACGACGAAAATTATCTCCCTAGCAATCTTAAGTGCAATTGGCACTCATACTGTACTGCCACGAGCAGAGCTGATTTTGTTGATCTTCCTTTCATGTAATTCTCAGTGCCGGTCATACCACTGCATTCGCAGGTACTACAATGTATTGTACAGTGAGGGCATTTATGTTGACTACCGACCACCATCGGTCTTGGTACTATATATTCACCCAAGTGGTCCCGAAGGAGAGTATTCTGTACCACTTGGTCCCCAATTTGGGCCAGATATTTTGTCAGGTGAAAGGAACCTATTGGGCCAATTGTGGACTTTAATCATATCTAACTTGTATCTCTGTTACTTGGCCAGCTTTGACTTTACTTAGTGGCCCTTTGAAAGAAAGAATGAAGACGTTGAGGACTTTCCATGATGAGCTAGGGCATTGGGATCTCGAAACAACCAAAACATTCGTAACTGAGATATTCTGGTGGCCCGGTATCCATAAGGATATGTTCCTCCTCCAGTTGCCGGAGAAATCACCCCACTCTACCACCCCAACTGCCATCAGTAGATTGTGTTACTGCGCCGCAGGGCGCTTTAAGAGAAACAGAGACAGCGAAACCCGTTTGAGTCTTGGTGTGTGAGTTGGTTTCCTCATTGATTGACGGGATTCCGTACCTAGACGGGAACAACTACGCACTGCGCATTGTACTACACAATAGCCAAAAAGACCAGCGAGATATCGTCCGTCACAGTAGAAGATGTGGCCTTTTTCTTAAGCATTTCGACTGGAGCACCAAGCTGTTTCCATGACAGTGGCATTCTTCCTTCGGATGTAAGGATTGAAACTTTGAATCCGGATTGTCGTGAAGCGTCAATGTCGATAGCAGCGCTTGAAGTTGCGTATCATCACGACTTCTGCGAAAACGCGTAGATTGAAGTAGCGTGGAAATAATGGCAAATAAAATTTATTCGGTAGGGAGAGAGGAAGCGAAGAGGTCCCAGCGTGGCGACTGTGCGGCGTGGCTTCAACGGCTTGGTTGATTCAGAACTTCTCACTTGCGCCCTCTCTCTTTGCTCTGCTCGTCCTATGCCGTGGGCTTCTGTGTGCGCATCTCGTCGCCAGGTTAATAGGTATTAAACTGTCCTCCCGGCTTGACAACAGTGAAACATATATATATGAAACGGGCCAGCACATCAGTTCTGTTAGAAACGTAGAGACAAAGTTGAACTAGAGGTGTTACTTATACAGCCTTTTCATTGGATCGGCTTCAGGAGGGCTTTCATTGTGAGAAAAGGCTATACGTACATACAGGCGTCACAAATATACGTTCTTGTATATTACAGAAAATATATGTCATATTTAAAGAAACTCGCCCCAGTGTCGTTCAGAATCATGACCGAAACACAATTAAAAAATTGAAATTCTTTACTTCTGAAGAACTTATTTTAAAAAAATGTGTTTTGGTCGTTTCAAAAGTATACAGTCAGGATTTTCTATAGAGCTATTTCTTAAAAAGTCATCGTTTTAATAGGCATTTTTAGCTCCGTTGCTTCTTAAGACAGCCAAACAACGACAAAGCATCGACAACGCCAGCTTTTCAAGTACTTTTTCGGGAATACTACTCCAGAATTCTACAACTCGCTGTTTGAGCTCCGACGTAGACCGAAACTGCCTTGCATCCTTTTGAACAGCTGTAGAAAAAATCACCCACAAATTTTCTATTGGGTTAGAGTCGGGAGCGTGTGTCGGCCATTCTAAAACATCGATATTACTCGCCTCAGACCAACACCTCGCAGCACTTGACAAATGGTATGGGCAGTTGTCTTGCTGGCATACCCATTTCTCTCCACGCATGATAGCAGCCCAAGGCAACAGATTGTCGGCCATTGATTCCGAGTCCTTTCTTTCTTCCAAAAGCATCAAATCACAAGAAACATGAAATTTAAAGTATCCCCATACCATTAAACTTGCTCCATCACCTTACCATTTTGAAGAAATACGTTCTTTTGTCCCGAAATGATTCCAGTAGCAAGCCAAACCGTCTGGGCCATCTAGATTAAACTTTTGTAGTCCGAAAAGACGACTCCCTTCCACTTTTCTCCACCCCACTGCCCCATCTTCTCTGCCCAGTTCATTCGGCTCTCTTTATGAGCCGTCGTGAGAAAAAAAGAGGACTTCATCTTTTTGTAAACTATTCTACTGTCTTCATTGAGTATGCGCAGTACAGTAGACTTTGAAACGGTCAGTTGAAGGGCTTTTTTCAGCTGCTGTGGGCCGTGACCAGTCTTTGCAGCTTCTCGTGCAATGCGCCGCTTAATTGTGGCTGAACACTTCAATGGCCTGGCCTTTTTTGTGTTGTAACCTGGGTTCCCTTCAGAACCAATTTGCAACGTCCTGAGATCTTCCCAGCTTCTTTGCGATTACTTTGTGGGAGTGATTCTCCCCTCGAAAGGCTAGAATAGCCCCGCGCTCTTCTGCTGTCAGTGCGGTTCCTTTGGGCATGGTTGCGAGTGTTTTGGGTGCTTGGCCTTTGCTTCTGTAGCAACAGAAGGCCTTTATAAGTCTTATTGAAAGAAAGTTGGCGGGAAACCGCATCTGTGACTCTAACATTCTGCCTTCTGCCCCTGACCGTTTATTTATGAAACAGCTGAAACAGGTATTTTTGCATGACTTTTCAAATATATTATTTTTTTATACTCTGATTGCGCCATCATGCTAATTTTATCAATGTCCAACATGTGGCAAAAATTTATTTAAATCTGATGTGTAGTTGCCGAGTACCGTAAGAACGTACAGTATATGTACATATTTATGACGCGCACTGTACTGTACATACGGCGAATGAATGTTCAGCTTGCCTGGTGTGGTATGGTGAACATTTACAGTATTTTTCTTATGAAGAGCCGACCACTGTACAGTAAAAAGCTACAGTACAGTAAAGTAGACAGTATTGGCAAGGTACCCAATTTGTGTTTTCAGGGTTGGCCTAAAAATAAAAAATAATATAGTTTTTTGATGCAAAGTATCCGTAAGGTGCTTACTGTAAGTCATGGATTACAGTCCAATTCGGAACTAACCCAATCGGTGCAAGGCTGGCATTGCCACATTTCGTGTGGTAACTCTCATGATCACTGTGGAAATAGCGCACCAAATTCCGTCGGAGCAAGATCAAGTCCGAAAGAATTGCTGTCATCATTCTTAAAAATCTAAAGTGGCAAACGCTCATTGGACTACCAGGACACGTACGGGTACAGTTTGAGACCCAAGACTCGAAAGTTGAGCAAGACAGTCGATAATGGAATGTTAATTTTTGTTAGGTTGTGATATCCTCCTTACAAAGTAGGATGCAAGTTTGGCGGCTGATTTCGGAAATCGAGAGCCAATGTTGCGAAAGGCCATTTCAAAGGAGATCTACCTTTCAGCAGGACTCTTTACTGATCACAACAGTAAAAGACACGTGCGTACCACGCACTCTCAAAGATGAAGACTTGATTAACCTTGTTTAGAAACCTTGGACAGCATCTGTAACTCAATTCGCCTCGCTGTTCAGATAAAAACATACCGTAGCGCGGTAGACGAAACATGTTGCCTACCGTAAGGTAACGGACATGAAAACCCGCCAACAATACCCCGCAACGGTTCAAGGGGAATTGCTGCCTTTGCAATCCTCGAGCTTTGTAGGTTATTGTAAGAACATGTGCAGTGCGAAGATTCCCTCAGCTGGATTGCGGTTGTCATTGGTTGCATAAGAGATTTTTTGCTTCAGAGCGCACCAGTGTTCCCGGCGAAGCGGTTTGGGGTATTGGAGATTATGACCTCTTTGTATTGCAGCTGCGAGGTGACCCTTCGTACTGACCAAGTGATCCTGACAAGAAAAGGACTGTAACAGTGGATACGTTCCGTTAGTCGAAACACGGGATGGTTGCAATAGAGGCTTTGCGTCTTCATTTGGCACCCGCCGTTCATAGTGCGGACCAGACCTTAGAACCATCCCCTCGCTCCCAACTCGTTTAGACAATATGATGCGAATGTGGCAATTTAGTTCCATTGAGTCTCGCATCTACTTACGCTGTGGTCCTACCGAATAATGCCGCCGCGACGTCTACGTCATCTCACGGCCACAGCCCGATACTGGAAATCAGTCACAAGCTTCGTTTTGTTATCCTTGGTTCCTGTACCGGCGTACCTGGTCACATGTTAACCTACAGACTACGTAATCTCAATCAACCATTTCCTGCGCTAACGTCACATTCAGACTTACATTTAGCAGTACCATAGTCAAGCGCAGACATTTCTCCTCACAATCTTACAAGCTAGCAGCAGCCTCTGACACAAGGCAAGAAAGAGCTATATGCAACGCACTTCCAAATCCTCTACCATATGATGATGTAGGAGCAATTCGTTGATCCCGAGCTTCCGTGCTTTGCCCAAAGTCTTGTTAGGGTACACAGGGCAAACCCCACGTTCCTCGCCGAATCCGATGTAGTAATGGATTCCAGTCTTGATGAATGACCCTAAAGAGTTTCCCTCTAAAACAATCTCACCGACATAGATTGACATAATCTGCTTGCGAAGCAGGCAAAAAGTTGCGCCCAGCTCATCAAAGTACATCGGCTGCGTACCCAACTTAACCACTCCTACCTGAACTGGAAGCCGAATCAACTCGCCCTGAATGTACACCTTCCTTTCCTTCTTCCCCTTGTTGTACAAGTAGTAGTGCACTCCGATCGTCGTCACCCTGCGATAGACCTCTTCATGGGTGATAGGCCCAGTGTACGCATGATGCCCGAACAGTTCCCGTACATCATCCGTAAACTTCAGCTTTGCCGATGCGCGGTAGTTGAGCCTGACCACGGTACCAATCTCCAACTCACGGGTACTCGAGCTGGCACCGATCTTCCTCAAATCATCTGTCGATGGCAGCCGATATTTCACCACGAAGTTCGCCATCGCCGAATGTGTTGGAGTGCGCGACGTACTCGACATGGTCGATAGCAGTTCTGCCGAAAGACCATTACTGTCCGTATCCGAAAGCGTGTCGCCGGGGGCCATATTCTCCCTTTGCCTCTGCAACATATCCGCAGTACGAACTCGACAGTTGATGCAACTGCATGACGATCTCCTGTAGGTAAGCTCATGGCGTTGACGAGTAGAGGAACCTGGAGTAAAACGATCACCCAACAATAAGTTGCACCAGCCGCCACCAACAAGGCGCACACCACTGCTGTACAAGCGGCCACTGGTAAGGTCCCTTCGAATAATCTCGAGGTCCGAATCCTCGGTAGCTTGATGAATGACATAACTGAAGTTTGTAGACGATGTAATCGGTGTCTTGTTCATGAGGCGCACAGCCAAATTCTGCGCCTTGGGTCCAAGGGTATTACGCAAGAAGCGCAATAATATTTCCTCCCTCGACTAAGGTCACTATTTCTGCCCCGATCGTCGTGCTGCGTGGCACCAAAATATTCAGCTTCAACGTGTACAGGTGTCTCCTCGTCTCTCATACCACGCAAACCGCGACGACCACTTCCCTCACCACCACGTCCTCCAACCGACACATCGTCTTCATCGGCCTTCAAAGGGCGTGCGCGGCGGCGAAAAATAAATCGAGTAGGTCTACCCTGCGCCAATGTAGTAGAAGCGTAACGACCATGTGCAGATTCCTGCGGGGTATGACGATCGGGCGGAAACGCGTGTGCGGTGAGCAAATTCTCAATCGACGAGACCTCAGGAGTAGTAGCACTGAAACGCATCTGCGCTTGCGCCGCGAGGTCGGATGCGAGCGGGGGCACAAACGAGGGTTGTCTATCATCCGGACGGTGTGGCACAAACTTGTCGAGGGCGCTAGCGACGGAATTCGGGGCGGACATGTCGAAGGAATGAGAGGTGATGTCATCGTTGAAATCAGAGGTGATGCTCTGACGGGGGAGGCGGACAAAATCAGTATTGAGATGATTGAAATCGGAGAGTTCCTGCGGCGGATGCTTGGAAAACGTTGGCGGGCGGTCAGGGGTTGCGGAATCGGTGGTGACGGCGAGATTGGAAGCGGAGGTGTTTGTGAGAAACTGTGTAGCAAAGGCGACACGGCGGGCGGGATTTTGCGGTTGAGGGGCGGGCAGGGGTGTGTGCTGTTGGGTGGGGAGATTGTGGTTGGAGGGCGCGCGGCGAGGGGTTTGGGAAAGTGATGATGATTGTATTGAGAAAAGGTTTGAAAGGGAGCGGTATGGTAGGGAATTGAGGAGGAGGCGTCGGAAATGTTTGTCATGTCGGGATTGCTCGAGGAGCGACGAGAGTAGAAGAAATGTGAGTGTTCTTCAAGATGGGGAGGAGAGGTAGGGGCGGAGAGAGGGGTACTGAAGCTTTGGTGAGTTTGCTTCTTTTCTTGGCGGTTGCGAAACGGTCGCAACCAGTTAAAGGAGCGTTGACCCATTGCGGGGTAGTTGTGAGAGAGGTGGGAGGATGGAGGTGGGTTGAAGGTTGAGAGGTAGAGACAGGCCAAGGAGGCGAAGTGGGGTGTAGAAGAGGTTGGAGAAGAGGATGGTGGGTGGGTTGAAAAGGAAAGTGGCGCGGTGGCGGAGGTCGGGGGTGGTCAAGCGGGTCGGTGATAGTTGTTGCACGGTCGGGCACAGCAGGGGGGCCGAGGCATCGAATCGAAATGGTGATTCGTGTTTAGTAATATATTATTTCTTGCAAAAGGATTGCGATTATTTTTACTTTCCAATAAAGCAGCATCAACAAGCCTTCAAGACTGTCTCTGCACAGGCATGGAAGAATGTCATACTCAAAACAAGAACCTAATTGAAAACACGAAAGAAATAATTTCCGATAAAATTTTGCAATACTGTAGTAATTTGTGCCATGACATTGTTCGCATTTGAGTTTTACATTACAGAAAAACTATTGGTTGGTAATATTCGTAAATATAATTTTATTTTTTTACTTTATTTTTAATTAACGGGAAGGTGCCACTCGACGTGGAAGTTGGGCGTGACTTTTCATTATTGTCACACCTATTTAGGCTAGAGTACAGTACAGTATTCACAATAGTGAAGGTCAGTAGCGGCTCGAGATGAGTTACAGCTGCAAACTGTGTTGTGGGGAGATTTAAACAACATGTGCATTCCTGCCATTGCTCATTGCTGATGTTTCTCTTTTCACAGCGATTGGCCCGAGGAGTAGTTCTAAATGTGAACAGAATGAAGCAAGATGCCGGATGGCCAACCACCGCATCTATGCACAATTTGCAAAGTTTTTCGAGCTTTAGTACCCTTTGTGCACTTGCTTCGTCACAGATTGTACTGAATAGGGTTACTCTGCTAGGTGGTAGTAGTGGGTGCGCTGTGGGTTTTCTCGCTCTTCAAAGATACAAATAATACACAGCACCAGTCCAGGCTTTGCTATTTGCTGTACGGTACATGATATCATTTGATAACATCAATTATGCCGTACTTTACCGCGTACAGCAGCTAAGGGTACGGGTTAGCTACGGCGCAAGCAATGTCTGGCTAGTTTGCAGAAGCCACACTTTACGGTTTACTGTACTACAGTACAGTACAGTAACATACTGCTGTTGCTTAAACTGTGTCTGTGCGGTACACTGATTGGTCCAATTCGGGCAGTACTGTACAGCACTGTACTGTACAATGCAGTACAGAACAAAAGTGCCCAAACTGTCCATTGGAACGATGGTTTACAATAATTGAAACTTCAACTTTGCAGCACATTATTTTCAAGCTAGGACACATTATTGCGGTCGTATCTTTTCAGCCTGCCCAAAAACAAACCACTTGTCCTTCACACGTTGCAAATCCCCACGTCGCCCCATCATTACCGTAATTACTTAGCTCTTTAAAAGTTGCTGTTCCACGTCACGATTTCTTTCATTTTAAAAGTGACACGTTTCCATTCGACTTGTCTTGGTCGTCCCCTTTTCCCTCATCCGTCGAAACGAAATGCAAAAAAACACAATTGCTACCCCCTCGGCACTGAAGGTAAAAGTGCACAGGAGAGTGTCTACTTTATTGAAATTCTGTAGGCCCCTCAACTCCCACTGACACGAATCGCCGCTAGCTGTGAGCTTCCGCATTTTCTGCCGAATCCCATCAACGGTTCTGTTGTTACTCTGTGCACCAAAGCTTTTGGAATTTGCGCGTTTAAAGCACAGAGGTAACCTTTTCCAACTCATCTGCATACCACCTCCGGTTCAACAATGGCCTTGCAAGCTAGCGGCCGCCGTATATTGTACAATACTGTACAGTTCTATCGAGAATAGTACATATTGCACGGCACAGTATGGTATCTATTGTCCAACAATAATGCCTAAGCAAAACGGCTCTCCTTCGAACAGCATATCTTGGTTCAATCTTCCCCCGCCACATTCTCTCACACGCTCCCAGAATCGATCCCGCTTTGGTTCTTCACATAAAGCAGAGCCACATAATCCGTTTGTCTCGCCTGTACCGTACTACATGTGACATTGGCCTGCACAGTACAATTATTACCATCACAATAAATAAATTAAATCAACATTGCTGCAGTATCCCTCTCAAAGATAACATTTCTAGGAACACTCTGTACGATTGCATTGTCTAGCATGTCTACTAGAGATGCTTGTAGTAATTTTGTCACGCGTCACGTTACTTTTCGGAAAAAAAGGGCGTGTACCGTTATGCAACAAGCAGAACGCCTCCCGCACAAAATCCGACAGATAGAAAGTCTTTTTTTTTTGTTAATTTTCCTGTCCATAAGTAAGCCTCCAGTACTGTAGTGTGGCTACCGTATAGTGTCTACCCGTTTTCAAGTTTTGGTTGACATTTCCACGTGGCTGTTGAGAATGGCCCGGCCGTCGGCACGCTTCGGCGGACCACTATGCCGCATTGGCCAGGCATATTACACAAGCTTTCTTGGGGGAAAATGTGGGTGATTTAATATTTGAAAGAAATGGTCGGTTGTGGCTTTCTTGGGCAAAGAACGGGTACTAAAGCACTGTACAGTGAAAATTTTGTGTTGCAGCCATTTTTCGGGTCTTTTCCTCCTTCTTGTGGGGTATTAAAGGGAACTGAAAACGGTATGCTGTACCGTACTGTTCTCAAAAGGAAACAAAAGCGGTTGTCACACCTTACTATTTACAGTTATTACACGATATTGCTCAATTTATAGTCTGACGGCTTTTCACTTGTGTGCATTACAGTCTAACGTTTGCGTTAGCTTTACAGTGTTGCGGCTGTACTCAAGAGCAAGTACTGTAACCATTTATGGTACAACGTGTCCAATCATTACAGTGCGTACACCTAACCGAACGATTAATACTGTACTGTACAACAAGGTTACGGTCAGGTATGAGGACCCATTGACTGTAGGCAAAAGTAGGTTTCATCAGGCGCAAACGTGCGCTTTGTGGGTTACAGTACAGTACAGTGCTGTACATGCAATGACCCGCCAGGCCCCGAATCTCAGTCGAGGCCCAGCTTCGCCTCGGTCGTGTCCCAGCTATTCAAATTAACAAACTTTTTGTTCAGAGCCTACTATCTTCCGGAATAGTACGACAGGCGAAGCCGCACCTGGACCTTGATCAGCAAACTGGCTGGCAACACTACCCGCAATGCCATCCACCAGCAACATTGATCCTAATATTCCCGCCCCACCACCGTTTCATTTGCAAAGCAATTTAGCCGGTATATAACCATAACACTATAGTGGAACTGCACTACACCTTGCATCCAATCCCGTTCTCTCTAATCATGAGCTCCAAAAGTTCCTCCTGTTTACAATTCGCTTTCCGCCTCAACTCTACTCTAGCATTTGCACCATCTGCATATGTCTTGTTTCCAATGTGGGGAACACTTCCCTGCACCAACACTGCATGAAAATGACATTTCAGTTCATCCCATGCTTATTTTCTGCCATCAACATCGTGGAAGACCCTTTCCCACAGGCTACGGAAGCAATAAAGGGAAACGTTCTTTCATCACACTGAAAACCGATCTCTGAGCCTCGCTTGGTCAAACCACCTCGTCCACAGTTATAGATGCCCTCTTGCAATGTAAAGTAGCCAATCGGCGTATCACCGTTCACCAGTTCAAACGTAAATGACATCTACAACGGCACAGATAAACTCAGATTCCCTTGTCCCCACGCATCCCCAGGCCATACATGCCTTCAAGTAAAAGTTCACCGACGGTGTTGCCCCCGTCACTTGCCGCCGTCACTTGTTTCACATACTGCAATAAAACAAAGTGGATATGCCCTTGCCTGCCGACACTTGACAGCGCATGGGCAACCACTTTACAATTGCAAGTGCCAGAAATTCGCCGCTTGTGGATCAAACGCGCCTTTTCGAAGAGGCAATGATTGGATCTTGATCTGGACGCCTATTCCAACATCATCTCGACAGTAGAAAGTTTATACGTCACGTACTTTTCGCTTGATTTGATGAGATTGCGATTCAATTTTTGCAACCTGCGTCAATAAATTCATGCTTTGCATTGATCTTGAAAGAGCGCCTGCGGCCAACAAATTCAAGCGTAAATTGTCCCATCACAAACCTACGCGGGTTTAGTATATGCCGTTGACGGAAGCAAGCTGTATGGTAAATGCAACACACACATGATTTCATCCGCTGCAACTTGAATCTGACCCGCCATTTTGGGAACGCAACTTTGCAGGAAACTAATATTAGAAACTGCTCGCACTAAATTCAAAGAGCGGAATAAAAGAACCACCACCTCTTCCACTGCGACGGAAGCATGAATGATGGATAAATAATTCCTTTACACATACCGTACAGTATGCTTCTTAAAATAAAGTCGGCGCGTGGAAACCTCGGTAATATATTTGATGGCTGGTCACATCAGTCGATTCAGTCTAAGAGCAACAGGTCGCCCGCCAAATGCGTGACACACTTTAGTCACGTTGAGTTTGGCAGATTTCCAAAGAATGCTCGCGAGGTCGTGGCAGGATATGTGTGGCATTGCTGTAACATGTTGCACATGATTTGTCATTATGGTACAGTATGGTACAGTACGGGACAGTACTGTATACTGTAATATTATTATCGTCGCCTTTTTACTCTACGGATCAGTTGATGCAAATGCTTGTGTGGATGCAACTAGCTAGAGCAACTGGCAAATTGTGCATTTCGAGCGCCAACTTGCTGCGCGGTTGCTGCGCAGACATCCGGTCGCCGTACTGCGTATTGTTGTGGACGCTGGGATTCGTTGACGAAATTTTCCCGCCGACCTGTAATGTGCCGTACCTGAAATGCGCAAAAAATGCAAAAAAAAATCTCACCCGCATCGAACCAATTGGCCTGTCAACGGCATATCAAAGGGCATTGGAAGCCCGGCATGACGACCATGTTAGGGTCTAGTGGACTGCGCTAAACAAGCATGTACAACGTAGAGAATATTCTATATGTCCAACAAGCATTCAAGGTGCCAGATGTGTGGTGTTTTACATTTGCAAGATCATGCATGCTCGGTGTCTTTTCATAGAGCAGTGGTCCCACAAATCACAATATCAAGTCACCACCGCTTGGCTGTTCCTAATTTGTCAACGAGTTGATTCTCATCGCTCTAATGCCAACGCACTTTCCTTGCATGCGAAAAAGCAACGACATCTTTGCACCGATCCGCGACTCACAGAGTTTATCATTGCTATAACTTGTGAAATGCTGCATCGTTGTCTCGGCATGCATTACGGATCTGGCTGTAGCACATGCTGACGTGGATGGCCACTGCAAGACGGCACTGGCAGACTAAATGATGCAAGCGATCTGCCGTCAAGAATCCATTCTCCCATTCCTCATTGTTCTGCCATGAGATTGTCGCGTGCAGGTCCACAGTTAAGTTTCGTGCGACATGATTTGGGTCTCCACTCTCCTCGCCCTTGAGATTATTGGAAAAGCAGGCCAGAGATGTACTTTGATCGATCTTTTGAAGGAGGAAAACTGACAATGCTGACATTTGTAAGCTATCCCCTGGAACCGGAGTACCACAGCAACTGCGGGATTTACATTGTGATTTGCTGATTGCACGCTGCGCTGTCACTGTAGAGGTATTCGGTTGAGGGTTGAAGTTTCTGGAGATGTATTCGAGGTGCACTGATGTAGTGTTGGAATGTTACTTAGCATCCTTACTCTTTGTGATGGCCACTGTCGCATCTCTCTCTACAACCGTCCGACGTTTGTCCATGACTACTTTGGAGTGGATGAACACAACACACCTGAAGAGCGGATTCATGCACCATCAATAAAAATGTATCCACGGTGAATGGTTTGATCTTTGTAAAGCTGAATTCACAATTCAGAAGGAATTGACCTGTGCTTTGTCATATACGGTATTGCGATATATTGTGGGTTTCACCCCGTGCAATACAAGCCGAAATGGCACTGTACCTGCACACACGCTGCATAATTGGGAATTGGGTGAGCATTGGTGCAACATTCCGCTGAGCAAATAGGTCGTTGCGAGCTGTCGAGAGCGAGACATCCGTGAGCGCTTTGCTTTGGTGAACTTTTTCATACGTTCCTTCGGTTACGCCCGAACAGCATGTGCTGCAACTGCGGATTAGCGGTGCCTCGCAGTTGCGAGAATGTTTGCCCCACGCGATTTGGATGGCACATTGTGCGGTAGTGGGTGATACTAATCTATGGAGCAGTTGCATGTGACCCTCCTCTGTATGTAGAGAAAAAGCATGCGGTAAAGGGGGAAGGAATGTTGGTTGCTCATGGTTTTCCATGATCCCGGGTCCACCGACCGAATTGCATTTTAATCCCGGTGCCATATTACACCCAAGGGTGCCGTTTTTCGACAATAAAGTTTGGCCTCTGCGGTGACGATTTACTGTTTCTACTGTACTACAACCTTATTAAAGTACAGTACAGTAAAGTACAATGCTAATGTACTGTACTGTAAGTTCAGTTTGCTCATCATCCGCGTTCCAAACTGATGAAAAGACATCCCACAAAGAGACGTGGCGACCTGAGTTTCTCTCCAACTCTATTAGTACGCAGCTTACAGAAGGGTCCCGACTTACAGAAGGGCTGTTGACATCGAGTTGAACAACTTGAGCAAATGGGGTGAGCTGCTTATTTCACATTTCAATGTGACCATTCCCCACCGAACGACTCGCAAACGCTGTCGCCAGCCCCTACTGCAATCGACGCTGTGCCGTTGGCACGCAACGTCGCAAGCGTCACGACCATACATACAATAGGTGCAAGTACAGCTCCTGCAGCCATATTTGTACGTACGTACATGTGACGGTGGCCTTTGCGCCGTTTTGCGACTTTACTTTTCTCTTGATTTCTGCTTGGACGCGCTGCACCATGCCTAAAAATTAAATCTTTAAATAAAGCTCCCAGTTCCCCCCATGCCTATGTCAGGCCTGAGGGCGATCAATGAAAATGAAATCGCTGAAAATTATGAAAACGGAAACTATGTCTGGCAATTTCGGCCAGTAAAAACAGTCCACCTGTCCCTCCATGATTTCATTTTTCCTCCACGTCGGGGAAATTCTAGATTTCCGACAACGAAACGATGTGTTGAAAACCCAAACCTGTGTTAGGATTAGCGTTGTCCTCCCCCGCGATACCGGGGATACCAGCCATCCGTATCACTTCCGTCCCACTGTCCACCTCGAATGTCGCAGCCCCGCCGACTCACCGAAATGCCCGAAGATGACTCCCCTCCACCAACATCTATACCTGCACAAACTAGCCCGATGAACCCACTCTTAACATATTGCCAGCAACCTCAAAATAATCCGCTCCCTTCTCCCCAACACGCTGACATAGCAGCTGACCGTTGCAGAGATAATTGCCAACAAGACAGAAGGTAGGGCAAGCTGTAGCGCCCGTCTATACTTGCTCTTGACATTTAATCACTTTTGAATGGCGTATGGCCTTTAGCCAATGCGCATTATGGTTTCGTTTATCTTATCGTCACCGGGTGATGACATGAGGGAGGGAGTTGTTGACCGTTGTTTAGGGAGACTCCATCTGTATTGGTATGTATCTTGGGGCAATGTGACAGGTGATGGGCAGTGGAGGTAGATTGCAAAACTCATTTCCGGTTTTCACAGACTAGAGCAGTCTATGGGAATGTTGAAATTTTGAAAATTTCCGACGTTTCCAATTCCCTATTTCGAACCATCAACCATTCATACTCAGGGCCGGACCGGCCCTGGAGTCTTCACCACAGTGGTGAGAAGTTTGATACCTGAGTTGATTGCGACATCATGATGGACTCTGCAGACGCCGTGAATATTTGCGGTCTTTGTACTAGGTTGCTGACGGAGGCTAGTGGTGCTGTGCTTTGGGGTTGGGTTCCCGTTGCGGTATTCTCTCTCTGCATGGTTACACAGTATCGTGGTCACACACGTGTGCTCCATTTGGGTTGGAGGGCTCGATTGAAAAGGAGGAGGCTTGGCAACACTGCTGACATGGCCTAAACTATTCACTGTCGCCACTTTTGAGAGGTAGTGAGTGCGATGCAGTGTGCGATAGATCTGAGGGAGAAGAGTTCCCCTTGTGCGTGTTGGTCTCAATAATCAGCGCATCATAGATCGTAATCCACTGTTTTTATTAAAAACTTTTTTAACGGATTTCCAGGATACTGCCCTTCTACAGAGGGCTGGGGGGGGGGGGAAACATCACGGAATCAGTTTGACAAATACGCGAGTCATACAGTGCGTTGTTTCAGTGCTGTCGTCCATCCAACCAAGAGCCCGCCTAAAGCACGTTATCGTCGTTGCCCTCCACGGCCCTGCGCCCACTTTCAGATGCGTCGCTGAGAATCCAGCGTGCAGCTGGCTGTCGTCATCATGCAGCCACAGTCCGCCTCCGTCGAGTGGTCTCCACCGTACCGCTGTACAACCCGCCCGTCAAAACCCTCAAGCGCAAGTTCACTCTCGGTCGTTCCTCGCTCCGTGTGTCATCCATCACTGTCATTTCCTGTTCCGTCGCCGCATTACTTCTCATCCATGCTTTGATCACCCACTTTGTTTCATCCGACGTGCTCAGGTCTGCTCCCTCCTTCAAACTTGGAAGCGGTCCAATTACGCGCGCAGAAATCTCGCCATTTATGTATATGACTTGCCCGCGCGGTTCAATGAGGATCTCGTACAGAAGAGTATCGATCATCCGGGTCCGATCCGTGACCCGCGTTGTGATACCAATTTTTACTCCGCCGAGGTCCACATCCACCGGTTTTTGCTCAACTCCCCTGTCCGCACGCATAACCCCGAGGAGGCAGATTTTTTCTACGTCCCAATATACACCACATGCGACTTGATAACCCATCAACCCAACGATGTGCCACGAGTTGGTCGTCATTTCGAACAGGCCATGTCAATTATCATCCAGGAATTCCACTATTGGAATCGCAGCGCCGGTCGAGATCATGTGTTTATGTTTTCGCAGGGGTTTGCTGGTAGACTTGCCGGTGAGTGGCAACTCTACAAAAATGCTATCTTCATGGTCCATAACGGCGAGTTTACCGCCCGGAATATACACCCCGCAAAGATTTCACCGTCCCTCCCGAACTCAGGGCATATTTGGTTCCGTACTGGCTCGAGAATCCTACAGCTGCATTGCATGCACCGCGCAAGTACCTCGCTCAGTTTGGCGGCCAGGTATGTATCAAGCTGACCTATTTTTACATCGCGTGTGCGTTTGGTGCGTAGGGTTAGTGTTTGCTGACTTGCACCCTTCATGATGTGGACGAAAACTTGTTGTCATGTACTGGTTTTTTTTTGCCGAGCAAAGGTGCTTAATTCTAGCATCAGTGACCATCGTGGGAGTAACTACTCTGGCGGCGTGCGGCAGTATATTCAGAAACACTTTAGCGACCATCCGAGTACAGGATCACGGGGTGCGGTCCAACACCTACATTTCTGACATGAAGAATAGCAAATTTTGTTTAGCTCCGGAAGGTTGGTTGCTGCTGTTTTCCCTTTGCTGCCCTCTGACACTGAAACTGAGATTTTGCGGAATCTTCCGATACCTAACCTTTTCACATCCTGGTTTTCCATTACCCATGTGTGTCTGGTGTGTTGCGCTTGCAGGGTGGCATCCGTGGAGTCCCGCCCGTACTATGGCATACTCATGGGATGCATCCCCGTCATTATTTCCGAGGTACAGGAATTAGCATTTGAAGAGCTAGTTGACTGGGACAGTTTCACGGTATGGGTTCGTCCGAGCCATATCTCGCACCTGAATATCATCTTGAGGTCGTATTCAGATAACGAGCTACTGAGAAGACGTGTGGCAATGAAAAAGGCATGGAGGACCTTCTGGTATGCCGATGATGGGTTGGCGTACCCGGCAATTCTACAATCCCTGTACAATCGCAAGTACCAGAGCAAGCTAGAGCGGTACTTTAGCAGCGCACCATAGGAGAACAAACTGAATACGAACATTGTACCGCGGCTTTGTAATTGCTCAGCTCGTCTCACCTCCCGTGTATAGACAGAAATAATGAGCACCAGCTAGAGCAATCTAAATACTGTAAGTGTGACCCCTTCGTTTCCCTGGCATCTGACTGAGTGCGTTCCATGTCAACGTTGTAGAGGCGATACCCCCGCCGAGCGTGGCCGACACGGCAGAGAATGCCAGCGGCACGCAACACGGCCCAGCAGTAGCGCAGATAATTCCAACTGCCCTGTCACACAGAGACACGTTGTCGATAACGGCAACTACTTTAGTTGTATGAACAATAAGTTACCGCAGAAACTTCACGTTACGATAATCTCGCTTGCATCGCAGCTCGTCCTGGAGATAAGTTGGTGGCCCCACTAAACCTCCATTCGCCCTTCACACGCTCCCAACATTTCTCATGGACTCTCGACGTTGAGCGTAACTGACGGCACAAATCCAGCTTCCTTGACCGACTCGTCGCCGTCCTCTACAGTCCACACCCTTCGTGGAAACGTGGCACTCAATTCAAACCGGCCCTTCTCCACACCCTCGGCGACTACCAGGTTAAACACATCCCCACTCTCGCAGTCTCATCAAACGTCCGCACCACTCTTCTCCCATCCGGCAATCTGATCAAAACCCTGGCCCCTCCACGTTCCGGTTCCATCGGCAACAACCGTTTCGCCTCTTCCATCTCCCTTTCCCTTCTTTCCATTTCCCTCTCCCTCTCCCTCTCCTCCCGCTCCCTGCGCTCTTCCTCCTCCCGCTCTTCCCGCTCTCTCTCCCTATCCGCCCTCCTGCTCAATTCCAACGCCTCATCCTGCTCCCTCAGCACTCCCTCTCTTTCCTCCATCAACCCCCTCCTCACCCTCGCCACCTCATAAAACCCGTCAAACCCAACAACAACCTCTTCTAATCTCGCACCAATCGCCTCGGCCCCCTCGAAAAACTCAGTATTAAACATATCAACCACAGACACCCCCCCACCGACCTCACCAATCACAACAATAGCCGGCGCGGAATGCAATCCCAACCGTCTCAACAACACCCCACCCCGCTCCTCCAACCCCCCAATATCCGCAGTCAGCACCGCAAAATGGGAGTCCAACATCCCGCGTACAGCATCGTCATCCCTCATCGCACATAACAGCTCCTCAGATGCGGGTATTTCAAAATCAAACATGACTACAACAAGCATGCGCAAACCTTGACGCGACGCAGATATACCCTCACGGAGACTTGCACTCATATCACGAGACCAAATCGGAGCGTCACTCCCTAGCACGTCATGTGCGGCGAGGAAGGGTGGACCGAGCACGGCAGGAGCAAGTAACCTGTCAAAGGCCTCAAGGGACAGTGTTGCGCCATTGGTGGCAGCGTGATCCTCAACAGGGGCGGCGGAAGGGAGCTCAGTTGGAAAGGATGGGAGGAGTGTGGGTGGGGCGGGTGGGGTGGGTGGAGATGGAGGGGGCGTGGGAGGTTTTGGGGGCTGGGTTAACTCGTGTAGGTCATCCACGACTTCGGGGTCTGTCGGGGAGGGGGTGGGAAGTTGACTGTCCGGTGTGCCGAGGAGGAGAATTGGACGCGGGATGCCGGAGCGGAAGAGAGAGATGACTTGCTGAGATTCGGAGGTCGGCGTGGAGTGTGGGAAAAGGAGCTTTTGGCGGGCCGGGGGACAGCGGTCTTGGAGTGGAGGTAGTGTTTGAGGGAAGATAGAGTTAGGTCGGGGGTTAATGGATGGGTTAGGGTGGTGGAGCGCCAGGTTATGCGCAGGAGAGGGGGGAGGGAGGGGGCATTGTGGGGGTTGTGAGCAGGGGGACGGGGGATGGAGGTTGGTAGGGGGGGTTTGAGGGTTGAGGAGATGTACGCTATGGGTATTGTAAGGCGTGCTATAGTCGGGTGGGGAGAATGGGCAGTGGCGGAGGCGAAGTGTCGTATTTGCGGGAAATAGAGACTGGTTTTATTGTATTCTTGTGACGAGGTGAGGGCCGTTGTGCTCTGTTCGGGTGGCGGGCGGGCGGGCGGGAATTGGAGTTGGGCAGAAAAGAATGGAAGATTCTTGCGTCTGGTGCATTCTGGAATCGTTTAAGCGGTTGTTGCGGAAAATGTGAGGCTAAGCGGAGAAATTGGAGGGTGGGCTAGGTAAAGTTGGCTCTTGGTGGACAGAAGGGCCACGTTTTTGACGTTAGATTTGTCTAATTGGACGACGTTTTGTTGCTGCATGCCAATGAGTTGTTTGCCCTGCCGGTTAAGTGGCCAATAACCCGCGTTTCGTGGTTGCGGTTTTTTGCTAATTCTTCTGTGGAGGTGGTTGTACGCACAAACGGCAGGGCCGCACTGTGCTGGAAGGTGGGTTTTTGTTTGGGGAACCATTAGCATTTTAGATACGAGTGTATGATTAGAAATTATTTTGCACTGTACCATTAAACGCATCTCGCCTACCCAGCCGCCGGGCGAGATGGGAAAACCATCCCAACAGCGGCAACTCGCCACCTAACGCGAAACTCTCGCTTTACTTCCTCTTTCACTTCCACGCGCCGGTACTCGCGTCGCGACTACACCACCCTTCAACCCCGCTGACGCCGCCATCCGCGGCGCCTTCCCTCGTTTCCTTCCATTCGCCTCCATCGCGCATACGCAACAAGCCAACAATTCACTTCCATTCTGACGCACCCCTCGGGCGCCTTAACTGCGAATCCCTTTCAGCCGCCCAACATGGTACTTCCGTCGAGGGTGCCTCCTCTTCGAGTCACCTCATTCAATCATTTTCAATGGTTCTTCTTCAGTTGATGTGAAGCAGTTCTTTATCTTTGAAATTTCTATCGCTGGAGATGTTCTGGACACAGAGAAGGCCGCGGTGCTACTCGCTCATCTCGATGTTGCTGCAATTTATGAGTATATCGCCGCCGATGGAACTTTATCTGAAGCTGTGAAAGACTTCAGCATAGTGAAGGCTTCAGTTATTGAACACTTTGCGTCATTGAGCAACCCGAGGATTTCATCAGGCAAGCTGTTTCTGCCGAACTAGATCACGAGGATCTTCTTGGTTCCCTCAAGTCTATGGATTCGATGATTACCATAGCTGGATTCAATGCTGAGACCAAGTTTGGAATTTTGAGAACCGCTATCACGCACTTCCAAGACGTAGCGCAGTTCACTCTGCTGCGCTCTCCAAAGACGTATGCGTATCTCAAAATCGTAGTCAAGGACTTTTGAACGGTCATGCATCGTTTATTACCCTGCCTTATTCGTGCCGGTCCCGAGGGAAACGCGTCGTCTTTACTATCCTTCGAGTTATCGGACATTGGCACAGGATGGGCGACTTTACTATAATGAAACGAGTACCGCCCCTCAAAGTCCGAACCAAACAATAGAGCAGAAATTGGAGGATGTCTCAACGCAACTCGCGGACCTTTCCCTCTTTCTGCACAAGACTCATTCCCTCCTACTCGTCCAAACTCTCCAGGAACTGAGCGTGTCTGTTTTTATTGTAAGAAGCCGGGACTTGGAGCCCATATTTGTAGAGGGAATCCTCACCGAGACACCCGTTGCAATAGCTGTGATAAGCGTGGTCACTCGGAGGAAACATGTTGGGCTAAGACACCAGCTGAGAACCGTAGCGTGAATTTTGATGAAAATCATAGGAAGGGTGGTCCTTCTGGCCAGGATTTCAAGGATATAACACTGTAGGTGTAGTCCAGGAGTTTGATGTCAAATGTGATCAAGAGGAACTCGTGGCTACCACAAAGAGGACCAATGTAGGAGAGCCCCTTCCAAAGCAAGTGACCACTGCCGCCGATGTGGCATTGAGAAACGCTTTAACTCCTTTTCTTGTGGTCGCCAACCAGTCTATGGCATTAGGAAAACTGTCCCTGGCAGGAAGAACCGTCGTAAAAAGGGGAAACAGATGCAGAAATACAAGCAACTACTGGAGCAAGAGGGTAGTTATGATGTTATGTCTGAACTTGCTAATGCTTCGACTGACCATACGTTTGGGCAGCTTTTACGTGGCGATGGCGATGATATTGCAGTTGCCTCTTCTCTAAGGAGATTTATCTCCCACAGAGGTCCAACTACCAATCGTGTTGGGGTTCCTCACTTTAAATCAAGCCGACTCAAGCTTGTCCCCGCCAAAGTCTAAGGGACGGATACTCGATGTTTGTGTGACTCTGGTGCTATTCCGAACGTTATGTCGGAAGTCTTTGCGAATACCTTATCTCTCACCCCAGTTCCTACCGACAAGGGAGTATCTATGTTGGACGGGAAGCGAAGCAATTCGGTCCATGGGCTAGTGGATAATATCGTGGTGACTTTCGATGGCCTCAAGGCTGCGATTACTTTCAATGTGGTTTCCAGATCTCCTTATGACATACTGATCGGCATACGGGAAATGGAAACATTGCTAGCCTGTTTGGATCTTGGAAGGCAAGCAGTTTCCTTCACACACTCTGGCAAGACTGTCAACTTAAACTACGAGTATGACACTCGCTACGAACAAAGGGTAGTTTCTGATACAGAGTCTGTCGATTTTACTTCTGGTCCGGTGTCGCCCAAGCCCTCCTCCACCGAAGATGATGAAAATGAGTTGCTGCTTGCGTTGGTGGAGGAATGCGATGGAATAGCGCAAAACAGATGCGAAGGGCCGGCCGAAAAGCGGGTCTGTGAGGATGGAAATAACCTAGACGAGGGAAGCCATTGACTTACCGCGTATTCAATCAATGCCAATGCGGAGACTCTAAATTAATCGGCCGATCCTGATGATGAGGAACAGAAAGCTACTGTCACCATGAAACTAAGCCACCTACCAACTGCCTACCAGAAAGTGATAAATAGTATGTTTAGAGACATAGATATGGTGGCATGGTTCCTGGATGGTCTGCGATCCGCTAAAGTTCCCATTACTCATGGATTTGAGCTGACCGATAACCATACAATTTATCCAAGAGTTCGTCGGCTGTCTGCGCAGCACAACGAGCTCATCCACAAGGAAATTGACAAGATGCTTGCCTCGGGAATCATTACGCCCTCTCATTCTGCGTGGTCGTTTCCCGTGGTAATCGCCCGGAAGAAAGACGGAAAATCACGATTCTGTGTTGATTATAGACAGCTAAATCGCAGCATGAAAGCAGACCGCTGGCCTTTACCCAAGATCGAAGAAAAATTCGATGATTTGTCTGGGAGCAGCGTCTTTACGACATTGAACCTCTTCAATGGATACTGGGAAGTGCACATGTCCGAAGATTGTAAGGAGAAGACAAATTTCGTCTGCAAGTATGGCCTGTACCAATTCGAAGTTATGCCCTTTGGGTTGATGAACGCTCTATCTACATTCCAGAGGCTAATGGATCAGGTACTTCGAGAATTCGACTTTGTTCGTTGCTATATGGACGATGTAGTTATATTCTCATGATCGATCGAAGAACACGTTGAGCATTTAAAGGTCGTCTTTGGAGCGATTAAGAAGCATGGGTTGCGTCTCAAGCTTTCGAAATGCTTCATAGCTCAACATTCCGCGGCAATACTCGGGCCACATAGTAGACAAAGATGGTGTGAGGGCAGACCCTGCGAAGATTTCGGCCATAGCAATGGCCCCGGCCCCTACTAAAACAATGGAACTGCGGAGATTCCTAGGACTGGCAGGGTACTATCGTCGCTTTATCCGAGACTTCACGGGAATCTCGTATTGTCTGCACTCGGGGACCTCTGTTAACGTCCCCTTTATTTGGGGTTATGAAATGCAGGAGGCCCTCGAGATTTTGAAGAAGTTGACGGCGCCTCCGGAAATGGCGTTCCACGATTTCGAGTCTTCATTTCGTTTAGAGACAGATGCTACAGGCAAAGCCATTGGAGCCGTTCTGGCGCAGAAGTAGTCGAATGGAAAGGTAAATCCAATACATTACGCCAGTAGAAGCTTAAATGGGACAGAAAAAAAGTATTAGACAAGTGAAAGGGAAGCTCTTGCTGTAGTCTTCGCTTTGAAGAAGTTTAGAGTCTATTTACTCGCATCTAAACCTTTTGAGCTGGTATCTGATCACCAGGCTCTCCAGTATGCTTTCCAGAAGAAGGACATGCACGGGCGTATTGCTCTTTAGATGGAATTTCTGTACAAGTACGACTTCATTGTTGCGTATCGCCCTGGTTCTAGTAGTGGGGCCGTTGATTTCCTCTCATGCGTTGAGAATATTGCACCGAATCAGTCTATTGTCTCCGTCGTTGAAGAAGCCGCGTACAAACTGGACAGTTTCGAGGTGGATCTGGAACCGAGGCTGCAGGAAACAATCATATTCTTGACTAGGAATCCTTTACGTGAGATTGATGTTGAAAAGGGTCGCAATATTCGTCGTGGAGCAAAGAATTTCTTTTATTGGGAAGGTAGGCTTTTTAGTCGGGCTCAAAGTGGACTCCGCTCAATTCCTGAGAGACAGACAAGGACGTTTATTCTGTATACATATCATGACGAAATAGGACACCGGAACATCTAATCTACAAGGCACTTCGTCTCTTCCCGTTTCTTGTGGCCTAGAATGTACCGTGAACTCCACGATTACGTTAAGACTTGCAAGGAGTGTCTGAAGTCTTGCCCATTACCGAAGTATCACAAGTGCCTTCGTACTCCGATACGGTATTTGTTTGATGTCTTTTCAATCGACTTCGCGGGTCCGCTCCCTGAATCACCGAGGGGGAACGGCTACATTCTCATTTGCGTCGAGCACCTGACTGGATGGCCGATAGCTAAGCCTACCAAGGAAGCAAACGCAGACGCCGTCAGCGGATTTATCAGCACAGAACTTCATGCACTCTTTCGGTCCCCCGAAGTAAATTACATCCGATAATGCTACTTGTTTCACCGCAAGAGCCTTCCAAAAATTCATAAAGGCGCATGAGATAGAATGGAAAACGGTACTTGCTTACGCCCCGATGTCAAACGGAAGGGCGGAGCGAATGGTTGGAACAATTAAGAGATCTGTAAGGAATATGTCTCTTTACAGGTCAGAAGAATGGGACAAAGTTCTTTCTTGGATAGTTGACGGTCACCTTCGCCGTCGCATGAGTAGAGGCACGACAAGTCCTTTCAAGATTCTGCATGTGGTGCCGCTGCGGATGGCATTCGAGCCCGGATTCTCTTTCAGCGGAGATAATTCTGATACACAACGCAGTATAGAGTTGTTGGCCAGTTCTAACACTCGCGCAGATCGCTACCTACTCGGTCAGCTTCGCAATTGAGTCACAGATAACAAATTTGAAGTCAGGGACTCAGTAGTCTTAGACGCCAAGGGTGCGTCGATGAACCCAAATGTCAAGTAGCCGGCCCTAGATTCACGCTACTACGGTCCTTGTGTAGTAGCATAAGCAGAAAATCCTCGTTATAGTTTGGTTTCTCGTTCAGGACGCAGGACTCGCGAAGAAATTCACTCTAAATGTCTGATAAGATACTCGGTGCGGAAGGAGAAGAACTAATCGGGAACCGGTCCTGAACCTAACCTCGTCTCTGAATTGACAACTCTCAATTCTACCTAGATATTTTTTCTCTTATGCATACTCTCGTCTAAATGTTGAACGATGTTGGAATCAATTATCTTGCGCTGTGTAAGTTCTACTAAGAATCCTTCATTCCTCGCTAGTCTTATCAACTGGGATTATACAGGGAGTCAGTGAGAATTTCTACTCACCTTCGGACGTTTATTACGTCCCCTAAGCCTCTGCTTCTTCATCCGAAGATCCGCACTAGGAAGGATCCCCGATGCCTGTCACACAGGACAGACTTCACGCAAATCGTCGAAGTATGCGTATTCTTTCTTGTTTGGAGATGGAAAGCATATGGAATGCACTTCAGGTCGGTGGAAACGCATCGCTTCCTTCTCTGCACAGTTGAATATCCGAGCTGGAGATCTCCGAGCATCAAGACAGATCGTGTGTTTTGCGCCGCTGGTATCCACAACCGAGAGCACAGAAACCCTTCGTGTCTCAGGATTGTCGGTTAGTTCCATTAAGAAACGGACACCAACGTTTGCCCATTGGTTCAATTTGGGACGTGAGATATGGCGAGATAGAATTTCTTGTGGCGGTCGTTAGCGAGACAAGCTGAAAGTACAGGGATAGTCTTGCTTCAAATTTTTCCCATAAGAGCGAAAATCAAGATAACGGGGATAATATCCGAGATGGACGAAAATCTTATGCTCTACCTCTGCTCAGTCCTCTCAAAATGCTTGTGAGAACTACGGATAAGCGAAAAGATGGAACGATTCGCGACCTGTTTCGTCCTTGCCATTCGTCAGAAATATTTTCTGTCAGTGAAGAATCTGTTAGAAGGAGAGCAAAATAGAGGGAAGTAACGAGAGTGCCTCCGATAATCACAACGAAACCGCGCAACCGACTGCGCAAGCACGGAACAATACCACGTTGCAGGTGGGCATAAGTGGCATATACTTCAACTACGTGATGAACCTTCGTTCTACTTTACACACCGCGACGAAGAGGGAACCGCACAAGCGAGATCGAAAATGTGCGAACAAAATGAGCACAGTAGGCTAAAGAGTCTGGTCGTGGCGTGTCGAGCGATAGGGAGACTATGCCGGGCTTGTCGGTAAGTCGGGGACATGTGGCGGTGGTTATACGCACAAGCGGCAGGGCCGCACTGTGCTGGAAGGTGGGTTTTTGTTTGGAACCATTAGCATTTTAGATACACGTGTATGATTTGAAATTATTTTGCACTGTACTATTAAACGCATCTCGCCTACCGTACATAGCCGCCGGGCGAGATGGAAAAACCATCCCAACAGAGGCAACTCGCCACCTAACGCGAAACTCTCGCTTTACTTCCTCTTTCCCTTCCACGCACCGGTACTCGCGTCGCGACTACACCACCCTTCAACCCTGCTGACGCCGCCACCCGCGGAGCCTTCCTTCCTTTCATTCCATTCGCCTCCATCGCGCATACGCAACATGCCAACACTTCACTTCCATTCTGACGCACCCTCAGGCGCCTCAACTGCGAATACATTTCAGCCGCCCAACATCTTTGACGGTTGGGAATAGAACATTCCGCATTACACTAACGCTGTAGTCCTACAGTAATGTAAACCGTACTTACCTTTCCTAATACCATGCGGGGGGAAATTTAGGGTAATTTATTATTTGGAAAGTACTGTAATGTCATTTCTTGAAGTTAGGCCAGGCCACATGTTCCATTAGAAATTGAGGGGAGTAGGTGCGAGCTTACAGAGTTCGTGCTTAGCAGCGTGGCCTCGTCACCCTCGAGAACTGTTACTCATCAGCGATGACTTATTCCGTATAACGCCTTAGCCGCGTGAATATTGCCGACCACATCTTCCATGCATTAAAATAACCTAAAAATTCCCTCTCGAGAACGGGCCGGGTACCTTGCGGATTGCCTCTTCTAATTTGAATTGCGTATCATTATTTTACATTTAATCTGAATACAGTACACGAATTTAGAATAGGAGTGTGCAGACCCAAAAGAGAGGCAAATTTAAAATATTTTTGGATCAATGGAGTTCTAAACTCAAGCCGTGTAAAGGCAAGAAACTCAATTCTATTGACCGAACACAGTAAAAATATTATAAAAAAAGTTTCACCCAGCGAATTTAGAATAGCACTGTTGATGAAAGTGGCTGGAGAGTGCTTTTTATGTGTTTCTAGCACTATTTATGACGAGTTTTTAGGGCAACGTACTGTACTTTCTCTCTTTTTACCTAGTAGTTTTAATCATTTTTTAAGGTCGAGTATAGCAGTCTACAGTAAGCGCACTACTGCACCGACAAATCTCAGCCACAGTCGCTCGGGTGTCTGTTATATAGGTAGCACCCGAGTTGGTTGTGCAACTCTCAGGAGGTAGCGTCACCTAGCGACCCCCCTCCACTCCTAAACCTACGCCTTTGTATTGTATTCTTCCCTATTACACCCTTTCGCTCCCATTATGCACTTGCGCCGGGCCGATCCTCCCAGCGCCAGCGCGGTCGTGTTTGACGGCACGAGCGACGTGCGAAAATTCTTCTTTTTCTTTGACAATGTCACGATGTCATCCAAACCTGACGAAAAGAAAGCTCTTACTCTCCTCGCACACCTATACGGCGCAGCGTTCGACTTCTATTACGATAAGTTTGTGTCGAATGGTGAGCTCGTCCCCGAGGCAAAAAACTACTCCCAGGTTAAACAGAAGTTTCTCGAGCATTTCGCGAAGGATGAAGACCCGGAGGACGTCATTCGCCAAGCTCTAAAAGTTGGGCTTGAACTAGAAGACATTCTTAGTTCTTTGAGGGAAATTGAAAGCCTCTACGAGAAGGAGGAGTTTGACAACATCGCCAGGTTCGGACTCCTTCGCACTGCCGCCTGTCGACATAAGGAGCTGCAGCAGTTCTTGGCATTTCGGGGACCCAAGGATTATCCGGGAATCGTCAGGGCTCTGAAGGACTTTCACTCTAATCGTGTGGTGTTTGCTGGTCCTTCTAGCCGCACCGCTGAAGTTCCGCCGGCAAGGTTGCTGGTTCGCCCGGATTCGGGGTCTAAGCACATCGAAGACAAGGTGGATGATCTAGCCGAAGACCTCTCGAACTTGACTCTATTTATGAAGAAGACTAAGGGAGATGACGGGGCTGGACCATCGTCAGCCCCTAGGAAAAATAATGAGATCCGCCAATGCTCTTACTGCAGAGAGCTTGGCCATACCGCAATGAATTGCGGGAAAAACCCGCATCGTAACCCCCGCTGTTCCCTTTGTGGAAAGATGGGTCACTCAGATGCCACGTGCTGGTCCGGTGGAGGAATAGCAGCGGTTTGAGAAGAAGTCCCCGCCGAGAAGAAAGAAGACCGGGAAGGAAGTGACCTAGTTGAAGGTACTCCGAGAAGACTTGTCCGAGACCGACTCCTCACAAGACGGGAGAGAATGTCGCGAAACGAAAAGCTGACGGAGAGGCACTACCCAAACAGCCCCGTCAGGACAATCATAGAGGCATTCCGATCTCTCGCCTCGTGGCTGGTCCCCGCGCTCACGTTATGCAGCAGGGCCGAGCCCTACCCCCGGAAGAATTTCGAATCATTAGCCGTAAGAAGAAGGCGAAGAAATCGAACCGTGGGAAGAAGAATTCAAATAAGCTGCAGGAATAGGTGGGGAAATAGGACGGTGTTTCCGAGCTCGCAAACGCAAATTGTGGTTTGAAATTCGGCCAGCTTCTCCGTGGAGATGCTGAAGGAGCTACCAAAGTCATGCGCCGTTTGTTGGGAAAACAGCCTATTTCACGTGTCGCAGTCGTTTCGAATTCTGGTCCTCGTTTATTACGGTTAGTTCAACTCAAAGTTTACGGTACCGAGGTCTGGGCTCTACTAGACTCCGGAGCCGTACCGGACTTCACGTTAGCTGATTTTTCTAGACGTCTTTAACTTTCACCGAACTACACGTCTAAAAGGATAACTGTTGCGAATGGTGACAGCTTTTCCTGTGTAGTTTCGCTGGTCAAGGTCCCGACGACCTTTGGGGACCAAGCCGTGAAAATAGACTTCTTTGTCATCGAGAAGTCTCCTTTCGACCTAATCATAGGCCTCCCTGCGCTCACAGCTATGCGTGCAAATATGGATTTCGGGGCACAGAGCGTTCGTTTAACCATTGGTTCCGAAAAAGTTGTGCTCCCGCTCGAGCCTGATACTAAGTCTACCGAGAAGAATCTGGTCGAGGGCAAGGAGATAGGGACTCCCAGTGAAGATTTTACTTCTGATTCGAACGCCGGTCCGGAATCCTCGGACTGTTCGGAAGAATAGCTGGTCTTTGCCACCCGCGAGGACAACTTTACCGGATCGAGCGAAGGTTCCCAAGTGAAGAAAGCACCACCGACGAAGAAGAAAAGAAGGAGAAAGTGCGAGATGCTCTGAGAGCTCGACTTGCTCATTTGAAAGAAGAAGCGCAAGGTGAGATAAATGATTGCTTCCCGACACGGGAATAGTCGCCTGGACTATAGAAGATCTACGTCCTGCAGCCGTGCCGACAAAGCATTCCTTTCAAATGAAGGACCCTACCCCGATCTATCACAGGGCTCGCCGAATTTCGCCTCGACACAACGAAATCGCCCGTCGAGAAATCGACAACATGTTAGATGATGGGATCATCACTCTAGCGTCGTCGACGTGGTCGTTCACAGTGCTTATCGTGACGAAAAAGGACGCTAGGCTCCGTTTTTGCCTGAATTATCGCACTCTGAACCGCAAGATAAAGGCGGATCGTTGGCCGCTACCTAAGATAGAGGAGATCTTCGACGAACTAAAGGGAAGCTCTATCCTCGCCACCCTTGATTTGTTTGCGGGGTACAGGCAAATATGCATGACGGAAGACTGGAAGGACATGACTACGTTCGTCAGCCGTTTTGGTACCTTCAAGTTCGAGGTGATCCCATTTGGTCTAATGAACGCGCCTTTCACATTTTAGCGCATGATGGATTACGTACTGAAGGACATTTCTTTCGGCCGTGTCTATCTTGATGATGTCGTGATCTTCTCCAACTCCATGGAGGAGCATATTGATCCCTTGGCTGTCGTTTTCAAGGCATTCGGGGACGCAGGACTTAAACTTAAGATTACTAAATGCGCGTTCGCTATGCCAAGCGTAAAGCTGCTTGGTCATTTCGTAGACAGGCGTGGAGTCCGCGTCGACGACGAGAAGATTGATGCCATCAAAAGGGCCCCCGTTCCTACCAACTCAACGGAGTTGCGTAGCTTTCTTGGCCTCGCCGGGTATTATCGTAGCTTTATGAAGCACTTTTCCGGAATATACTCTGCCCTACAGGCAGCATCTTCGGTGAATAAGAAGTTCGAATGGACTGAGGAGATGACTGCCGTCTTCGAAACTCTGAAAAAGAAGCTTAGTTCTCCGCCGGTGCTAGCCTTCCCGGACTTCAAGTTCCCCTTCATAGTGGAAACCGACGCTTCTAAGGCCCTCGTTGGGGCAGTCTTGGCCCATAAAAAGGAAGATGAAAAGATTCATCCCGTGCAGTATGCAAGACGGACGATTAACTCAGCAGAGCGTAACTATTCTATAGAGGCCCTCGCCGTTATTTTCGCCTTAAGGAAATTAAGAGTGTATCTGTTATCGACGGAACCCTTCAAGCTCATTACCGACCATCAAGCCCTTCGATGTGCATTAAAGAAAAAAGACATTCACAGAAGGCTTGCGCGATGGATGGACTTCCTTGCGGAGTATGAATTTGAAGTCGAATACAGGCCAGGTACGGGAAACGGAGCAGCTGATTTCCTCTCGCGTGTTGTACCTGCCGGTCCGTCTCCTGCCCCTGGACTTGATGAAGTAGACCTAGTTGCGGCGCTGGATTCTGCCGCTACCGAAGAGAATCCCATACTCGAGTCTTTCCTCCTCGACGTCGCACGTCATTTACAAGGTTTAAAGATCCGAGTTCATGATGAAGAGAAGCGCCGTTCGGTCAAGCGTATGGCTAAAAACTTCGTAACGTGGGAAGAAAAGCCCCCCAGACGAGCCAGAAACGGGGTAAAATCTGTACCGTTTATGAAGGAAAGGGTCGCGACATTGAAGGCCTTTCACGACGATATCGGACATTGGGATATAAAGACGACGAAGAAATTTGTCATAGACCGTTATTGGTGGCCGCAGATGCAACAAGACATTCACGACTACGTGAAAAGTTGTGAGAGGTTCCAGAAGACGAGGCCCCTTCCGATGTACCGTACGACTTTGAATGTCCCATTTAGGAATATCTTCGAAACTTATTCGATCGATTTCGCGGGACCTTTGCCGATACCAAACGTCGGAAAGAAGTATCCGCTCATCTCCGTCGAGCATTTGACAGGTTGGCCAATCTCAGTTGCCACCACAGACTCGTCGGCTAAAACTGTCTCCCAGTTCATCGAGAGTGAAGTTATGCACCCTTTTGGTTCCCCGAAGACCATTATCAGCGACAATGCTGGGTGCTTCACCGCTGCAGCCGTCGCTTACTTCATGAATAAACATGAAACTACCTGGACCACTGTTCTCGCGTATGCTCCCATGTCTAATGGTAGAGCCGAAAGGATGGTACGAACCATCAATAAAGCCGTGGAGAAGATGGTTTTCGCCCAAGGTATGAATTGGGAAGATTGCCCCGTGTCTTGTACGGATACCGCCGCCGTCGCCTTTCCGCGGGAGCTTCGCCGTTCGAACTGATTTTCGGAGTAGTTCCGCGCATGAGTTCTTCTGACCCCGTCGTGTTGTTGGACCGTGCTTCCGATACACATCGCAAGATGGAACTTCTGGCCTCCTCTGCCATTCGAGCTCAGCGGCGAGAAGAACAGGTGCATAGAATAGGTGGTTCAACCTCTACAGAGCCTCGTATGTTCAACGTGGGGGATCAGGTTCTAGTGGCACATGTCCAGGCGTTAACTTCGGCCGCTAGGTGGCCTGCCCTCCGTTCTCGCTATTACGGGCCTCGTCGCGTTTGGAAAGTTGCTCATCCCCGATACTGGCTCATTTCATACGGGGTCGCCATTCCCGCCGCACCATCCACGTGAGGAGACCAGTTCCTTTTTTCTTGCGCTCGAGCCACCTGGAGGCCTAGGAGCACTTGATCGAACCATCATATCCATCGTTTGTCCCTTTCTTTCATGCCCCCCACGTCTTTTTCTCTTGTTTGTTGAGTTATGAGCAGACATATGGAAAATTAATTTGCCTCTCCGAGCGAAAAGCCCGACTCTGGACTCTTCTTCACTCTCGCAAAGTGTTATCTTCTCACCCCGCACTCCTCAACTGCACCATAGGTTCCCAAGCTTGGTTCTGCGCACAGTTGATCTTTGCTCCGATCGCCCTCCGGCTTTTCCCTAACAGCGGTCTGTTTCTTATGTGCCATACTACTAATCCATAGGGGATTTTGGGATGACGATACCACCGGATTCCTTCGCCTCTACGCGCTCATTGAATGGGCCGGTCGCGGAGGCTTTGTCTGACCTGAATCAAACACTGAGCTTCGAGGCGAAGGCGGTACGCGGGAATAGATGGAAGTCTCTAAGGGTACAAGGCCTCAATAGTTGGTGGCTCTGTGCTTGGTTGCGGGCAAGAAGGAGAACGAGTGTGTTGCGGTTCGGGGGGGGACGTGCAGGTGTGTGCGAGGGTGTCCAAGGTTCGGCCGACCTCTACCCTGAACTGTCCAAGCTCACTGTATACTGCACTCGGGTTGCAGTTTGAGGACGGGTTGGTGTTGATGACAGTGGCTGGAAGGTGATTTTCATGTGTTTCTAGTACTATCTATGACGAGTTTTTAGGGTAACGTACTGTACTTTCTCTCTTTTTACCTAGTAGTTTTAATCATTTTTTAAGGTCGAGTACAGTAGTCTGCAGTAAGCACACTACTGCACCGACAAATCTCAGCCACAGTCGCTCGGGTGCCTGTTATGTAGGTAGCACCCGAGTTGGTTGTGCAACTCTCAGGAGGTAGCGTCACCTAGCAACCCCTACCTACTCCTAAACCTACACAACTATTTTCTTCTTCCCTATTACCCCCTTTCGCTCCCATCAAGCACCACAATGTTTCATCACGAGTCATGAAAACAACTTTATTGAAAATAAACTTAATAGTCTATTTCATACCTCGTTTCTGATGGGAGTGGAGAATGGTTGGGTAGAGAAGACAGTGGGAATTTTTTATTTCGAGGAAGGGAGAGAGCTCCCTAAAATGACACTGCCTCCCCCAAATGGCCCAGAAGCCTCGGGTGCTCGCTACATAACCAACAACTGAGCGGTATGTGGCTGAGAATTACAGTACAGTAACGTACTACTGTACAGTACTGTACTGTACCATAAAAAGTAACTAAAACCTAGCAGGTAAAAGAATAAAAATTACAGTAAGTTACCCAAAAATCGCCACAGACAGCACTAGAAACTCATAAAAATCACCTTCCAGCAAATTACAGCAACAGTCTCTCTAACAATTGTGCATAGCGCTTCGACATGCTACCAAGTAAATTTTTTATTCAAATTGTGATCCATTTTTGCTAATTCGTTCCGCACAATGTTTTTGAGCCCCCCAATGTTGAAGACCGCTTGTATGCGGCTTTAACAGTGTACGTAATGGCCCAGGAGAGGCAAGCCGGGTCCGGCTGAAGTGACCATCAAGTGGTGTGGCTACTGTATAGTGTGGGCTATACTGTAGGGTAATGTAATTAATAATATCCCTAGTATCCGCGGGATATGGGACAGCTGTTCATGAGGGTTGCCGCGGCAATGTTACTGTACAGTACAGTACAATGACCGGACAGAGTTTGACCGCTGAGGGTCAATAAAGATCGAGCCGCTGAGGGTCAACGGAAGAGTGCCTGGAGGCACGAAACCAATCCGTTTTACTCAACAGTAGAAAAATGCCAATTGTTACCATATAAGGCCTTTGCATGAACCCCCAGAAGTTTTCAATGGGATTCAAGGCAGGGGATTGCGCAGTTCATGCCAAAACATTGCCCAAATAGCTCTGCATACACTCCAAAGACACGTCTGACATGTGTATGGACGCATTATACTGCATAACAAAATCTCATGAACTATATCGTCTCGTCTACGTAAGAAATTAAATAGTTCTCCAATGTAGCAGAGTACTTCAAACTGTCTTTACTTCCTTGTAGAATATTCAAATTAGAAAAACCGTAGGTTCAAAAGCAACACCCAAACTATTACTATTCAACCTCAATTCAGTCACTTAAGTAGAAAAATTTTAGACTTGCACATGACGTGCATGTAATGACAGAAACCGTCTGGTCCGTCTAAATTAAATATCTTTTCATCAGACAGACAACTAAGCCCCATTCATATGCAGATTTATTACGGTGCGCGCGGGCCCACTCAGGACGGGCTGACTTATGTTCTTTGGTCAAAGGTGGTTACCCTTTCAACTTGTAGAAGATAAAGTGTTCTGAGTCGTTTAGAAGCTGTGTGCTTTTGCTTGCAGCTTCGTAGTTGAGTTTTGCATATTCTTGCTGAAAAAATCGAAACGATCAAGGAAATAAGAGAAGCTTCACCGGCACAGTACACTTTTCTCACATTACCAATCGTAATTACTATCGAACAACCAGATGGAAACGTGGCATGAGATTTCTGTATGTAAGAGGGGTCAATAATACGTCCTTTCTGGTAACACCTGCGTAATTGAGGTCGGAATTACGTTTTTTCTTTCAAAGATTAGGATAACTTACCGCAACTTGCCGAATGTGCTCGTGGCCTGCGCTGCAGACAGAAAGAAGGCCAAAAAATCGAAGGCTACTGTGATTCCGTGAATCTTGCTAATTTTCTTTCTGCCTCTGCTTCTTCTCCTCAATTTACTCTCTCTCCTATTCTTCCACCACCACTACTACATCCACCTCTACCTCTTCCAAACTCCACGCGGCCTCTTTCGTATGCGCCTGTCGCCGCGATCGGCGCTCCGCGAATTTCCTCCTCCTTCGTTTTACTTGAAGACGCTATCACAGACCTCTCCACTCTCCTACGCCCCCAAAAACCTCACTAACCATCCAGGAAGCTGATGCTATCCTGGAATAGCCTGCTCTAAGATCAGACACCCGTTCCCTCGGGGCTCAGAGCATCCTCTCCAATCTTGGCCAACCCACACCCTATACCCGCACACCGGTTTTCTTCCCAACCCCCCAGGATATTATTACCGTAGGCCTCGCTCCCTCCGCATTCCACCACCACGCTTAAGTCGTAAGAATAAGACCAGAAGGCCGTTGTAACTGCCGGTACGAAATCTAACGCCTTCCTCCCCTCCCCGTCCTCCTACCCCACTTCGGCAATTGTGCATATTAGTTTCTCTCGACTTCCGCCATCTCCACGTTTTGGCAAACTGTTGCATTCCTCCGAGAAACGTTTCCTAGTGTCTATAGCACCGTTTTCATCATATGAGGACTACTTTTGGCACTTCTTTTGCAAAACAAAGTTTTTACCGCAGCGCATTTCTTGTCTCTCCGCATTAGTTCATGATTGTAGATGGAAGATCAAGAAAAACGTTTCAATATTGTTGACCTCGGTTAAGGCTAGAGCAATTTTACCTCATAAACTTCCGCTCTTCGCAAGAAGTTGTGAAAAAGACTTCGTTTTGGAAGGAAATATAGTTCGTATTATCGTGGGGGGTTTCAGAAACGAAGGTACATATACATTAAGAAATAAGTTAATGTAATTAAATATAAAAAAATTTGCCGCAGAAATATACGGTAGGTCACAACGGGCCCTTGTTCTAGCGAAACTGCGTCAGAATTCAGAAAAAGCCCCCTTTTGTGCCCACCCGCAGGTCTTCCGGCTTCTCTACTGCAGGTACAAGTGAAACTCGGGCCGCATAAGTAAAAAAAAGGCCATGGATCGGCCAGATCCACGGTGTTCAAAGTCCCTACCCTCTCTCAAAATGCGATGATGAAAACGGACCGGCTTGCAGTCTTTATCTGTGCCCCTTCTCAGCGCATGGCTGCTATCCTTGCGACGTAGATGAAGGACATTTCTGCACCTGTAACAGTTCAGCTGGGCTGCGGCACGAAGCGCCAATACTTCCCCCTCAACCTTTCCGTGTATTAACCCTAGGATACCAACAGGCAAGGAAGAACAATTCTCGCTAACATCAAGAATCCAGTCAGTGCGCGACGCTTTGCAGGGCCTGTTGTGGTCTTTAGACATCCTCTTCTGCATCTCTGGAAGGTGTATTCATATTCATGCTATTTTGCTCAATCGTCTCTATCGCACTGCATCTTGCGCACGGAATTTCGAGGCTTTCTGATATTCCTTTCTCCGGATACAGCTTGTTCCCCCTACATTATTGCAGTGGGAGGCAACTGCAGGATTGCGTGAAAGCGTCAAATGTCGCATCGACCGGTGGGTGGAGCTATTTGTATTAACAAGCGATCAAAGCGCTCAAAACAGGAGAAGGACGAACTATTTGCCGAATACATTCGTAGAATGACCACATGCAAGCCCTCAAGTTCCACGAAGCAGCAAAACTAGCAGGGGATGCGACCTTTGGGCGTGTGATGCGTACCTTGCATCAATTCCACATCGCTGGTGTACTGTATATTTAATTTACAGATCACGTCCGAGACTTGCACAAAGCACTGTAATCGCTGGTCAGAGCCACAGATGATACGGAACTTCCGCTTCGAATGCATATCACGTCGCCGGTAGTTATACATGGCGTCCGACTCCTAAAAACAAACTCTGCTTCGGGTCCCAGCAGAATGATTTGGCCTCTCTTGCATCTGCTTGGCAACAAAAAGATGAGTCCTGAAAACAAAGTGATTGTCATATCCTTCTTCACCGCTGTTGTGACGAGACTTCCCGAATGGGATCTCCTGGATAAGAACATTACTCTCATTTTGGCATCGACTCAGCTCCCTCTCCAATCTCGGCCGGACGAAACACACTTTACCACAATTAGGATGGCGCTACGGTGCCTGGTGAAAAAGGTGTTGCTGCCCCAGCTCTACGCCAGTTCCCGAGAGAAGTGCATTTTCATAATACAACTTACTGGGGTAGACGAATGCAGTGAAGAAGTTAATGACGCAGTCGGAATAGATTGCTCCCGTAAGTTAGCTCTCGATCTAATAGAGGTTCATTTGCTTCAGCCTGATCGAAAGTCACTTGGAGTCTGCTTCGGTGATGGCTTTCGCTTTGCAGGGGTGATGGAAATTAGTGAGCTCGTGGAACAGGAAAAAGGGAAAAGAAATAGGAAGAGGAGTAGGAGGCGTAACGGAGCGAGCCAAAGAGACCAACAAGAACGTAAAAGGAAAAGGAAACTAGATTCATAGCGCTCCGAGTTAAAGTAAATTACCCTCGGGCGTTCTCAGTTATCTGAGGAGCACTTCTTCGCTCCTTCCAATAAATAGGGTTGGATTCTCCACGACTTAATAATGTCGTTGAGCATCCGACAAGTTGTATTATTTCGCTTCGTTAGTGCGTCTGCCGGATTGAATCTACCTGCAATCCAATGCATTGCGTAAATCTCTTTTCTTTCAAATTAGTCCCTTGTTATCTCGACTGTTAGGCGAAGTCGGTAATCTGCGCTTTCATGTGAAGTCATAGCTGTCTAAAATACCCCAAATGAGTCAACTGTCAAGACAGACGGAAGCTTTATTTGAGATCCATAAACGATTTGAAGACGATCGGCAAACAATGATATTTTATCAGAAGCGGTAGCAGCGGCGAATATCTCTGCTCTAATTGAGAAAAATTCGACAAGCGACTGTTTGTTGCCCACCCAGTCAATTATATGATACAGAATCTACAGTCAACCCCCCAAAGGCATTAAAATTACAGATAAGATGCCTGTTTGACCATATACAGATGAACCCTGACTTGCATCTGAAAAGCCTAGGTAGACCGGAGAATATGAGATGTTGTTGGGACTAATTTATCAATCGACTAGCCTTGATTTCTCGGAGGATGTTATTGCCTTTGATGATGTATGATACTTTGATCTTGATACTTTGAGGTTTTTAACGCATTTTTGAAGATAACTCTCTGCGAATGATGCCTAGGGACGTTCACTTTTTCCAAGGAATTTTAAAGAACAAGCCAATCTGAGAAACGCAGTAACTTCTTGGCGACTGCAACTATCCTCCAAATAGTTTCTTCGAGACCGGCTCAATTATAGAGTTAGTATCTTTTCCAAATACACCCTCATGGTGATAGATATATAGAAGTCATCTGACTGCTGGATAGACATTCAGTTGAAAATGTCAGTTCTTCCAGAAAAGAATCAACCGACTTTGAAGCATTGGGAGATCTTGGCGAAGAATTCTATGATATATCTTTCTTTGTCTACGATAAGTAGGCCACAAACGATTTTTTCTATTGTGAACGCAGTACGTCCGTCTTTTCGACGTTTTTTGAATAGCTGAGGTAGACTAGGTATCTCGACGATCTCTTTCTCCTTGGGAAATCTCTCAAAAACGAGTTACCACCAACGTCCAGACTCGACAAGACCATATGCGAGCTTAATCAGTTTCCATACAACTGTCTTGCTTGATGAACAGCTTCTTGGTGGTCACATGAATACTTCCCTCTATGGCAAACCCGACTGAAATTATGGATTCTAGGGTAGCGATATCTAAGCTCAAAGTAGGAGCGATTGATAATACGATGCGAATGATTACCATATGCGCTGTACTGGAGTCCTTCCGTACCGTTTCTCTATCCTTATCCCGATTCCGGGGGCATTTCAACTTAAGTTTGTCTTCGGAAACGTCTTGCTTGATTTTGAAAAAGTGATGGGACGTAGTCAGATTCGCGTTCCGAGGAAGATTGGGTATGTAGGTTTCTTCATTAGCGTCTTTGTAGTTTTATTTTTCGTAATTTATAGCCTTATTTATAACCCAACGCGGAGCAGATTGTAGTTGGAAGTCTGATACAAAGAAATCGCCAACAACCTTTCTGAGCGCTCTCAGCAATTACTTTTCTTCTGAATTCAAGCTGGTTGGTAGCGTCACATGGCGACGATTTGGAACTTTTCCAATGTACTTAGAGAACTACGCGAATCAAACGACTTAGAAAGGCCTATTGTTTTTTTATAGACACAAATGGGCTCGATTTCTCCATTATATCTTCATTAACGTCCATGAGGGGCATCTGAGTCCGTTCATGGGGTTTTGGAAAGTGTCTCTAGGAGGCTGTTCATGTAGTACAATTGCATTCGTACTGTACTGCCACCGGCATATGTGTTCTTAGTGATATTTTAAGATCCAATTTTTATTCGTGCTGGCACACTGCTACCAGCAGACACCGTACTGTACGGTAAAGGAAATTTTCGATTGTCGCCCACCATTATTCCTGGTACTGTATGCTCATCCGAGAGGGGTCGAGGGCTTGCAGTCCGGACTATCCGGCCCCCAAATTGGACCTGATATTTTTGCAGGTGAAAGGCCCCTATTGTGCCAATTGTCGACTTTACTTATCTCTAACTTGGATCTCCATTACTTGGCTGACCTTAACTTTACTTATCCCCTCGTCGTAGATAAAAATAACCTGACTAACTAGTGTTTATACCTCCCTGGCCACTAGGGCCCCAAATTAAATGGCAGCCCCGGTGCCGGCTCTGAAATTGACTCCAACTTCAGAATTTGAATAAACCTCGCCAACAGCAACTTTGCTATAGCCCTGCTTATCCTCCCACGTCTCCCTTTTTATTTCCCCGTCTCCCTCCAATATTAAAATATCCCTTTTGTTGTTTGTGTGTGATATTTACCCAGAATTGGCGCCCCGGACTCCGTCATCTATGTACAAATAGGAACTTCAAGGTTGTCGTTGGTGACAACATCCTTATCTCCAAAGGAGAAATTCAGCACTTCTGGCCCATTACTCCATCTTCTTTGTCCAGCAGTACACCCCTGTTGTCTATGGTTCTTTTGAATCGATCCTTATCAAGGTTCTAACATTCCTTGGACCACGGTCCAGCCTTACGACCCGGAGGACAAGTATACGGTCCAGCCGTCCAAGTAATCACCCCCTCTCTTCCAACCATACTTCTCCTCGCCGTCAGCAAGCTGTGCTACTGCATCGCAGGCTGCTTAAAGAGAAAGAAGGACAGCGAACATCTTGTAGGTCTTGGTGTGTGTGTGTTGGTTTTCTCATTATCTGACGGGGTTCCGTTACTGGAAGAGAAGAATTGCGCACCGCGCATTGCACTACTGTTCAGACCAAAGAATAAAATCGTTGAACATTTCTGCAACTTCTTTTGAACCAGAGAATGAGTCCTTCGTTGGAGGTGGTGGGGCACGATCGAAGCCTTTACAGACGATTGATTCGGGGGCTCATCATTCCGTTCATCATCTCTTCCGCTCTGCGGTCCATCGAAATTCCTCTACGGTACGTTATCCATCTCTCTTTTCAGATAAAGTTTGGATTATTAACCGGGGAATAGATATACAATGTCATCCATTTCCTTAAGTAAGCTTGAGGTTAGGGCCTTTTGCACGCCCTCACAATCTGCACGTGTTGGTGTTACACGGTGTTAAGAAGATTTGGAGACAAGTACAATGTGTGGTTCTGCTTGACGAAAAAAAACCTTATGCCAGTCGCGGAGTACATCGGATGCTTGCAGAACGCATGGACTCGGTAAGTCTTTCATCCGATTAAGTGCTCACTTCGCAACCTGTTCTTGATGTGCGGCAGACATCTTTTCTGAAACAGGATGTTGCATAAGTACAAGCAAAGAAGGGTCATTTCCCATGAATAATTCGAAACTGCTCATTTTCTTGTTACCGAACATAATGTTGCTCAATTATGTAGCCTTTGATAGTACTTCCTCATAATCAATGACTGCATCATTTTCTGAAATAGCATTTTCTGCGTCTGCGAGCAAGCGTTCGGTGAGTGTTCTTAAAACGGCTTTTTTCTGTCCATTGAAACAATATTGTTGTGGCACCGAGCAGTAAGCGGTAGATAATTCACTCCGAAATAATTCACACCATCAACGAACAGCTTATTTACAAACTCGGGGTCGCCTGAGACTTGATTGGGATGTCCGTGGACGTTCCACCAAGCAACCTCGAAGGACTTTACGACGACGCTCATTTACCTAGAATCAGTAGGTGTTGTGGCAGAGAACGCAGAGCCGACATCAATCATATGGGAAATCGGCCTGTATCCTATCTTCATTATGAACAAGAAGTCAACTTGGACATGGTTGTTGAAAGACGATAGAATGCGAATCAAAGACAACTTCTTCATGCGTAACGGGCGACCGGTTTTCATACACACTGTGCACCTTAGAAACACTGATTCCAAGGCCTGCTTCAAAACAACGGTTAGCATACCTTCTCTACAACAGATCTCAATCATATAATCAAGGTGAAGCTGCGAATACCTATGCAATTTCACGTCAAATCGCTTAGCGATTTCCCATTCAACAGTCGTTCCTTCGAGAACCGCAATCGATTCATTCTTTAGATTTCTTGGGACTGTATCCATCCTGTAAATCGCTCCCGTCAACTTAGCGTTATCTTGTCTTCTGAACGTAACTGGACTTACTGTGGCAATCATGAGTTCTCTGAGATTACATTTAGCTCTTGAAAGCCAGTAGCGCTTTTTGGACATTCTTGAAAATTCTGTCGACCTTCTTTTTGTCGAACCCCGTGCTACAATCTGAAGCTATGATGAGGTTACCCAAGAACTCAACGGCATCTCGGATATATAACTTGTATGGTTTCTTGTTGGAACTTTTGATTGATTCGACGGGATCCTTGATATCCAGTTCACTTTCGAGGCTCGTTGATAGGTTTTGGAATGCGTCAAAAATGACTTTCGTGTACCTGCAAACCTTACGATGAAGAGAGTAAGAAGCAGAACGTTACTTTTCTACCTCTGAAGGCTCTCGTCGAATAAATATCCCGTTTCCAATTCTCGCTGCGAAGCCAAGACGGTTTCAATTTCATCCAGTGCTTCAGCGTTGATCATCCCTGCCGTTTTCTCAAATATTTTTGTGCTCTTATCTCTTTTCTTGAAATCAACTCCAGTTTGGCGTTTGCCAACGTACAGTCTGGGAGTCGAGCATTGCTCAACAAGGTAATCACAAGCACTTTTTCAATCTAGGAAGATGCAGCGGCGTCGGATATCATTAAGTGCTCTGATGCGAGTCCATGAAATCGTGACACAAATGAAGGCAATGATTCGCCCCGAACCGTATCTCGAGTGCAATCCGTTACTAGATTGAATGAACTTATGAGGCGAGAAACGGCAGCTATCGGAGAATCGCTTGCAATAAGGTTGACGATGTCCTTGACAGCTTGAATTGGCTCTTCTTGCTCGTAGTTGATTTTACAACGTTCTTGAGCTTCGTCGACAATTAGTTGCTTGGAACTCGGTAAACCAGTGTCATACGGGTTTCGACGAGAGTGGCAAAAACTGTCTTCTACAAGCGATCAGATCCTTTCTCCGCGGAAGGCTAGATATTGTCAACACAACGAGTGACGTCCTTGCGCCAAGTCTGAATGCCGGAATGTGATGGAAATCGTGACGGATCTAAGTGACCGCGATTCTTCGGAGACAAATCCCCTGGGTCCATAACTATGGTAAACGGGGCTGATGGCGACAGGGGAAGGACCGGAGTAGCCGCGTCTGATTGCAAGCAGCGAGGGGATGTGACACTGATTTGGCGAATTTCAGAGTTTAAAGTGCAGAACAGTGCAGTACAAAGAGCAACAAATGGTAGAGCACAGCAAAGTGCGGGAAAAACGGGTGTGTCTTTATTGAGATGTATGGAATGGCTGGAACCGATTTGGGGTTGCAAATCTGCATGTTATATTAAATACATGTACCGATGGTCGAGGTAATGCTGCACATTACTGAAGTGTGCAGAACGGTAATGTAGTGTGCTGACAGTACAGTACCATACGTTTTTACCATTCTGTACGCCCCTGTGTGGTTCCATATGACTGTCGCGAAACTTCAAGGGTTAGAGTAGAAAATGCAGACGGGCGGCGTTAGCGGCGAGTCTGACAAAAAACGTTAGACTTTTTTGCTAGTGTAGAACAGTTGAGCAGGTTGAGAATAAAATTTTTGATGTTGGTTTTTACTGTAGTGCCCAAGGCGACTAGGCCTTTTGTAGGCAGTAGATGCCGTCGACTACCTCTGGCACATCTTCTGACTACTTACTAAATTCCCTAGCGTACAGTCATGCCGACGGTCTTAGTGAGCCTTACACTACAACAGTTCTAGCAGGCATCGCTAACAGTGCAATAGGAGAGAGAAATTGTAGACTTCGTAGGATAGGGATAGTAGTAAGAGCAAAAAATACACTGCAGGAATGTAAATAAAAAAATAAATAAATTACATGTATCCTGTATTTCAACAATCACACCTACCATTGAGTAAATGTCAGAATAACCGTACAGTAAAATTTAAAAAATCTGCCTATCGACATTTTACGAGAGACGAGCAGAACAATTTCACTGCAGTGTTGGACAAATATTTGAGTACAAGGGGAGACATGCAAACAGACAAATGTTCTTTTTCGAACTCAGAGAAAGCGGGAGTGATTACAAGTTGGGGTCCAAAGGTCCTCGCGAAAGTAAGCAGTAGAGATTCGTCACAAATCAATATTTGGAGTACGTAGCGAACCATTTCGTTGCTGTTCGTGGGCAAAGAATGCACAGAGGGGATGACATTATGGGTAAGGAGGGTCCGCAAGCCCCACAAACATGCGGATGGAGTTGTCCAAAAAATGTAAATTCGGTGGTACGAAGAATACGATAAGGTTGACACATTTTCCAGGAAGAACGGCCCTTCTCTATTATACCGTTCCAGCAGGCCATGGGTTGAAGAGATACATGTAGACGCAGTTATCTTATGCTTTCCGCGGCTAACTCAATCTCGCAGGATTGGAGAGAAAGTTTTGGTCAGGATTAGGCGAGCGTTAAGGATGCCGTAGTTTTCTTGGCAGCTGACAAAGAAATGGTACATAATAAAATTGGGGGTATAAGTGCCAAAAAAGATACACGGGAGGGCTGAACTGGGTGAGCCAAGGAAGGCAGCGATATGGGAGCAGAAATGAGGGACTTCCGAGTGCAGTCAATGAGGCGACATAGGGACAGAACTGAGGAACTGCTTGATGCTTGGAAAGAGACGACATGGAAGCAAAAGTGATGGACTGTTGAATGAGGGTAAGGGAGAACAATGGGGGCAAATGTGAGGAATTGCTGAGTGCGCGGAAAGGGTCAGCAGCGAGGCGCTGTGTCCTCCGAAACGTTGAGTCATGGTCTCGGTATTCAGAGGGAATGCGATGTGAGACAGTGCGTTCGTGTCGACTCAGGTGAGCTTGCAGGGCGCCTGTCCGTAGTTCACCCCTTTCACTGCTGTTGGCTCGGCGCATGCGATCTTAGAGTCTTTGTGTTGCCGACTATAGTATCGCCACCCAGCCCCCCTGGAGTAACTGGTGGAGAACGGCAGTAGGGAAGAGTTAGATTCATATGGAAAAAGATTGAACGGCCTCTGGGTAACGTACAACTGTTCATGGTACAGTTAAAGGTGGAGACAGTCTGTAAACGGTTCAGATTTTCATCAAATCATTAAACCTCTAACCGACTGGGGGATAACCCGATACGACCGGACCGGCTACAGTAGTCTTATTTGTGATTCGAACCATTCCATACCTGGTCAAACCGGGACCGAACCGGTTACTACAGAGCACGGTCCGAACCGATTAAATCGGTTAAAGTGCCCCCCAAACACGCCACACAGCGTGATTTTACGCTTACAGTAATAGACATTTGCCAGAGCTTGGATTTCCACCCTGGGATGCTGTACCTCTATTAGACTACCGGCGGTAGTTTTCAGTGTACACACTGCTCACATTAACATGAGCTTCACACAAACAAAAAATAGTATCGGTTGTACAGAAATATATCGATAAGTGAATCCTAGGCGTCGACGGGCCTTTTCGCTCTTATCATGGAGGTTGCAGTTACGATGAGGCTATCATACTGGAGCTGTCAAGTAAAGGCGGACACGGTTGGACCAAGCCCCTTTAACCACAGTTCAAACCGATCACAGTCCGTTCTCAATAAAAATAACACAGTTCATGGTCTAGTTTAGCCAATAGACATACTTCACTGGTTCGGTTCCAAAAAATTATGAAAAAACAGTTCGGTTTGCAGACGCCTGTTATCGTGTTACCGATGTCCAAATCCACTATGACGAGCATAGGCAGGTGCCTGTTGACTGATTGCAGTATGCAGTAGACAAGCAATTTTATCCTTAGTCCTGATCCCAGTTCAGCAAAGCCTGAGCCAATAATCAATTGCTCTCAGTTGGTCTAGCATCAGCTTCTTGTGTTTTTAAGCATACTGGTAATGTAGCTTCGATAGAAAATACTAAAATGCTCCGGGAAACAGACGAACTTGCGTGTCCAATAAAAAAACCTTTGGGTGCTTAACTTTTCCAATGGATTCATCACTTACTTCCCGTGCATTAGACGGATATCTTTCTACGCGTCTGTTTTCAACAGACGCGCAACAGACTGTTGACGAAATAATCAGGCTCACTCAAATAGTAAACCACCCAGACTCCCCCTCTTTTCGTAGTAAACCAACCGCTCAGTTTTGCCCAGGTAGTAAGGAGCTTTTTATACTATTGGAAGTATGTAGACGTGATATATGCAATAATGATACTCTCGAAAGGAGATTGTGGGTCACTGAGTGCCCATACAGTAATCCCACAGTGACCTCCTAGGGTGTCTACAACATATGCTTGTAAAGGAGAATACAGACTCAGTACCATTACCCGTGCTCGTGAGGTACTAACAAGAAGTGCGACCGAACAATTTGATCGCAGTAACCAAACCCCCCGCCTCCTAGCGACATTGGTGGCTTTTTACGACATTAGTCGGGTGAAGTATAGAGCTCTTCTATTTGAAAGTTCTAGGGGATTTAAAAACGTTATATCAAAGTAGTTTTTACCTCCGCAGCGCACCGTAGCCCTTATATCCGGCCTTGTTCTATGTCTTCCACTCACCCTCAGGAATATAATAGGATTTCTGGTAGCGTTTCCAGGTCTGTGACAAGCATTTTGACATGGAAATCATGAATCCATGACATGAGCCATGGACAGGAGTGAATAAACCGTATGTTTGACTAGCTCCTTTCACAGCGGCGTTGCATTACATGGTCACAATACCCATGCAGTATCTCTGAGCATTTGCTGTTCGGACATTTCAGAAATGGAGGAAACGAACTTTGGCGAGGGACACTCTTTATCTTTTCTATATCAATATTTTGCCATTATTTATCCGGAAAATAGGTGATTTGCTCTAAATTTGCACTCGAAAAAAATCTAGAAGAAGACCAAATTTGGATACAGTATCGGAATTTGCAAGATATTTTTATTCGGATGAGTGTGGCAAATGCATGGGTTGATTTATCATATTAAGACACTTTGTCATTAACAGATGTCATTATACGTCCAAGATCGTCATACTTTTCGAGTACGTCGCAGTATTTAATGTCCGAAATCGATGTCGTTTCGGAAAACCTCCCGTCATCAACTACCCCATCGGCTCACCCCTCTTTTTTGCCTTAAATATGACTAACCTCCGCCCTTCCCTCACCATCGCCAAGTCATCCCGAGGCCGCCGTCCCCTCAACGCTCTGGCCCTGATGGCAAATGGTCTAACCGACTACGATGATTACTGTAGAAAATTGGATTGGGAACGCGTTCGGGAGTGGATCCGCCGTAACTGCTTCGAGAAGGCAGAAGAGGCAGAGGAGGAGGAAGAACAAGAGGAGGCATAAGGAGAGGAAGAGGAAGAGGAGGTATTGAAAGAGGGGAGGAGTAGTATGAAGAGGAGAAAGAGGAGGACTGGGTGGACCCGTGGGAGCCACTAGTGTAAAACGGAGGGGGATCTCCCATAGAGAACGAAGGGGAGAGTGAGGGAGTAATCTTGATCTCTGACTCTTCCGACTCAGATGAAGAGAGGGCTGAAGAGGAGGACGAGGAGGATGGGCGGTAGGGAGACATGAAAAGTGCTGGAATAGTGTGGAGGGGGCCGGAAAGTATGGACCAGGTGGTCCCGACTCTGGAACCGTATGGGGCATCTTCAGTGGTCTAGGTATTTTCCAGCAGGCAATGGAGAATTCTAAGCCGTTCGCGGATATTTGTGAGCACTAAATGAAGGTTCTGTGGTCAATCTCTTCCCTTCGCCGGCGATAGCCTTTCCGGCCTCGCTTGTCGCATTGGGGTTCCCTTTTTTACTCCCCTCGCGGGGGTCCCCGTAGGAAATACGGGACTCTTGCTTTGTCGAGTGTCTCGGGAAGCATCTAAACGCCTTCCGCCCGTATTGACCGTAGATGCATTTTTGCTCTTATTTCCTTGTCTACGATGGTCATTACTCTTACTAGAATTATTATTAGCATTTCTACTAGCACTTGTATTGGTTTCAGCTTCAATCACTTTCGACATCAACGACCTCCTGTGCTTTCTAGCCGAAGGCCTCATTTTTGATGACATCTTATCATCAATGCTCATGCTTTCCAGATGATCTGCTGCAGCGGAATCAACCGCTCTGTAACCCAACTAGTCTCTACGTTCCCTTAGTGCTTCGTAAGAAGCTTCTATAGAAAGCTCAGTCACCTCAAACAATTCATGTAGAGTCTTATTATCAATTCTTCTCTCCGGTCAAGCTCCTTTGCCAGGCTAAATGTTGGCGTAGCTCTTTCATGCCATGCACCTGCGTTCAGTAAGATGTTTACCTCCTGGTATTCGGAGCGTTACTTAGGAGCAAACATTGCTTTGGTAGCCCACTTCTTTGTTCAATTCACATCTTTCGAGTTTGAAGGTCGAAGGAGGGTGTGTAGGAATATTCTCGTGAAATTCGAATGCTGTATAACGTGCATAATCAGTGTCATCGTCTTCATATATAACTTGTCTAGCTCCTCGAGCCTCGGCAGCATGGCGCGCGCAGTCAGCAAGCTCGTAAGCGTGCGGGGAGGACTGAATTCCGACAACTCTAGAGATAAGTTTGTCTGCGCTCATACCTCCACTTTCGTCTTCGTTTAGCTTCGACTCCAACCTTGCGAGCCTTTGCTCGATGGTTTGATCATTTGACGACATTGGGTCTTTTCCGGTTTTACGGTCTGCGTTCAACGAGACTTCTTTACCCTTTCCTCGGGTAGCGACTCGCCCGCTCAGGAGGTTCTTTGAATAGCTCTCCGTGAACAAGATGTCACGACGACCGATTGTCAGAGCCCACCGGAAATGTTCTAGAGGAACACGACAGTGTGAGGTGTACTTAAAGCCCAGAAGATAATTTCATTTTACCATTCATCTTTTCATTTCATTGGATCTCTGATCCAATTAGTCTATATTTGAGACTTATTTATGACTACCAAAGGGGGCCGTTATCTATCATCCTCAGGGCGGCTGTGAGCTTGTCTGCTATATTCAAAGAGCGGAATAATGTATACGAAGATGACTTGTCGTGGGCTTGTACAGCATCAATGCTGCTCGCGTTGTCGTTTTCATGTAGTGATGGGCATATGGGTATTAAGCTTGGGTCGTCCAGCTCAAAGGGGAGACATGCTTGATTTCAAAGGAGGTAAATGAATTCAATCCTTTGCGGTGCCTGGTACAAGAACTTCTGTTTGACGGAATATGCGGTAAGAGTGGCTTAGCGAGTGTCACAGAGCTTAAACGCATTTTGAAGATATATTCTCGTCATTTTTCCTTCCGTACGATGACAAAACAGTATTTTCGCGATTTAACGGCCGAACGTGGGATCATGAGTTTTATCTAAAGAAATTTCTAGTTTATAAGTTGTCTGGAAAAATTCTTGTCGTCTATCAGAGCCACTAGACTCAGTTAAAAGATTTCATGAAAAGGAAAAATAATGATTAGTCGGCGAGTTGGTTTTAATTGCTGTATAAATACAACTTTTACAGTAATGACAGACCTTCAACTGCAGATAGGTTGACTTATTACCTTTCCCGGGAGCCTCTCGAAGATCTTTATACGTTTAAGAAGTGGAGCGTCTTACAAAGCCTCATCGCGACCATGCAATGGGTGAAGCCAAGGATATCTGGATTTTGATCGCACCTCTTACTCGTAGGAAGATTTATATTTGGTAAAATAGTTCATAAGAAGTATCTGAAGAAAATTATTGCTTTTTAAAGGAAATATTAATAGTTTATGCTTTAATATTTCATTATTTTCCGACAAGAATATCCGATAGACGACAAAATGCAAGACGTGTTTATATCGGTAATTAGGACAATAGATCTACGGGAAAGGCCATAAGGTACTAGTTTTGGTGTCCTGAAATGTATCGGAATGTAATTATTGATTCTCAAACGTCCAAAATCCACATCACATGTTTATTTGAACCATTTTCGATAGAATTTGAGGGCACTTTCGAGCTGTCCAAAAAAGGTAATCAGTTTTGCTATCATCGCTTCAGAGCGCGGCGGTTGGCTTGCCGATCGCTTGGGCTACGTCGAACGATACGTCCAAAAAAGTGATAATTTTTAACAGAGACAAGTTCATTCTTCCTTTCGGATCGCCAAATAGGGTCAAATTGGGAATTGCGACGTAATTCATAGCTCCATATCTGGGGGGTTTGTCAAGGGCGAACTTATATAGTTTAAATCTATTCTTCTATACGCATTGATGGCAAAATGCAAGGCAGAAAAGATCAACGGGACTATTGAGCGCGCTATCAAGAAATCTGTTTCTAAAATGGGGAGGCAAAAGATAAAATTAGTGCCTTTTCATTTCCTTCCTGTCTTTTCTTTTCGCTTTCAATGTTAAACTTTCCCTTTGTTTAATATTTTCCTAGTTGGTGAGCACAATGCAGTACTAAGACAGCTGGAAATTTGTGTTAGTATTGGGGTAAAATTTCCAATTAACCTGCACAGTGTGACGGCGGCGGAGAAAACACTACGGTGATAGTTCACAGGCTATGGATTAGCTACAAGGAAATCAGGGTGAGTAAGAAATATTGTGGTCAATTAACACTCCCGCAGTTCCAACTTTCTCGGGAAAGGCTTCAGACAACATATATGAGGAATTCTATAGTTTCTTTTATTGTACCATAAATTACGTAAAACTCTGCAACTATCCAGATGGAAGACTGCTTAATGTAGCAGAGTGCCATTTACAGGGAAGAGCAGTTCCTTAGATGATTTAGTAAGCAAGGGAATGTTTACGACCTGCAAGAGCCAATATTCGAATAATTTGTTCGAGCCAATGGTATGGCCACATCTCGTACCAACTCACGTAGTTTCGGCGTAGAAAAATTTGTTCGATGGATTATCATATTTCAAGATTTTAAGGTATCATCATGTTGTGTGGCACACCAAATAATGCAGCGTGAATCTATTTCTTCAACAGATTTACAAAGTTGTATGAAGGAAATTTTTCCGGGATGGTTTCAACATCGAAGCCAATCTATCAGTCTGGGAGCATCTCTATGCTACCCGACTACGACTGCGCTCGAACCGTTGAATTATCTTTCAAGCCTTCTGGAGAGGAAAATTCCAGGAACAACCAAAAAATGATCAAGGCACTCAAAAAGGCAATGAAAATAAGACTAAGAGTGGTGAGCCGTCGAAAATGGGGTAAAAATCTCATAAGAATAGCACAAATGACAACAGTGCTATTAGTTGGGAAATAGTTAAAAAGGTAGAAGTATACTAATGCCAAAATAACGGACTATGCTTTAACTGTTTTAAGAAGGGATGGAGCGATCCCAGTCACTCTTGCAAACAGGAGGGGCCGGAGGGAAATTATCCCGAGAAAAGAGTGATTCGGCGCGAAATTGCAGCTATAGAGGGCAATAAATCGGAATTATTACCCTAACTTTCTGCATGTAAATATGAATATGCAGAAGAGGACAGCTAGATGTCCAATGGGAAACTGGCAGCTCATCAAGTAAAGACAGTTGTTTATTCCTATGCATCGCAAAACTGCTACAAAAGCTCAGATACAGTTGCAGAAATATTAGTCTAGGGGGCTCCTGAGACCATCTTCTTCGCCCTATCGGGCACCACTGTTCTTCAGTTAGAAAATTATCGGGGAACTTAGAATGGTCTGCGACTATAGAGCTTTAATCGTATAAAGATTCCCGACATTAGTCCAATACCTCTGATTAATGAAACTATTGATCAGGTGGTTAGGGTTAGGGTATTCTTGCAAATTTATTTGGTATCGAAATAATATCAGATGAGGCTCAAAAAAGAGAATTTCCATGAGACTGCAATACGTACTATTTACGGATTTTTGAGTGGCGAGCATTGTCATTTGAATTGACCAATGCAACTGCAGCATTCTCTCGCTTACTTGTACAAGTTCTTCAAGAGCTACATGGGGAGTGTGTGGTTCTGTATTTAAATGGCATTCTCATCTAAATTAATTTTATCGAAGAACATAAGAAACACCGGAGACGTCTCTTTGGGATTCTAAGGAATAATAAGTTAAAAATTAGCCCTAGTAACAGCAACTTTGGCTCAATGGAAGTGGATTGTCCTGTGTTTAAAATTAACTCAGAAGACGTTCATATACAGCAAGGTCTTGCGGGATCAGTAGAGGAGTGGAAAACTCCAAAGGTAATGAAGTATATACAACGTTTCATACATCTGAAAAAAAAGTTATAGAAAATTTATAAATTTTTTTGCTGAGATCGCACGTCCTATCTTCGACTTACTGCATAAGAAGTAATTTCAGTGGAACTATTTGCAGAAAAACAGTTCCCGAATTGAAGAGTAGATTAATAACAACATCTGTACTACGTCATCTATCCTCAGATGAAGTACTTTTGTTAACCACTTATGCTTCAAAGTATGCAGTGGGAGCAACCCTGGAGCAGAGGGGGCAGCTAGTTTCATATTCATCCCATATAAAAACGATAGGATAGAGGGGATCAGGATTTATTAGTAGCGATAATCGCGTTGTGTGAATCTGATTTTTTTCCTAGAGATCGCACTTTTATTACCCGCACGGATCATGAGCCTATCAAATTTCTACAGAAGAAGCAGAGGATATTTGGGAGACAGATGATATGGCTTGATAAGTTTCAGTTATACAAATTTCAATTTGATTACATCAAATGGGTGGATAACAATGCAGCAGATGCGCTTGGCAGGATCTATGACAGTCATCCGACGTTTCAATCAATTCACGTATACAAAAAAGATTTATATAACATAAGAAGTGACGGTTAGGAGTTTGATAACCGTAAAAGGGACATTTGAGCTGTCCTTAGGGACGGAAAGCACCAAACAAATAAGAAGACAGCATTGTACATATCTAAGGACCTTTATACACCTAAACAATTTCCCATCTTTCTAGCCATAGTGGACGTATTTTTCAAAAAAAGCTATGCACACGTGCTTTATGATAGATGGGTAGAAAGATGGAAATTGTCACAGAGATATAGGGTGGCTTCGGGAGCGACACCAACCTAAATACATCTCCCACTGTCTGCGGAGACCGTTTTTGTTACTCATATCTACATTCTAGGCCAGACTGTCTTAAAAAGTACCACCGCAATCGTCGACAGTTCTCATGTTGCATTCATTCCACGTCAAACGCGCCCCATTCCCATTCTCTCTCCCAATAGAATATCTTCTCCAGCGATCCCATACCCGCTTCCGAACTTCACAAAAATCAAACCCATCGGCTTTCTCGACAATATTGCGAGTTTTCAGCCTTCCTTTCGATACTAATCGATATCATCAAAAAGCCCTTTCAGAAAATCACTTCAACCTTCCTAACTTTTGTATCCACTGCAGCCGACCAAACTTATCGCGCCAAAAGACCATGCCTTTGAACCCTGAAAAAATAGGTCCTGCTAGCCGTCCTGCAATTGCTCATGGCATGTAATGACGACGACATTGCCATAGGCGCTGCAGTTACGTTAGCATCTCACCGCCGATTTGAGAATGTCATGTGCAACAGAGAGAATGGTGGCTCAATTGGAAGGGCATGGGAACACTCTCGGAATAATAAGGGCTGGTTCTCTGATTACGCATTAAATGCCTCCTTCGATCGCGCAACCTGGTTATCGCTCTTCCGAGTTCCCCACATGTTTTTTACCCGTTTACTGCTAATCTTACACCCGGACTTAAGTGGAAAGCCAACTTCTATTAGAGAACCAACCTCTACGGAGCTCAAAATGGCCTCCTTTCTCATGCATGCCCGAGAAGCAACGTGCTCCGCCGTGGTATGCCAACTTGACCTAGGCCCAAGCTCTGTGTACTATATGTTAAACAAGTTAGTCGTTCTATTTCTTCGCATTTCATAGAAATGATCAAGTTTCCAGAGGAGGAGGAGGATTTAGCAACTGTTATGTCTGGATTACAGGATATAAGAGGGCCCCCTATTGTACGGGTGCCATTGACGGAACGCATATACCGTGGCTATCTTGTCCGGAGGATCATTTTTACGAGTATCAGTGCTACAAAGGGTTCACTAGCATAGTGCTGTTTGCTGTGTCCTATGCCAGGCGAAGGTTCCTATTTACAGATATTGGAAGGCCCGGAGTCTTTGGTGATTCTTCCATTTTCGACAATTTCAAGTTGAAGGCGAATATTGATTGTGGGAAGTGGTTATGATCAAGCGTACCGGACTTGAAAATTGGGAATATTGTAATGCGCCCTTATCTGATTGGGTATTGCGCATTCAAAATTGCACCTAACATGATGAAGACAGCGTCCAAGTTAGAGACAAGTGCGAACACGGTCCTCAAAATATGGAATGATGTGGCTTCCCAGACGAGAGAGCCAATTGAGTGCTCTTTCGGCATTTTGGAGAACCTCTTTAACGTTCTACAGAGTGGTGTAAGGTTGCAACATAAGGACGATGTATCCTTATTGGTCCTGGCGTGTGTAATATTGCACAACATGTGCGTTGACTGCAATGATGACTCTTTCCAATCTCTTCCTCCGAATGAAGCTGTTGATGATGAACTGGTTACTGCGGAGTCCTCAGCTGGGAAAAAGCAGAGAGACGCTTTGCTTTATTACGTCTTAAATGGGATGAGAGATTGATAGAAGGTGTGGTAAATACGTCAAGGAGATTTACCGCGAGATTCTATGAAATAGTTATGTGCTGTTTCTGCACCCGCTTAGGGATTTATTCAAGGTCCTTTCCAATTCGTCAGAAATGGTTACAATCCATCCAAGAGGCGTTTTGGTACCTCCAAAAGCTTGATCTTTTCCTCGTTACCCTTCTTCAATTCCGACACAATGGCTTCATTCCTTTTAGCATCTTGCTGATAATGCTCCTCTATCATATCCAACTGGTTCATCCTTTTACGCTTCCGATAGCTGCTTGGTGTGGATGCATCGGTCTGGCCATCTGTTGTATTTGAAGAAGAAATTATCGCAGGGGGTTATACCTGGCCTCACTGTGTTCCATTTCACGCAGCTCCTGGAATAATTCAGGTTTCTCGTAAAGTCCTTCATCAAAGCCGTCGCGACAGGACTGAAATCTTCTTTATGTAAGCAGAGTAATTTTGCTGTATCCTGGTAAAATTCTTCTGTCAGGCTTTCGCTGTTTTCTTGACACCGTTTTCTTTCATTACAAGCTGGACTGCTTCTTCGAATATTTCTTTAAGCGATTTTCTTTGTCCCTTCCGATTCCCATAGCCCAGCTTCTTCATCTTCGAAAGAAGCACCAAAACCACATCGTGTTCATAATTCGCATAGTTCGCACGACTCGGGGCTGAAGCCGTAAGCTGCTCGGGTGGTTATCGGCCAATTCCTGCGTTCTCCGCGAGCGTTTCGGCGATATTTGACGGCTGCCGCCCATCTGCCCCTCTATTTTGGCGAGTCACTTCAGCGTATCCTTGAGTTGGCATTGCGGGCTTCCATTTTATACCTAATTCTGGCTGGTTTTCGGAAAATCGGTTCGTCGGAGATTCGAACATTGAATCCTCACGAAGAATAACCATTAATATCTCCAAATTCGGACGTGCACCATGCACTTTAGGGATATTCTGAGCGTTAATTTCTTGAGTTCTAAGTACCATTTCTCGGGATACGCTTGAAATTGGCTTGGGTGTGCATGGTTCAACGTTAGTTGGCCACAAAAGTCCTTGGAAATCGGATGGTGTGTCCGATACGGATTGGGTACTTGAGGTGTTGGTCTCTTTGTCTGAAGTAGTCTGAGGGTTGAGCATATTTAGAATATGGAATGTCATTGGAAACGTTTTTGATAGTTTATTTCTCCCTACCAGTCGATGAAAAAGATGAGATGTTGCTGATTTGGGAAGTAAAACAATCTCGTCGCGACTTGTGAATGATTGTGGGCGATGGGCGTTGAAGAACTTGTGAAAGGCAGACGAGATTTAATCCTCTTGTAGTCGCGTACTCTTAGCAATTATCGCTAGTTCTTCCCCCTCAATTGATCGGCGGCTGTTTCGGTTTCCCGGGCTAGTTCAGATATTTGATTTTTCCAAAAATCGTTGTACTTGTCGCATTCAATTGCACACGACTGGACGATGTCCCCAACACGCGCGTGCATGTCCAAAGGGTAAAACGCCCGCCACAGATGTCCTCGGGTTGAGTTTTCCATGTCCAGGTGTACAAAGGCCCTAACTACTCTTTAATGAGTGAATAGTTTCTGGAAAGCTAGAAGCCCTGCGAAGCGAAGGGTTGTTCCAAATAGTAGATCATTAAGGGATTCGTTTATAGGATAGTTACATCTACTGGGTTACTTTGGCTGTGATTAGACCTACCTCCTATGTTCGTAATGCTTTAAAGGAATTTTATGTTTGGTAACATTCAAGATTATGTTCGAGCGTGCCGTTATTTTCATATGAACAAAGAATCAAGATCACTAGAAAGTGATTTTTAAGAATCGAGTGCCGGAGGCTTGTTGGGATGTGATCGCAATGTATTTTGTATCTGAGTTCCCAATGACTCGCACGCAAAACTTTTCAGTGTTGGTAGTCGTTGAAAATTTGTCGAAGAGGGCAGTTTATATCCCTATGCAAAAGAAGTTGAAATTTGTAGCAATCTTTTAGTTGTTGTCTGACGATTTTTTCCCAAATTATGGCGTACCTACGGACATTTTTTTATACGAGACAGAAATAAACTATCCAAGTCACACTATTTTAAGGATTTCACCAAGATTCTGAGGATTAAATTGAATTTTGCTTCAACTAGACGCGCTTAGACATATTTACAGTCCGAAAATATGATCAAAACACTCTCTTCCATGATCAAGAACACAGTTTTCATTACAACTCTGCACCTAAAAAGAGCATAATTATATATCAATTTGATGTAGACTTTGGTTGTGTACCTGACTCTGAAATCTCACGAAAGACTGCAAAGGAAAGAATAAACTTTTCAGGAGCAGTACACTACATTTCGAGACTTCAAGCCTTTTTTCAAGCTGCAGAAGATAAATTAGTAGGCTTAATTTTGCTGAAAGAGCACTACGCTAACAACAGGCAAAAGCACGTGGATCTTCAGTTTGCAGATTTGGTCTTATTTAAGGCAGAAGGCACTAGTTCTACAAAGAATGAAGTTCTTGCTAATTAGTAGCAACCAAAATTCATGAGACCCTTTTCAGTAAGGGAAGTGATGGGACCTGTCACGTACAAGATATAACTGCCGCCATCCATAGAAAAGGCTCATAGCTTGTTTGATGTATCCAGAATACGTAAGTTGAATCGTTTAGGAAATGGAGCACCACTCCTCAACGAGGAGCACACCTCCAGAACCACGCACGAACAAGTCTTTCAGTCGACTAGGCGAGCATATGAAACTATTTACTCACTGGTCGTACGACACTTGCGCAATAATTACCTTACTAGAGATTCAGCCGAGTGAAAACCAGACTGAGGAGACTTTCACGTTGCTTGTGCAGTGAGTAGGACTGTAGACCTTTTAGGACGTACTGAATAGCAGTTAGACTTGAAGTCAACCCGGTTTGGCAACAAAAAAATGGTAAAGTCGGATCATTCGACTTTGTACTCAGTCGTCGATTATCAGCATCAGTCCGCCCGAATATTTCGGGTTGAATGCTCGACCTCTATTCTAACAGGTCTTGTAACCTCCGGCTGGATATGACGCCTCAACGATCCGCTTCCTTTCAATCGATCTCCTCAACGGACGAAGCTGACGGCTGTGTGAGAGCCTTGTGGTGACTACACTGGTTGAACTCGGTGAGCCCACACCTGCACAGCATCGTATTTCCTAACTATGTTTGAATGTAGACCTTTATCAATCAGGTATCATTCTTTGCGGCCGCATCCCTGGCCATTGATGTGCCGAGAAGGACTTACCACCGCTGAGTATGGTGCTTCAGAATGTTTTTCTTCTCAATTCTTACAAAATAACATTACGTAAAGTTCATCACCATCATAAATACTGAGTCGTCTCAGCAGTTCGGAAAATTCTGAGAGAAGGCTCTGCTCGGCCGCGAAAAGTGCACACAGAACCGACAGGTAAAATCAAGGCCACCCATTAGCCATTTTTTAAAGTAAAGTTGTCTTGTACTAATAATCGCCCTCTAGGGAACTCTGGGCTACAACCGACCATATGTTTCAGACAGTAAAGCACCCCCATTCCCTCAAAAGAACCAAGTTCTTTAGAACGGCCGTCTTTCTCAGGTAATTCTGTACTATAATTCTGTCCCTTTGTTACACATAAGCCCCCTCCAAACCTTCCCCGGTTCACAACGATCTGAAATTTCGCAGTACAGTATGGAAAATGGTCCCTTTTCTTTTGCCTCACCAGTATCAGCTTGGTTAGCGTTCTCAAACTGCCTTCATAGACACTTCAGAACTGAACCTACACGTCCGCTGTACTGTACTGTACTCGGGGAAATTTATTCCCTACGGTGTTATGCAGAAAGGCCTCTCGATAGTGCCAGCGCAGCATCTGTGACAGCTCAGCGGGAATGCTTAGATATTTTATTATATTAATCTCGTATAAAATGCTACTGTAGCCACTAGATTTAATTTTTGTGGTGAACTTTCAAATACAGTGCAGACGAGATACAAAAAAGTCTATATAAGGACTTGCGTACCGAGTAGCGGAGCGAGTCCAAGACAAGAAGAATCATCAGCCATCAGACAGAAGAAGTCAACACTTGTTCTTGCCGCAATGAGGGGAAGCCAACCCGTCGAGCACAACGGTCAGTAGTTTTGTCACACATTGTAAGCTCGGCTTGTACGTCTTACCGTAGACTTCCACCAGCAACCTTGCAGCGTGCTACACGTGTCATACCTTTGTGGCTGTGATGACGGAACCCACCAGACGTACTGTACTAAACGGAATGAAATATCAGAGGTGCTACCAAACGGTGTCACCAAATCTGATGAGCTCGACCGACATGCTGCGAGCAGGTACGACTCTAGAGAACTACTGTACGTACAGTACGTATTATAGTACTGTACAGTACTGTACATACACTGCCGCTTGAAAGTATATGACACCCTACAATTTTTATATATCTCGAGATGCGCCAATTAAAATCTTTAAAAATCGAATATTTGAAATCAGTGGTACTAAAAACCTGCGTGGAAAGACATTTAGTTATACTTAAATCAAAACAGACCAATCAAAGAATACCAAAGAAAATCGACCCCGCCTGAAAGTATACGACATTTTCGCAAAATCTTCCACCAACGACAAGACACAGAGGATATAAGCCCGATTCCTGCGTAGCTCCTATCTCCTACAGGCCCTTCATTCAACTAGCACTCAAACATGCCAAGGGAAACACATCTTTCCGAGTTGGAGCGCGGAAAAATTGTCGCCTACAAAGAAGAAGGTCTCAACATTTCGCAGATTGCCAATAAGGTTAACAGGAGCCGAGATGCAGTCAAAAGGTTCCTAGAAGATCCTAAAAATTTATGTAGAGGCTACAAGATCTGGCAGGCCCCGAAAATTTTCCGAGAAAGCGGAAAGAAGGCTACTTCGTGCGGCTAGAAGCGGGGACAAAACAGCTAGGGAGATTCGAGACGAGCTCAAGTTGGACCTCTCGGTTTCTGGGACTCGGTGCTTTCTAGTCAGCAACGCTAATCTGCGTTTCAAAAAGGTATACACGGCTCTGCCTCTCACTGGAGCCTACAAACTAGCTCGAATGGACTGGGCGCAGGAACATGTCACATGGGAATCGAATAAATGGTCCCGTGTGTTATTTTCGGATGAGCAGAGGTTCAGTTTAGATGGGCCCGATGGAATACACAGCTATAGACATGATTTAAGGAATGATACTGAGCTCCTTTCTCGTCGCCAGCAAGGTGGAGCTGGTCTTATGGTGTGGGGGCTTTTTCAAGTGATTTCATTTTGGTATTTGCAAGTATTGACAGGGCGTCAAACTTCAGATAGCTACCTAAGGTAATGGAAGATGCTTTACTACCAAAAGCGGACGATTTCATGCGAACTACATGGATATATCAGCAAGAAAACGCCCCGATTCACGTGAGCAAGAGGTCAATGGACTGGTTTAAGGAACAAGGGATATGTTTAATGAAGTGGCCGGCACGCTCTCCTGATCTGAACCCAATTGAAAGCTTTTTGGAGGGTCCTCGCGAGGAAGGTTTACGCCAATAGGTGTCAGTTTTCTACCGTTGCTGACCTAAAAGATTGTGTTTTGGGTTGCTGGAGGGAAATTTCGCTGTCACTTCGGAAAAACTTGGTTTCATCTATGCAAAGGCGTGCTGTTGAGGTAATTGCTAAGCGAGGAGGTCACACGCATTATTAGTTTTAAGTTTACTGCATCATTGTTGGTTTTTATTGCTGCGAGTGAAAATGTGTCGTATACTTTCAGTCGGGGTCATTATTTTCCGTTCAGGGTGTGCAATTCGCTTCTCGCTCAAGCATAGAGCATTTCCACTTTTCTGATATAATTTGAGCCGCTGATTACATTGGTGTAATTTTTTTTCAAATTTCATAAATAAATTTGGAGCTCGTTCAAATCAGCACACTGTCGTATACTTTTAGGCGGCAGTGTACAGTACTGTACCGTAGCACTGTACCGTACAACACATTACACGGTACATTAGTGCTATAGTTTCTAGAGTCTCTAGCCGAACTCGGCATAGCGCAAAAGGGCTTGATCATTACAGTATGTACTGTACACGAAGAGACAAAAATAATAAACATGTAAACACTGATAGCTCACTTGCATAAGCACCAATTGCTGCTACTTTGGTGCATATTTAGTTCAAGGGAGATGGCGCCGTAGGGTACCAAAGTCAACTGTCTTGTCTCCGTGCTTTTCCTATTCAAAGCCCTCTCCCTCAATCCTAGCCTATTTATCCCAACTGCGCGTAATGATGCAGTGATTGCATCTTTGCAAGCAGCAAAATGCATCGTCCTTGCCACAAGTGCAATGCGGCCCTCATTCATTGCTAAAATGCGAAACGAAAAAATTTTAAAAAGTTGATTGCTTCCGTCGCTAGCCCCCTTACTGTGATTGGCCACTGTCCCGTGCTCATACCCTATCATCCTGACACCGGCGACGCCAAGGCACTCTCCACTCCCCCCGAAAAATATTTTGCAAAAAATTGAATTTCGTTCCCTCACTCTTATACCAAACCAACCAATTAAACCGGTTTTCTGTCAATCCTCTTTCCCCTAATTCCCTCTTTTAATTTCCCCTCCTCGCCGCTTGCACCCTCCCCCCTCTCTCACCCACACAAACCCTTTCCACCCTTCCCACTCAACAACCCCCACTCACAGCAGCCCCACCCCAACTCCCTCCCAGAACACCAACCCCCTTTATGCCCCACTCCCATTAACACCTTACCATGAAAGGCGCACGCCGCAAACGCGCTCCCCACACAGGCTTTGCCGACCTAATGACCCCACACGACCACCACCCCCCCGCCCGTGGCATCATCACCACCGTCACACGTCCCTCTCAGCCACCCCTCCCCCTTCTACCTTAAAACCTCAATCTTCCCCTTCCCGATCCCCGCCCCCAACCGACGAGCAAGACTGGGGCGCCCTCCTCAAATCCCCGCCAAAGCGTCGCCTTTCCCCTCAAAAACCCATCCTCCACACCCCCTCCAACCCAACCCCTCCCAAACCTCCAATTTCCTCACATGCTACCCAAAATCCACCCCTCGAACAACCTCCTCCAAATTCTACCCTGCACCAGCACAAGCACCACCCGTCCCCGCCTTTCTCAGCGGTTGGGACGGCGTCGACGGCTGGGGCGACGATAACAGCCTCGATGCATCCGACGATAACCTCGATCAAGATCCCTGGGGCCAATGGCCGGACCTCGATTCTTCAAACCCCCCCGACACTCCACCCTCCGTCACGCATCCACACCCGCCGCTTCATTGCAACCTACACAACACTTGCCATTGCAGCAGCAACGCGTCCACCATTCACCCGCTCAGCAGCATGTATCGGATGTCTTGCAGGACGACGATGATGACTGGCGTGATTTGCACGCCAGTGAGGGTGTAGACACCGTCGATGCTGGCAGTGGTACTGCGGAGGCTGGGATGCAGCCGCAACATGTCGAAGTGGACTCCGGTTTATATCCTGTTGGCGGTGCTTCGCCTGTTGAGACGGTCCAGGGATTGGAGACGCTGGAGATGGAACATCCTGTGCAGGAGCGCAAATGCGTGGGATGGTGCTGATGTTGGTGCCCAAGATGAGAGGGAGCACGATGGGCAAGGAGTAATGAAGCAGGAGGAAGTCGGAGAAGAAGTGTGGGTGAATGGCCGGCTGTTGCGGTTGATGGTGGGGATGATCGCGGAGAGGAGGACAGATTGGGAGTGGGGATGGATGGAGAGGAGTGGAGGTGGAGGGGATTGGGAATAAGGAGAAGGAGGGACGCAGAGATGGAGCGGCTGATACGCCGGTTGTTTCTTTGCATCGGGAAGCAGAGACGTCCTTAATTGATGAATCGTTTGCGGTTGAGACCCAGCAGGATAATGAGGTCGAAGATGGGTGGGGGCGTGGCAGGAGGATGTCGAAGAGTCGGGAGGTAATGAAGGATTTGACGCTTTCGGCCCGCCAGCGGCAGGGGACGCAACTACGAAGGGGATTTCGTCGAGCGTACAGAATCAGCCCCTCGGACTGTGGCTGAAGTATCTGTTGGTTTGGTGCCTGCTGCAGAGCAAGCGACCGCTGATTTGCAGAGCGGCTATAGCTTTTACGAGTCTGGGTTTGCAGGCAATGCCGCGCACCGGAACCAGTTGATAATGCTGAGGGTCCATGGGGCAACGTGGATCCAGAGGACAAGCTGGTGGTCCATGAGGAAGAAGAGCGCGCAGAGCAGGGGCAGGGGCAAGAGCCTGCCGTGGCCCCCATCATTGAACAGGAGATAGGTATGGATAAGAGGGCTGATGTGCGGGAAGATAATAACTTATCTCCACCAATTGCGACAGAAGGCCTGCCTGGTTCGATATCCCGGCCTCTGATGGAGAACAGCCGCGAAATGCAGCAGCAACCGCAAATGCAGCAGCAACGTCAAATGCAGCAACAGCCTCCACAAATACCGGATGCGGCTTTCTACTCCTTTGGGGAACCGAATTCAACAAGCCCGAAAGTCAGCAAGCCTTTTGACTATGACAGGAATGCGAAAGTAGAATCTGCGGCGTGGGGAGGAGCTGAAGTTTCTGCGGCACCCGCGGAATCCCACCGGATGAACGTGATAGTGTGAATCATTCCTATTCCAAATTTGAAGCTCCTCCGCCGCAAGTTTCTGTCTCAGTGTCAGATTCTTTAGCCCAGGTAACGCCAGAGCAAAGTTCCCAAGAGCTCCAGTCAAGCAACAATCATGTGAAAGGCTCGCATGCGGGTATGTAATGGAGCCATCGCAATCGAAAGACTACTATCGAGAGTATGAGAGGAAAGGGCGGTTGCACCTGTGAATGAGGGGCACGAGGTTTATGGCAAATCTCTCTCTGTAGATCAAGCGCACTCAGGAACTTTGGCAAGTGATGAAGCGTATGCTCCAAAGTATTCAGAAAGCTTCACGGACCCGTTGCTCAGAACAAGAACGAATCAGAATTGAAAGTCGAAGAAGCATTTGGCGGAGGATGGAATGCGGAGGCCAGCGGTGCGGCAGACCCTGAGGCGGGTTCGTGGAATTGGGTTGACAGCAGTTAACAATTCTCGCGCAGTTTCGGACGTCGCTCAAGCGTTTGAAAATGCCCATGATGCAAATCAAGAACCTGCAAAATCGAAAAACCTGCGTGATGGTGCTGAGGTAGGCTCCGACGCACTTTTGCAAAACTCCACACTTGCGGATGCCACAGTGCAGGAGCGACTTTAACGTCAGGCGAAGGAATTGAATCAAAAATTAGCCTGGCCCCACCTGGGGAAACCTTTTTGGAAACCGTCCGTGCCAATGTGAGCGCCGGCAGTAACAATGACTTCGCCCCAAGCTTGGTACATGAAAATTCCGATTCAGGCACACTTTTGCAGGGTCAGTCGAGAGAAGAAAGCGGTTGGATTGCGGAGTGGCGTTCCACAGATGTTGATGTGACTTCGACCATTGCGGAACAGATGTTCCCTCAGTCGCGGGACCGTCGTCTCTGCAGACGAAGCTGAATGGGATCCTGAGCCAGTTGAGGCGTCACTGCCTCCCCAGGGACCATGTACGCCCACAAAGTCAAATCACGACAAGTGGAATCGAGCGGTCTCAATATGTTGACATGGATGCGACAAAGAGCTGAATCTTTCACGAAGTGGATACAAGTCGACTGTAAATGTCGAGCAGCAGACACCAGGCACCCCTCTCGAACATAATACTCTTGTACCTGATGGCGCGCTGCGGAACTTGGCCAAGAACAGGCCTACTCAAACGATGGCTTGATGTACTTGAAGTTCGCAAATCCCAAAACATGCGGATGGCACATTCAAACATCACGCCAGGAGGCGAACTTTGCTCTCAATAGCAATCGTGACCAAGCAGTGCAGAATAATGCCAATGAGGAACAAACAAATAGGCCTGCTAGTACAGAGTCATTTTCATGGGATAGCCATGCATATAACTACCAAACCAGAGAAGATTTTGAATCATCATTTACTGTGGGAACCGGAGAACCTCCTCAGCCTGAGTTTGCCTCGTTTGAGACGCCGGGTTATGAGCAGCCCACAGACGCGGAGGCAAAACCTAGGCAGGTAGCCAGTAATGTCGCCGGGGATTTCCCAACCTACAACGTCACACACACCTCCGGCAGGAATGATACAATTGAGGGGCTCCAGGAAACAGGGTATGCAGATCGCAGCAGTAAGAAACTCCATTCTGGGGAAGCCAAGAACAGTCCCACGTACCTATGGTATGACAAGCCAAGAGGCTGAGTTGGGACAAGTCAACGAGACCAGAAACCGCCACAGCCGATGTCTGTGTTTCATCCTCCAGAGTATCCGTCACAGGACATGTCAGGGCCGCAGTCGACTTCAAACTCTACAGATGCAAACAGATACTGGTCGGAAAGGCTCCGATCCCAGCCTCCAAGGAGAACAGTCATCGAGCGACTACAGAAATAGTATACCGCAGAAGGATGCGAGATACATAGCTATGGGTAGTGGCGATTTCTCTCTGGCACCAGTTCCATGAATGAAAGTACAGTTCCGGATTACGTCGCGGAGCCTGCAAATTGCGAAGGAACGGGTGGAGGTCAAACGATAATGGCCGACTCGCATAATGGCACGTGCAAGGCCCCGGGTACCAGGACGAGAAAAACAGAACCGAGAGCCCGCTTTATGAGTTGAACACCCTCCCCTCTCAGCAGGAAACTGCGCCAGAAACATTGAATCCGAAGGGACAGCCGATGGACAATCGATCGTCATTCCCCGGTAGTGAGCCTTTTCAGTTGGAACTCGAGCTAATGTTGATACAATCTGGGGTTCTGGCTCTCTGACTGGGGCATGGGAATGTCATCAGCCGCAGCATGGCTCCTCCCAAGTATCAGCTGAAGAAAAAATTCCAATCAAATACCAGAGGAAGCACACGGTGCCAGACTGGGTGAGAATGACAGGACAGTTGACGAAAGGCAACCAGATTCCAACACATTTCGAAATCCCCATGACTTTCAGAACTTTGGGAATGATGGGAATTTTCTGCCTACGCTCCGCGACATCGGAAGCAAGAAAACCTCGACAATGACTTTTCTTCTTACGCGCCAAGTGCTCATCCAAACTTGACAAACCGGGCGATACTGCTCCGAAAAGTCAAATCTTGCATGAGTCGACTGCATTCGATGAAAGTTTTGACACCCCCCCTGTGTCCGAGTCCTCATTCAAGGCCAAGCGGGAATCGCTTGTTGACGATCGCAGTGTTTCCTCGCAGCGCGCCGACCGCATCTGTCAGAATTGCCCCCTCAGGTAAATCATTCTGCGAGGAACGAATCCCCGCAACTTTTGCAACATACGATGCCTCCAGCTACTCGTCATTGGTCGTGAACGAAACACAGGTAGATCCGAATTCAGCAGCACCGTGGAATCAGAATTTGCAGACAGAAGGAAATGAATTCTCGGAAGTACACAGCCTGGAGAGGTGCCGGGTTTGGGGACGGAATCTCTTTTCCTTCTCAACCTGATAATGCTCCTACGGATGCAGCAGGTGGTCCCACACTTAGGGCGACGCGCGAACATGAAATGCCAAACACTGCACCGAGCTCGTTGGCGTTCCGAGCGCAGGCTCTCTTGATCATCCTGTTGGCGGCATGGTTCAGGAGCAACTCGGTGTCGAGGATTTTTATGGAAATCAGGCATTTGAAGCGTACGCCCCTCGTTCAAAAGTTGCTCGCGAATCTGAGACTTCTCACCAAGTTCCCAATCTTTCCGCGATTCAGTCTCGAACTCAAAGTGAAGGCATTTCTCTTGAAAATGGAGATTTTCAAGCGCGATCACTGCGGTCGGAAGCTTCTTCAGATGATCGTGCCCCAATCGCAACAACCCTGGTAATTTTTACGAAGGTTCGATTCCATTTCCTCCTCAACCTGTGGCACCTGACGTTTCTGGTCTGCCCCATCAGGAACGCATGGACAGGCGGCGACGCTCCTTATCCTCCCCGGCACTTTAGCCATACCGATTCCGGTAATGTTTCCTCACTCACAGTGGATCACGGGCTGCATGTCTCTGGGCAAGGAATAGACTTTACAAATCCCTGTGTATGAAGGTGCATTGGATAGCAGCATGTATTCATACCCATTTTCTATAATGGATGCAGGTCCCAGTGGCGGATTAGAACATCGCCCTCCTCGTCCCGTGATGTCGTGGGGTTTGGAGGCTCCTTAGTGACTGCGTTTCCTGGATGCGGCGTAGGCTATACATCGATATTCGAAATGATGCGCCTGGCACGCATCTCATCTAGTTCGAATTTATAACCTTGGAAGTATTCTGAGAAATGTCGCCAATGATGACCTAATTGCCGCCTCGGAGGCCCTGCCTCCGCCGAACCTCCCCACAAGCTCCGATGACTTGCTTCCCCTTGCGGGCATGTGTGAGCGACTTGCAAATAGGTCTGTTGGTTTGAAGGCCGATGAGGATGAGGGTAGATCAGCATTGTGGAGATTATTGGCTCTTCTGTGCAAAACTGCACTTCTGATTGGAGAAGTCAGCAGGTTCTGCGATATCGGGCCCTACATCTGTTCCAATGTTTGGACGAGGCAACAGCTCCTCTTTCCTAGCAGGTCAAATCAAAAGGAATCGCCGTTGAAGCGGGCTAGTGTCATGTCGAAAAGAACGGAGTTAGAGCAGATGGAGGCCGCCAGTGCAGTCGAGAGACTAATTGCTCAGGGGAACAGTTCGAGGCAATTCGTGTTGCCCAAGAAGCCGGGTTATGGACACTTGCATTAGTTCTGGCCTCAGCGGTCAATAGAGAGTTGTATAACCAGGCGATTTCTGCATTTGCAAAGAGCTATCTTAATGACGGCTCTGCTCTGCAGACGCTATGCTTCTCGATGGCAGAGAACGACGCGGAAATCATTCGGAAGGCAACCTCTGCCTCGGGGCTGACTGAATGGAGAAAATCAGTGGGGATTCTACTTACAAGTCGTCGATCTCCATGAACTATGGAAGAAATGGAGACAGATTCTTGAATCTGATTGAACAGCTTGGAGATGCTTTGATTTCACAGAAAGGCGATTATGTTGCTGGTCATGTATGCTATCTAATATCAGGACGCATTGAATCGCTAGACGCGTTGCAAGTCGCGATGCTAGGGGGTGACAAAAAGGTCCCGGCTGGCCGCCCGAGGTCTTATGGATCCCCTGCAGTGACGCTCCAGTCGTTAGTGTTTGAAGCCATAGCAAACGTGTTGAGAGGGGAATCCTTTCCACATATTTTGCCCTTCCGCTTATTTTGGCCGAGGCGATTTGTGCAACTGGTCGACCAGATGTGGCACTCAAGCATTGTGAATCAATCTCGAAGTCCGTGCGATCTGTGTTTGAGGCCGGTCGACAGGACATAGCCTCTCAAGTATTCACTCCTCCTTTCCTTGCTAGCCTGGAGTCCTTGGAACAGAAGCTGAGATGCATTTGGGGCTTCAGGAGGTTTCTGAGAAACGTGGTACGCTCACTTCGCTCGGTCAGTCATTATCTGCCGCCCTCGGTCGATCAAATCTCTCATCTCGCATTTCCACGGCAATGAAAACATCGCAAGGGCTGATCTCCAAGGGAGACGACTCGAGAGCTCCCATTCCGCAATCATCACCGTTGTCACGACCAGCGACTGGTTCCTACTCGTCCCCCATCCTTCAGTCCCGCCAGTTCAAACAAGCCAAGGCCCTCCGGCGTTGAGTCCTGTAGTTGGCACACCTATTCCGGTGCAAAGATCAACCGCAAACATGAGCGCAACATCTTTACCCGGACTGTCTGTGTCAAGTCAGATAGCGGATAAGACTAGTACCACTAATTTGCACGGTCGTGGCGCAGACAGTCGACAAACTTCAACCACCGAGCGGGAGGCACCGAGTAGCAACGAGAGATGGAATTCATTTGTATCCAGAACCATTGGGGTCCTTGCGCCAGCAGACGGCGACCTCTCTCCACCGCCCCAAGTCGATCGAACAGTGGGTTCCCAATGAATGCAGATCCGGCGCCATCTATCGGATTAGGTCGGGGTACCGGCACTCGTACTCCAGGATATGACCTCTCAACAAGCCATATGAGGTCTGCATCCGTGGGCGACATGCCCATGGGAGTTATGACGGCCCGAACTTTCGTCACGCGCAGAATGCGCCCAGCAACGTCTCGGGTACAAATCAGTCAATACCCTCGGGCAACGCACGGTCGGTTCTGGTCTGGATGCTGGCAATGGACACCGATCTTTAAATGGAACTACTGTTCAAGAGGCCAACTCAATCAACCCTGATGAAAAGACCTTACATCGTCGGTCGGCCTCAGACATGACGATGGCATCGCAGACTTCCGAAAGAAAGCCTCCGAGACCTCCCCGACGCGCCCCAAGTGCGTCCGTCTCTGCGATCGAAACGCCAGACGGACGAGTTGCGCCGAAGGGTTGGAGTTCTCGATTCAGAGAAAGACTCATGTCTGCTTTTAGAGGTCCACCGCGTGCGCACATGGGAAATGAGAACAAGTTTGTGTTTGATAGGGAAAGAGGGAGATGGGTTATCGAAGGAGAAGACCCGGAGCCGGAAGACGACATACCACCACCGCCACCCGACGACGACGCAATGTTTGGCGGAAGCGACGCGCAGGTTCCAACATCTGTGAGCTACGATAATCTTCGCGAGGGATCAATGGACTCGCATCCGCAGCAACTTCCACGTTCTCACAGCATGCAAGATTCAAGATTCACACCGGATGTGCAAATGATGCAAGGGACGGTAATGACCCAGTCCTCAACACAAAGCCCGTACTCCGGATCATACAACACTCATCAATCGTCAACACAAGGGGGTGCAATGTATAACTTCAGTTCTCGGGACAATATCAGTGAAACCTCAGGTACCTCATCGACAGGTGCTCCAATGCACTTAATGGCAAACAGAAGTCAGACTTCGTCACCAGCGCAACCGGCGGTTGCACAAAATAGATTCAGGTCACAATCGGGGCGAAGATCTGGGAGACGAGCCTATGTTGACACTTTCAACAAAGGTCAGCTTCCATCTGCGTCATCAGGATCTGCGGGACCCCTCGCGCGGCCTGTTATGCCGGGGATGCCTGGATTGGGCGGAAAGAGTAACTCAATTAATGTATTCACTCCGAGCCCTGCGCAGTCGTCAGGTACAGATTTCTCTGAGAGTGGGACAAACCAGGATTCGGGAGGTTTTGGACCTCCTTATCCACAAGGGAGAGTGGACGACAACGTTGTATCTGCAGAGAACTTCATGCCGAGACCTGCGCAAGGAGCAACGTCAGCTCCATTTGAACAGTATAGCAGGCTAGCGGGAAACCCAAGAATGGGGCCTAGATAAATTTTTTGATGGTCGCCAAGATTCGGCCTCTTCAATCAAATGGACGCGCAAACCACATCTTGATCTCAATTAAGTTTTTGGCAGAGAGTAACACGTTAGCCTAATCTCTAGAGTAGAAGCCAACATTGGCTTGCAATCATGCTCCACGGTATGTACGAACCACTCAATCCCAGGTAATCGGTTTAGAGGATCACGGCGTATGCTCTGTCTAACATACAGTAAGTGTACCGCTCTATTGAACGTTTCTGCCCTACCTCTACACCCCGTTTCAACTCGGGAAAAAGTGGGACAGTTTAATATTTGGAAAGTAGGGTCATTTCGTAAAGTGATGCCAGTTGTTCCCTTAGGGATTAAGCTTTGGATGTAGGCATACAGACCTAAGAGGTCAGCAGCGCGCGCAGATCACTGTACAAGACGGGCCGGAGACCGGCCATCAGGCATGCAATATTCGACATTGACGCCGCAGCAGAGTGGCCTTGAGTGCAGACTTCCGTACCCTTTCCATATATCTCCATTGTCCTTACTGCTACGTTGCGTGCGACGTATCTTAGTAGCCCATCGGCGTCCGGGTGCCAACCTCCGAGGGTAGAGGTAGGGACAGGAACAAGCCTACCTTAGCGATAATACTGGAACCACGACGAAAATTCTCTCGGGTCAACACTAGTTATGAGTCCTGGAGATTGGGCACAATTCACCGATGCTTTCGCAACGGGTAGGAGCATTGAGGCCCAAACAGTCTGTCTCCTGTTGTCGTCAGGAGGAATCTCTTCCAGCACTCTTTTGTGGATTGCGTTAATGTCCTCTGCGATCGGGTTTTGCTGAAGCAGAAAGCACTGAAGGGGAGGATCCTGGATTGCGTTCAAGACCGGGACCACGCGCAGTGGGCGTTCAAGGTGCCTTGGTACGTTGAAAAACTTCTAATCGAAGCGGGCAGAAGGGCTGCGCACAGCCTGTTTGACGCAGAGCTGGACAAGAGGAAGGCAGCGGCTGCAATGGACTTTGCACATGTGAATCCCACACCTCAGCTATGGCTTTCCCGTCGTCAGATTGACTGGGAGCTGCAGCTCTCGAAATATGTCAGAGTCGAGTACTCATCTCATCAAATTTCGCAGTGCCTTCCGCCGTGCTAGATGGTGGTACCACGTGTGCCAATCTTGCAGACACGGAAGCAGTTGCGCAAGAGCTAGAATGACCTGTGTGTTTTCTAGAGGTCGATGATATTGTCGAGGAACGGCGTCAAGGACTGAATGTGAGCTGCGAAGCACTTCTGTGTAGTCCTAGGAGCCCACTGGAGCGTTTAGAACGATAGGGTCTAAATTGTATTCTCCTGCGTAATGTCTGGTGGGTAAAGGACTGACTCCTGCGTTGTAGGCCACTGGATTCGGCATTTCGCCATGGATACATCAGTCCCCTGCTTAATTCAACTGAGGAAGAGAGGATAGGTAACGCTTTACGCAGCTTGCCGTTGCGTGCGTTTATGTATCCATCGTCATGGTACCAAAGCTGAAGAGAGACAATATTTACTCATTACTTACTGAGATCACGAAACAGCAAACTGGCGAGATGCTGTTCCTTGTTCCCTGATCTCGGGATTTGTTGGATATTGAGGATTACAGGGGTCAGCCCCAGGTCGAACAGAACCGCCCTGAGGTTGTCGCCTTGCTGCGTTCCTTCTTTGCATAGGATTGCGTGACGACCGATCCATACGAATGCGGGGTCATTTGCATAGCACTGTGCAACCCATGGAAACAATTCGGGAATAAGTTTGACTGCTCAAGAAATTTAATCGAATGCACAAATTGAACTCATTCATGAAATCTACCGACAGCATGGCCTATTCGGAGCCAAGGCCGAATAACTTCACAGCCCGTCGGAACCTGTGGAAGGCCTTATGGGCGACGGTGTTAGTGCCAGATCTGGTGGCGAAACCTAGGCGTTAGAGGTATGCAGCGTTTCAAATTGGAGTTGTCTAAGGTCACAGTGTACAGTACATGAAAACAGTGGTAGTAAATAGCAGCAGTTCAGAACCTCAACGCCGCCCTATACACCCTGCAGTCTGTCCCTATTTTAAAATGCCAAGGCCCGGGTTATCACTCCGCGAGGGATTTAGCAGAGCATTTCAAGGTCTTTACTCGTGGTAATCCAGCACCCACTACGGCGCCACTTATTCTCTTCCAGACCCTGGGGGACGAATTTCGCAGAAATTCCGGAAGTCGCAAGGTGAAGATATGTGGGGTGACTAAGCACCGAGTAGCATGTAACGTCCGACCTCGAAATAAGAACGTTCGATCTCTTTTTGCTAGCTGAAGTGGGCCTTGCGCGAAAGTCATGTTGTTATGAAGTGAAGCACTCGGAGGATGTGTTGGTACACTTTCAACAGTCGACCACCGTCATTCGGGAACGATGACGTGTAAGGCATTATTGTCAGTTTACAAGTAGGAAGGATTAAAGCAGAGCGGAAACGATGAAAGATCAGGAGTAGAGTTCCTTCCGTCTAACCGGACTGTTGTCGCGGATCATTACAATTAGCTGCTCGATGATTCTTGGCCCCGAAGACGGTACGAGAAAAGTCGCAAAGCCCTCCCCGTAAAGGGGGGGTAGTTCTGGTGCTCTGCTGCTTAGAGGGATTGACGGCTGTTTCCAAAGAGGAAGGGACCCCTTCTACGCACTCATAAAGCGTCTTGGTCCCACTGATTTTGTGGATAATGTCGTTTGTCGTGCTTATGTATACAAAACTGTTGCCAGACCAAGCACCTCTTTCGCCGTGGACATCGAAGTTACGGGCGCAATACCTTATTATTCCTAGCTATTGAAGAGCTTTGATACTTAGCTCGATGCAACTCGGCATCTCGCATCACCACCGAGCAGCATTTTCTCTGGGGGATCGATTTCTGCCACAACCCTTGAGTCAACGCCGAATTCGGTGTTCATAACATCTTCGAACGGTGCTCCCCACACTCAATACATGCACTCTTTTGTTGGAAGGAAAACAATACTTTCCACGACTTATCCAGCGTACAACCCGCAGCCTTTAAATATAGAAGACACTGGATCGCGTACATCATTGACACTCTATTATTGCCCATGCCAGTTTGGCACTTAACAGTGGAGAATCTATTCTCCAAGCGGTCTATTGCGAGTACAAACAGCCCTTACTTTCCTCATGGCTTGTACTAAATCAGGATCTCTCCTCCGAGTCGTGATCCATATCTGTAATGCGATGTGATAGGTAAACGCCGTGCCCGAGATATTCTACGCAGGTGTTTCACCGTGGCGCTGTGCGAACTCTATCTTTTTTGAGACCAAGGCGTCTAAAAGTTCTCCATGCAGTTCCACGGGCTCTTGCTCAAGTAGATGGAATGTCTCCTTCCGACTCCACTTCACTTCGTCTTCAATTCTATCATAACTGATAAAATCTGAAGTAATATCCTCGACAGAGTTACCGAATGCCGGCAGTCATCACTCGTCAACGCTGGAATGCGTCCGGCAGGTGCAAATCCGTTAAGGCCCACGCCGTGCAATTATCTCAATAGAAAGCTGTACATAGGAGGACTCCTGTGGGTCCACGGAACCGCAAACAGGTTTGAGTATCTAGCCCCACAATCATGCCTGCTCTCAACAATCGATGTTTGATGTACATCTCGGCAAATCATAAGCGGTGATGGGTTATAAGCGAACAGCGTGAAACCGAGTGGTCCCTGAGTTGGGACTAGAATTGTATTGCACCCACCTACCATTTCTATGAGCTTTAGCAAAAATAACCAAGTAACGACTCCGCATTACTTGCCCTGAAAATTCAGGGGTTAGAACCACTTCCGCGGCACTAGCGGCAGTAGAGAAGCAACCTTACCGCTCCTATAACGTCGACGTACTCTGAACCATAGGAATCCCAAGTAGGTACCGCTGCTAGTGGGGACAGAGAACGTTTCGATAACAGCGCCTGCGTCTAATAGTATGGCTTGCAGAGGGATCTCACATCCGAGGAGTTACCTCCGACTCAAAACTGCCGCGCTCTATCTGTTTAGAGAACAGAACGGTCATAAAAGGAAACATAACCATCGCCTGCATAATTCAGCGGTACCTCTATTCAGAAGCCTCACTGCGAACTGCCAACAGTCCATAACAACATCCAATTTGAATGGTTTCGGTGGCATCACAAATCCGGAAAGCTGTTCTTCGCAATATAGCGTTCAGTGTTCCCTCCCTATGTTCATGGTTCCCTTCCTGAAATCTTTTTCAACGTTCAGGGAGGGAATGCAAACAGATTGGGAAATCCTTACTGGGAAGAGAAATGTCCGTAAATAGTTGTCTGCCACAACTCTCTTGCCTCTGAGGCCCATAAGAGACATTGGCACACCCTCAGCAGCCTTGTTGTCACTGCATTAACGTATCAGAGACATTCAATAGCTGCTGATGCAATCGCAAGGGCCTTGAGTTCCCCGTTTGTAGTGTATTGGTCCTCTTGATGATCACACTCCACTTTTTGGTCGTTGCAGCGTACGTTTCTGAAGATGAACACTTGTGTCTCTATCGACAGGGACTCTGTGATTCATTCTCATCCTGTGGATTCAGAAGCAAGTCCACTCTGATCCGGTCTTAGCTTGAACTATGATCATCTAAATCACGAATGACATTCTCTCGAAGCTCCGTGCTACTTTAATTACAAATCGTATCCTACTGTAGCTTGAAACGGAGAGGGAGGCAATAAGGGCGCTGCTAAAGGAACAGTAGAGACGATGGCAATGGGTTTCAGATAGTTGGGGCAAAGGGTCAATGGGGTTTACCTGGATTCCCACAAGAATCCAGACGAGACCCCTTTTATAGACAGTACTGTACTGTAGCTCTACTTTAGAACTTCTATACTCGTGTTAAATCAGTAGAAATTACTAGAAAATAGAATTGTAACTATAGAATTGTACTATCCAGAATATGACCAAGTAAATAAATCGATGACGTGGGGCTCCGGTCAAATAAAAACATTGAAGGGAAATCAAACTCCTAAATTCATTCAAGGCGATGAAGTTTCTCTGTTACACCACTGTGTAATAGAGAACTGAAATAACAAAAGCGAACAAGTCTCTATTACACAGCGTTGTAATAGAGACATTTTCACACTATTCCACCCCCCGAACTGTTGACTTCCTCGTCAACGGTATTGCGGTAGTATATTTTGTTTTTAAATATGATGCTGAAAAGCCTCAGTTGCCATGACAGATCCATCTTCCATAGCATATAAAAAGTACCTCGCTAGTTGTCACTCTGCATCATGAGGTAGGCTACCACGCATTGAACATAGGAAATTGTATCCACGGGCAACTTTCTTACGAGCTAATACAGCCTCAACTTCTTGCTCTGTCCCAGTGAGAAATTGAAGACGTTCAGGAAAAGGACGAATAGGTACAGAAATGTCATCCGGCTGCTCCAAGTATAGTGTTGTGTAGATGATATGAATGATTGAATGGATCTTAAAGTGAGCAGGGAGATCCAATCGAACGGCATTCTTACCAAAGCGCTCCTTCACCAAAAATGGCCATAATCGTCGCGCACCAAGCCTTTTCGAATCCTGCGACATAGAGTACACACCTGTAGTCAATGAGTGATTGATCCATACCTTTGAGACTACCTTATAATCTGGAACCTTGTATCGCCTTGAAGCGTAAGGAGCTTACCGGGCTTTTGCCATTCTGCAGGCATATTTCGCATCCTCAAGAGAAATCTTGAGCTTGACACGAAAGCAGTCCAAACTCTCAAGAAGTATGCTTCTGTTACGTAAGAAGCCTAACAGGGATTTAGGTTTCTATCTAAATTCCACCTCAAGCCGCGACATACACAGATTATCGCTGACAGTCGAGTTGTATGCAAATTCTGCGGAAGGTAGCAGTTTATCCGAGTCATCCTGATGATACGAGCAATGACAAAGAAGATAATTCTCGATCATCCGATTCATAATTTCGGAAGCACCATCTTTTTGTGTGTGTCTGCCAGTAGAAATACTTAGTTTCATCCCACAAAGATTCATCAGTATCTTCCAAAACTTTGAAATGAATTTGCTATCACTGTCCTAGGTCACATCTTCCGGAAACCCGTGGTTCTTACAGAAGTTCGAAAAGAAGTCCCTATCCGTGTCTTCAGCAGTATCCGACGTTTTTGATTTCAGAAAATGGGACTCGACGAGTAAGTCGATCAACCCAAGTCGTAATTGAATCATGAATGCTCTCTGTCATGGGTAGCCTCGCAATGAAATCTGCGACTAGTGGTCCACATCTGCGGTTAGAAAACTTCAGCGACATTAGATCTGTCAACTTTCTTTGATTAGAGTCCTTATACTGCTGACAAGTAAGACATCCTTCACAGTGCTACCGAACATCCCGGATTTTATGTTTCCAACGGATGTTTTCTAATCTGGACAGTGTCTTTGCAAATTTCAAATGTCCACCGACTTTGGAGTCGCGAGCAATTTGCGAAATATCCCACATTGACCTTCACGGCACACACAATTTCTATTGTAAAACAGTCTGGAGCCCTCTTTTCGGAACATTGGCGGAAGTTTTTCCAAGTTTCTGCCTCTAAACCTCATCCTCTGGCCATTCTTTTTCCATAGCTTTTACCACTGGATCGAAGAACTGGTCGTCATCATAACGAGGATCTGCGTATATCATCGCGGCTTCTACGCCAACACCGTTTTTTTTGCTGCGGAGATCCCACCTTGCCCCTGCCTTGGACAATATTATTGCTTTGATTAACTGCTTCTACTCTACCGCAAACACCTAGCCTTTACACTCCGATCTCTACGGCTGCCAACTCCTACAGGGAATTGACGGACCTCTCGCTTTCGAAAACATCTCTTCCTTTACCCACGCCCTCATCTTTGAGCTGAGTAGTGGCAAACGCGCGAAGCACGGCTGCGCTTTATATACTGGCGCAAGCATCACGCCCTGACTTCCCTCCGTCGCCACTTTGCAACCTACAAGCGGCAGAAAATCGAAGGGAGGATTCCAAAACCTCGCCCTCCCGTCTCCCCAGTCTTCTTTCACCTGCATCGCGATGTACTTCGTCCTCGACACCTCATTCTCCACCAACGGTCTCCTCCGGAAGATCACATCGTGCAGCCCGTGCTCAGAATCCATAAATTCCACAATTGTCGCGGTGACCTGCCCCAGGTTCGTGAGAAAGAATCGGTGAACAGGTCGACTGCCGACAAGATCCATCTTGCCTCGACCTGAACGCCCATATTCTTCAGTAGTTCCGCCAGCTTCCTCAAATCCCCATCATCGGCCGCGAGGCAGACACCATTGAGAATTTCAACCACTGCTTGGCTGTCCTCGTATAGCAACACCCGCTTCACCTCGGATCCGGACACATAGCTGGCGAAGTGACCTTTGAGTAACAGCCGCACCGCCCGTAACTACCTCAAAGTGATAAGTGCGCCCTGTCCTCGCCCCAACAAAAAAACTTGACACTCCACAAACGCGTCACCACTGGCCCCTCTTTGAAACCCAGAGTACCACCTTACATCACGCCTGCCGCACCGCTTTGCATGACAATATCTGGCCCCGCCCGCTTCAGCTGTCGTTGCTCCCTCCGCGTTAATGAACGCCAGTAACCCAATTACCGAAGCTATTTTCTCCCCAATTTACACTTTTACGACCTCCGCCAATTTTCTGGGGGATCCTCGCTCTTCCCGCTCCTCTATTCGAGACAAAAGATGCTCAGATCCGGACATATCGAAGTAAATCGAGCCCGCGTAGAATCGATCCATCGTCAGCGCCAGCTTAAGGGAGACACACACCCCGAACGACCTTTGAAGCAGCGAGAGCGGCACCAGATTTGGTTCCTGTCGGCTAAGGTGATGATCTTCTTCGATATTCTCCTCGGCTCAGCGATTTTATTCTTCGTTACAAAAACCTTGATCGACTTGGTGTCCACAAAGACACCCAAATGTTCCACTCTCGTCGAACCGTACCACTCCCCTTTTCCGGATGCCACACCAAACCTAGTTACTCGTAAAGCCCTCCAACACTTCTCTCGCCTAGTCGAAGTCCCCTTTTCTTGCCGCTCGCCCCGAAATGCATAGGTCCAGCAGAAAGTCGTCGATGTATTGTAGCCCCTCTCTCACGTATTTCACCAATGGTCTCATGGCAAAAATAGTACTCCGACAGCCCCCACCGAAAGTTTAATGCAATAAACCTGTAATAGTGCATGGTATACCGGAAAAACAAGTTTCGAATGTTCGGATGCATATCAAAATGCGGGTACCCGCTCCTGAAATCCCATGACATCAGAACATCCCCGTTGTCCATTTCTACCGCAAGAATTGCATATTCTCCATCTTCACAGTCTTCTTCTTCCAATTCTTGGATTTTGAGCTGAATTTTGTGACAATCCTCCCCTTCGTCCCCTTTCCCTCCCCTTGCCACGCCACAAATGGCGACGAAAGATTTACCTCTTCCCCTATCAACCGCTGCAATTCATACCCAAATTCCTCCTCGAATATCCTAATCGAAACTCCTTTCTCCATCTCCGTTCCACTCCTCTGTTTGATTTTTCCCTCCCATAAACAACCCGTCGATGAACGGCATCGTCGGTATGTCCCTGATCCCATACTTCACCGCCCTCACCATACATAGTGACGCCTCAATGGCCGATCTCTAAGCATCGGCCTTGCTCACAGTCCCCTTCCGCAACGACTTTACATCCACAGTCGTCGCCAAAATCCCCCCACCCATACTTCGCAACATGACTCTTCGTAGGTGGCCAGCCCCTGGGTACCCTTCTGTCCTCTCGCCCTTTCCATCCTTGCTTTCGCAAGTGGCTTTGTCGCCTCAATCTCCAAGTTACCTGTAATCGCCTTCCTCGAACTCCTGAACGATTACGAAAACACTGCATCATGCCCTTGCCCGACAGGAAACGCCATCTGCCTTGCAACATGCATATTTGCTCAGCGATATCCCGAAAGTATTGGGCACACATCGGCAAAATCTCAACCGTCGCCTTTAATCCTACCTTAGCCTCCTTGAGTTTCCTAGCCAGGTCTTTTTCCCCTTTACTCTCTGCTCGAGCAACTTCTAACGCCATCAGACTCAGCTCAGCCCAGACCCCCGCTGCTTAAATATATTCCCACTCCTTAGCGGATAGACGATCTTTGTTATTCAGTTCGGACAAGAAAGCATCCGTGAGGGGGCTCAAATATCCCAAATGCGTGATCGGGACACGCGCATTCCGCTCGCAGACCTTCCCTTCTCCAACTAATTTCGACGCATTCAGCTCTGACACAATCTGGTCGGAATCTTTGCGTCCGGTCTTTAAGCGGTCTACAGGATTACCGTCCGGACAGGAGTAATTTACTCGTCGTTGTCCGCCATGCTCCATGGGCACTACGGTCATAACTTCCAGAAGATTTCACCGCCTGGTTGCAACGAGGAGAATTTCTCGACAAGAGAAATAGACATGCCGAACTACATTAGTTGCGGCCACCAAGTCAGTGCTACCTAAGTACTTTCCGTGCCCCTCTTATAAAGTGTCAAAACGTTCGGCTGCGCTAACTTCTACGTGATCAAATCTTCACAAGTATATACCAGTGTGCACGTACTCGAAAATCATCGGAGCGCTTCCATGGTCAACAGGGGAAACGAAAGTTACTGCAGTAGCTGCTTAGAAGTATTCAGTAGAAGCCCTCCACAGAGTCGTTCATTTTAGGTATAAAGTGCCAGCTGAATTATGAAATTTGGTGGACTCTTGGATTGCAGTGCTTCACACATATTACATGACAGAAAAGATGCTTTTCATTGATCATGCGTTAGACAATTCCAACAAGAAATACATCAGAGATTCTTTGCGCTACGGGCTAATGCAAAAATGTTACTGAAGTGCTAAGAATTACACAAAGGTGTACTGAGTGGCTCTTGTTACGGTAATTTCGAGTTTCTGCCAAAACTTTTGAAAAGATTATGCTGCGCAGTGTCGATTTAAGAGCCATGTTGAATCTGACAGCCGTCGGGTGAAATGAGTGATAAATATGGAAAGAACAAAGAGTGTGCTGGAAGATTGATAGGGGTAAATCGTCGGGAGAAGAGATAGTCAGAACCAACTAACCCAAGAAGGAGGGTTTGCAATCGATAAAAGTGCTACCGTTGTATAGTTGAACGAACAAAAAGGAGTGGATAAGGAAGACAGTTGAGAGGTCTACAAGCAGGTATGGAAGGGATAGGGTCTACCACTGATGCTATGCGACCACCGTAGGAAAAAGGTTTCTTGGGTCTGAAGTTGACTCTCAACTTCCTACTGCTCGGGACTTGGCTTGAAGTTGTCTGCCAACTTGCTTTACCTCCACAACAGGAAGCAGTTTACTCAACTTACATAGACTTTTTGGCCAACCCGAAAGTCTCAAAGAAACATACTAAGAACCATAAAATGCATAAAATGCAATCGTGCGAACGAGAAAGACTAACAGCAGATACTATCAGGATAAATACCTAGATTATTTCCTTAATATCTTACTCCTCTATATCAGAGCCAAAAAGTTCCCCCAATGTATCAATTCCGCAGAGGCAGTCCACACAAATATCCGCGAACGGCTTAGAATTCTCCATTGCCTCCTGCGAAATATCTAGACCACTGAGGACGCCCCAAACCTGTTCCACAGTCGGGACCACCTGGTCCATATTTTTTGGCCCTTTCCCCACTAATCCAGCACTTTCCATGTCTCCCTTCCCTCATCCTCTTCATCCTCCTCTCCACTCCTCTCTTCATCTTCGTCAGAAGAGTCAGAGATCACAATTACTCCCTTAGTCTCCCCTTCGTTCTCTATAAGAGCTCCCCCACCGTTGTACACTAGTGGCTCCCACGGGTCCACCCAGTCCTCTTCATCCTCCTCATCCTCCTCATCCTCATCTTCTTCCTCTTCTTCCTCTTCCACTCCCTACTCCTCATCCTCCTCTTCTGCCTGCTCGAAGCAGTTTCGGCGGACCCACTCCCGAACGCGTTCCCGGTCTAACCTTCTACAGTAATCATCGTAGTCAGATGGACCATTTCCATCAGGGCCAAAGCGTTGAGTGGAAGAAGGCCTCGGGATGACTTGGTGATGGTGAGGGAAGGGCGGAGGTTGGTGATGTTAAGGGCCAAAAGAAGGGGTGGGCCGATGGGGTAGTTGATGGCGGGGGTTGCCTCAACGACGTCGATTTCGAACTTTAAATACTGCGACGTCTTCAAAAAGTATGACAACCTTGGACTTGTACGGTAATGTCATCTACTAATGACACCGTGTCTTAAATAAAAAAATGAGCCCATGATTTTGCGATACTCATCCAAATTAAAAAATATCTTGCAAATTCAGAAACTGTAAAAATATCTTCCAAATTCCGATACTGTATCCAAATTTGGTCCTCTTCTAGATTTTCTTTTCGTGTGCGAATTTTGCACAAATCAAAGATCTCATCGACATTTAGTTCGGCACAAAGACAACAACTAAGCCTATGAAGCGGAAGAGAGCTAATGAAAGCGCTATTACTAGCGTGTTGCGGACAAACGCATACATTAAAGCTGTTTTAGATGTTTTAAAAGCATCTCGAAAGGATGAGAGGTATTGAGCATATTCCGCAGATTGGCCTTTTTTTCATAAGCCAGAGATGTTGGTAGTATGGGATGGTGATCAGATTCAACCTAGTGCTGAAATATGCTATGTATTTTTAGTGGCTGTATTCGAGACTGAGACCTGGCTTTCATCAAGTAGCTTCGTCGCAACAATCACAATCTTCGATTCAGATGAAAAAAATACTTCCACTCCAACTTCTGCTACCTGTGACCAAAAGCATCAGTTGAATAGCCGTATCGAGCTTTGAAAGATTGTGGACAATTATGTGAAATATAAGGGAGATTTTGTTCCTCTTATCTATTCAATAATGTATCTCAAAGATTTTACTAGATGACAAAAATGGGAAGTGTATAAAGCTTAGTAGCAGAGGGCAGGGTAAAAGTCATCTGGTTCTCATTTTGAGAGATAGAAAAAGTTTGTGTCACAAATAGCCAAGATTATAGCAGTGAGTGCGTTTATTTCCCTTTAAATGTTCCAAGAAAAAGTCAGGCTGGAAACAGAAAATTACTTTTACTCACCGGAGTGCTTTAAAAATACTTTAACAATGTATAAGAAACCACCGATTTTATAGCTAATGCTGCTATAGATCTAATAAACCACGCATCATAGCTGATTTCGGATGACCAACCAAAATATTTGGCTGCCGAAAAGATCAACGACAAAGGTGAAATCAACAATCTAGTGAAATAAGCACATTCAAGGAGTATATCTATGGGAAACGTTTGGTTTAGTTTACTGCGAGTGGAACGTAGGGTGAAATTCCTATTAGCCTGTGTATTGTGGCTGCGGCGAGGAAAAACTATAGAAGAAAGCACCTGCAGTGTTTTAATAGCCCAACGTGGTTGCAGTTGCGACTTGAGATGGAGAGCTCTAGTAATCCATACACGAATCGAGCTGCAACCTCATTTCCATCCCACGCATTTGACTTAAATTCCGGAGATCTCCGCTATGTCAGCTGAATAAGATTCCCCATACCCAGATCTTCCATCATCCGCAGATCCGAACCTAGACAACACTGGACTGAGTACCCACGCAATGGTTGTTGAAATCGACTGTCCGAAGTATCCAAAATACAAAATTCTCGAGCGAGAACAGGGGGAGGTCGGGTGTGAATACATTCGCACTCATGTTCTTCGCCCCCCTCCTCGTCCTCTCCTTCTCGAGGAGCTTTCATGTCCGATCCAGTTCTGCTTCTTTCAAATTTGTGATTGAGTCTCTTCTATAGCACGGGTCAGAAGCAGTTATTGGCACCGACAGCAATAACTGCAGGTTGCGAACGGTCATTCGGTCAATAATTGTACGAAAAAGCCAATAGAAAATCCAGCCGTGGTCGCTTTTTTTGCACTTTCGAGCAGTCTCCACCCTATCCATCCGTAACATCTGAAACAGTTCAAATACATCTGCCCGTCCTGGACACACTACGTGGAATGATTTCGAGTCGAGCACCGGGCACTGCGTGTCGCTGAAAGGTAGATAGAACACCACCCTTCCACGCAACCGGTTTGAGTTCATAACAACCCTTGCGAAAACTTCAAACTCGTCCAGGTCACAATAAATCTTTGCAGTTTTAAAATTCGTTGCGAAACCGTCCCTAACTGGACGAATAACATATTCATCACTGTTCTTCTCGATCGAGATCCTACCGTTCGCGTTCGACGTCGGAGGCTTAATTGTTACCTGCAACCGCTTCTTCAAATGGTACTACGATCGATTCAATATCCTTCGGGTCTTTCTTTCCACTGGTTCCAGTAATGGTGCTTCGGGACGAGCAATCTTTTTCTTTTCACGACGAACTTACTCCTGTAGCGAACCTATTGACATTTGCAGTTCTGCACATCGGATGCGCAACTGTTCCACATTACCCTCCACCTGAGACAGTTCCCCTGTGTGCATCTTTCAATTTGTCCCTCCTGTCATATCTTTGCCCATTGCCCAATCTTCGTCACTATCGGATGAGCCATCCTGATCAGGAACTGAATCCATATTGATAACATTGGTTATGCCATTACTTCTTCATGGCAACATCTGGATGCGTTGACCCTTCACATCCATCTCATTTTAAGCCCCAAGTCCTTCTTCAACGCAATATAGCTTGCTATTCATAACGGATATGACGTAGTGAACCTTTTTAGGATCGTGCACAGTTGTCGGATATCGGAGCATTCCCCTTCCGAGACTCCTGCCGTTCTCGCGCCTTTCCACAAAAAGAACCTCAGCATCACACCGCTGTTCAGGGCTGCCTGGTAGATGATCCATCTCCCGTAGTACCTGTACGTATTTCGAACGCATTGGAAGTTGCCTAACTTCCCTACATGATCGTTGTACCTTCTCCTCCACGCCATCTACGAATTGAGATTGAAAATCGTTCTCCCTTCGCGGGGACCGTCTCAGATCTTTAGATGCTTCCGCACTCGCAGCACGCTTCCTACCCCGATCAGTCCTCGTCTTCAAACCTGAGGATCGCTTCCGCAGGTCCTTCGGACTTTCTGTACCGGTATCAACCCCTACCGCTCCAGCCCTTCTCGATATAAAGTACGTCTCGTTCTTATTTCGCGTTGTTTCGATATCTGACGTAGGAATCGACCGCTCGTTTCCTTCTTCATCCCTCTCATTTCGAGGACTACCTGCCGTTTCATACTCGCTCTCAGTTCTGTTTCTTCGTACCTGTCGCGTTCGAGTTTCAGCGACAGATTTGTTGGTGACAAAGCTGAAGAGGGAAAACTTCTGTTCATTCCTTTTCTCGCGAGTTCTCGCCAGCAACGTCCCACACACCATCATGGGGATATCAAAGGGTTGGGATGACGATGAGAAGACTTCCCAACCTTTTGTTAGGCGTGTGCTGATAGGAACGGATTTTTTGTCGTTGTCATCTACAGACTTTTAGGTTACTGCACTACCTCCCCTTGTCCAAAATTGCTTATAGTTCCGGTCTTTCCTCGTCCTCCCTGAGCCTTGCTTATCATTACCGCGGTCCTTTCCAAATTTACTTCCTTTTTACCTAGATATTTTTATACTGCATCTACCCTCTGAATCGATCCCGAATCAAGTTCTTTTTCCCTTTTTGCTTATCTACTCCTCCAAATTCGCTGTTTTGAGAAAAAGGGCGCAAATGCACTATTACAAAATCCATTGCAGATGTATTTGACCTATTCCTAATCTATAGAAGCTGCCCCAGGAGCCTATTTAAACCCCTCTGTTTCAAGTTTCAAACGTCCCCGATCATTTTACTCATCACTCCTCTAACCCCACACACCCAAAACACCCTTCATTGCCTTCCATTCCCCAAAGCTCACCAAAATGAACAATCTATGATCCTCGAAAGTCATTTCCAAAAATCGCCATCCCCGGCCCCTGAACTCTATTCCCCTACTCCCTTTCGGACCTACTGACCGTTATTACTACATGCTTCGGGAAACCAAAAAGAAGGTGATATAATTCGTGCGTCGCCTTTTTGTTGATTATGAGGCGGAGGAGGTAGGTAAGAAGCGGGAGTGGGACATCGAGGAGGGAGCTGGAGAGACCTTTGAGGAGTGGGTAGCCCCTGAATAGATCCAAAAGTTAACATTTCGAGCATGAAGAGGAGGAAGAGGAGGAAGAGGAGGAAGAGGAGGATGATGAGGAAGAGGACGAGGTGGATGAGGGAAAAGGGGACATGGAAAGTGTTGGAGTGGTTGGGCCTGGACTGGAGAGTATAGAACAAGTGGTGCCGACGCTGGAACCTGATGGAGATATATTTAGTATAGATATCTCCCAGGAGGAAATAGAGAGCTATGAGCCGTTCGCAAATATTTGTGGGGACTGCTTGGGTAGCATGGATATTTTGGAGGAGTTTTTTGGATCTGATTTAGAGAATGGGAAATAAGAGGACCTCATTGATTGTTATTTTCTTAGGTATCTCTCGTTTAGAGTATATCGTCCTCACAAATTGTTTTTATGCATTTCTTGGTACCTTCTGTAGTTTTGTTCAGACTTTAGGGGTAGCCAAAAGTCTATATAAGCTGAGTAAACGGCTTCCTCATGGAGAGGTCAAGCAAGTTGGCAGACAAATTCAAGTCAAGTCTCGAGTAGTAGGAAGTTCAGAGTCAACTCCAGACCCAAGAAACATGTTTTCTACGCTGGTCGCAGAGCATCAGTGGTAGACCCTGTCCCTTTCATACTTGCTTGTAGCCCTCTCACCTGTTTTCCCTATCCACTCCTTTTTGTTCGTTCAACTTTACCACGGTAGCACTTTTGTCGCTTGCAACATCTCCTTCTTGGGGTAGTTGGTTGGTAGACAAAGTTGTGGTGGGCTGTCCCGATGAATGGCCCCGACCAGTTCCCGACGTACTGGGACCTGCACGACGTCCTCTTGGGGGACGACCAGAACCTCTTCTGGGCGGGTTGTTGTCTCCCGATGGTCCTCCTCGGGTCATCATCACTGCTTCGGGAGGATCTTCACCACCGTCAGTGTTCCCAATTTGTGGCGGGGAAACATAAGATTCCATAAGGGATATGGGACCAGTCGATATTCCATATCAGGGGGTGGCGTAACCTCTCAGTCGCACATCTTGGTTGTTCTTGAGAAATACGTAAATCGGACGGACAATGTTCAGATACGTTTGCGACAAGTCTCCGATAGCTACCATTCCATACCTTCCTATAGAGTAATGATATATTACTTACAAAAACTCTGGACCTGCTTCCGTGAACCGAAACATTCCGTTTTGGAATGAAAATAGTACTATTATTAATTGTCGGAAATCTTCTTGAGGTAGCAATGGTCCGTTCAATGTACGAAAACATAGGAATAAATTAATACAGAAATGGATGATTACGTGGAGTTCGTAGTAGTCCCGCGTAATCGAGATGATCCATTCCCAGGCCCTTTTTCCTCCCATGGGAATCATTCTATAGTCAAAGGTGAGTATGCCCCGTGGTTCCGCATAGTCCTGTGTGAGAAGGAATTCTTCAGGCCTCTGAGGGTAAGGGACCAGACGAAGTGCATGGATGGCCCTCCTTGATCTCTTCCCTGAGCTTGAACAGAGCTAATATTGCGGGTGTCTTTCCTCCGTGACGATGCAAGGGTTCGAGTGCTTTATTTGGAAGGCCGGCCACTTCCCAGCCTGTTGCATTGCTTTTCCGTGTGCTACAAGTACTTTAGAGCCGACTGAAAAAGTTTTGACTGGAGGCTCTTCATCCTTATTTCTTGTCTGTGTTAGCGCGCGGTGTGATCTCCAGCCTTCGGTGGCCAGTAGTTCTACTTCGCTACTCTCTTCATAGATAATATTTGTTTCCATGTCTCTCTGTAACATTCTAGGAGCCCTTCCGTAAATTAGCCCGAATGGTGAGCGCCCATTTCTTCCTCTTCTTCGACGGTAGCCGTATAACACTTTTGGTAAGGCATCTTCCCACTGGATTTCATTCTCCAACATAGTTTTCGATATTGCTCGTTTGATGGTTCCAACCATCCTCTCCGCTTTCCCGTTGGACATAGGAGCGTATGCGAGAACGGTCTTCAGCCGAATCCCTTTCTCTTCCAAAAAACAAAGCAGTGAAGTTGCAGTAAACAAAGGACGTTATCCGAGATGATCCTTTTTGGAAGACCAAACGGTTCAATTATTTCTTTTTCGATGAATCTCAGTACCACCTCAGCATTTGCCTCCTCGACTGCAACTGCTATTGGCCATCCAGTAAGATGTTCCACCCCTATAAGGAGATATTTGTTTCCGGAAGAAGTTTCCTTGAACGGGCCCGCGAAGTCAATTGAGAAGGTTTCAAATCGACCGGAAACTGGAAATTTTAGAGTTGTCTTATACTTTCGTATCGGAGTAAACTCTTGACAGTTGTCGCAGCTTTTCATGAAATTAAAGACGTCTTTATGGATACTGGGCCACCAGAATCTCCCCGTAATGAATGTTTTGGTTGTTTCGAGATCTTAATGCCCTAACTCATCATGAAAAGTCCTCAAGATCTCCATTATTTCTTTCATAGGGGCCACCAGTCGAGGACCGGCTTTTTTGTGTCGGAAGAGTTTCCCATTCCACAATATAAAAGCCTTTTGATTCCTGCGTACCCAATTTCTATGTTCCAGATCAACCCTTCTCATTTCTTGTCCATCCAAGAACTTAATTATTACGTAAATATGAGCTTCGTACTCGTTATCGTTCGGCACTTACACCTCAGTAACTCTGACGATGTCCTCGGAAGCTTTTTCATTTGGACTCAGTGGATCCCTCAAGCGGGATAGGTAATCGGCAGGCTGATTATTGCGTCCGGGCCTATACACAATTTCAAACCGATATTCTGCGAAAATGTCGAGCCATCGGGCCAAGTGATGATGTACATCTTTCTTTTGGAATGCTGTCGTAAGTGCCTGGTGATCAGTTATCAAGACAAATTACTCGAGTGATAAAAGGTACACGCGAAACTTTTTCAGTGCGAAGACAACAGCGAGCGCTTCTTTTTCGCAGACTGAGTATCTCCTTTCCGCATCGTTCAGAGTCCGAGTTACGAATTGAACAGGGTGTAGTCTTCCGTTTTTATCTTTTTGGGACAAAACGACACCCAAAGACCGTTCTGAGGCATCTGTCTCCACACCAAATGGTCTCTTGAAATCTGGATACATGAGCACTGGGGGACACATAGCTTATCTTTAAGCTCCTCAAATGCAGTTTCCATTTCCTTGTTCCAGTAAAATTTTCCGTTCTTCGTAGTGCCGGCATGTAACGGTGCTGCAGTCTTGGCGAAATCTTTGATAAATCTTCTGTAATATGAGGCCAGTCCTAAGAAGCTTCGGACCTCCGTCTTTATTGCGGGCCTTGGTGCCAACTTTATTTTTTTCGTTTTCTCTGGATCCACTCTAATTCCCTCCTGGTCAACGATATGACCGAGTAATTGGATAGAAGTTTTCGCAAAGAAGCATTTTCTCAACTTAATTTTCAAGCTATACTCCGATATCCTCTCCACAACTGTCTTGGCGTGCGAGATGTGCTGATCCAATGTTTCTGAGAATATGACGACATCATCGATATAGACTCTTGCGAATGGAAGTCCTTTCAAAACCTCGTTCATCATTCTTTGGAATGTAGCTGGTGCATTCATGAGACCAAAAGGCATCACTTCGAACCTGAACGTACCGGCTTTGCTGGTAAAGGTTGTTTTTTCCTTACATTTTTCATCCAATGGAATCTGCCAATAGCCAGTGTAAAGGTCAATTGAGGTGAAATATCTCCCGTCCTTCAGGTCCTCGAGGATCTCCTCCATGTTCGGAATCGGAAATCGATCGGGTATCATTCTCTGGTTCAGTTGTCGGTAATCGACGCAAAAACGCAGCTTTCCATCCTTCTTTGGTGCGACCACAACTGGAAACGACCATGGGGATGAAACTGGTCGAATAATATCATTTTTCAGCATACTTGTAACATTTTCTGAGATAAATTGGTCATATTTTGGCGGTTGACGTCTAGGCTTGTGTTAAATCGGTTGAGTGTCGGTAAGTTCGAACGAGTGAGTAACCGGTACACTTGCTTGTCTTAAATCTGAAACGCTCCATGCAATTACTTCGGAAGATGTTAACATGTCGGATATTTTCAGTGAGGCGGGGCGGGAAGGTGCTGCACTTTTCCTTGGATTTCTGCCATTTGGCGCCCTTTTTCTTCTTGATCCTCAACCTCAATATTTTGAAGGACCTCTTCCGTCGTGCTCACATCTTCACATATGGAATTCGACGTATTCATATTTTCTTTGCAAAGGTAATATTCTTTCATGCTCCGAATTCTGTCCTTTGATTCGATATAATCGCAAAAAGAAACACATTCGGGTTTCAAACTTATCCTAGAATTCCAGTCGTCATCTGTTTCAAACCCGGAATCATAATCGTCCCATGCCATGTTCATTAACACCCGAGGGTACCCTTTTCCACTTCCGAAAGTGTTAGTTGGTTCCGAACCTTCGCTGTCATAGCTAGAAGTGAAATCTTCACTGTCCGTTTCTTTTAAATCTTCAGGATGCGTGCTTTTGTCGAAATCCAGGGGCATCTTCACGGTTCTGCCGTCAATATTAACTGAAACCATTTGGTTGCCCAAGTCAATGCATGTCCCTAGTCTTTCCATTGTGGGGCAGCCAATGATTGCATCGAAAGGGAGATCCGGCATGACAAGAAAGTCTACATCAACTTTAGAGTCCCCAAAGAACACGGAAAACTTGTCAACAGTGCCCATGCATTTTGAGACGGTTCCATCCGTTACAGTTATTTTTCGAGTCGTTGGAGTAATTTCGAGACCTAGATCTGTCACCAAAGTTTCTGAAATGAGGTTTGGAACAGCACCCGAATCGAAGAGAGCTTGGGTTTTCATACCCAATACTTTGACTGGTACCAGCTTAAGACGTCTTGGTGCTGTCAAGGCCTATTGAAGAAACAGTTTCTTACCCTTAGCGGACTTATTAGACCTGATAATTTTTTTGAGTTCTTTTCTCGCATCCTCTGCGTCGCCCCTCAAAAGTTGACCAAACGTTATCCCAGTTGGGGCCGATGCAAGCTCAGCCACCAAATTGTACCTCTTCACATACTCTAGTACGTCCTTAGAGATACTCTTAACTTTCTTACTCTTTTTCGTCTTCTTGGCCGGAATGACTCCCACTCCTGGAACAACTTGATGAGACCTCTTGGTTCGATGAGGTACAGGTGCTGGGATATGCTCCAGCATTCCATACTCTAGCCTAGGTTTCTTCGATAAAATGTTCCCTTCCCCATCCCTTTTTGTCACATTGACTTGACTAATCTCTTCAGCGATGGATACGTTACCAGCATCCGTCAACCTTTGATCCCTTCTATTTTGTAAGATTTTCACCTCTGGTCCTGACTCACTCCTTGCTTCCGATAAATTTGCTCTTCTGTTGTCTTTAGACCAGCAGTTACTTTCATGATGCCCATATCGACCGCACTTTGCACAACGAGTGTTTCTATATGGATTATCAGGACACCTGTTTGCAAAGTGTCCAGGCTTGTGACAGTAAGAACAGACTTCTGCGGCTTTGGGGGCCCCAGACTGGTTCTTCTTAATGGTAAGAGTAAGGCTTTCCAACTGCGAGGTTATCATGTCAAGTCGATTATCGAATCGGGTTTCCAACCTTTCTTCCAAGTTTTTGACATCGCTCCTGATAAGATTCTAATGCCGCTGCACTAGTAGCCGGCCTTTGATAATTCTTTTCAGGATGTACGATAGACACCGATGTGCGGGTTTCCCTCGGTACCTCACTCAGTGACTGAAACGTCTCCGAATTTTTGACAAATTCTACTATGGTACCCTTCAGTTCATCAAAAGTGTGAGGGCCCTTGATGAGGAGGAAATCGGAGAGCCGCTTATCCCCCATAGCCGCCTTACGCAGCATTCCGTACTTGGCTTGGGCGTTGAACCCAGCCTTTTCATAAAGATCACACAAGTACACCAATGAGCTTAACAAATCGTCGAAGTTGAGCCGGGCCTCTATGGCGGTACGAATCATCTCATCTGGTTCTACCTCCTTAGCATACTCTTTCACAAGCCACTCACATACCTCACCGAAGTTACGCCCATTCCCGTTAAGAGACCACCCGTCGATAAACTTGGACTTATATTTGTGCTTTGCGTCACCATGAAGATAGGCGAAGATACTTGCGGCCTTCTCTTCATCGCCCTTCTCTCGCATCACAACGTTGACATATGTGTAAAGAAACTCCTCAACGTCTTCAGTCTTGCCCCCTGTGAACGTTATACGAGCAGCATTGAGATCCATGATTACAGAAAAGAAATCCCCCGAAGTGTTCCTTACTACTGCTCAACTCGAATACCTCGGGTGCAACCCCCTCCACAAGAGTACCAAATGATAGAGGTAAATCGGCGGGGGAAGAGATCCTCAGAACCAATTACCCTGAGAAGGAGGTGTTGCGAGCGACAGAAGTGCTACCGTGGTATTTTGAGCGAACAAAAGGGAGTGTATATAGAAGAGAGTTGAGAAAGCTACAAGCAAGTATAAAAGGGGCAGGGTCTACCACCTATGCTCAGTGACTAGCCTAAAATAAATGCTTCTTGGGTCTGAAGTTGACTCTCAACTTCCTAACTATTTGGGACTTGACCTGAAGTTGCCTGCCAACTTGCTTCACCTCCACTAAAGGAAGCAGTTTACTCGGCTTATATAGACTTTTGGCTACCCCAAAAGTCTCAAACAAACATACTTATAACCATAAAATGTATTAACGGTAATCGTCTGAACCAGAGAGACTATTAGAAGATATTTCCTCAAGGTAAATATCTAGGTGCCATACCCATGCCAGCCACCCATCGGCCAGGGGTGGGAATTGATGTGGCCATTATATAGACCTTTCAGAGCTACTTGTAGTATCACCCACAACCTGGAACTGTACTGACATCTACTATGACAGCGTGTCCAAAAATGAAAAAAATCAACCGATGAATTTGCCACACTCACCCAAATTAAAAATATCTTGCAAATTCAAAAACTGTAAAAATATCTTCCCAATTCCGATACTGTATACAATCATAGTCCTCATCTAGATTTTTTTCGTGTGCGAATTTGGGCACATCACACTGTATACACAATTTCAAGTTGCGGCCTAAGTGTCGCTCAAAATTCCTTCCAACAAACAACTGGCGTTATTCTGGACGAGTCTCGCCGCGTGACGAGCGAACAATGTTCGCTGCAGTTCAGCAATCGGAATGGCTGCCCGTGCGGCAATACCAGTCGCAACCCGGTTGGCGAATTGGGTTAAATTGGGTTTACTTGAATGGCGAATTGGGCTTACTTGAATGGGTTGGTAAACGTAATTGGCGAATTGGGTTGGTTTACTGTGAGTAATGGAAAGGTTATGAGTCCTCTGTACTTGTAATGAAACCATTGGCAGGACCTATATTTCCATAAAGTAAATATCGTTTCCATTCATCGCACAAGTGTCACAACAGCCTAATCCTGTTTGATCGATTTGGCGGGAACTTGAGTATGAGAACATTGGAGTATGAGAACGTGACAACACACAAAATCATTGTGCGTGTTGAGGATCTTACATTACAGAGTTCGACGTTACATTACAGAGATATGTGAGGCCATTGTGTGCACTATGATTGGTCGAGGGGAGATGAGTGACCTCGGTTCGAGATCAACCCGGCTTTACTGTACGATAATAAAAGGGCAGTCATGCTGGTGACCCTAAGCGGGAGGGGAGGCAGACGAGGTACCATCTTTCATGGTAGCATCGCATTGAGCAAGAAACCCCTTTTCCCTTTTCGACACATCTGTTCACGCACGATGTCGTCCGACGCCATCGACAAGGTCCGAATTCAGCCCTTGACCAGTTCGAACTATCCGGCATGGTCTGTGATGGTTCGTGAGCTTCTCAGACGCGAAAACCTACTAGGGTTTTTGGCTGAAGACCCTCCCTAACCAGGAACTTCCTCCGCAGCCGCCGTTAATCGCTTCGAGTCGAATGATCGCAGAGCCCATTCGCATGTTGTATTGAATCTGGGAACAGAAGCCATCACCAATGTCACGCAGCTTCCTGTTACAGAAGCAACTACGAAACAGATCTGGGAAAAGCTTAGAAGTACTTACCAACGGGACAATATTCAAGCCAAGTTAAACCTCGAGGCTCAGCTCTACAGCCTCTCGTATGAAGAAAAAGAAGACATTGACAAGCATCTTCAAGAATTTAATCGCATATTCGTCGATCTAGCGGCACTTGGTGTCGTCTACGAAGAAGCGGATAAGGTTGGACACTTACTTCGCTCATTGTCAGAATCATTTGCCGCTCTATCAAGCATTGCCGGCTCGATGAAGTGGAGCTTTGACCAGCTTGCCGTCGAGATTAAGTCAAATGTCGACCGCCGCTCTCGCAAGACAAGTAAGAAAAACAACAGCCGTAAAGAAGAGATGTCAGTTATTCCCGGTGCCCGCAAGACATTGGAGAAGAAGAAAGGAAGCGCTCAAGCTAATGTCGAATGTTAATAATGTCACAAATTGGGACACATGATGAAGGATTGCCTCAAGCGCAAGAGAGATCGTGCATTTGGAATTCGTGGCCGCGGTCGAGGTGGTCGTGGACGCGAAGGAGGGCGTGGTCATGGTCGCGGTGGAATGGGTTACGTAAATTGGAGTTACCCTCAGCAATATCCACACCAACCGGGAGACAACAGTGCTACCCCGGCACCCGATCATCCTCCGCCACGACAAGGTGAACCCACAGGACCAAGCAATTATCATCGTGATTTCACTGCGCTAAGAAGCTCTGCTGACAACGGTCGGCAAGCACCTCAAGCTTGGGATCAACCGCGTGGCTCCGGCACCAAAGTCATTGCTCTTTCTTCCAAGACCAAGAATGAACGCGCAAAATCGTCTGAATTTTGGATTGACTGCGCCGCAAACGAAGACTTTGTTTGGGATCGCTCCCTTTTCAAGGACGTACAACAAGCCGCAAGGGTCCGCTGCTGAGATGGGAGAAGGAGAGTCAGAAATTGTCGGCCAAGGAATCGTTGAAGTCCCCATCGGGGACAAGTACATGAAAATCATTGCCAATCACACCCCAAACTTCAGTGAGAATCTATTATCTCTGTCTAAGTTCGTTAAAAGGGGATATAGGCTAGATTTTGACGTGGACGATGGAAGAAATTCCACCCGTCTTGATGTGTTAGACAGGCACACAGGCCAACTCGTGTTTCGCAGCCCGGAAGATAATGGCTTATATCCCGTACTGAAGCCACAAGGAAAACTCCCGAGCGCAAGAATCACCAATACAAGGAGCGTCGCCCACATCTGGCATGCGCGCCTTGGGCATGTTGGTAGAGAGAGACTGATCGCAGCATCAATCGCCAACATCGGACTACCCTAGCTTCGCAAGGAAGACCTCTCCGAACACCAATGTGTTCCGTGCCTACAAGCTGCGACTAAGAAAGCCCCAGTTCACCCGATCGACTACATCGCACAAGATCCTTTGGACTTAACCAATACCGATATCACGGGACCTATTGACCCTCCAACATTAGCAAGAAATAAGTATGTCGCCGTGCTTCTCGATGACGCCACGCGTATGGGTGCCGTTAACTTCTTGGTCGCCCGATCCGAGTCCTTCCAAGCACTCACTGCGTACAAGGCTCTCGTTGAGAACGAACACCGAGGTCGCATGTTCCGTCTTCGCCTCGATCGTGCAGGAGAGAACACAAGCGCAGCTATCTTCAACTACAGTCTCCAGGCTGGGGTGAAGTTGGAATTCTCTCCGCCTCACGCCAGTCAATCGAACGGAGCAGCCGAGATATTGATTCAAGAACTTTGTAAAGTCGCCCGTACGATGCTCCTAGCGTCCAAATTGCCACTCCATCAATGGGCAGAGGCTATTTCGCATGCAAACTGGTTACGAAACAGTTTGCCGAACAGTAGGGTTGAGATGCAAATACCATTCGAGCTTTGGTATGGATACAAGCCGAATCTCTCACCAGTTCTAGAGTTCGGTACTCCCGGTTATGCATTCGAGTACCGTTCCCATGCGACCAGGCAAAAGAAGCTGCTGCCAAGATCAACATATTCCTTTTTCGTTGGCATGGAAAGCCAGAAATCCGTCTATCGCCTCTATGCACCTTCAAAGGAATCCATCATGTTCTGCCGCACCAAAGACTTTACCCCGCTCCGAAAAGACACAGTGCTACCCTCTTTTTCTTCCATCCTTGATGGAATCTCTCGCCAACGAGCTTTGGACGAAGAAGCGCAACAGGAGGACGAAGCAGACGGAGTCGAAGAAACCTCATCACGTTGCATGTTCACCTTCTCCATGTACTCAAACCCAATTGCTCTGAAAGCCAACGCCAAGGATACCCGTGTCCCAAGAAGTTTCGCGCAGGCCTGCTCCATCCCAGGATGGGCCGATGCAATAGATCGCGAATACGACGCTCTCCAAGAAAGGGAGACATGGACGGTCATCCCGTTTGAGAAGGGGATGCAACCGTTACCGTATACATGGAATTTCAGTATTAAGGTGAACCCTGGGACAGATGTACCTGTACTTTTAAAGGCAAGATGTTGCTTGCGTGGCGACAAGCAAGTCGCCTTCCGCGACTTTGATCCAGAGACGCTCTATGCGCCCGTCGTTCGCCACGAGACGATTCGCATGTTGCTTGCGAAGGTAGCTGCCCAAGACCTCATTCTAGAAGGGGTCGACGTTGCCGCCGCTTACCTGCACGGAAAGCTAAAGACCCCAGTAATTATGGAACTCCCCACCAGCTACCCAGGGATCCCCTGCAAACCAAACCATTTAGCACTTGTTTTCAAGTCGATATACGGTCACCGCGAAGCCGGTAATATTTGGGGCACAATCGTACACAAAAGGTTCAACTCTTGGGGATTCAAGCAGTCTAAAGTGGATTATCGACTGTAATTCCTTCACAAGCCGTATGGCGTACTAGTCCTTGCCGTTGTGGTCGACGACATGGCCCTCGCATCTTCATCACGTCGCCTTATCGAGGAAGTCAAGTCGCTCCTATCGCATTCGTTCAAGGTCAAGTTACTCGGCTCCCTTCGTTGCTTCATTGGATGGGAATTGTACCGCACCCCATCCGGCCTTGATGTGAACCAAACTAAGTACATTGCGAAGTTCGCTGCCTCTCTTGACCTTTCCCATGTCAAGCCTCAACCGTCTCCCATGGCCCCTACAGCCGACTACTCCGCACTTCACGCATCTGAACCACCATTGAACCCAGTCGCCCACGCTCGGTTTCGATCGATAATCGGTGGTTTGATGTACGCCGCCGTTTGCACTCGCCCCGATATTGCATTCGCTGCCTCGGTTCTAGCGAGACAAATGCATGCTTCGGCCGCTCGACATCTTGTTCTCGATAAGAGGCTGGTGAAATACCTCCTAGGCACGAAAGACCTAGCACTCTTTTACCCATCAAGCCCATCTTCCGCACCGCTTACTGCATATTCTGATTCCGATTGGGCCGGATGCAAGGATACACGCAAGTCAACATCAGGAATTTTGGTGACTGTGAATGGCGCCGCCTTATCCTGGTCATCGAAACGTCAGCACCTGGTATCACTCAGTTCTTCAGAGGCTGAATACATCTCGATGTCCGCCTGTGGCAAAAGCGTCACATGGTTGCGCCGTTTATTCCTGGAGTTGTTGAAAGGCGAACCACTGGATGATGAACCGCAACTGCCGGCGATCGTCATGCACACCGATAATACCGCCGCAATTTCACTTTCGACCAACGATCAGGTATCCGAGCGTAACAAGCACACTGAACTCAAGGTGCATCACATCCGTGACCTGCATCGCAGAAGAATCATTGACATTTCTCATGTATCCACTTCTGAACAACTCGCTGACATGCTTACCAAACCTCTCGCAGCCCCACAGTTGAACTATCTCATCAACCGCGTCATGGCATTCAAACCAAAGCAAAACTAAGAGGTAAGATAAGAAAGTTAGCATGTGATTAAGAATGACTCACTCATGTGCTTGTTATGTTGCATATGTGTTAAATTGTTTATGCGTATTGAAACTGAGCGAAGCGTGCGCTAAGGGACGGAACTCACTCGATAAGACTTACATTTTCCCCAGAGCGATAGGTTTTTCCCAAAGTGGTTTTTACTAGACGCTACTGTTGGGTTTTTAACGGAGTCGAGACCTGTATAGTCGCCGATGCTGATGAAGAAGCCGCATTCGATTCGCGCAGAATTCCGTACCACCACGAAGAAGCCGCGCCATAGTGTTTGGCCAACATGCAGCAGAGCCCAGGGACCCACATCGTTTTGCGGGCATGACATGGGGGAGGAATATCCGCGTACGAAGAAGACGTGAGGACACTCATCACCATTGACGAATGGTATTCCCTACCCGTGCAGCGAAGAAGTTGCCAGAAATTGACTCGATGGCGCAAGCATCTCGCATCTATTTGCTATGATGTACCCCCATTGTGATCAAGAAAAGGAAGAAGCCGCGGCAAACGCACCGGGCTACATCCCCGTGGCGTCTCCATCCGTTTGCCAAATGAAATCTGATACCCCTTTTCCAAGCTGCAGCGCGCATAGAATTCAGGCCACACCCCAGAGAGCAGCCTGCAATATTCAGGACTTACCAAGTCTGACCGCAGGGCATGGATTGATTGAAGTTGTGCATTTGCTGATGATGTCCACCCCTGTACCTCGGCCGGAGAACTCAGAGGCTGAGGGGGGACGTCGGTTGAAATTGAAACAGTTGTATTGCACTTGCATCGCACGCATCGCACGCTACGCCTTCCATCTCCAAGATCTTCTATTTATTATCGTCGATTAGCAATGTCCCTATCCCAACCTTTGCAACCACGCGGTCCTCTTCATCCAGTCCATAACAAACGACATGCAGCAATTTTGCGCTTGTATAGGTATTGAACAGCGATCGATGTGCGCTGTGAGGCTCATTGCGGTTGGGGAACGAGAAAGAGAGAGTACGTCTCCGGGGCGAAACCATATTCCGGAATTTAACTTTCGCCCTCCGCGCTCTGCTTACTTGAATCGTATTTCCTCCCCACAGCTGCTTTGAAAACTCTTGCTGCTTCTCAGTTGTTTGGTGCTAGGGTTGTTCTGTGGTAACTGGTCTAGTTTGGCTTTAGTCTTGGTGTTGGTATCGTTTTTGGTCTTGCTTCCGCTCTTGGTTCCTCTTTACTATCTCGAGTGCGTGGTACTGGTCTACAGTGTTAGTCCGGTGCTGTGTCTTATCACCTTGGTCTGTCTGCTCCTACGTTGTGTCTGGTTGTGGTCTGGCTGTGGTTCTACGTTTTCTTGGTACTGGTTGGGAATCTACTTGGCTCGCTGGTTGTGGTTGGCTAATTTGTTCTTGGAACCCGTTGCTACATTGCTTGACTCGTTTGTGCCTTTTTGTTTTAGGCTCTAGCTTGCTTTGGTCACCTAGCTGTTCTAGGTATCACTGCAGGGTATCTTATAACTTCTAAGGTAACCTTAGATTTTATTGCAGGTAAACAAAATGTATGTAACATACTGGCCAATGGGTTTCTACATAGTCTCTACGCTATGTGAACACCTGGAGGACGTCTTCGGTTCAGAGCTTGACTCTGGCGAGGAACGGAACGAGGCCTCTGCTCTCATCGATCAAGAGGCAGTGAGCGCCGCGGAGGAAGTACCGCGAGAAATTTTTTTCTCCCCTACGGCAACGCCCGGTGACAATCTCCTCTCCGCCCCGGCAACACCGGTAGTAAATTAAGACACCGCCCCTCCCTTCTGGACGACCTGTCACCGCGGCTTCCTCTTCTCGTACTTCGCTTCCTTCCGCAACGCCTTCTACCGCTGCCTATCCTCCTTCTGCCCGACACCCACCGTCCCGAATTCCAAGGCTCGCAGTCCCTACCGCGACGCCCGCAGCTCCGCGGGCCCGTGCTTCTAGCTCTCGTCAGTTGAGGCCGATAGAAAAAGGGCTTTCGCATCACATCTACCGCATAGCGAACGACCGCATCAGGAAGAAGAAGAAGGGAAAGGCACCTCAAGACCATTGCGAGACTTGTAATTGCATTTTTTTATCTCACCTGCAGTTCAACGTCCACAAGAAAGGTAAGGGCCACATTTACAAGGTCTGGAAACTTGAAAACCCGAGGGGTTTCCACTGCAAGTTGTGCAATATCACCATCCACAACAAGTCTGACGCCGAACGTCATATTATCACCAAGAAGCACGTCAAGAACGAGCAACTCCGATTAGGACTTCTTTAAATAGTTCCAACCCCCCTATAAATCCTATAGACTACGTTTTTCTATCATCAAGAACCGCTGGAAGGGAAATCTCAAGATTGTCACTCTGGAGTATATCCAGAAATGCCTTAACGCATATAAACCAATTTCCCCATCGCGTTGTAACGTTAAAGCTGCTCTTTCTCTTTACATCAATGCCGACCCGCAACCTTCACATGAAGATGCGATAATTGGCCTTCGCGAAGATCTCCCTGTGGAAATCCTTTACAACACTGAGTTTCTTTCTGGCCCTGCGGTACTGTTCAGGCCTCTCCGCGACTACTTGCAACTGCAAGGGCTGGAGTACTCTCAGCATCCAGAAAATTTGAGTATTTCCTGGGGAATCCCATCAATTCTTTATCGGTCGGAACAGGATAAGAACGAAGCATATGCTGTACTCGCTAGTGCGAAAAGGCATAATGAAGTCCATTCAACCTCTCATGCTAATGAGAAATCTCGCTTCGCTGACGATTAGAGGGTTGCTCACAAACTTGCAACTGGTTTCAAATACGCGGAAAAGTTTACAGGTAAAATTGGTGAGGATATCAACGAATACATATCCAACTACCTCGATTCCACCGTGGATTATGAACTCCCTAACGAATAGAAGTTGAAATTCTTCCATAACGTTTTCGAAGATGAAGCGAAACGGTTCTACCGGTAGCATATCTCTGGGCGCCGTGAAATGTTTTCGGAAGCGGTAGCTATTATAAGGGAAGAATATAATAGTTCTGCCCGTCAGAATCGAATTCGTAAACACCTTCAAAGCTTAAGACTTTCCGATGTAATCGAAAGCAAGCGTTTCACTGTGCCTGAGGCGTTAGAAGAACTAAGGGAGACAATCACCAAATTTGCTCCGCAAGGTCCCCCGCAGCACAGGTCTGAGGAAGACAAAGTCGAATACCTCTATAAGGCTGTCTTTGGTGCGACCTGGGCTAAAGCATCAATCGAAAATGCTCTATCGGCAAAACCACAGTGAAATTTTCAACATCTGTACACTCCTCTGGATTCAGATTGGTTGATAAATCAAGAAGAGATTGAAGGAAACCAGAGAGATGCCAAAGCTCCTGGTCGTTCGGAACCCTCATTGAGACCGAACACATCTTCGACAATTCCGAATATTACCGGTCTCTACTTCAACCACGGAACATATGGTAAGCCCCGTAAACCAGGATCGCGTTCGTCTGCTCCGGCGTCATATCTACGCCGTCAAGAACAATCCAATTGTTCCAATGGCTATCTTAAGGATAAACCAGGCAAAGAAGGTCTTGACCGCTTCGGAAATGTTCGCCGGTGTAAAAATTGTGGAGAAAAAATTCATTTCATTCGAGAATGCCCTATGCCTCGGAATGTCATGAATAATGTCAGCAATGCATTAAGCAGAAATCCAGGTCGTGCTGAGCAAATCCTCTTCAAACTATTTCAACAAGTCGAAGATGCCATGTTTAGTGATACTGAGGACGAAGAAGACCCGTTCAACGACACTGAGGAGAAAATTGACAGCTCCAATGAAGATGAAGGAAATAATGTACCCAATGAGCAAGAAATCCCAGTTACGGCTGAAAATTTTCACAATGACATCATGTGATCCTATACAGAGAGCTTTGATGTAGACTTTGGTCCTGAAATTTTTCTTTAAGGAACAGTAAATCACCCTCCCGTATGAAAACTTTTTCATTCAGTACTGCTCTCCAGAAAAGTAGGACTCCGTCTAGAGTCAACATAAGTTCTAACTTCAGCCGACGTATCCACTTTCATCAAAAACACTTACTGCCTCAGATTGTTTTCTTGACTGATGCAGAAACGGTTTCCTTCCACAAAAAATTGAGCCTCACAGGGCAAACGTAATGACAATGGGCACGCATTGACTCTGGTGCTCAGAGAACAGTCATTGGTCTTCAGCAAGCCCGTGTCTATTGGAGATTCATGGGTAATAAATTCAAGATGAAGAAAAGCAGAAACCTATACAGGTTGGGACAACAGCTTCAGCGTGCTATCGGGTCGATTGGTATTCTGATCCCTCTGCATATATCCCCTATATCTTTCCAGGTTGATGTCGTTAATTCTGATATACCGTTCTTGCTTGGACTTGACACACTTGACAGGATACAGGTCTATTTCAACAACGTGGAAAACACTATGTGTAATCCAGTCCTGCAATGGAAGATGCCTGTTGTTCGCAAAAATGGCCATGCTTACCTTATATGGAACCACAGTGTCATCAACTTTACACAAAGCGAGCGGACTAAACTTCATCGAGGTTTCCATCACCCTTCCACTGAAAAATTACTGAGTCTTCTCAAAAAAGCCCGACCGGAAGAGTGTTATGCTAATACGAAACAAATCCTAGAGATGATTTCGCGAAATGGCGATACGTGTCAACGTCTTGGTCCTACTCCCATTCGCTTCAAGGTATCCATGCAAGATAAAGATGAACTGTTTTTTGGTGACGAACCATCTGTCGATTTAATGTTTATCAACAATCATCCAGTCCTTCATGTTGTCGACACAGCCACTCATTTTTCAAGCGCCGTTTTCTTAGACCCGAGCTCAGGATACAATCAAAGTGTTGAAGGAATCTGGCTTGCTTTTCTTGAGGCCTGGGTCTAAAGTACTCCGGATTTCTTAATCAGATTCGGACCGACGCAGGATCAGTATTTAACTCTCCCGATAGAAAGACATCTTGAGTGGATGTGGAATCAAACTTAGAATTTCTGTTGTTGAACCCCATAACTCTCTCGGTATAGGGGAACGACTTCATGCTCCGCTCTGCCGTATCTTTCGAAAGGTTCATCGAATGTACCCCCACATCAGAAAGGAGCTTCTCCTCGAGATTGCTAACAAAGCCATGAATGACACCATTGGAGAAAATGGTTTAGTCCCTTCATTTCTTGTATTTGGAATCCAACCTATGTTCCCAGTTTTAAACTCAAGACTACCCCAGCAAAGTGAACGCATGAAAATTATTGCCGATGCCATGATGGAAATGAACACTATCATTGCAGAAAGACGTATTACAACTGCGTTAAGTAGTAATGTACCTTCTGCTTTGGACAGAGTTTACTACCCCGGTGACGATGTTCTCATCTTCAGAGAGAAAGAGAAGGAATGGATAGGCCCTTATACAGTTATCGATTTCCAAGACAAAATTGTTCATGTTCAAATGGGAAATTCACTGATTCAACGTTTTAACACACAACAAGCGAAACCGTACTTTCGCGAAATTAGGGAAGAAGTTGTCGACCCTTCGGAATTCTCCACCCCCTCTGAATTCTATGAAACTACGTTGAAACCATTCCGTTCTCAAAACAACCCCCCTAGTCCTCAGTTCTCTACTCATCTTACAGAGATTATTCATCCTAAAGATCCACGCACAGCTGAGTTCGGTCCAGCGAAACGAGAGGAAATCATGGGACTGATTGAACGTGGCACATGGAAGGTAGTATGCAATGATGAAGTACCATATAACGTAAATGTTCTAGGTGGAAGTTTTGTACTCGCCATCAAAGATTCTGGTACAAATCGTGAAGTGTGGAAAGTTATATTCGTCGTACAAGGTCATAGGGAAAAAATGAAAGAATTTATTGTCCATGAAACTAGCACTGCTCGTCAATATTCGATCAGAATACTAGTTGGACTTGCATCTATTTTCAGCTTCAAGCTCCCTTCAACGGATGTTACACAAGCACATCTGCAAAGCGCCGAGAGACTCCTCAGAGATATCTATTTAAAACCGTCAAAGGAGTTTGAGCTTGGCCCTGATGCAATGCTTAATCTTTTTAAGCCACTCTACGGACTCCCTTACAGTAGTGATTACTAGGGAAGATCTGATCTTTGAATGGAATCTACAAGTAACGACGGATCATTCTTCTTTACGGTAATTGATAAGAAGCTTTCTGGCCTTTGTGTAACCTATGTCGGCAATTTACTTCAAGCTGGAAATGAGCACTTTGAAAAGTTCTCAAGGAAAACTGAAAGTCGTTTCAAGTGTAAACGTAGGGAGTACGACAACATCCAGTTCTCTGGAGCGCAAATCGAAAGAAAACCATTTGGCTTCGAAGTGTTTCAATCAAACTACATACAGAGGCTCAAAGTACTTCCCTCTGATGCCTCTTTTAGTTCGTATAAATCACAGAAGGTTAAACCGGCTTGGATAGCATACACGAGGCCTGACATTTCATCTCGGGTCGCCCAAGCCGCTCAACTTACTGAAGACGTATCCAAAAGAGATCCGCAGAAGCACATCAAAAGGATCAATCTAGCCTTAAATGTCGTCAGACATGACACCTCTATGGGACTTAAGTTTCCGAAGCTTGATTTGAAATCACTTTACTTGCGTGTTTACTCCGATGCATCATTTGCTACAAATATCGGCGGATCATCACAGCTTGGATACATTATTTTCTTGGCAGATCAAACTGACAAGTGTCAACCGCTTTACTGGTCATCTCACAAATCGAAACCTGTCACGAGGTCTGTACTTGGCAGGGAAGTTATGGCATCAGCAGGTGCATTCGATATGTCCTACGCTTTGAAACATGACTTGCAGAAAATGTTGTCAAGACCTGTTCCTATCATCATGTTTACGGATAGATTGTCTCTTTTCAATGTTATTACTAGGGCAACTATTACTAGTGATAAACGTCTCATGATAGATATTGCTACTGTTAAGAATTCTTACAAGTCGAAAGAACTCCAGAACATCAACTTTATTCGCTCTGAGTTCAACCCTGCTGACGCTCTAACGAAATTCAAAAGTGACTTAATTCTACACCGCATCATCCGAGATGGTCGCATTAGTCATCAAATTGAGCAATGGATTTATAGAGAAAGCTAAATTCGTTTGATCCAAGCGAACAGAGAGGGTGAGAATGTTATAATTAGAGGATGTTTTTTGTTAGACGGACAATGCCAACAGACAGTGGTTCCAATTCATTACATATGATGACTACAATTGGTATATTTTAGATTAATTTACTGTGCTTTATACTGTCAGCTAGGCTCTGCAACTGTACTACATTTTGTCAGCTAGTCTACAGTATACTGTCAGCTATACAACGGATGGGTGTGTCTACGGTGTTAAAACTTCTCTCTGTTGCTGCGCCCGAGGTGGGAGAGTATACCGGGTCGGTGCACTGTAGATAAACCGCACGTCAATGGTACTGTATTTTCCTTACAGGGTCAACATGACAACTTCTCGGCCATGGCGCGGCAGTTTCGGATCAAGGGGCTGCTCGGCACTGAGGGCACAAGAGTCCCGCCAAATCACACGAATATGGTTTCGTAAAAATAGTCGTTTCAACAATATTTGCGTGATGTCTTGAGATACTATTTCCTATAATCTCGCATCGTGTGCACGGTGACATTCGTTTCGACGGAAAAGTATACGAAATTCGCCGATCGTAAGCTCTCTAGTGTTAAGTGATATGTTTCTTGATGGACAGACTGACAACAGTGCATAGATTACAGTGGCAGCCTTAGAGAGCAAGAAAACACCACGTGCACAACTTGTTGACCCGGGTGAATGTCCCGGGCAGTGCCTCGTCGGGACATTAATCTTTTGATTTTTTTTCTTTTAGCGCACAAGCCATTGGCTGCGCGCCGAATCTCGAAAAAATGCTTTGAAATTTTATCCCGGCGTGCAATTTCCGTGGCCATTGCAGACCATAAAAGGACATAGAAACCCCTCTCGACCTTGGTGAGTCGAGAGGGTTTCACCACACCAGACCACCCGCTCCACACCAGACCACCCGCCCCACACCTCATAACCGCTGTCGTTCTCGCTGTTGTCGCCGCTTTCGCCGCCGCCGCTGCTAGCTATCGCCATTCTTTTTGCTAAGGTTGCTGTTTTTCCTTTAGAGTGGGCCTCTGCCACACGATAGTCGACTGTACGATGCAGAGACTATCGTTTGCCGTGCCTGTAACTCCAGTCGGAGGCCCGGGGTAAGGACTTGAGTGGCCTCCGCCACACTCTAGTCTCCTGTGCTACACGGAGGCTAGTGTGTGCCGTGCTTGCTACTCCTATCGGAGTTTCAGTTAGAAACTGTACTAAAGGGGCAAAACTCTGGTCGCTTGGTACTGTAAGCAACTGGGATCGGAAGTATGTTGGGGAGACCCTGCTCAAAATTAAGGAACAGACTGTCCTATTTGGCAACACACCGGGGAACCGCTGCTAAAAAATTGTAGGCTAGCCGCTCTCACTTCACTACCTACTGGGGAACCCTTGGCCAAATTTGGACTTTACTCTCATTGATTAAGCCTGTTGTCCAGGTATAGCTATTTGGATTTGGGTATTGATATCCGTTGATGGCTAGTGGAAAGGCCGAGGCTGATCAACATAAAAATAACAGATCTAAAAAATACCTTTACCATCGATACCCACTTATCGGCGACGAAGCTGAAGAAGCCAGTACATCGAAGTACGACGGTGGGATAACGGAAACCGATTCTGATTCTAGCTCGGAAATCCCGTCGTCTCCTGCTCCGGGACCGACTTGCACTCCTGCAAGGGGTCTTGCAGTACCTTCGGAAGAACTAGTAGAGGTTTTCGGCGCACGGACCGAAGCAAGACGCTGGAAGGAACTCCAAGAGAAACACCAACGAGACGGGTTTACATTTGCAAAGTTCTCCAGCGACGAGAAGAAAGAATTCCTAGAGCTGCGGGAAAAGAAAAACCGATAGGACAAAAATCCGGGCCCTGGTAGTGCCTCTGTCGCGCGAAAGCGTCCTCCGTCAGGTAGTTCCAGTCGAGAAGAGCCTCAAAAAGAGTCACTGCAAGCCCCATCGTAAGGGCCAAAGAGGACGTTGATTGTATTCGACGACAAGGGGGACTCGCGGACGGCCGTCCGCTGTAGAACGGCTCAAGTTGTTGCTACCGACAAGGAGAGGAGGAAGCAGAGGAAAAGGTACAAGAAGCGGGAATTCCGGTGTAATATGTGTTATAAATTATTCAATACGCTACAAGAGAGGGAATTCCACTCCGCTTCCAACGCACACGCCCGGGCTTAACAGCACCGAAGGGAGAAAAAGGACCCCCCGTACTGCCAGGCGTGTGAAAGGCCATTCCTATCAGTCCACGACCTCAAACGTCATCTACGGACTTCCGCCCATGTTAAGGCTGCTGAAAAAGGAAGTCGGGCTTGTAATAGACTCCATTGCTTCAAAAACGCTAAGGATTCCTGCAGTTAGGTTATAAAATTTATTGATTTTAGTTGCATTACAGTCACTGTTGAGTTGCCGCTCGCAACTCTCTTCTGCGTGTTTCAAAACAGACGCTAACTCAACTTTCACCAAGTAGAACAGTCTATGATCACTGAAGTGAGCTGAAAATCTCAACATAAAAGTTACTGTTGTCAATTCATTCAGTATGAATCTACGTTGGGTAAATATCTTGATACCAAAATTAGCAGCCAGAATCGATGCCGCTCGAGCGCTCAATGAAGTGTGATCGCTAACGAGTCGGATTGCACTTTTGTGTCGATTGTGGTTGTCTGTAGTACATTGGGATAGAGTCGAAGATACCTCTCGAGAGAACAACACCCAAACCTCTCACCAGTTACAATGTATTGGGCATCGGTCAAGTACTGCATGTTAGTGCAGAATTTTCTGTGGGAGTGTTTAATGATACCGACAGCGTGGAGACCGCGACATATGACTCCTTGTGTCTGAAGAGCAAACTTGCGTGATATTCTTGCGGAACAGATTTCTGCCTCGACGAATTCACTGACGGTCAGGGGATTGTTAGCTAGAATTCATAAAAATAGCTCGGTGCACTGATTCGGTCGGGTTGGGTAATGGAAAGAAAAGCTGACACGTTGCCCACGAATGGTTTCGTACGGTGGTATTGCACATGTTTGGAAATCTTTTACATTGCACTGTACTGCTGGTGATAATGGAAGCAATGGTATCTGTATGACGCAAACAGGAAATGGACAACAGTGCAGGTCTCTTTCGACGGTATCATTTTTTCAAGGTTAGAAAAAATCATGCAGTTCCAGTGATTTCCCATCTGAGTAAATGGGGTTGTTTACTGCGAATGGTAGTAGGGTCGGGAAGTCGTCGGAATTGGTATTCAAACCATGCCTCAGAATCTTCAGTAGAAACAACGGGGCCGTTGGCTTTTTGGTGATTACTGCCCGCTGAAATTCGCGCGGATCGTTGCTATCCCCTGAGCACATGTACATTACCGTACTACTTGCAATTGCTTCCCGTCACAATCTCCACCCTCGGCGGCTGGCATCTAGAGGTGTTTTCCCTCGTGACCGAGGTGGGACGTTCGGTCGCCAACCGTGTCAACGAGCACTTCCTCAAGGTCACGAAAGCGGCTTTTTGCGTTGATGGTTGCTTCCAACGCGGCATGTCTGTTGACAGGATTCGCAGCTACTTTCTCGTAGCTATTTCATAGCGCGCCCATTGTCACCGTAGTGCTTTCTACGCCGCCATACTGCACAGGTAAATGGGGATTTCGCCCTATGTTCCACTAGCAGCAAACAAACCCCATGGGAGTGGCTACCCAAGTTAGGCCTCGTCTGCGATTGCTGTTTTCAGGAAACTTAAGTAAACCACCCGATTTGAATGCATTAAACTTCTTCTTGTTTTGAGTAAACCACCCATTTAACCCACATTAACCCCACATTTACTCCATTGGGTAACCCATACTAGCCGGCCATATCTTTCAAATATTAAATCACCCCACATGTACCCAAACGTTCCATTCAAGTAAACCACCCCACATTTACAGGAAAATTAAATATACAATCACATTTACCCAAACATTCTAGTAAATCACCCCATTTAACCCCACATTTGATAGAATTAGGCCTCGTCTGCGCTATTGCTTTCATCAGGAAAATTAAGTAAACCACCCCATTTCCCCTGTCTGAAGCACGCTGGCTCCCCCTGTTGCTCACGGTTAACTAACGACTGCATCTTTTGAAAATAAAGTTTGTGCCTGGAGAGGTAGTGCGGCCAAAGAGCAGTTCTGTCAGGGAATCCCCAAATAGCATTTCTTGAGATATATGACCATAACCCATTTCTGTCTGTAAGGGGTGGTCGTCCAACAATGTCACACGAGAGATTGATGACCCTTCAATCCATGTTTCATGCGTACATGTAACATACACAGCAGTGCTTATGGCGTAACTCTGCCAACTGATCGTGGCAGCAATGCCCGACAAGTTCAGTACAAAAGTGGGGTTGAAATTGAGGTGCGTTACTAATTAGGGATGCAGGACCGCTATGACAGACGGCTACGGCTACGGCTTTACAAAAGTGCCTGCAAATCTATATGTGTAAATGGGGGGTTAATTTACTGTGGTAGATAGGGTTGGTACAGTATCCAGTAAATTTGTACCGGAGCGTAGATATCGAAATCTATATTCCTGTACTGTCCTGTACTGTAAACTCAGTAGTACAGTACTGTACTACTACCGTGCTGTACAGTATATTACACAGTACTCCCGTACTGGTCGACTGTATTCGGCTAAAATCTAACTGTAGTGCAGCACTGAGCTTGGAGAGAGATGCACATTATCCAGACACAGAGCAATCGTTGCCAGAATGTTTGGAGTGATTTTGCATTATGGGGACATTACAGTTCGAACGAGATCGAAAGCCTGATAGATTGATTGGTAAACTAACGTGAGCTCGTACCTCTTGCAGCTGAAGCTGGGTTATCAGAGTCTTAAGAGGGTCAACGAACTCCCTGGGACTCCATCCTAAGAAAAAGGCAAAAAGTCACAATAAACCATTGATTCTCTCAGTCGTAAGCTTACATATGTGTAGAACACGGACTCACCGCGGCCATCTTTACTCTCAATGACAGCATGGATGGTTTTGGTACCCTCGCTATTGGTGAACCTGTTGATGAAAGCTTCAAAACCTGGATTCATAAATTCGTATTGAAGACCGCTTGTATGCGGCGCTGGCACTATACGTAATGGCCCAGGAGGGGCAAGCGGGGTCCGGCTGAAGGGACCATCAAATAGTGTGGCTACTGTATACCGTAGTGTACGCCGTACTGTAGGCACTGTAATTATTGACAACCCTAGTATCCGCGGGATATGGGACAGCTGTCCATGAAGGTTGCCGCCGCCGTGTTACTGTACAGTACACTGACCGGACGGAGTGTGACCGCTGAGGGTCAATAAATAACAGGCCGCGGAAGGCCAACGGAGGAATAGTGCACAGAGGCACGACAACGATCCGTTTTAATTCGTACCACTGCAACTATACTGTCTTTGCGCAACATCACACGCCGACTTCTTCCCCCTCGGGTTTGACACGCATGGGCCACTGGGCTCCTCTGCTCCACACCGGCTAGGGAAGATAGCCGCCTTCTTCTCCACAAGACGCGGCACTACCGCTGCCGTCGAATACGACCGCCTGGTCACTACCCTCTCCTCCCTCGTTCTCCAGCTGATGGCCCATGCCGTAGCTCGCCGTGCTTTGTCCCTCGCATCACCTGATGCGTGAGTGACCCTGCTTGGTTTAGTGAACATCTAATAAAAGCGTTTGTTTCTTTGTTGTACTGTATACTGACTGTACTGTAGATAACTTCATGGCTCTACAAGAGAACTTCATTTACTGACACAACTGCAATGTTCAAGATGGTATATTTTGCGCGACATAATTTCAGTGAATAGCTACAGGTACTCGAAATGATGAGTAAAATATTGTCGACAAACATCTCTATGAAAATTAACGGACGGCTATGATACAAGAGGGTTACCAAAATCCAAGGGAGGGGTTGAACCTGCTTGTTGGCGCAAGATAAAACGCAGCTGCTGAATTCATCTAACAGGTTAAATCATGATGATCTCTTCTGCAAAATCATGCAATACAGTTTCCTTATGTACACGTAGGTGGAAAACTTGGGCTTTTCCAGTCATTCGGAAGGAAAGCATCAGTATGAGCAGTAATGGGATATTACACCCTCTCATACGGTATGGCAACAACATCGTCGGAATTCGCGGGACGAACAGTACCTGGGAGTAACGTGCGACCGCCACGCTCTCGATAGACTATGGATCAATGGCCTATGTGCTGGCACCTAAAGTCCCTCTACTACTCATGGGAACAACATCTGCCGATTCGTTTGATGTGATATTGTACTCTCAATATCCCAGCAAGGCTGAACGCCGTTCCGCTGGCTTTCGATGGAGTTCTATAAATTGTTATCACTTCCCTAGAGACCTGGAATGGACTGACGGAATAGAGCGTGGTACGGATTGAGATTTGAACGGCAAAGATATTCCTAACCCTCCATTTGCGCCGATACCATGAAGAATAACGGATACTCACAGTTGTTCAAGCACTTCGAAAGCCGTTCGGGCAACAAAGGTCAACCTAATCTTCTCGACGTGATAACTGCTTGTCTCGAGGACATCCAGGACGAGATACCAGACATCGCTGACAAAGATACCATCATTCCAGCCATCGTCGGCTCTGCCCTTTCGTTTGTTGGAGCTTGGCACAACGGTAAGACGAGGAATGAAATTCTGGATGAAGGCCACTCATCTTTTTGGAACCGCCCCTATGTCCCCCTGCACCAAGTGTGGGAAAACGTAACCACCTCAAGCACGAAATGTTTTCATGATGTTACTGAATCAAAACTGAAACCCAAAGTTAATTATGGCAGCAAGATAGAGTTTGTGAAGGATCTACAATTGAACACACCGCGGGACGGTCCAGAAGAGGTGTGGTCGACCTCGCTTAATCCACTTTCCGGCAGGCGTCTAATATTGTCCTACGTCCATGATATTTCTCAGAAAGGCAAAGAAGTGTGGGTTGGAGGACGGCGATCAGTGAGACTTACACAGAAGGAAGCAAATCAAGTTGGAAGACCAGCGTTCATTGGTCATGAATATTCACGAGGCTTTACCGAAGTTTGGCACGATGGAATGAGATATCCAACCCCGGAGGAGATCGCGACAGTTACGGTGGTGTAGTCCCATACATGCAGCCAGGTGCGGCAGTATGGCACTTGGTTCCACGGATTCGTGACGGTCCGGGTTATCCCTCAACGGAAAGCCCTGTGTATGATCGGATTATATCATGCTTCATAGATTTGCGAAGTGGCAGGACCAAATTGAGGGGCCTTGAGAACGTCAACCTGCTTCCAGCAGAGGATAAACCATTCCGAGATCTATCCGGGGTTCGCCGTGTGTGGCCGATGGGTGAGGCGGTTTGCGGTATGCTGCGGGATGACCTATTGCTGTCGATTCAAGACATGGCCGGAGTCGCACTTACCTTCATGCACTACGAGAAGATAGTGCTGGAGCTTGAACAAGTGCTTGAAAACTTGGAATCTGATTCGAAAATAAGTAAGAAGAGCAAGATACCGTGTATTCCACGGATGAAGGACATGAAATGGCTCGATATATGTAAGAGTGGAGAAGGAGCCTCTATGATCCTGGACAAACCCTATCAGACGCGGGCCTCGATCCGAGAAATGGAGACTTATTCGTTTTGGCCTTCATCAGTTTTGGCAGAAAAGTAGGGCTGCTCAAGTTTTGGTACGCCCTTCTTAGTGCACGTGGGGAGGTAACAGATCTCCAGTCCTTACGACTCTTCGTGCTTGAAGATCTAGCTGTGGCCCCTGTATTCGACCTCACAGATAGGCCTAAGGTTTATTTTATGGTCGAAGCCGCTGCTATTAATCGACTCGAAAGGCACATCCCGTATGAGGAGTCGCTGAGACGCTTCTTAAGGTCTGGGATGAGAGGGGAGCTTTTGCTAGATGCGATCAACACTAGGAACGTGGAAACAACTATGGAAATCACTCGCCCGCAGATGGAAAGCCTTCTCGTCGACATTTTGTTTGCTGCAAGGAGGCAACCGGTGTGGAGGCGGCTGGCTACCAACACTCAACACATTGCACGATTCTTTAAATGCTCATGGCTCTCAGGAACACCAGGCGTGAGTTATGTTGGGCGACATACAACTTCGCAGGCGAAAGGGCTGTACATTGAGGCTGGAAAGGAATGGGCAAACAAAAGCCTTGAAGACATCGTTGAAACCGCGACCCATGGGAAGAAAAGAATGGTTGTTCTATGTACAGATTCCCATAGAATTTACAGAAAGATTGATGACGACTCGAAGACCAAGATAATAGTGTGCTCCATTTTCTATGTTAATGAAGATGAACACAACAAGGCTCTTGCCAGTTTCGGTGACAACAATTTCCGCGCCGAGGAACGACTTTACAGAGGTTACAGTACGAGACGAAATACACTTGGAAATCCAGTCGACTTTCAGGATTCGAGGACAGCGTTGTGCGCAGTGGATATGAAGGGCAACCAATTTGAGCTGAGTTCTCCAAATGATGTCTATCAGATTGTGGTGACTGAAAAGCTCGGAGGAAAGCATGCGCATCTTGTAGCAATCAGGAACACTTTGATTCGTAGAGACCGAGAACCTGTGGCTGTAAGTTGGATGGACGTTTTAGACCATATTAAGGGCGACAACAGGAACCAGTTGATGGTGATGCGACCGGACCAGATGAGCCCAGACGGGAACAGCATGGTTGACTACCATTTCGAGTATGATGCCTTTTGGACGGATGGTGATGGGATAGTACGAACAACGAAAACCGAGGAGAAATCTAGTTGTCGAGCTGAAGTAGCTGATATTATCTCTTCATTAAGGGAGAAAGAGTGGTGGTGATGTTGCTCAAGCTGCAAGTGATATCAGTGGACTTGACCATACCCCCTATGGAAGAATTTAGTTATGGCGAAGCTTAGCGCTTGAATACTAGAAAGGTAAAGGTGCGAAGAGGGATCTATCGCATCCCACCTTTCTATGTCATTCGATTTCCTCCCCTGTGACGAAATAAATGCGCCAATACAGTGGAGCCGTAAACCGGCAGCTTACATACGCCAACCGTCGAGGGTAGGTATTGTTACAGGCACAAATCTGCCTCTAACAGAATTTGCAAGAAAAGCTTGGTACTTCCTGTATTTTGCAGTACTCGTTGCCTTAAGGGATGTCAAGGGGTTAAAAATTAAATGTCTAAGAAAACCTACATACGGCATACGCGGGAATATTAAGTGACATGCATCAAGGGAGAAATTTTAGACTTTCTTGTAGCCTTTCTTGTTTCTTTTACGAAACGAAACCCCTGTTCTTTTATACTCCTTTCTTTTTTCTATACTCCTTTCTTTTTTCTTTTTATGCACAACTACCTCCCTCTTTGACATTGATTCTCTCCTTCTTCACGGCTTACTTGATTTTCTTCGACTCTAAACATATTTTTCTATAATCAAGATTTCTACGCGTAATTTTCCGCCAAAAATTATCATTTCAAAGGCGATTTAATGAATTACCACTGCAAGATTAATTTTCGCCTTTTTGATTCAGCAGATCTGCCAATCTGAGTCTGTTGAAGCTATATAAACCCGTCAGGTGTGGGCTAAAATTTATCCACAGCCTCCTAGAAACAAATAAATATCAATTATAACCCTTCGGAAACCAACATGCTTGGACTTCCCACTCGCGTCCTATTTCCGAATCACACCATCCTTGTCCCGTCACTGTCTCCCTCCTATTCCCTCCGGGCCCAATTGAACTAGAGAACTTACTCTTTCGACAAAAAAGAAAGCGTCTGACGGAATTTTTAGATCTTCAATTGGTAGATATCGAAGCGCAGGATGCAGTGGAGGGGACTCAGAAGAGGAAGACGATAAAGGAGAGGAATACTTTGAGGAGTGGGTGGCCCCGAAAATGGTTTATGGGATACAAGAAAAGGGGCGAGGACTAGTCCGAGCATTAAAAAGAGGAGGTCCAATTGTCCGAGAATGAAGAGGAGGATGTCGAACCGGGTCATATGGGAGAGAAAGCAATGAGTCAGATGAATAGATCTGGTTGGAGAGGCACTAGGTGAGCTAGATTCGCTACAGGATGGAGCAGACAACCGTGAGCAAATCACGGGTATGTGTAGGGGCTATATGGGTACTTATGATGTCTTAAAGGAGGTGTTAGGTTCTGATTAAGAGAGAAATATTGTGAGCAGTAAATTTGTTCAGTTTTTGTCAGGTATCTGGGTCTTCACTAAATTATCTTATTATGAATATAGATGAAAGAGTATAGGAATAAAGGGTAGAGAAAATAGCACAAATAGAAAACGATGAGTTCTGAAAGTCGTTTGGTGAGAATATACGATGCTTTGAAAAGGGCGCGTAACGATGGTCGTATTATTGACGATGATTGCAGCGCTATCAGTTCTACGAGTAATAGATGAGTGAAAAGGGTGTATTTTACCAAATCTAGTGACATAAACATTGCTTAAGCTCACCACCAGAATGAGTTAGGCGGTATACAAAAAGAAAAAGGCTCTAAACTGAACTTAGGCGTAAGGAGTCCATATAACGAAAGGCGGAAATGAAGAAAAGGGAGAAATGAAAGTTCGGAGGACCAATGGATCGAAAGTTGGATTCCGATGACAATATATTCAACTAACATTCAACAAATTGGAATTCTTCAGTCCCACAAATATATGGCATGGGGAAAAAAGTCCTGAATGCACCCGTAGGCTCGAGTGCATTCATGATGCGTGGAATCTCTGCAACCATCCATACAGGCTGTGATACAAATACAGGATGCACAAAGTTCCTTCTAGATTCTGCGGAAATTATTCGAGTTATACAAATTACGCTACCTCCTCCGGGTCATGCTACTTTCTTGCACTAAAAAGGTGCCATACTTCGACCTACTGGTGGAGCCTTCAGTGAAGACAGATACAGGAGGTGTTTTCGACTATGCAGTCGTCTGGAAGTTTAAACCCCCGTTCAAACCAATTAGGGTCAAAAAAACAATTCTCCGGACCATCCTTTCTGCAGCTAAAGACATCGCTGCAGCCGCATTTCTCGAGCTCTCGACACTTTCAAGCAAAAAAGCTATACGAGCACTTTCTTCCGTCTTTAGTGACATACTTGGCTTCTTATGTTGACATCAAGACGGTATTCACCCAATGAAGTTTATCTTGCCGCCCTGATGACAGGGTGACCTTCACTTATTTTTGCTCTAACCATCCATCCCACAAATCTCGGGCCTATAAGGTCCGAACAGCAGAGAACGAAGAGCTTCTGTTGGCTAATTGAAGCATACAGGGCTTTGGGGCCTAAATAAATCTCTCGGCAGCCAAGGAATGCGTCTACTGACTTTCTTCAGCAGGTTTGAAGACCATCATAAGAACCCGAAATTTCTCAATATAATTCAAAAATTTCTGTCAGACCCCATTTTTGGAAACTGAAACACTATGAAGAAGGAGAAGGTGTCCCCAAACCCTGAACCCCTACCGAGATCACCGCATCCACTGCACATGGGGCCCTCAGTGAATCTTCCGCCACAATGAGCAGGTCAATTTGCCGGGTAAAGATCTCAAATAAGCGTAAGGAATCCAGCTTTCGAACTCCAATCGCAAGCGAAACACAATACCAGACCAGATATAAGAGCATCTGGCGCTGCCGGTGACAAAGATTACTTTGATATCAATTTTTTGAAACAACTGGTGTCTCCATATCTCATAATGAGAACTTTCAACCCCCTTACGAGCTTTAGCGCAGACTGCACGGATAAGTTACGAAAATAAAAGGTGTTTATAGGAACATGATTATATCAGTTCCTATCTCCACGCCCGAACGTTGGAATCCAGATGCACTCTCTCACATCAAAGAGGTGGCCCAATCAGTGTACAGCCGGAACTTGGATCAAAATTACAGGCTATGGGATATTTTCCTTCTACGGCAAGCCGCGTGGACGGTCACCCTCAACACGCCCTCCATGACTAGACTTCAGCGAATTTTTATTATAGTTTCTGGCACATAGTTTGTGATAGGAGTAGTTCATACATAGTTTTGGGGACGGTAACGGGCAAATAAGTACGGGGGGTCAATGATATACAAGTGAGTATAGAAGGAACAAGGTCTACCACCTCTGCTCAGTGACTAGCATAAATGGAATGCTTCTTATGGCAAGATTTGAAATTCAGCTTAGAAACTTTTTGGGTCTGTACTTAAAGTTGGGTCCCAACTTGAATTCACTCTCGTAGAGGAAGCAGTTCAACCAGCCCGTATGAGCTTTTCAGCTTACAGTAAAGTCTCAAATTAACATACTAAGTACCATAAAAGGAATTAAAGGGATTCTTGTATAAGAGAAAGATTAAAAGATGATCTTATCAGGATAAATATCTAAATATTTTCCAAAAAATCCTCTTCTTCGAGACCAGAGCCAAAAAATTCCTCCACAATATTCATATTCCCGATGCAGTCCCTACAAGTTCTTTCGAACGGCTCAAATGATAGATGACCTTCTCGGACATATCGAGGTCCTTAAAACTCTCCTCAATACCGTCAACATGCGCTACATTAAAAGAGGACTCAGAAGTTACGGTTACACATTCATTCTCTCCTTCAACCTTTACAGCATCTCCGCTACGGTTTGAAACCAGTAGTTCCCATGGATCCACCCAGTTCTCCTCATCTTTGGATCCATCCACATCCGTGTCAGCCTCTCTCGCCTTCTCAGCCTCTTCTTTCCCCTCTGACTCATCTGTATCCTCCAAAAATTGACGACTGAACCACTCTCGAACGCGTTTCTGCTCCAATCTTGTGCAGTATTCCTTGCTGTCAGTTGGACCGTTGGCCATTAAGGCCAAACCTCTTATGGGACTGCGGAATCTGAATTATTTGGCGATAGTGAGGGACAGAAGGAAGTTGGCCGTTTTAAGGGCAAGGTCAGATGGCCAATGGAGTGGTTAATTGCAGTATTTTTCCTCAACAAGGTTGCCATCGACCCTTAAATAGGGTATTTTTTTGAAAATTTTCACATATTTGGGCAAAACAAAAGATGCACGGTAATGTTGCTGGTTTGAATTTTCATGTACTAAGGGAAATATTAAAAATACTGGACAAAATATCGAGAGCTGAATTTGGAGGACGAAGCAGATCAATAGTCGAAATATTTCTTTTCGAAAAGGCAGGGCAAAATCTGCAAACATTAAATAGAGCATGGGGTTGTACATTGAATTCGAATTCATAAATCAAACGTACTTTAGAAGTTATTTTCTTGAAAGAAAAAGTCGGACGATTGATTTGAAGAAGAAGAGGTCAAGGATGGCTGTCACCGTGAAGGGAACAGGAATTTGCGGAAAGGATCGGTTTCGTACTAGAGGTTGGAATGGAAATTCACAGGAATAATAAGTTTTGCACCAATAGCAATAAAACAACCCCATATGCACCGTTGTCAGGGAAGATAAATAGAAATATATAGTTGTTACCCAATTACAGCCTGCGATTTGGTACTCAAGCGGTCCTCTCCACTTACAGCAAGGTACGATGTGGAGGATACAGAATGCGTAACTAAACACTTAGCAAAAAGTTCGGGAAGGTGTCAGAATATTTTTTATAGATAAGAAGCCATCTATTCAGGGAAATTCACGACATTTTTGTGCAATACAGATTACTGATACACGTTCACGCTGTGAATGACGCTTGGGAACTACTAGAACGCAGCTTGGTATGATTTATCAACAGCAATAAAATTAAGATAGATCGCCGTGAAGGAGTCAGTAATCACCATCGCGAGTGAAAATATACTCAAAACACTACCTCATTGCTTGATATATCATAAAATCAATACCCCTGATTTATTTATCTTCTCCTTACATTTGATGGATGTCTAAAATCTTCATAGTATGCTGGTGCTTCGCAATAGTGATATAATAAAAAGGCTTGATGTTTGCCTTGTTATTATAGAAGGCAATTGTAAGTATAGATTGACTTTAAGTACATTCCGCCTCCGCGATACAAAACATACTCTAAACGGCTTTGTTCTTCTGGTGCGTAGCCGTAATTTAATAACGGTATGAGTTTCGCATGTGTTTCGCTGGAGTAGAACAATAAAGAAATGAGGGAAATGTGGACGGGTAACGACTTCAGTCGCCCTTTTAAACTTAGTATCACATCTTTTTCGCTCCTTTATTTTCTAAAGCTTAAATAATAAACTTTACGAATACTTCTTCACTACTAAACTTTAAGGAACGAATAGAAAGTTTGAAAGCTGATCACTAATTTCCTGCAGGCTGCCCTGTTTCGGAGATTAGATGAGCTTGTGACCAACATATTGCTCAAGAATATCTAGGAGGAAGTCAGTAACGTTTCCAGGGGTTAAACTTGTTATCTTCATGAAAAAGCTACTGAATCCTATTGCACAGAAACTCCATTGCAGTGCTCACTTAATATTTTCTTTATGATATTGCCATTGTTCCTCATTTTTGGCTGTTCAGTCGACTTCAGCATTTAAAAATAGCTCTGTCCTTCTTGAAGCTCTTCTTTGCTTTATTTAGATACTTTCAGTTTCCAGATCCGTCCCTGTGCGTCCATCTGTGCCTTCTGCAGAACTTTCTTAATATTAGAAGGCCTGATTTTACCATTGGACTGTACGTGTTTCTTTTTTATTCGTTTCTTAGCTGAAATTTTCATATTGCCATTTTTATATCCATTTGAGTAACTTGCATTTAATTCCAGTGCATTTTCCCTATTCTCCTCCCCAGCTTCAAAAAAACCATTCATGCATGTATTTGACCTTCTTTTGAAACAATAAATCCTTAAATATTTTCGAAAATCCCAATTATAAGATATAATATTCCGGAAGCTGCTCTACTTGATCATTAATATCTACAATTTTAAATGCAGAACTCAATCGCTTCGTATCTTCCAGGTCAAAACTTAAGATAGGCGTCAATTTGTTCGCAAAGGTATTTCTACAAGAATCTTGACTCTACGCGAAGAATGATAGCTTTCTATTACGCAAACTCATAATAAAGGGTCTCCTTTATGCATTATTCTGGACGACGGACATTGAAAGAACGAATCATCTACAGTTGACAAACATCGTAAATTGCTGTAAAAGGAGAACTTTGCTTCTATATTATAGTTTGAAACGTAGCAAACACAGGCCGATTATTCACGGTTATAAAATTCGATGTTGAGGGTATAGGAGTCGTTGTATTCTAGTTTGGTGAGGGTTCGAATGTGTAGTGAGGATCAGTACCCCCAATAAGAGTATGCCTCATCGAATGGGTTTCAGAAGCGACAAGATTAAATGAGGATACCTGGGGTGTTTTAATAAGAGAAACAATTTGTTAAAAACGTAACTACTCAAAGTTTGAGATGAGGTACCCTTTGATTTTCGCTCAATTTGCACAAATGGTGCATTTTATACGTAAAAGCGAAATTAGATGGAGTTATATACTGCGAAAAATATCTGTGAACATAACTCAAAAATTTTAAAACCCTGTGGCATTCATGAATGAAAAGTGTAAAAAATGTCATAAAAAAATTAGTTTTTTCCCCACGTACCATCAAATTTAGCATATCGAAAATGGAAGCATCAGGCACCCTAGGGCTTCTTACGGGACAATTGCACGACAGGACTGTCGTTTAAGTCAGGAGTGGTAATCAATAAAACGTCAGCAATTTTTCTTTTTACTCTGCTTTTAAGAGGATGCTACGACTGAAATCAAGGTACGTGAGTGGAAGAAGGTTCACTAAGAAAGTTCATATATGCGAAAAATACAAACGGTTCATTTTTTACGAGAACAAGTTTTCAACGTAAACAGTTGCTTCAAGAAACAAAGATTTTAGACTTATCTTTTCAAAAACGGTATATGGTCTTTTTTAGGCAATCTGTCAATTTGAATTGAAGAAGAAGGGCAACCAACATGTATATTCCATTGAAAAAAGTTGAAGTCTACCCTAAATTCATTCACCGTCATATGAATTGTAAAAGATTGAGTCCAGATTTGGTATGCAGCCCAGTGCTAAGCACTGATTGAGTCGTTCTGAAATGTGGGAGATCGTTTTGCAAATGCAAAGGACATCTAGTAACTAATTCACTAAAATGATTAATGGATTCAAGACTATTTATGCTTACTGAGGATATCAAAGCAAGTGGACATCTATTTCATTAATCTTCTTTGTTTTCGTCTATTGAACAAAAAAAATAATCGTGGTACCGCCTTTTGGAATTGGCAGCAACTCTTAAATTCTAGACAAGATATAATGCTTTGGCTTGATTATCTGTAACTGATCTCTGTGTAGACCAAAATAAGGTATCCGCCAAGTTTTTATGTTTTTAAAGAAAAATGGAATTCAGCAAGGGCTTGAAAGATACTATGAGAGTAATTATTGTTTTTTCTTCAATATAAATTCAAAATATTTAGGCAAATAAGGACAAGGAAGTTTTTTGCACACCTCTTTCACATGTGTGGCTCTCTAGAGTCCCTGCTCCACATGTTTTCTACATTTTCCTGAATTTAATAGCATGAAAGGAGAAACATTTTCAGGTAGGGCAGTTGGTTAGGTGCAAGAAATTATCTTTTTTGGAATACAAAAGAAAATATGATTTGAGAATAGCTATCGAGCACACACTAGACGATTTTTGCGCTACTGGAGAGAGGAAAAAATAGATAAAAGAAACTTCGAGACGAATTTTTCGGATGCGAGCGAAGAAAGATAACTACTAATTAATCTGAATTTTGTGATGCTTAAAAAATGACCACCAAATTATGACTGAATCTTTAGCAAGGAGCCACTACCACATCCATATCCTTGGTCTGTTTCTGAAACGCCCTCTACCTCTTCTATTTCTCTAGATTTGAATATATTGTCATCAGAATCCAATTTTACATTCATTGCGTCCTCAGAACGTTCATTCTTCCTTTTGTCATTTCCGCCTTTCGCTGTGTAGACTCCTTACGCCTGCGTTGATTTTAGAGCTTTAATCCTTTTATCTGCCACCTATTTCATTCTGATGCTGAATTTAAGCAATGATTATGTCAATGGATTGGGTAAAATACAGCCTTCTCACTCGTCTATTACTCGTAGAACTGACAGCGCTGCAATCTTCCTCAATAATACGACTATTGTTACGCGTCCTTTTCAAAGCATCCCATAGTGTCACCAAACGACTTTCAGAACTTATCGTTCTCGACTTCCGCTATTTTCTCTACCCGACAAGAATCCTCTCTGTCTTCTATATTAATGATAAAGTAAAGTGGTAACAATTTCTTCTTTCAAAGGAGTTTGAATATATAGTAACTGTTAATTTCTTAGTATCAGTCCTGTGGAGTGAAATTAAGAATTTCAAGAGGTTTTGAAACGTCTTTTTGAATACATTTGAGCATAAAAATTGACGGATGGTTTGTATCTTTTGGAATTTTACGCCAAGATAGTACCGATTCGGGGATCATATGTGTATTTATTTAGTATTTTTCTAACTCTGAAAAACTTTCAAATTGTGCGTCAGAGTTGAGCCCTCCAGATGAGGTCTTTTAAGATAGAGTAAAGAACAGAATGTACAAAACAAGCCAAAAAATACTACCGAAACGTTTAAATGTACAAGCTAAGTGCAGTGGAAACCGTCCGTGTCCCAAGGATGTTCAGTATCGCTCCACAGGAGGGAAATAGAGAGCTTTTCTGTAGGTAGAAGTGGTGATGTGACCTTTTCGAAACGATAAATTGAGTACTCAATAAAAAAATAAATAAAAAATAAAAACACAATTTGAAATTAGAAGTAGTAATATTTTACGAAGAGTCCGTTTAAATGAGTGTTTCATTAAACGAAAGCATTTGAAATAGAATCTTACAGAGGAAGCAGAACATAATCAAATATTTCGTAGTCGCGTATATTTACTGTGTGACTGAGCGAAAGATTACGCACAAGAGGACTCCCGGAAATCACTGGGAACGTCAATCTTGACTAAAATTAGACAAGATCGTATCATTTTGTACGTAATCAGAACCATTATGTATCCAGACTGTTTTCAAACTTGGTTACTGATTGGTATTTAAAAAGGGAGGGCAATTTTTCGCAATTGAGGCGCGTGATTCCAAATTTTAGATTTTTGCCATGCTTTTTTGGTCAACTGTGCCACTTAATGTGATATGGTTGTGTATTTCTCCCTTTATATTTTCGCCTATGCCCCATTTTTGAAATAGTTGGCAATTTTCGAACGATTCAAAATGTAGGACACATACGGTAGAGCCCTCTGTAAAAGGGACGTTTAAAAATGAAGAAGTCGAAAAGGTTTGTAAATGCAGACTAATAAGTGAGAAAATAGTAAATCGGTGAACAATCTACAGTTTAAAGATGATCAAACATTGGTCTGATATACTCAATAATGCATTACTGCCCGAAATTTTATGACTCACCTTTATCTCATTGTGCCATACTAGAAAGCAAAATGCTGCTCTTATGATATACTGAATTTTTAAACACATATGGTGCCTCTTCACTGAGCTAGATGCAGATCGGAGTGATTCTAATCAATTCTCTGCCGTAAAGTACTCACGCTGCCGCTTTGTAATCTCCCTCCCAAGTATACCTCATCTATCAACAAAATGCCACCCCCAAAGTACCAAATAATGATCAAACAAAAGTTCTTACCAATGGCTTATTCCTGTGAGATAGAACGACCTGTATTCTTTTCTGATGTCGCCGTTTAGCGAGTATGATAGCTAAATTGAAGAAAAGTCCAGGAGAGCTCACGGACGAGGAAACTTATTACTATTTCCTGTTGTTGGAAATTATCTACGAGCCATTCATGACAAAACATATGGAGGGCTGTACAGTATTTTGTATTAGCATCTCTTCGATCCCCTTGAAAAGACAGACTGTGCGCATTGCATTTCGAAGTTTACGAAGAATATTACACAAGTAAAAACGTTCAGTACCCACTTTCTCTTTGAGAAAATTTCATTATAACAGCCCCTTTCGAAGTTCATAGAAGAAATAAACAAAGTTTCTGGTCATTCAGACACTGAAACACAGATGTTAGGGTGGTATTGGCTTGAGATTCTTCTGACGTCTTAGAGTTACTCTCTCTATGGGGTTGAAAACAAGGCCGGTTCTGAAGGTTCGAAGGTGCCATCCGTGAATCGAAAGCTAGAGACGAAGAATGATTAAGGTTGAAGTTGTTCTTCAAGTAAAATAAATACGAAAGAATTAAGCCAGCGATAAAGTTTATAAGAGTCAGTCTTCGACGAGGTCAGTAACTCCGTCGATTCCAAGCGGGTGATTTCACTTGTGTATATACGCTAAATTACATAAAATACAAGGAAAGGTCGCAGCATGAAACGAATAAAACAGAAGAAACAAAAGAAAATGAAAAGCTTGATACCGATGGAAGAACACATTCAAGAGAACAAATCCGGGCAAATGGAACTGAAAGTAGCCAAAGATGTCTCGTTTGGGAGTAAATATGTCCTTTTTAAGTGTTTGATGCAAGATTATCTATAGTTTAGATGAAGACGGGTGCCAGAAGTGATGGTGCAGCTTTTTGAGTTCTGATTTCATAAATGCTGTTGAATAGAGAGCATACGCACAAAGAATTCAGAAATAAAACTGCCAAAATTCAGCAATGGAATTACAGTCTGTAATTCAATTGCAGAATTCTGGAATGAAGTCGTGAGGTAAATTGCTGAAATGTGACCAGTTAGTGAAGACCCGTGAGAAATGGTTGTGAGGAATAAACATGGTGCATTCCCATTTGTCCATGCGTAAACACGTTTTCAAACAGAAAATAATTTCAGAAATACTTTTCAGAAATTTATCATACTACGTCATTCTGAAGACCCTTCAGAATTCTGTTTTTGCGTAAGCTCACTAATAGCTGTGACTTGTGAGATACATGGGGAAAGTTTTGGGTTATTTTAATGCATGGAAGATATGGTTGGTTTTATCCACGCCGCTAGTGCGTTTTGCCGGATACATGTGCTTATTACGATGTCTGGTGATCATAATTCAAACATTTAGTTTGCTATAAAACATATTTTCAACATTATCGACCACCAGTTTGTACTAATCGAGATCTTATAGGCCTATCAACATCGGGAAGTCAGGTTTGATGACGTAGAAGGCTATCCGTACAAAGGATACATCAGTTGTTGGTATACGGATGTCCATTTGGCCTAGGCAGAGAAAAGCTCCTTCACCGAAGTGGAATTTGAAGTCCGATGGTTTGAGCTTTAGGCGATGCTACAAATGACGTCATAGTGCTTTGGCTTGAGGGAAACTAACGAATATTTTTGCCCTTCTATGTCCAAGCATGCACCATGGAAGTCGTGTGATTTTGAGGTGTTACAGATAAGTTCCCGGGAGTTATGGTAGATGTGTTTAACAATTCGGTGACCAAAATTTACTCTTAGTTTTTTACGGCGTATGCGGCAGCCTGTAATACGTACGACCTGCGATGATAAATATTTTTAATTGCTGTTTGGTTTTATTTGAATGGGTATGGTTGCTTATTAAGCACATGTCCCTAGACAAAAAAACTGCTTTTGAATCCGACAATGACTGTTGCTTTGCTTGTTGCTGGTTGTGTCTGTGATGTAAAAACTTTTTTGATGGTCCTCGATGTCGTATTCAGAGTTGGATGTGATCGCTGTATTGATAATCGCCGAGTTGTTATATGCCATTTTTGTCTTTGATGGTGTTGGGTTGGCTTTCTGCTTCTTTATGCGATTCGGAACTTTGGAGTTGGATATTTATGGAAAGTAGAGATCGTTGAAGTTGGGATTGGTGTCTGGATTCTAAATCGGAATATCAAAAAGAGGTTCAGAGAGGAGTTAATATGTGCAGATAGATCCGATATGAGACAATTAGGGATGTGGATTTTTTTCTCTGTTTTGTTTTGAAGGAGGTAATTGATACTGCCAGCATTAAACGATATGAATCTCTATCGTTGCGGTATTTTTGTTCGCTATGCCTTGTACTTACGCAATTGAAGCATGTTTGTCTCCACTTTTCGTAGCGAGGGTGTTTACGTCTTGTTGCTCGCAGGTCTCGTCCGTACCGTGCCTGACCTCGGAAACACTCAGATGACTCGAATATAATGGGATATAACTGTGGGTTTGCCGGGGTTTGACAGTGTACATACTATGAATGACGGTTTCTTCCTTGCAGTTGATCCCGGTTTCGATTATTTTGCTCAGATGTAATGGGTTCATAGAAGAAGGGATTTTATTTATTGCGGTTGAGGGAGATAATTGGACCATCTTCCATTTCTCATGTGTATGGACCTGAACAAGTACATACTTGAGCTGGTAAGAATCGTCATTATGGCAATTGGTACATTGGGGAACAAGTGATTCGATTCTGTTCACAAGGTCCTGGATTGACTGTGCTTCTGTTTTCTTGTTGCTTTCGAAGTCTGTTGTTTTTATGTTTTCGAGTTGGTCCTCGATGGTGTGTATACGGTTTTTGGTCTGCTATTTTGCGCGGAGATTGTGAACGATTTCCTTGCCAGTCATTGATTTTAGTCATTTGTTGAAATTATTGTTGGAGTGCATTTACTTTGAACATGATGTGTACTGATCGAACCTTTTGAACGCCATTGACGTCTTTAATACAACAAAAATGATCGTATTATGTCATATTTAGCTGGAGGTTTTCATTTGGATATATAACGTGCTTTAATGTCTCCGCCTTTTAACATCCATTGATTTTTGCCCGGGCAGTTTGTTGAGTTTGGGGGCCTGCATGATTTTCCGGTTCAAAATTCAATCGATGTTCTATGATCGCCTTTTCCTGTGGAGCATCGTTGCGTGAGCCGGGATTTTTTTTCTTGGCGATTTATAATAAGTCCATGGTGTTGTATAAGATTCACATCGCTACATGCCTCATATATTGCCCATGCTTGGTTGAGATCGAGCTTTAATTCATCTTTAGGCGAGATTGACGCAATAAATGGAACACGGACCAGATTTCGCTGGAAAAAGAAATCGGTAATAGCGACTTGACGGTCGTCTGGAAACGTTTAAATGGTTGCAAACTTAGTTGCGTTACTGATAAACTCCAGACTGCTGAAAATTGTTAAATAGAAAACTCTGTTTGGATAAAAGTGCAAAGTTCATCACCTCGGAGATTGCCATTTGTTTTGTCAAAAATTGAAAAGAAATTTGTCAGGAGGTTTTGTTCTGGTTCCATTGGCATCGCCTTGTTCCCGTCCAAGGTTCGAGGAACTTTCTGATTTTCCGATAGACTGGTGTGCTATTATCCTCAGCCATGTATTTCGGGGAGATTGATGCGAAGCTTTGATTTATCGAGGTATTGGGGAGAATTAGGTACGTTGTGACTGATAGGTATGGGTATGGTTTTTTAGTTGATATGTAGTGATTTGTGGGGGAAAGGTAGATTATTTTGTGCCTAAAGTTGCTTTATAAATTTTGTTATTAGTTGGTTATTCTACGTGCCTCTTTGTATACTGTCGGCAGTCTCGTTTATTGATCCAGGCCAGGCCTTCGATTGAAGTATGGTGATGTTCTTGCAATTTTTTTGATTCTTCGGTAAACTTCTGGGTGGAATTGGACTCTAGCGTCGTCGCAAAGGTATAAATTAAGTGCTGCCGACTTGTTATCGTAATTTTGGTGGTGCAGACGATTTGAATTTTTCTCACCTTCACTGCAAAGGCAGTTTGCTCAGTGCAATTTCGTGTTGATGAATAGGTTAAACCTTCACATCTAACCGTATTCCGGAATATCATTAAATAGTACTACTTAACACGTACAGTTTCAAAAGACAAAAGATAGAGCTTTCCGATGAGTTAACATAAGTTTTCTAGTCCGGATTTCTAGTCGAAAGCTAGACTATTTGGAGAGCGGCAAAGTCAGGAGCTCATGAAGTAGAGTTGAACACGTCCGCTTGTTCACATTCGTTTAACGATTTTCCGCCGAAAACATAAAGATTCAATTCAATTAAGGGTAATGTACCAGATATATTGTAGGTGATGAGGGAACATTACACTGTCAATCGAGCTAAATATTGTACGTTATTGCTGTGAACTGACAGTTGCTACGTTAATAAACCGTTTCCGGAACGTGGTCATGCATAAAATACACACAAATATTCCACATGTCCTTCTGAAGCTCATCGCTTCAAGTGTTTCCCCTGTATTTTCTGTGTCTATTTTTCTATACTGGGATGTTTTATTATCTTGTTTTCGGTATTTCGTGTCATGCTTCTTTATGTTTTGTGATTAAGTGTTAAGTTACATGTGTGTGTGTACCGGTGCGTGCATGGATAGAGGTGACCCCCTCCCCCTACGCCAACTCCACCCTACTGTTATTCCAGTTCACGGTCAAAGATGATTGCCTGCGATTTTGTGTGTTAAACCACCATTGCACCTCCTAAAGTGTACAAAAGGTCCTATATCACGTATAAAACCCTGTTTTGGTGTAAAATTGCAGATATGTGCTTGTTTTTATGACTACACCAGGGTTTGTATTTCTTCACAAGTTCCAATAACCCCTCTATCCTGTTGTTGAAGAACTATTTGGGCTGTTTAAGGGTGAAGATTTTATTATTAGCGTGTCATCTCAGATTAGGATTATGCCTAATGATTTCTGCTCGGTATTTGACAGCTTTTTAGAAGCCACAGAAAGTACTGACGCTCTATCTAATTCTGATTTTGAGTAAAGTATATTCTTCTCCTTGCGAGTTAAAGGTCAAGTTTTATGGGACATCTGCGTACCGGGGTCCTAGCACAGATAATATCAAACAGCTTTAATAAGAATATATACATGTAGAGATAGGAAGTAGTGGAAAATACTACCAGATTCATTGACTGTTCGCAAAAAGCTCAGAAAGAATATAGTTTCCCGGGAAATGGGTTCTCGCTGTAACATACCGTTCAGATAGAAGCAGAATACGGTTGCACCTTGCTTGATAAAGGGATTTACATATTAAATTTTATACTTCTTTACAGTACTGAACAGAGGAAACGGTGGATTACTGCTATGTAGCTTCAGCAGAAGTTTCGGGAGCTGCCGGAGATGAGGTATTTGGTTCAAATAGATTATAGAGCCATCCTGTATCTAAATCGGATGCGGTTTTTTTGGAACTGCTATAGAGATTTGTGGGACAGATTCTCAGGGAAATCTCACATAAACCCAGCGCTTGATTTTTCATTTGCCTAGGATATTATAGGTAAATACATCGAATGGATTTATATCCACTCAGCTCTGGACGTCTGTGTAGTTTGACTAAATAAGGGATCTTTCTCCCGTTTTGGGGCCTTCCCACTCTCAAGATAAATTATAGATCCCTTTTTCAACAGAGTGCTCGTCTCTACTGTCTATCGGAGCATTGTACCCAAATGAAAACAAATTTACTCATATAAGAACAAAGCTTAAGGCTAATTATTTATGTAATCTTTTGCGGTAAGCTATACCTCTTGCAGTACTGAAGCTCGAATAAACAATTTGTAGGTAATTTACACGCAAATTAATGGTATAAACACCTTCTTTCCTCCCAATAACCTTTTATCTTACTGTTAAAATGCCACATTTTACCTTTTTAGAACTTTTAGGTAGATAATATAGCCGCAGGTGTGCAAATTGGGACTATTAAGCACTTAATTACCGTAGCGATTTGATTCAAGGGTATCTTTTTTGGGAATCTTTACGTTCCCAAAAAATCTTTTTAATCGCTACAGTTGCTGTAAATAATAGTGCGATAAAGCGTTTTGTCCCCATAGGAGGTCAGTGCTATCGCAGATAAACACTAGAGGTTAGAATAACCTGAAAAGCTTCTAATATGGAACTAAACGCCGAGGCGCAGTGAACCTTCTTAGTCAAGTAGAATAGAAGCATAAAGATCAAGAATTGCAGCTGGTCTTTGAAAATATGTTTCGCAGAAGGAGCTGATCTTTATAAAACTCCTATCACAAATTGCACATACGCACCATATGTATCAGCTCCTAAGGTTTTTGAAGATTGCGGAAACTATGGAGACAGAGGAAAATCACGGAACTCCTAAGGCAATGCCAGAAATTTACGGTCAGGTACTTTTATCTCCAACAATTTTGCAAGAAATTTATTGTGGTATGTAGTCGAAAGCTCCTACAAAGTCTCCTTGTACCCCAAGCCATAAAAGATGGTTAGAGGGGTTTTCTCCTCTCGAGATCGTTAACAATGGAAAATTGCCATCAAAGAAGCATTCGGGTTGAACCCCGGAAATTTCTTGCTGAAATCTGAGACTTTTCCCCGCGATAATATTCACATGAAGTCACGGGGAATGTGATGAATTTTAGGGGTAGATGTAGCGTTACAAGTAAAAAGGCCTAGTTTGGCCAATCCTCGTAAACGGAGTGAAGAATTGTAGAGCAAGTAGCCTCTAAATACGAAGCCCAACAGAAGCGATAATTAATCTGGTAATTATATTTTCTGATTTACTGAATACATAGATCTGTGACTCCAAATTCCGACGAAAAAATCATAGGAATTTTGGCGAGTTCGAGACTAACTTTGCAGATATATGCTTACAATTTTGTGACTGTTAAGGGCTTAATCCGCCACAGAAGCTTTATAGATCCGCAAATTGATTTCACAATATAAAAAGAGCATAAAATGGTAGAAATTTAAGAAAGCAGCCGATAAGACAAAACAGGAGGAAGATGTTCTGTGTATGTTTGTTCCTTCGCCATTTGTACGAAAATACCATCATTTATGATGTCATAAATGGTTTTTTAAAACTTCTAAGCGCTGTTTTTGATGTAAAAATCTGCATAATAAGCTTTCACATTCTTTTCACCCCAAAACGTGAATAAGCTCTCATTTTATTCCTTGAGAGAGAATAATGTCAAATTTGGATGTTCAATGTATCTTTTTAGCAGAATCTGGACTCATAACTTCACGTTCCAAGTTCTAATTGGTGTACATGGAATTGGAGGCTGAACTGAAGTTCAGAAAGGAATAATAGCCTGCATTGGTTCGTGTAAATACAATTGACAAGAAGAACCCACGCCGCTACGAGGTCTTTGGGACCTAAAAATTCGCGTAAATTCCCTTAATGCGTAGTGTAAAACACTTCGGGGTATTTTGTAGACTGAGAGCGAAGCTGTGCGAACAAAAATTTCCTAGAGACCACTGATTTTCGAGTTTCTGAGATTGTAACCGTACATTCAGGGAATGTAAGAAACAATCTGGTGCTTCTGTAAATGGCGCAAGGAAGTTAAGATATCCCATAAAACAGTTTAGTAATCCTGGCATAACCTGGTGCCTTTCGATCTTGTAAGCAGTTTTATGGTTTAACACTGGGAGATGGATTTAGTGATAGCGAACCATCCGCTCTTGGTGGCCTTCAAATATTTCAAGCGGAACAGTGTAAAGGATTGTAATCCAGCGATTCGGATGGTTCTAATTCGGTCAAAAGTTTTCCCGAGATCAGCTCGGAGGCAAAAGCGAATACTCGTAAGATTTCCTTGATAATTTTATAATATGATGCCCCTAACTCGTTCCGCTTGACGCTGCTTGCGTCCATTCAGAGACAAACAATATCTTTATCGGTAAATAAATTTCAGGATCATACCATATCATCTTCCCAATATATCCTACGGAGCTCTTAAGCTGACGTAAGTTGACAAGCAAGTATGGAGAATTTAATCGCAAACTATTTTTAGAAGCATCCCGATTTTCTCTTTGGAGCGGGACCAAAGAGGTCTAATTAGTTTTTGTTCTGAAAGGTAAATGGTACATCACGGTGTGGTTGCGCTAGGGATAATGGGACGAGGCCTAATTTGCGTTTCTACTGATATACCCGGAGAACAGTGGTTGTCTGGAACCAATTTGCTGTGGCATAGGGATTCGCCCAAAACTCCTTCCAAGAGAGGACTGGCGTTGTTCTGGATGACTCTGGCCGCGTGAAGAGCGAGCAGTGTGTGGCGTGTCTTAGCAATCGGAACAGCTGCAGCAATGCCAGTCGCAATAAATAGTTGATATTCCCGAAAAGCGTCAGCGTCTAGAAACCCGCCCATCAACCCTCGCAAGTACAGCGGTGTCGAATGCCGCAGCCCTGCTAAGAGTGGAATGAGGGGAAACTAGACGTAAGAGGTACTTAATCCGACATACGCCAAAGCAGGTCCGCAGTAGGTGGAGAGCTACCTGAATATCTTCCAGGAGTATTAGGGATTTCAAGAGAGGCTCCCGAGGCGACGTTTTTTAAGAATTCGCACTCCTTGAATAGATCCGACCCATTGGGGACGCGGAGCGCTCTTGTTCCGTCATTAGTACTGGCGAAGCTCTTACGGGAGAGACTGCTGAACAGCTGGGGGAGGGGGGCAGTTGGCCTCCAGACGGCGCACTTCCTCTTGCGGAGGTGTAAACCCATGCCGCGTGCCTCCAGGGAGGTGATGAAAAGTAGTGCCGTTCGAATGGTTTCATGGGTACCAACTACTGTATGCACCCATTGTCCAAGTACCACAGCTGTAGCAGTAGTGGACTGCATGTGGTGTCGCCCACATTTTCGCGAGTGCTAATGTTGTTGGTTTTCCTGCGAAATGGTCCTGTGAAAATTTTCCTGCTTGTTGATCAACAACTGTCACCGACTGCCTAGTTGGTGGACACGCTCCGTAATTTGCAATGTAGATCCTGAGTCCTTGGAGTCTATCGCGGGAGTACACATCGTATAAGCAATGAGGAAATATCCTCCCACTCAACTACAGCGCTTGCGCGGCGTCAGATTATATTCGGCTCGTGATCCGACCGCCGCTGCAAAGAGCTCTGAGGACAGAGCGGAGGCGTTGGCTCAAGTTGCCTCCCCGCACTTCGGTAATTTTACTGCACCTGTAGCAATCAGCATCCCTCCTGCGTACATGTTGTTTTAAATTGTCCATCTTCAGCGCCTGTCGCCCGCGTCATATGAAAAAGCTTTACCGCGAGGCCAGGATCGCGGCATCGACTCACCTTCAGTACTTCTGCGCCGGTCGATATGTTTTGGAAAGACGGTTGGCACTCAACTGTAGGCGAACGGCTGAACAGACAGAGTCCCTGTGGTCTGCAAAGCATTTCACATGCGCGATTGTTTCGCGTCCAAAAGCATCAAACTCGACATCTCCTTAACGACCTGAGGGGTAACCCTTTCCTCAAATTCGATGAAGCGGCCTATAATGCTAACATACTTGGTGCTAGGGATTCGCAAGTTCTCGTATTCCACAGTGAAGCCGAATGCTCGACAAATACCTGCAATCCACCTGTAGTATTGCTCATACTTACCCGTCCCAAACACAGCGCGAACACCAAGGGTCCGCCGCGTTCGCCCAAACGATACTTTCTTCCCGTCAAAGTCAAAGAAACAGCACGGCAATACGAAAAACCGCGGATACGCCTTTCGAAGCTCCCGGTCAGACCGGCCGTCTGCCAAAGTCTCACCACTAACTTCGCACACTGCGCGAGAATTCTTTTCCAATTGACTACGAGAGGCCATCACTGGAATCCATGGTGAAAGTTCATCACTATGGTTACCCAAAATCCAGTCGAATTTTGAGCAGTCGTACGTCAGCGGGTCTATCTCTTCATTTCGAAGTGAGGCTCGGACCTTTTCTGGGTACTGATCCCATATGTTTCTTTTCTGCATATCCACACCGATTCCATCGTGGCCTTCACTGATAAGTAAATACACCAAAAATCCGTTCCCACAACCGCAGTCTATAAATGTTTGCTTGCTCTGAAGATCTTCTTCCCTGCGCTCCTTTTCCCACAGGGCACATAAGTAGGCAGCGATACTTAGTTCTTCATATACGAACTTAACCGGATCTGTACACTCCGTCCATCTTTCCACCCAAAAATTGTATTTGACCTTCATTGCATCATACTTACGACGATACTCGACCTCAGCCAAAAGGTTATCATGGGCAACCCTTTTCACATAGGTACTCCGTCCGATGACCGGATCGTACCAATCGGCCCTCTTTCTCAACACTGTGAGCAACTTGTTCGCGGTCCTGGCCGAATGGCGTTTCAAAGTCTCAAAATCCCTTGGGCTTTTCGCATCCTCACCCAACGGAATTACTGCATACCGCAACACACCCCCTCACCTGAACGTTCATACGTAAACCTATAACATTTCACTTTGGGGTACTGAAATGGCCAATACTGCAAAGCCCGTTCGTTACCCGGTCCACGCACGCTCTCAGGGATCACCAATCCAAAAACGGCGACATGCCTCTCCACACCTGTTTCGTAACTCAAAAACTGCGCCGTCCACTCGTCGGCTTTGTATGTCGCTTCTGTGCCATCGTGCCCACCTCCGATCGGTGCTGGTGTTTTGCGTGACAAAGAGCGAATGGCATTGTATCGAGTTCCCGGCTTTGGTGACAACGCTGTGCGTTGCTTCCGATCGGGTTGTGTTTCGTGGTTTGTAGGAGGTGGGGAATCTTCAGGGAGATCGCCTGTGACAACGGTTTCGTCTTCGGTTAGAGTGATGTCGTAGATGGTGCGGTTCCAATGGCGATCGCAGGTGAAACTCTTGATGACGTACCAAAATGCGTCTGACGTCACCCTTGTGTTGATGGAGCCTAGCTCAACCCAGCCAGCATTTTCATTGAGTGGAGCTGTCGGGTGTGCCGTAAGGTGGCTTGAGCCAGGAGGAAGACGCAACTGACTAACGAGTTGCTCCCCGGTTGATTGCAATCGGATGGTAGTTGAAGTTCCGCCCGGCATTTGCGTGGATTTGGAGCAAAGCAATTGGGGCCGGAATGCGGAACACCGATGTTGGCGGTACGGCAATTGCTTGGTACATTTATTTATGCAGAATCGCACAATACAGTTTATGAAAGCGTTCGTGAGTTAGCTGTACAGGTACTGTACTGTACTGTACTGGACGATAAAATTTTGAGCGGGTAGCATTGATCATTTACTTTGCAAGTTAGCTACAGCCTATCTTTCACTGCAAGCCTTGACATTTTCCACTGGAAACACAACGCTAACGTGGATCTCATCCTCCCCGTCGGCCACGGAAACGCATTCTGCACGAAAAGCCCCGCAGAGTTCAAGTTGGAGGTGCAGCCAGAGGTTTGGCTACCTTCTGCTCTGAGTTTTTGTAGTAATTTGACCACTCACCACCGCCCTTCGCGTAGTAATCCATTGGGTATTGCTCCTTCCACTCGACCTTTCCCAGCGCCACGAACGCTTCGTACGGATTGAGCAGAGGTCTATCCCCATAGCCTGTTCCCCAATCAATGCTTAATCTTGGACATGCGATTTGAACCCATGCCTCGATGCCACTTTTCTCCATCCTCTGAATCTTTGCCGGTGTAATTTCTGACAACAACACCACGACCATACTCTTCCCCCGTTCCCTTGCAGTGTTCACGAGCCGTTTCAGAATATTGGGAGATCCCTGCCTACCCAAAGTCCCTAATACGATTCCGAAATTTGTTGCACTCTTGGCCTCTACAACGGCAGAATGCCTTATCTGTCGCATTTCGCCGTGCCCGTATTTCTCCTCGGTTAATGTCTTTGAGTAGGGATCGTAACGGTACGCGCGAACCTCAGGATTTGCAATCATGACGCTTTCTAAATGGAATCGACCATCACCCACATATACCAACACCTCTGTATCCTTTGGCAAGGTAGGCGCCGTGCAACCCAAGAGTTCGCCTGGCGACAAAGGCTTCCTTTGCGGAATAAACGCGCTTTCAAACTCTTCCAGCAGATCGGATCTCACCTGCTGCAAGGTATCAACAAACTGAATTGTCGCAAGCAAGGCCAATCGGGTGCTTTTCTCAAAGTTTCGACGCACGATAGCAAGCAGATGCGTAGCATCAAACGCAATATGGACAAACACGTACAGCATGGGAATAACACATTGCGTGACAGGAACAAGACAGCTATGTCCATAATGCACAAGCAAATCACACCCCAAAGCTGCCGCCGATAAATCATCCACACAACACGCACCGTATGTCACATCACCCAACACCACAGTATCCTCACAAGACGTATGCCGGCACAGAATATCCGAAATGGTAGTAGCATACATAAGCAACCCCTCCGGCATTTGCAACGCCACACGCCGCACCTGAAACTCGCGCATACGGTGCACGGTCTTGTGGATTTCGAATGAGTAATTGGACGGCAGTGCCGCGATGTCAGCATTCAGTGCGTCGTCTTGAAGAAGGGACATCGGGACTGGCGTCGGGCGGCGTGGACGGCGCGACGCATGCGGTTGCACAGACGCGGCTTCGTTGGTGCGTGTGGGGATGGCTGCATGCTTTGATGAGGCACGAAGGCCGTTTCCGGCTAGGCGCCCCGTGCGTTGAGGAGGTAGCGCGTGAGTCTCGGGAAGGGGAAGCGGCATGGTGCTTGATTGAGTGGACGGCGGCTGTTGGTGGGATCGACTGCAGCAAAGGGCTTAAGTCAGATCGTCATGACTTTCTAACTGTACGTGGTACTCATAGTTGTACTGTACTGTACAGTGTCATGTACACTACTGTACTGTACAGTACAGTAGTGTACATGTCGCATTGATAACAGGGGGAAATTGTTGGCTAATTTCAGTGTATACGCTAAATTTTTTCTGCAATAATTTCAGATTTTAAAAAATTCCAGCAGTGCACTGATGAAACTTTACTTCATCGAGTATCTATCGTGTACACTGCAGGACTGACTATACGGCTAAGAACTAACCGGATGTTCCACGTCAGGCAAGTGCAGTGGGGCTCGCGACAGAATCGCCATTGCAATAGAAGACCACAGTGTGCAACTAATGCGCTGATAAATACGTTTGCGGATCACTGCTGTGGTTGTGTTGAACTTCTCTGCGGTGCGCGGGATGAAGTCTTCGATGAACAGAATAGAGGCGGGGGATGGGGCACCCAAGGAGTCGAAAGCCAGGGGCTGAAACTTGAAGTTCGGTTCCTGGAGGGTGTTGTGCGAAGGGGGCGGGATGCGGCGTACCAGTTTGCGCTCCAGGTCTGTGACTTTGTCTCGATGGGCAATGTCGGCGGCGCCGCCGGCCATTTGGGTGGCCCTTGTGCGCACACCTTGTTTGAACGGCGAGACAATGGTTAGGTCGCAGGCTATGGGGCGGACCTGTTGGCCAGTGGGCAGGGGGGGTTGTATGAGAATGTCCGCAGGGCGGATATTCGTTCCCGGGACAAGGAGCGGGACTTCGTATTGGCAGTCCAGGCCCGCGGCGCGAGCAACGTGGTAGGCGAAAACGTTGCGCAGCGAGTTGTGGCGGTGCGGGCGGCCGAAGCCGGCAGGGCAGAGGTCAGCCGCGTGGTCCCCGAGTGCGTCCTGTACTGTACAGTATTTCTGTAACATTTAATTACTCCTATTTACATACGCCAAGTAGTTTACCACCAAAATCTTTGCAGAATCAGTCCAGACCAAAACCGACTGCAACCAATAATGCCCCTTGGCCTTCTTCGCGACCACACACCTTCGGCTGTCACCGAGCGACTCCAGCGATGGGCATCCATAGCCCCCATCATCATCAAGCGCCTTTAATCAGACAAGAAGGCCCCAACAGCAGAAAAACACCTGTGAACAATCCTTCGGGGGTTGATACGGAGCAGTGAGAAGAGGCAGTCCAGCGACAGACATCGGGGACTGCTTCTATTTCATATGCATCGTTTGCGATGAACTTTGACCAACTGACAGACTATGCGTATATTTCTCTTTGTAGATTCAATTGCTCCGACATCATGCGAGTGATGCCCGTCATCGCGTGTCCGAGTGCGGCGACGAACAGATACCCAGCAAAACCCCTTTTTCCAATGTGAGTTTTACTTCACCGCATGGCTTTTCCAGCACGTTGGACAGATGTAGAGCTGCTTTTCGGGCGGCTCTCCTCGCATCTCTTAGAAATATTTTGGAAGTGCTGGATGAGTTTCTAGGGAAGAGGGCGTGACTAGTACTGCAGGGACTTGACGCCGGTTTCTCGAAAGGAAGGTTCGCTGAATACGTTACGTCAGTAAGGGATAAGACAGAAGGGCTAAAATGTCGTGGGGTTTATTTATGACAATGTAATGAAGATAGGTCGTCCAGGCGGTAACAACATCAACCAACGCGCCATCTACAGCGGGCAGGGCACAAGTGAAAACATTTGATTAAGTATCAGGCTATCACTACTACGTGCGGAATGGCGATGTATCTCGCGGTCAAATCGAGGGTCGCAGGAATGACTGGACTCTTTATGTACAGAGTGGTGTGGATTCACTTCTTCCGGAAATGTTCCCTGTTGGAGAAACGCAATAAAGCATCAATGAAGACTCAGGCTACAGAAAAAGAGCTTTTTTCTACTCAGGATCAAATCTATCTGAAGGTTAGAAGCTGTTTAACAAAGCAATGTCAGGGGCAGGTAACTGTGGAGTGGTTCTTCAAGGAGGTGAAGATGTGTTGGACGTTCGTGGATTTTAGGAGGAGGCTTTGCTTAGGAGAATACTCAGTTGGAAAGTTGTAAATCGCCTCAGTGTTACCAACCAACCTTCGAAACTGTGTCTACACAAACACCATTGTGCAGTACTTTGGAATAGCCTCATTTACGTTAGCTTATTATGTAAGTAATTGTAGTACGAATTAGTAAAACCTGTGAGCGAGGGGGGCCGAACTGCGAGGAACAAAGTCCGGGTCCCGAGACTATCCGCGGGGGCGGGACTCTCAGCGGGTTTACAATGCCAGTTCTACATTTTCAACCACAAATGAATGGTGTTTGGACCAAAATTTAGCCTAGCACTAGTTTACTAAGAGCTGTCATTCTTACTACAAAGTAATATATTGACAATGACAAGTAAAGCTCGTAAATTCTTGTTACAGGTTACAGGAAGGATACTGTCAGGGTATTTGGCGATTTATGGTGATTTATGGGCATAATCGCAACAGCTCAGGTCCCATTTTTTATTTACCACCCTCTCTATCCAATAACATAATACCCCTTTTATTGTTATTTTTGTGATATTTACTCACACTTGGCGCCCCGGGCTCAGGCATCTTTATACAAATAGGAACTTCAAGGTTGTCGTTAGTGACAATATCCTTATCTCTGAAGGAGACATTTGGCACTGCTGGACCACTTCTGAATCTTCTTTGTCCAATATAACACCCCTGGTTTCTACAGTTCTTTGGAATCGATTCTTATCAAGGTTATAGCATTCCGCGGACCACGGCCCGGCCTTACAACCCGGAGGACAAGTATACCGTCAAGCCATCCAAGGAATCATCCCTGCTCTTCCAGCTCCACTTCACCTTGCCAACGGCGAGCTGTTTTACTTCATCGTAGTGTGCTTAAAGAGAAAGAGGGAAATCGAACACCCTGTGGGTCTTGGTGTGTGTGTGTTGGTTTTCTCATTGTTTGACGGTGCTCCGTTCCTAGACGAGAAGAGCTGTGCACCGCGCATCGAGCTGCATTTTTATGTTGCATCTGCATATTTCTGTGTGAAATTAAAGATGAAACCTTATAATCTAATATTTTAGCGAGTCTTTGAATGTCTGCTCTGCAGTATACGAATCCTAACCTTTGTTGGATTTTTCCGTTTCAACCTACAGGATCAAGTATCTACTCGTCACGTGTATTCAATTGAGTGCGTAAAATTTGGTTGTACAAGTTTAACATGCAATCCGCCACTCAGCTAGCCTCTTTAGAGCATGCCTTTGAAGAATATTCCAAGACCGAAAAAATCTTAAATGATCAGAACAAGACGAATGTTGGAAAGATCACAGTTTTGGAGGCGTTAAGTTCGATGGTAGACTCAGAATTGAACGCCAATGCGAGCTTAAATAGATATGAGGAGTACACTTTTGACATCTTTGGCGCGAAAGTTACCACAAACACGCCCAAAAATCGATCATTGCTATACTGACATGCATTCTACCCTCATTCTCATACATCTCTTCAATGAAAATCTGATTTCCAAAACCATTTTTACATCATTCAATGCAGGCTTCCACGGTTCTCATGCTCCCTAGAACCCCTCACGTCCCGCCATTATTTGGTAATTTTTTCTTCTTGTTGTGCTTTGTCTTTTGCAAAAAATTCTATTCTCTACTTGACTATCAGCCAGGAAGTAATTAGGCAATTCACAGTCCTTTGTAAACATCTCGCGACGTATGCAAAGAGCAGCTGTTGGCCCAATATTGAAACCCGCATCGTCTAGTATAATATCAATTGCCTCGCTACATGTATAAATCATCATACTGCGCTTTTAATGCTTCTTATTGTTCCCTGTAGGATCTTTTTTTTGGATTCCAATCATCAAATTGATGCTCTCTTGGATATATGACTCAGAAATGTTGTCAAAAACCTCACCAAACGTCTTTAGAAGTCGTTTCCTAGTGCTAGAAGCACTGATCTTATTTTCCTTTTCAACAACGACAGATTAGAACAACCTCTGTAGCTTTTTCTTGTACTTGTCAACATTGTAATGTTTTCTAAGTCGCTTTCTAGTTTAATGGCGAGCTCAACTACTTCATACATCTTTCAAGATAGCCCTAATCACATCTATGATGCCTACTATCTCATCTTTTATTACCGACCTTACTTTGATATAATTGGACTGTATATGAATTCGGAGGAACGAATCTGTTTGATAAAATATCGGAAGTGAATTTGGAGGAAGAAGAGGATCAAGAGCCGAAAGATTTCTCTTCTGAAAAAGGAGGACCAAAAACACAAAACATAAAATTGAAATTGGATTTGTATATTGAATTTGGACTCAAAAGGGAGAGAGAGTTTAAAGAATTTAATTTTGAGAAATAGGGCTGGAATGGCATTTTGATGGATGAAATAATCAAGAATGTGTGCGAATGGACCATTTACCAATCAAAAAATTGTTAAAGGAATACTAAATTCGTTCTTTCTAAGCACTACCCATGCGGTAATGGAATCGGGGTATTTGCTGCTTTTACGGATCTGTGAATACAAAATTTATGCAAGTTTTCGGAAGTTTTAGTGGCTGGGAGTACTTTAAACTTCTAGAAAATGATACGTTTCCCGGTGAGGACAATGAGCTTCCCGTCAACGGGTCTTTCTAGCAGGATAATACACCTGCGAATTCTTTTAATATGGATAAGCAGTGGTTTAAGTCTCAACTTGTTAGCATTAGGAGCTGAACGGCGAAGTTCTGAGGCCAAAGACCTATTGAAAATTTGTGGGTTCTGCTATCACGTGGAGATTATGCGGAGAACCGCCATTGTACAACTACGTTATCTCTGGAGAATTTTATAACAGAATCTTGGAACTGTGCTAAATAACTGCTGGGACATGACAAAGGGGTTCAGTGATTGGTTTGGTACGATGCGAAGTACAAAGAGAGTGTGTAAAAGACAGAGCAGCTTGGGGATGTATATCGCCAGTTCGTCCCGCTCTGGGCTCTATTTTTTCCCGGTCTTTCTGTTTAGGGGACGCTTCCTTTATATTACTACGGAAAGAACTTAATATCTTCCTCCCCAAGGGTATTCAGACATACCTGTGGCGGGTAATTGCAGCCAAATGCTGTAGATAGGTCAATACAACTGAAGACCGGAGGCCGAAGGCGCAGTACGGGCTAGATCCTATCCTATCAACGCTACAGCGCCAACGCCACACGGATCCTCGCTGTTAGGAAACTATAGTCCCGGTTGGAGCCTGTATGTATCGACTGCACTACTCCAGATCCGAGCTACGCACCTCTGGGTAAATAGAGGCCATCATGCCGGCCGATCCCGTATCAATAGACAGCTAGAAGCGGTCTAAAGGACTATATTTGTCCGTGATGGAATGTGCGCAGTTGCGGCGCGAAGGTTGTGAATCCAGAAATGTCTGAAAGTGAAAGTCCGATGACTCTCATCTTTACTGATAGGAATATTCTACATTTAAGAACCGTTGTGTGTTTCCTAAAAAGTAAACGGACAAGTGCTTCCTAGAACAATTGTTTCCTAATCGGTAACTACTACCCACGATGACGCATTTGTGGGTTGAAGGGATCTTTGGATAGCAACTTACCGTTCATGTGGATGTACCACCCACTACATGGAGGTATAAGCAAAAACATTTCGCTTACCATCCGATCGTGGACAGATCGACAACAAACCATAGGTAAAATACGTACATGTAAAATGGTTTTCGTATTCGATATAATGCAATAGTTGTAGCGAGGTTTGTGAGCTGCATTTATAGTGCCTTGCAGAACTCTATCGATAAAAAAGCGTACAGGGGCTGCTTTTACCTTAGCATCGAACTTGATTGGATTGTGCTACAAGGAAGGGTGATTGTATTGACTACTGTACTAACTTTCTCTGAATTGCTCTAGATATTTGTGCAAAATGAGGTTAATTTGGGGTGCTTCACTGATTAGAGATGCTGGATGGCTATTTATCGAGACGGATGAGGGGTCTGGGTATTAAAAGGTCTGAACAGGATGTATTCAGGCAGGAATATCTCGCAAAGCTGGCGTAAGAACAGCCTTAGGACATGCTGCGCTTGACGAAACCATCTTCGTAGCGAGTCTTTACATCAGAATGGATTTCAACCGCTCAAAGATGTAGTGCTTGTATGGTTGAGAAAAAAAGGTGCCGTCCCGTGCCCCCTTTCCGAGCTCTCCTGTGTTACTTTATTGTCAATTACCCAGACCACTCGTCTAGGTTACTAGCCGTCCTTTAACCTCCGATCCCACTTGGAGGCGCAGCTCCTACAGTAATATTTAATATCAACATGTCAACAATAAAGGCTGATGCAGTCTTTGGGTGCTTCACTGGACTACTGTTTTGAAGGTCGTTGATTTGTGGCAGTAGCTGATTGGTCGCTTGATATTTAAGACTAATTTCACAAGAAACGCGACTGTTTCAGAGGCTAATTCCTCGCAAAAAGTTAGTTCCCCGAGGACGTTTAAAAATTTTAAAAATTAATCGCCTCAAAGCTCAGGACAAGTTTCCCGAACGAAACGGTTTATGTGGGACTGAAATACTGTACAGTGAAGTTCTTCTACAACTGCTGAGGGAGCCTTGAAAGTTCCTGGAAAACTAGACTCCATCGGAGGGGGTGTCCAAAAAAGTTTTGTGTTAGGAGTATGATGTGCCACAGTACAGTATACTCACCACCAGCCCCAAAACTCTCCGTCTGCACTATGCCACCGTCGACATATGCGGCGACCGATCCAGTGATCTCGCACGCCCCCGTCGTCTCCTTCCACGCCGCTTCCGTTCCCGATCTCGCAGTCATCCTCCCTGCCTCAGGAGGAGCCCTGAACCTTGGCGGCTGCCGAAGACATCTTGGCTGACATAGCCTGCCGTTATGACCCACGCCGCAAACAGTACGAGCGCATCAAAGACTGTTTTGGGCGCTTCAAACCCTCTGTCCCCGCACCACAATCCTCCCGACTCTTCTCAGAGCAATAATTGCCATTGGAATCGCCCCTTCCGCCGGGCCCTACAGCGCGTTCCAGTCGCACGGCCACGCCTAGAACTTCCTCCTGGCGACTTCCCACACTGCCGGCCGCATCATGCCCTCCCACTTTTTCCTCACCTGTTTCAACCAAAAAACATACGTTTTCATCCACAAACCCGCTCTCGCTCAGTTCTCGCACATGGCCTCTCATCTCCACCACTCTTTCAGCTGAACTCTCTGTCCGTTGCCGCTGCCGCGCCGCCCAAAACCAATCCCCCAAGAATTCCTCTCCCTCTTCTGAAGCATAGCTCACCTCCGCGCCTCAAGGCACATCTGCCACCTCAATCTCTTCTGACATCCTAGTCCCCCTCCATCCAAGGACCACCCCGCCCTCCAACACAATCCTCGAAGCTCCCAATCGCCTCCTGTTCGGTCTCTTCTTGCCCTCAGGGCGAGAAAGATCCCACATCGTTTCCTCATCTTTAGACTCATTGAGAATTTCATCGGTGGCCTGAGGACTTGTGGAGTGTCGGGAATTCTCTATGAATAGCTTAAAAGCCTATTTTTTAATGTTTACCTAAATGACTCTGGTAAAATAGAAAGCCTGATCCCATTGCCACCCCGCCGAATAGCTTCGACTTATTGCAACGGGCTCCTTCACCGCCAGTCTCTAAGAAGCTGAAGCTTTGTCAGCTTTAGATCTGTCCCAATAGGTTCTATTCAGGAGACCGTAGTTATCCTCTCCCAATGCAATCATATCTTCATCTCCTTCCTTTCGTGATTCAACTAGTAGCGCATGCGACTTTCTAATATCCTCTCTAGTAAAGCTGTGTCCTCAGTGTGCCTTCTAATACGGAGATCAACCTCCTGAACGCTAAGGTACTCACTCACTTGAGCTGAGACTTTCATTCAAGCGTCATCATTAGATATAGATTTGCGCTTTCCCAGCGAGCAACCCCGAACCGAGGAGATAGTAGGTATATCATCCATGGCGGCATCAAGGTCATCGTGTACCTCATATGATCCCAGCAAAACCTCCGGATCATCGCACATAGTTTTCATGAACACATAAAGTAGGTCTATATTGACAGTTCCACTATCAATCGCATGAACTGAAAAAGTGCGTTAAGGTCATTTTTAGGCCCTTTTGTGCTCAGAATATCAGGAAACTTGTCTGGATCCTCCTGACCAGGTGCAGTACACCTTTTAAAAACTTTCCATGAAATAATAACTGCTTCTCATTTTGACTGCTCTTCATTTGCGATGCAGTCAATGCAGCCATTACAGTACTGTTGACTGCATTCAAAATTTTGAATGCTTACCCCATTCAATTAATTGACTGCATTCAGCACCTCCTGTACTGACGCCGTTCAAAACATTGATTTCAACCAAAGTTCGTAGAACTAAGCCAGTCAAACTTTGACTGTAACCGTCAAGTATTGAGTATCCAGTCAAACATCATTCAATTCCCGAAAACATTGAAGGAAACGTTCATAAACATTTTCCTAGATCACTTATAGCAACAGTAAAATGACACATGGTGTCTATACCGCCGTTACAACGCGTTACCCCTTTGACTCAGCAGCAAAAAAGTGCAATTCACTATATCTTCTTCCCAACTTCCTAGCACAATCCCATCCCACGCACAAATCAATGAACCCTCAGACATGTTAACAGAAGAACACATTTTTACCCATATTGCCTCTCATTTTGTTCCACCTGATTCTTACTCAGTACCCCCATTTCCAACCGAACGCCCAACAAGATCCAGAATATTTTACACCAGTGTGATAGTCGAACATAATTCTTCAAAGCGAAAACTATGGTACTGCCTGGCACCGCACTGCAGGGCTCTCATTCAGCTGACAACATCATACTCCAAAATTACAGAACATCTAAAGGTTCAACAAGAAACTATCTCAAAAAGAAGCAAGAAGTTACAAGAAGGAAAACATGTTCTGGAAAGTAAGATAACCAGAGAAAATCAAGTTTTTATTCGCATTAATCCCACTCGCTTTCATGCCTTGAATTGAGTGTGGTTTATGATTCGGAACCTCTTACCTTTCTCTTTGATATCATCTAATGAGTTCAGGGCATTTGTCGGTTTTCTAGATTAACGTTCAGAATTTAAGGCTGATGTGAATCCTAGATCTGTCAAAAAATGGTTGTCAAGATGTACACTGCAACAGCTAGCTACTGCATTCCTCAAAGATCTTTCGAAAGAGATATGTAGCACAATAATTCCTTTTTCACATATCAGTTTTGATCTGTGGACTTCTAAGGTCTCACGGGATAAGTTTTCTGGAATTCGTTTATTCTATGGTAACACGCAATGGGAACTGAAATCGATTCTACTCGCGTTCGCCATTTTTGCCCATCTGCAGACCTGCTTACGGGTAATAGACTCTCTTATGTACTCCAGTGATGGACAAACAACATTCTAATGGAGTTTAAAGTCGAGCATGATAACATCTTGTCTTCCACGTCTGACAGTGGATCAGATGTCAAGAGACTGCGTTCTGGCTTGCTACCTGGGAGTTGGGATTGGTGTATTCATCATCTGCTGAACTGTGTTCTGGTCGATACTTTTGGCATCAACGAAAAGAACGTTCGAAACACTGGTTAAAGCAGTTTAATTAAGTATATAAGAAAATAATTGAGAACCTGAGCAAATGCTCAATTATGAAACAGAATTTCATGGAGTTGAAAGAAAAGCGAAGCGGTGGAAATCTAAAACTACTTCCGGATGTATTTCATAGGTGGCTTTCTACAGTACGGCTCTTGGAAAGGTTTGTGAAACTCTGAGACTCGCTGGTTGTTCACTACGAACGAAATGAGATGAAAACGTTTCCCCTCATTGGCGATAATGATATTCTGGTTGAGCTCTTTTCGATTATGTTACCGGTAGGTGAAATCATGCCGCAGGCACAGTGCACAATGTTCCCTCCCGATATGGATGCAGTTCCAGCCCCCTGTCTTTTTTACAAGCACTCGTTTGACTGAAACGAACCTCTAGAAATCTATGATCCCTCGTCAGAGCATTACAACTCTCGTGGGCACACCGATTCTATAAGAAATGTTTCAGAACTCTGCAATCTGACCACATGTACTCGCAAGATTCTCAAACAGGCTATGCAAAAGCGCTTTCTGAGGGCTACAATGGAACAGATCGTTCAATTATGTTAGAAATGCAAGTGTTCATGCGTCCTGTGTACAGGAAGCTCAACTGTCTGGAGTACATTTTGGATCCTTTTGACGCCTACCAACACCGAAATCGAATCACAGATGTTATTTTAGACTTATGTGCTAAGAAAATGCAGGCGAAAGATGTTGTACCAGCCAGAAATGACTATGAATCTACTCACCACAACACAAGTGTGCCGCACAAGGAAAGTGAATCATCTTGTGGATTTTGAAGAGTTCTCGTGCGATAATGTCATATCGCAACAATCGCCGACTTCTGCCGAAGAAGTCGGCAGGGCTGAAGTTAACTCCTACCTAGATCACAAACGCTGAATCGGTGGAAAAAAGGAATCAAAGTGTCCTAATGTTGAGTGTCATCGCGCGAGCCGTACTGGGACATCCAGTTTCGTCCGCCCAAATAGAGAGATACTTTGGTATGACGGAAACTTTCTCAATACTCGACGAAATCGTCTGGATTCTGCACTTGTGGACATTTCTTAGTTTCTTCACTGCAACTTGGGCCTGGTTCCGACTAACATTCCTGAACTATCTAATGAAGAGTAGAGATCAAAAATTCCTGCTCCAATAATTTCAGGAGATGATCAAGCGGACTCTCTGCTGCAAACTTACTTCAATACAGAAGAATATTTAGAGCTTGGTTTATTTCATTATCTATAGAACATTGACTATATGATTAATCTTTTACGTTCTAGTTGTAAAAGATGGGGGCAGTACGGTAGTAGCAAGGGTTTGAGCACTGAACTCAGTTTTTCTGCACTACATATCGAGGTCCATGACCAGCACACACGCACGAGCAGGCGGTTGAAGTGTGTGGTCACGCCTGTTGCTCAGAAGAAGTTTTTTTCGCACGCAGAATTGACGGTCATCAGCGACAGTAAGAAGCAGAGCGAAAAACCCAGCGTGGCGGACGCGCGAATCGAGCACCGCAATGCACAGAGCAATAACGTAATGAAGCGCGCTGAAGCATGGCAGAGTCAGGTTCGTGGCTTTGCGCGTCTTTTGCGGATGTCACCCTTTTTGATGTTCTGCCGCTCGTGCTGTTAGTAAGGCTTTTTGCGCGGTACTGGGTGCACTGAGTCGTGCCCGAGGTTTTTGTAGGCGTGCTGTTGCCTGTGTTGTTGATGAGAATTTTGGGCGGCGCCGGGTGGGCTATTGAGTGCTTGAAGTGGACGGGCGATGGATACACTACGCACGATCGCTGGACTTGCTAGTGCTTGTGCTGCTCTGCATCTTGGTTCTCTTGTGGCGCGTAAACTAGCACGGCGAGGGACGCGTTGTATCGTTGTATCTTACATAAACTGGCCTGCAACGTGTTGTATATAATTGGCATATGGCCTCTGTACAATGTGTACAGTCACGCATTCGTCAAATTTTGACTACTGCTACATCCAAAGTTTGAATTAAGCAAAATGTTTTGGAAGCAGTCAAAAAAGACTTCGTTTGGAGACCCAGTTTGACTATATACCAGTCAAAATTTTGACTACATTCAAAGTGGACAAAGGGGGAATTTTTGGGTTATTTTAATGCATGGAAGATATGGTCGGTTATATCCACGAGGCTAATACGTTATGCGGGATAAGTCCTCGCTGATGGGTAACACTACAGTAAATGACCTTGGTTACAGGGCCGGCTCAATGCCGGAGAGCAAGCATGCCGCGTTGGACATAACAGCATTAGCAGCGTCCTTTTGAGTAAGCACTGCTGTAACCATCCCATAGGTCTCCATCGCTCGAATGGCCACGTTCTGCGCGACATCGGTTAGCGGACGAAGTGGACAAATAAAGTTCCAGTGAAAGATAGATTTATTTTGACTGCTCCAAGTTTGGAAGCACTCAAATCTTGACTGCAGTCAAATCATCAGTAATCTTAATGTAGAAAAATTTGATAAACTAAGCCACAGTATACGTTTATTTTTCTTTCAAAAAATATCCTGGTCTGTGAACTGTTGGAAACATGGATATATCGATGTCCTCGAGCACAGTGCGGAAGTACTTTTGCAGTTTGTACCCAGGGTCATTAAAAATTCGCTCGACAACACCGATCCAGAACTGATCTGGGGGCATTGGGGCATCTAGTTGTCGCTTCAATCCCTGTTTGGACAGCCAAAGACACTTGCGACAACTTTCGGTGTGTTTTAGAGCGAAAAAAGAGCCGACGCCATCGAGGCAGATCGAGGCGTGTCGTCCTTGTTTGTCTAGCGTTAGTGGTTGTCTGTAAGCTCCCCGTACTCAGACTAGGCAGCGCTCGGATCCGGAGAATAGGGAGTTTACTAAACTAACGTCGATCAATGTACAGCATATCGGTGGGGTGATATGGTCGGCTGTGAAGGAACATTGGAGAGCGGCGAATGGGGCGGTTGCAGATTGGCACGAAAAGGGATGTCAGTGATAAAAAGACATCAAGTTGTTCACTACAATTTGCAAATTATTGATAACATCTCTTTTTTACTGTCTCTTCCCCACTAAAACTTCTCCGTATCCCCCCCTGTCAGCTAAACTTCGCCGGCCTACCCAGGACGTTGACATGCCTAAGCCCCATAAAAAAACACTCTTTCTGTTCCCAACGCAATCTCAAGCTAGGGCTCACGACCATTAGAATAATCTCTTGGATTTTCTGCATCCTTATGGTATAGCTCTAGGACCTCCACGCCCTACTTGACTCGGCCTCCCACTACGCTGCCGTCCACACGGCGACACAACGTAAAGCCGGTTCTGCGGAATTATTGTTTGCTGAATTATTGCTTAGCAGCTCTAATCTCGAAAAACCACCCCGGGGCTTTTCATTACCTCCCTTGAGTGAGAGAGTCCATTACAGTTCCTCCGGGACTCCCAGCACCCATCGAAAAACTTCACCTACACCCTACACATCCCTACTTACTTTCTTCTTCACATACTAACTCTTCGTTTACTCATAAGCTACTCCCTTATATACGTCTAAGTTAGCTCGGAGCACCCCGCCTCCGTCTCAAAACAGGGGCTTCTCCACTAAATTCTCTCCATTTATAGTTTAAAAGAAATGGGGGACCTTAACTTACCCCATCGAGACCACACCAAGGGAGTCGAACGCCACAGGCTGTAAGTCGAATCGCGGTGCGAGGTTCGGGTTCTCGGAAGGGGAGGGATGCGCCGAGACAGGTTTCACTGCGAGGTCGTTATCTTGTCTCAATGAGAAGCCTTGGCTGCCCCAACCGCGACCTGTGTGGCCTTGGCGCGGGTGGCGTTTTAATGGGGGAAGCGACTGCGATGTTACACGCAATCGCACACAGTGTGGAGCCGTCGGGAGCAGTGGGCGGGTGCACCAGTATGTCAGCTGAACTGAGTTCTGGGCCGAGGACGAGGAAAGTCACCTTTTATTAGCAGTATAGTCCAGCTGCGCGGGCGACGCGGTAGGAAATAAGATTGCGAAGCGGGTTGCGACGGTGCGCTCGATCAAACCCTGCAGGGCAGAGGTCCGCGAAGTGGTCACCATATACGTTCTTTGGGCGCTCGCAGTGCTCACAGCGGAGAGCGAGCCAGTCATCATCGACCGGGAGCCCTGGTTTGTAGCGGAGCATGACTTGCCAGTGCTCAGCGGAAACATGCGTAGCGGTGATGGGGTGGGCGAAGAGGAAACCGGAGACGCAGCTATGGCGAAAGACCAGTCCGAGAATCCGATGCCGTACTTCCTCTGGGCTGTGGTGGTCGGGGCTGTGGTAGATGGCTCACCCACGAGTCGTCTTGCGTGAAGTCCTTGGCGAGGGCCCCCTGCTGCAGCCCCCTCAGGAAGGTTTGAATGCGGGTTTGTAATGTGATGGGGATCAGGTCGAAGAAGGCAACTGTCACGGAGTAGGGGCGCTTGGAGATGCGGAGGAAGAACTCTCTCATGTTTTATTCTGCTTGGCGTAGGAGGAATGTACGGTCGCAGCGATTGCGATTCCCAGCGATCGCTGAAGAGCAGGGACCACTGAAAGCGATGGTCTTGGGGCTCTCATGAGCTGATTCAGTAATGCTAGCTACCGCATCGCCACGGAGGAACAGGGCAAGGAGGGTGAAGTCCGAGCCGCTGTGGAGGATGGGAAAGGCCACCTGGGTCCAGGCATCGTCTGTGAGGGCCACTTCGTGGAGCGCGGTGTAAGATGATCGCTTCATCTCGTCGAACTCTCCCTCGTCGGCGAGGGCGTAACGGGTTTCGGCAAACTTGAACGTATGGTTTAATAGGCATGCCTAAGCACAGAGCCAGTTCGTGTGTAGCCGGGCCCGAGGGCCACGGAATTCTCGAAAGAGTTGCAGGGTAAGGAGAAAGCTCTCCACTTTTTCCCAGAGTGACCCGTCAATGAAGGCCCTATTTCCAAGCGGGACGCCTAGGAGGTCGAAAGCTAGCGACCAATCCTCCTGCGACTTGCAGCATTCAGTGACGTTGAAACTTCTCGAAATACATCCTTGTCCGGCTTGGGCGCCGTTGGCCAGTAGATTATGGATTTTTCTTTGTTCAGGTATAATCTGTATGCGGGACCTTCATCACGGAGGAGGCTCAGCGCCCCGCAGAGGCCGTCGAGTGGGGGCCCATAGGGTTAGGGGGGCCCCATAGGGTTACCATGATCTGCGTACCACTGGATGAAGGTGATGTCCGTTTCCTCGGCAGTCTGCCGTACGAGCGGCTCCAATTTGAGAGAGAAAGACAGAATCCTGTCCGAATCACCTTTCTTCGTCCCCTATGCACTCGAAAGCATCGTTTGGTATCGTTCAGGGACGATAAGCTGTGGTGGCATGCGTCCATACACCATGTTCACGGTACGTGAGAGGCGAAAGACGAGAGAAGGGAGCCAAGCTGACATTGACTGTCATTCAACTCTGTAGAAGGCATTGTTCGCGTCAATGCGGACAATGGAGATGTTTGAACTCCGCGAGAACCGTGCCGACAGCATAAGCGTGTCGTAAGTGATCGCGATCACCCCAAAATTGATGCTATTCGCCGTTTTTATGGAACGAGGAATTCACCAGAGTCATCGATAGCGGCTGGTAGTCGCGTCTTTGTGACGATGCGGCAGATGGATGTTCCAACCGCTATTGGAAGTATCTTGATGGCACGGGGCTGTAGTGAGAGCAGGATGGCGGCTGCCGGTAGGGGAAGGACCGATTCCGTGAGGTTCCCCTGCAATATCCACGAGGCCAGCTGATCCAGGACGTCTTTGACGGTGAAAACCGCCTCGGGACTGACGAATGTCTGCACGAGGATGTGAAGCCAGCGGACCGGCTTGCGTCCAGGACCTTGAGTCCATTCACAGGCATCCATCATGTCGGAGAGGGAAGGCGGCAGTTCTTCATCAGGGAGGTGGGATCGAACCCCCTCAAAAATACATTTAAATTAGCTTCCTCCTCTCCATGACGGCAATAAAATATTTTTTATTCTACGCCTGGACATTCATTTAATTTTTCTCTACCCAGGCAGAATACTTATTCCTCAGAATTATTCGTGTTATTCCCGACCAACTTAGCAATGACATCTATTCCTCATAACTCTGAGTTAAAATGTAGAAACATTTGGGCTTCAAGTTCCCTGGCAGAACCCCTCGCCTTATTTCCCCAAAGGCATAACCGGCCTTTGAAAAAAGGCGCCCGACAATATTTGAAATAGGTAACAAATATTGCAGGTCAGGATATTCCTTCTCCCCCCAACTGCGACAAACGACGACACTTCAAAGCTCTGTCAGCCAGTGACGCTACAACCATATCATCAGAACTGTCTGTCACATCAGCTTCCAGTTTTACATGAGCCAAGGATAATTTCTGTTCACCCGACAACGTATGAGAATTACCGTCCTGCACTGACACAGTTGCAGATTCAAAATTCAGATCGTGAACCAAAGAGGCGTCTGGACCAAGGCGGTAATTTATACCTTCCCAGTCGAAGTTCTCCAACACAGTATCAAAAACAAATCTTACGTCAGCAAGTGTAATATTGTCCCTCTCCAGCGTTTTTTAACCGAGTTAAACTCCTCAACTCCCCAAATACTTTGTCAACGTGACGATTTTGAACTGTGTTTAGTAAAAGCTCATCAATTTCCTTCAATCCCAACTGCGGCAGTAGAGCCTTGATTTCCTGATATCGAACCAAGATATCGTGTGTTGACCTCCACTGCGTCTTATTGGCCGTTTTCACTCGAACGGGCGTCATTTTACGTATCTTAGCGACAGGAATGAGATTCTTCAACTTCATCATAACCCCATGATTCTGGCCAATGATTTCTGCATAGCCTGGCAAATAGTTCTGGACCGCAAGATTGAAGCGATGGCTTACGCAAACAATAAAACGGATCCCTTCTTTCCCTGCAGGCGCCTTGTTTGTCGCACATTTGTCTCCAGCTAACGCAGCTACATTTGCCCATGTTTTAGAGTACAACTCTAAAATGAAGCAAAAGAAGCGATAGTGATCGTTCGCGTCTAATGATTCTTCTTCACCCATTGGCGAAAAAGTCAATAGTATCCGAAATACAGAGGCGTTCTTACTATCAGGAATTGATGCGAAAATAGCAATGAAGTCGGTATCGCCTTCATTCCAACAGTCAAACATGAGTCCAAATTTGTCCGGCAGTAAAGCAGAAATTTTTGCTTCAACTTTTTCCACAAGCTCAGACAGTTAATTCAAAAAACTAATGATAGAGATCGGTTCTACCTTCACATGTCGCCGAAGCACCCTATCTTTGCATGTGAAGAACGGGAGAAGACCGATTATGACGATCTGAAGCCAAGCAAACATTGCTTGAACCTTTTTTTAGTAGCGGAGATCTGATAATTGATTAATGGATGGAGCACTGGTGGTGTATCCGATCTGCTTATGCTAAGATTGGTGACGGGTAATGTTGGATAACAGATTGTTGTAACCAGTGCCTTTTCGTTTTACCACTTTGCCGCACTTACACAGCCACTTGGGAGGTCGACTTGCTGCTGCTTACAGCAGGCAGAGACGATCTGACTATTAAGCGAAAGAAGGTTGCGCGTTCATAGTGATGAGCAAAGGATGCCCTTTGCTTGGAGAATTAAGCCCGTTATGCATCCAATCGCCCGATCCTGCTGGGTTGCGTTGACGATCTAGGGCCACATGATCGATGCGGGAGCCAGTACATTGACCATCCAGGATCTAATGTCAAGAATGACAGTCCGTCAAAAATCTATCATATCGTTAAAATATCTGAAATAATTAGCGTCTTAAGAAGAAAATTCTCTCTTGGTCGCACGAAAATGAATAATTTTTCTGACAATACGGGATTTTTATTGAGTTTCAAAGGAATTATTTAAATATTTCAATTTGGGAATAATTTTTGACTGGGGTTGGCTGGGATGCCAGGCGTACAGGCTGTAGGTGAAGAGTTATGATCTGCTGGATGGTGTGAGGGTCATTCATATCCGCAAGCCGATTACTGCAAAGTGATTCCATGGACTTCCCGTTTCAGGCGTCCGCCTAAGCACTTCAGCCCATCGGGACCGGCGCGCCGAGCTGGACGCGGGCAGGTGCTGAAAGAACCACTCGGAGCGGGCACAATGAGGGAACAGTGACTCGTCCCAGAGTTGGTGATGGTGTGTCAGTGTGCTGTTATCTACATGAAATGTTCACCCTCAATCAGTAAGGACTTTAAAACCCCTCTCAAGAGGTTTTATGGCTCCGGACTATAGTTTAGAACAGTTTAAAGCACGGAGCTATCTATGCTACGGACTATCCACTTCCCCAAAGGTACCTGTAAGTCACTAACTCGTCGCTGCAAGGTGTTCGGAAGGTTTTAAGTCGTGGAAGTTTTCGATTCATCACCATCCCATGGATATGATTTTACTGCTGCTATCATTCTGACTGCGCACTGACAACTTTCATTCGTATTTCTCCCGCTATGCGTTCGCCGGCAGCAAAAGCGGCGGTTTTGAGGTACCAAATACTCTCTATGAGATGGATACAACTGAGAGCTAAAAAAAGAGATTCACTGAAAAAGCCGCTCCGAACATACCGATCGCTGCAAGCGGTGACTGATAACCTTACTGAACAAGATTTTTCCACCATGTTTCGGATGGAGAGAGAAAAATGGCGAAACTGATATCTATATTAAATGGCCAGCTCAATGGCAATACTAGCGCTCGACTAGGTTCTACTTCTAAGATGATCCCCACAGAGGTCAAGCTGGCTATTACGCCCCGTAAGCTGGCAAAGGGACCCGAAGGGTACATTGCAGCGTGCTACGGAATGAAAGAAAAAACTGTGCCCCAAAGTTTTGAAAAAACAGAATGGTTACTACACCAGAATGAATATTTTCTTCTTCTCGGATTGCACAAGAAAAAAGGAGATTCTGATGGACTGCTCGATGCGATTTAAAACGTCACGGAAATCATTATGCCCTTTAGATGGATGTATGGGATATTTAAATGGAACCGCTGTGCGCATTCTGAAGCTGCACGCCGATACGCAACCAAGCTCGTATACAACCGGAAAGGTGTTATCCCTTCCCTACGCCACCTGTTGTTGATTCTGACTATCGCTTTTTATATTTTTCTGGACGTTGTGTGGGTTCTATAGATGATTCTCTTGCATTTGCGATCTCGAGTACTGCTCAATTTTTGGAATAAGGAAAACTTACAACTCCGTTTTAGATAGTTGAAAATAAGGAGTATAAACCAAGTCCATATCTAATTACCCCCATCCCGGCATCAGAAACAGATGAATGGCAGGATCCCTTAAATTTTTCTTGTCGTCTTTGCCAATTAATGTCGAGCAGGATTTTGGTATGCTAGTTAAGAAATGGGCAATAATGCAAAAGCCCTTGTGGTACTCTGTTTTGAAAATTTAGATGGTGATCCGCGTGGCAATGAAGCTCTACAACTTCATCATAAACACTAGGAGAATCAGTACTCACCCGCGCACCACCAGTGAAATGGAAATTATATACAAGCATGGTTCTCATTGGTATCACGAAATTAGAAGGTGCTTGAGAAGCTGACTGTGCTTCAATTTAAGTCAAAAGGAGGTGTCAAGGTGGAAGACTAGAAAAGATGTATGCTTTTGGCAATCGTCAAGAAAAAGAAACTTTAAAGACCTCCGAGACCCATCCACTGAGTGCAAAATAATGTCGACGCAATTCGGCAGGACGGGGTGGCATCAGAATTTCCATTGCACCAGAGCTGTATTAGAAAAACATTAATAAATCGTCTGTTAAGCTATTCTTAGAGCTTTACCAACACTCTGCAAGTCCTCAGGGCACCGATGGCAGTCCCAACGAGTCGAAAGCTAAGGTAACGATGTGGAATGTTTCTCTTCCTGAGCGCTAGTCCTCTAGCAATCGAACAGGAGGTGTTCGGTAGTTTCGAGGATTGTGTGGGAGAGCGGGGCGGTCCTTGGATGGGAAGGGGGGTTAGGAGGGCTGGAGAGATTGCGGTAGCAGCCGTGCCTTGAGGCGCGGAGGTGAGCAGTGCTTCAGCTGAGGGAGAGGGGTTCTTGGGGGATTGATCGTGGGCGGCGCGGCCGGAACATAGAGCTCAGCCGAAAGTATGGTGAAAGTGAGCAGCGCTGTGCGAGAACTGAACTAGAGCGGGTTTGTGGATGAACACATATGTTCGTCGGTCGAAACAGGGGAGGAAAACGTGGGGGGCATGATGCAGCCGGCAGTGTCGGAAGCCGCCAGGAGGGAGTCCTAGGCGTGGCCGTGCGACTGGAACACGCTGTAGGGCTCGGCGGACGGGGCGATTTCAAATGGCAATTATTGCGTTGAGAGGAGTTGGGAGGAGTCTGATGCTGTGGCAGAGGGTTTGAAGCGCCGAACGCAGGCGGTGATGCGCTCTTCCCGTTTTCGACGTGGATCAGAACGGCGGGCTAGGTCAGCCAAGATGGCGTCGGCAGCCGCCAAAGTCAGGGCTCCTTCTGGGGCTGTGGCGACGGATGAGAGATCGGGAACGGAAGCGGCGCGGACGGAGAAAACGCTTGCGGGCGAGATCACCGGATCGATCGCCGCATATGTCCACGTTGGCATAATGGAGACGGTGAGTGTTGGGGCTGGTGGTGAGAATACTGCTCTGTGGCATATCATACTCCCAACACAAATTTTTTTGGATCCCCTCTGATAGGTTCTAGTTTTCCAGGAATTTCAGGGTTCCTTGAGCAGTTGCAGAATTATTTTACAGTATTTCAGTCCCATATAAACTGTTTCGTTCAGGAAACTTGTCCTCAACTTTGAGATAATTAATTTAAGAATTTCAAAAAAAATTGAAAGCTCCGGATCGGAAATCATTTTTATTAGTGACGCAGCCTTATACTTAACATTATCTGACACCCCTCCTCGGCATCAGCATCGAACTCAAAACTTCATTGTCTCAATAGTTGCGTATCGTCGCTTATTTCAACTGTTTCACATGCAAATCGCTAATTTTAATCGCAATTTTACATTCAATGCCAGCAATTCCACTCGCATCCCAAAGTGCCCTCCATAGCCCAAGAATCAGACATTCTGCTCCAAATGCAATTCGTTTCGTCATGGCACCATCGTCATCTTGCGTTATATCCAATTAATGTGGACATAAATACTTCAAGTAATCATACATCGCAAAGCGTCGCGTGTTCCTTGCCATATTCTGGACCGCTGTCTCGTACTCCAACCGTGATCATAGCCGGAGAAGGGCCAAACAATAAATGATTCAGGTGGTTGCTACCGTGTCCCTAAAGGTTCGAGTTCGATGAATGGTAGTTATGAGATATTAAGACGAAAAATTAACTCAATATGAGTTATTTTGCTTTAGCTGTTCTGCCACTTGTTCTTATTTCCATTTTATCGTCGACGCAACGCTCGCATTAATCATTACTGTTGTTATTTTCCATTTACGCTTGCCATCAATCTTCCTCAGTGCTGCAACAGAACATGAAAAAGAACTGCCTTTGTCAAAATGTCAGCCGGTTGTTCCGTAGTGGGAACATGAATCAGAGCAATGATCCCAACTTGAATCAAATGACGAACGTGGTGGTACTTGACATCTACATGCTTGCTTCGCGTGCAGAATTATAACCTTGATTTTCCGTTGCAATAGCTGGCGTGTTGTCAATAAAAACCTTATTGGTTGGGAGCTTGAAATATTAAGTGTACGACAATCGGTTTGTCATTTCACAAATAGTAGCCGGAACCAAGCTAGTTCTTTGAACAGGTCTACGCTTCAGCGGAAGATAAAGAAACCACAGTTTGCTTGATACTTTTCCAACTTTACAGCACAACATCCAGTGTTATCACAAAAATAGTCGTTGAATTCCTGGTGCTCTTACAGCCTGCCCAATCTGAATCTCCATATGCTTGAAGGCCAACTTCGGACGGATTGAAATGTTTTTTAAATGATCCCCCAATCACGACTGACCGGAAGGTAACGGATGATGCGTTTAAGATGTGTCATGTGACGATGAGTTGGCGCATGAAGACTTCGCACTGGTGCAGCTACTGCAAAGGAGATATCCGGTCGCCAGCAGACTTTCAAGTATGAAAGTTCACCAATTGCCGTTCTGAAGAAAGAATGACCACTTGATGACAGCGGTCTTCCCTGCTATGGTTTGGCTCAATATTAGCTTCAACTGAAAGCAGTGACCAAACTACATTTCATTGTTGCATGTGGTAGTTGCTCAGGAGTTCCCGAGTGTACCCTAACTGCGTAATAATAATTCCAAAACTTCCTTGTTCTATTTCCTAACCAAAGAAATTCCGTAAGTTTCCAAATATCTTCACATCTAAAGTCGCCTTGAGTCGCGACTTGAAGTGATCCAATAGACAAGTAGAATTTGATGCGAGGTTCATATCATCAACGACGATGAGAATCGCAATGAATTCGCAATTCAAAGTCTTGAAGAATACTCTGGGTCAGTGGTCGACTATGTGAGTCCCCAGCTAATAAATGTTTCGCAAAATAGAGACCCCTCTATTTTCCCAGCCTGCCTTAGCCCATACTTCGATCGAAGTAATTCGCACACTTGTCCTGGCTGTGCTTTCTTTTCCACTTGAGTTTGTTGGTCGTTACATGACCACGGGGAAATCAATCTTGCCGTCAAAATACGCATTGGCAACATCTTCTCCTTCGACGATCAAGCGGTCTTGTTCTGCTAGCGCAAAAAGAGCCGAATCGACTCATGCGAGGCCAGAGGGGCATATAGAGAGATTTGATCAAAGTCGAATGTGGGATCCTGAAGATCGCTTTGTACACAACATCTGGACTAGTGAAGACACTCTTGTCCATTTGCATCGAACGGCTTCAGCCTGAGACCCAAGTGTAGTTCATGTTGTTGGTTCAGGGAATGTATCGCCGAAAATTTCTTGCAACAAGTGCATTGTATTATCGGTCGATGACTTCTCGCCAAGGATTGTGGAAAGTTGCATCTTAAATTGAAATTTAAGTGTAAACACCAAACAAATTGCGCTTGCGCGTTGCAAAGAAATGCATGACAGCATGTTCCACTTAAAGTGCTTGCTGAAGCCCCTACTCTGCCTGACCTTTATTCATCTTTTCAACTTCTACCAATGATTGTTGAGACAATTCGTTCAAAAGAGACTCAATCCCTGGCAATGTTTAAGATCCAATCGGCTTCAAGTCGGCCCTTCGAACGAGAATGACATTTCTTGTCTCTGTAATATACACTTTTAATAGGCTTTCATCACTATGACCTCCAACGAAATAATCGGACACACATCAGACCATCATTTTTTCCGGCTTGGTTGAAAAGGTGTATTGAAAGGCAAAATAATTTTTACTAAAAGTTGGCATGCCTTCAAAGACAATCTTCCTGTTCAGTTTCCATTCTAATATCGAGATATGACCATCAATTCTGCTCAATAGAAGCCGTTTCCGTGGCCAATTTACATGTTGCATAACTTTTTCCCAAATTGTCTTGTCCAAATTAGAACCCCGAATAAAAAGTGGCCACGCAAACAAAGTTCCTTCATAAAGAGATCCACAATTCCATTGCTCTGTGGGGCGTAGGTCGGTGAGTATTCAAGATTGATTCCCGAAAATCGAGCATGGTTGTCAATTACTTCACTTTTGTTCTCGTCAGCACCATCCAAGCGTATGTTCCGAAGAAGAGAGCTTGTCACCCTTTCACCTCGAGCTTGATATGAAAAAGTTTGATCCGTCAATTGCTTCTTCTCCTTGAAGAAAAAAAAATCATTTTTTGCAGTGTAGTCATCGACGACACCCATCGCATACCTGTTGCCTGAAATGGAGGTAGGTGTTATCGGATCTAAGATGTACACATGAACCAGTTCCATCGGTCTCTTAGTCGTACTTGGGACTCCAGAAATTGGGGCTCTCATTGTCCTTTAAATAGAACAACGGATACATAGTAGCTGGCGCAGAATATCGATGCTGAAATTGGGTACACTTGGAATGACCTAAGACAAATTCAATTATCTCTCAGCGCTTGCGTATCTTGTACGGACATGCAAATACAAAGAAACGCCCATTTTTCCCTTATTTATTCCAGAATCAGCAACCGTGCTCGGAAATAGAGAAGAGACTACAGTTGATGCACCATCGAGATTTTAAGCTTGATTATGTACGATACATTCTGAATTGGGATTTGAGAAACAAAATATCTGAATGACCTCCTTATGATAAAACTTGTGCTGACATCATGAAGAGCTGATGGGTCAGCAATAAACATCACAGAAAATAATTGAGATATTTGCCGACTGACAAAATATTTGTTGAGAACTCGGGGCATGATAAGCTTCCAAGTACATGCAACCATCAAATGGAAAGAAATAAACACCTTTTAGAACGATTACTGAAGTTCCTGACGCGGAGAGTACTTCTTACTTCTCGATAGGCTCATATTCTATAAAGAGTTTTTACTGTAGTCGAAGTTGTATGAGCCATCAAAGTCCACCGAAGCAAAATTAATCTTTCTTTCCTCACGAGTGAAAATTGACCTCCGAAACTTAATTCCCGCCATGAATCCATAGTATTTTTCGGAGCATAGGCTCCAGTGCTATGGCCATTGTTGGGATGATTGTACATGTTGGCTTGTGCGTCCATTTCATGTGCTCCTCGGCCCATTGGGGGCAAGGCATCTGAAACGGGGTTGTCAAATTTTCCTTTTGACATGGGTTGATATAGAGGATAGCTTGGTATGCCCCTTCCTAGCATCTTCTAAAGCCACCTCTACCAAAAAATCTTCTACGTCCACGGCCAAGACTACCTCGGCCAAATCAAGAACCACAGCCTCTTCCACGAAAGAATCAACGTTCTTGCTCATTCTGCTTGTGCCAGTAGTCCTTCGTGTAGTGCCCATTCTTTTCCACAAACAAAGCACTTAATGTTCTGAAGATGCTTCTTCTTATCCATAAATTCTTCCTTAACAACCGAACTGTCACCTTTAGTACGATTAGCAACAATGGCCTTGATCGCAGCATCATTTTTGACATTTTTGACATCAACATCCATCTTACCACGACGGCGAGACTATTCTCCTTTGACAGCAATGAAAACTCCTTCCAAAGACAATTCACTTGTCTGGGTCGCCTTGGCAAGCTGGACAAACGATTCAGGCAAAGTGCGTAAAATTTTCGAGGCATTATCTTCTTCCTTGGAAGGAGAGTCATACGAAGTAAATTTGCCAGATATTTCATGAAAAACATCCAAATATTCTTCCCAAATGTACCCCTCCTTGAAGCGGAGAGACTCCATCACGTTTTCATAATTCAAAATTGCTTGGACACTCGAAGTCTTATACAGCCTGGAAATACGTTCCCACGACTCCTTGGGATTTCTTTCATCATCATCGATAGCCGAACCCTTTCGGGCCAAAGGGCCCGAGCCAAGGCTGAGAAAAATTACCGACATGGCCTTTATCATGGCCTCCAACCACATCTTCCAGACAGATGCGGACGCATTGACAGGTTCCTCCGAAAGACATACGAGTTCGAAATCGTTGCGACGGATAAAAGCGTGAATGCGGCGCCGCCAATGAATATATTATTTGGAAATATTCAGCTTCGGCAGGTTTGTCGCAGCGTCTCGGTCCGAAATAATGGTAATTGAGAGAGAGAGCCCATATGTGTACAGTAAAATTAAAAACAAATCTGCCCAATCGAGAGAACGTATAAAACAAAGAGTAAATTGGTGAACTATTTTATACGAAACAGACATTCCCAGAAATTAAACCCAAAAGTGTATTTTTGAGACTGATTGTTGCCATAGGACACTTAGTGGTTTTACTAGGACAAAAAGCATCTGACATAAAACTAATAACCAATAACCCCTCCCTGCATAGAAATGACATCTTAACAACGCTTATGCATAAATGAAATGAGTCTCTGAGTGGTTGTTTCATCGATTGAGCTCCGACAGTCGTTGATACAGTTCATTAATTCAGAGGTAGATTTAAACTGGTGATTATCAGCGTAGACTGTCCGAGCCAGTAAACACCATAAATTCTCTATAGGATTGAGGTCTGAAGACCTCGCGGGCCACTTTGTAACCCTGATTCCTTGAGATTTAAACCAGTCTTTTGCGAACGAGGAAGCATGTGCAGGTGCATTATCCTGCTGGTAGACCCAATCAACTGGCAAATTGTCATCTCCCCACGGAAGTAGCTCCTTCTCTAATATCTTCACATACTCCTGTCCATTTAGGCGGCACCTTACTTGAACTAATTTAGTCCTACCAAAACCGCAAAACGCTGCCCAAACCATGATTCCGTTACCACCGTGTTGACGCTTAGAAACCACCAACTTCTTTTTCCTGAGATCATGCCAGTAACTCCTTAAACCATCCGGGCTATCACAATTAAACCTCTTCTCGTCACTAAACACCAGGCGTCCCACCAGCCATACCTTTTCATTGCGTGTCTCCTTTCCCACTCGACACGAGCTTCTCGATGACTCTTATTCAGAGACTGCTGACATTTTACGCGTTTATAACGCAAATTAACGCTACCGGTAAGATGTGCGCGGGTGCGGCTGGTAGAAATGGGCAACTGAAGCTCGCTGCAGAGGACTCTAGCATTTTTGGTTGAATTTGATGCTGCTCGCATCAGCCTACGCTCGTCTCGGAGAGTGATTTTTCGTCGGTTTGTTCGCTTGTTTCTGGTCGCATAGGCTGAGAGATTGGCAAGGAAGGATCAAATGACATTTCGCGAACGATGGAGCTGTTTTGAAATTGTGGAAAGGGAGTGACCTGCCTGTTTAAGAGCGGATGCTTGAGAACGCTCGGATTCATTGAATTGACTACCTCTCGGCATTGTTTTTGCTGCTGAGTTTAAGGAGGGCGGTTTTCGGATGAGGTTTAGCGGAAATTTACTATGTTTAATCCCAACAAGAGATTTGATAAAGCGGGAAAGTTTGGTGTCCTATGAAAACAATCACCCCCGAAAGTACATTTTTATAAATAAAAGTTCAAAAAAGATGCATTTTATAAAACAGTTCATGTGTTTGCCCTTCTTTTATGCGTTCTGCGGTTTGGGCAGATTATTTTTAAATTTGCTGTACGCATTATGGTGAACCAGTTCATTAGGAGGGTGTCCTATGGCATCAGTCACCAGTGTATATATATAAAATTAGATATATATATATACATGTTAATATTCTATATATATACCGTATACTGTAGAATATCAACATGTCAACAATAAAGGCTGATGCCGTCTTACACTTACAAATACTATCTGACTATGGTAAAGTGCCTTTGCCATGTTGGTGTACTGTACTGTACTGTGCTGTAAAGTGTACAGAACTGTAGATATAATACTCCAACCTGTGCCCTATTTTCAACAAATTAACAAGTCACACCCTAAATGTAAATTCTACTAAAGAAGTTCATTGCTTACCGTCTTGCACCAGAAAAGGTGACTGGGCAGATTATTTTTTAATTTTTCTTTAAACATGTGAAGTCGGGGGGTGTCCCATGCATCAATCGGTACATTACGGTACTTGTACTGTATAATACAGTACAGTACTGTACACTGTACAGCAATGCTCTCGCTGTTGAGGATGCCGCGGCCTGGACTGCTACACCTCCAGCGCGCCCCCGCCAAGTTGCAGACCGATAAAGCTCTGCCACATCTCTCGACCGTCATCTCTTCCACACTCACCAACAACCTCTTCACAAACCCCATCCGCAATCACACACCGTTTCAAGTCCTCTGTCCGTAAATCAAAATGATGTCCGCCGCAGCTGAGGAAGAGATTCTTCCGGCCCCACCTCAACCCCCTTCTCCCCTTCCCGACGAGCCCTTCTTCGCCCCTGCCATAGTCGATGGCATCGATGGCGACGTCCTGCAACAACCACCTCCTCCGACAAAGGCCGACTCTCTCTCCACGATCTTCTCTTCATTTTCGTCGCGCATGTCCGACGCAATGAAGGCCTCCCGAACCGCAGTAAGCTCCGTCCTCCCTGCCGCAAAGGCCACACTACCCGCCATCCTATTTTCGGTGATTCCATCACAGAATACAGTACCCACGCATCTGGCGATGATGCCCCGGGATGGAGTCTCAGGTTACAGGAGGTTTATTCCGGAAAGGTCGATTTGTTCGTAAGGGGTTCAGTGGATACAACACACGCTGGGCTTGCCACATATTCCCCCACGTTCTAGAACAATGCAGCGGAAAGGCCCGTCTCGGCATTGTCTTTATTTTTTTCGGAGCAAACGATGCTGTAATCGATTCCGAGCGACAGCATGTACCCCTCCACGAGTACGTTGCCAACTTGCGAAAACTGGTAACATACGTGCGTCGCTTCAGAAGGGTAGACCCCATTCAACCTGTCCTTGTAACACCTCCGCCGGTGAAGCTACCCTGGAACAACAAGCGCCCCCAAACGATTGCCGGCGAGGACTCGCGATTATGCGCTGCGTGTGTAACGGTGGCACATGAGCTTGGGTGCCCGTGGTCGATGTTCACTCGGAAATGATGGGCCGTCTGCGAGCGCTATGGGAAACCGAGGAGCAACTGCAGGAGGGGCTTGACACCTTCTTGTGTGATGGGTTACATCTCAATGCAGATGGAAATCGTCTGATTGCGGAACTCTTTTTGGATACTTTTCGGAAGGATATGCCTCAGTTTTCACCGGATGTCGTCAAGAGACCATTTCCAGGTCATCAGGATATTGATAGTCGGAATCCAGAGGCGAGTCTGGGGTCAAGTGTGCTGGTGTGATGGTAGTAGCAGTTCGGTTTAGTGCTTTTATTGTGACATACGACTGTTGTACATTATGCACACATCCTATCATGCGCTCCCTGTAGATGTAGATTCGGCAGTCAGACTCACAATTACGATGCTACGCATGTATCACAGGTGACAGTACTGTGGTCCTGAACAACGAATTATCCAATCGATGTGGGGTTTCCAACGAGTTACCGCAGATTATCTCAAACCGTTTGGTACATGGTGCAATGCCAAGCATAACTGAGCGAAAATGCCTCGGTAATAGTCCGACGGGCTGGGACAAACAGCAGCGTAAGAGACAAGAAAACTACGGCAAGAGGTTAATCTATCCGCAGTCTTTCTAGACGAGGCATGTCGGCGAAGAGACCTTTCTCCTCAGCCTCCCTCAACTTTTGGTTCTCCTTGTCAAGATTGGAGATGAGACGCGAGTACAACTTTTTCTGATCTGCGCGATATTTCTTGCGATGTTCAACGAGCTGGTCCCTGACTTGCTTTAGGTCGTCAAGAGCTTTCCGGATGGCTACATCGTTAGGAGCAAGCCTGACAGCCTTGACAAGGTCCTTTTTTGCATCATCTGCCTTTCCCTCAGCGACATCCAAATCCCACAACTCATCCGTCTCTTGCTTTGCCATATCCTTTTTCACCAAGCTAATCAAAACCACAGCCCTTCTAACAAGCCCTTTGGATTATTCGGATCAATGCGCAAAGCCTCCGAAAAGTCCCACAAGGCGTTATCCAAATCCTGCGTCCGCAAGCGACACAACCCACGATTCAAATGGCATGGCATTTTAAAGTTGTTAATATCAGTCCGTCCCTGCTTCCCGATTGCCTCCCACTCCTCCTTGGACGTGTACACATGAACAAAGCAACGATCGTACTGCTTCCATGCCGCCTCGTAGTCTCCCTTGGCAAAGAGCGCGTTTCCTTTGGCCTTTTCTTTTAGACCGGCGGCAATTTTCTCTGGTACGGAACTGTAATCGTAATCCAGCTCACTAAAGTCGGCGGGCTCTTCGGCGGGATCATCACTGCCTACCTCCCACTCGGTTGCGTTGCTGTCTGCCATGTGATTGCTGCTTGTGCTGGCCGGTGGTTGAAATGAATGGACGAGTGAGTGGGATGCGGAGCACGTGGTGCGGTGCGAATGAAGTTGAAACCAACAAGAGTCAGTGAAAGTCAAGTTGTTGGACGGATTCCCGGGTGCAATGCTAACGACCTGTCTACTGCTGCACTCTGACGTCTTCTCTGCTACCAGGCCGGACGGTTTTATCGCAACGTCTTCGATGAGTTCCATCAATACAGTAGTGCTGCACTCAGGGAGGGAGCCACATACAGTACTGTACTTTACTGTATGTGTGTTCGCAAAAGTGGTGTACAGCAAAGCATTATACTCCATAAATTTACAGTACGGACAACACTGTAATTTCGATGGCGCCGTAACACAGGCACTGTTACAGAACTGTAAGGCAATTAGGTGAACCCCTGATCCATTGACCCATCGCAACTCGTTGCATTCTTCAGCAATGACAATAATGCCCCATCTTGCCCCAACGAGACACTATCCTCCTCCGCCATCACCCCTTCCCCCCCAGTGCCCCCGATGGCAGTTTTCAGTTTCTACCTTTTCGATCGCACAGGAAATTGCCTATGCTACCGCGACTGGCAGCGCACACGCCCCCTCTCGATCGTTCCGACGACCAGAAGAACATGTTTGGCATGCTTTTGCCCTCCGCAACTTTTCCATCAAATTGTCCCCAGACCCACCAAAGGCGTTCCCACCCACTTTGTAACCGACGTCTACGCACTGCACTACTTTGAAACACCCTCCGGTCTGCGTTTCGTACTCACCACGAGTAGTAACTTTGGTAACATCGACATTTCAAAGTCCCTTCAAGAAATATACGACTCCGTTTATGTCGAATACGTTGCAAAAATCCTCTCTATGTTCGCGGGGAGGAAATCAAATCTGAGTTTTTCATGACAAAACTCGACAATTACGTTCGCGCACTCCCATGCTTTTGAGCAAAAAGGGAACGGACCTTCACTACATATCCCCTTCTCGCAAGACATACTCTCGCCCTGCAATAACGCCTGCTCGCTGCGTTCCTACAACATATTTACTTAGTACTGGCATTTGCATTAAGGCCATCTACCCTCACGTTTCATTCACCCAGCCTCTTCATACCTTCTTTGGATCTACACCCGTCCCACCCCCTACCTCTGTTCCTATGCCGTTTCTCCATCATGACCAAACTCGATCCAAACGCCCACAGCGATACAAAAAGTAAAACACCTAGCAATTAACATCCCTCAACCCGCTCATTAGTCATGACTTGATCCATCTTGCCTCGCATCCCCGTCCTTATCCTCCGAAAGTCTCATAACCGTCCCTACGGCGACTGTTTTTCCCTCGTCGCGAATCATGAAACGCCCCAATTGTGGGAACACTTCATACGTCTCCACACAAATCGGTTGCGACGTTCTCAATGTAGCCAGACACCTCATCCCAGGCTTGACAAACTTTGGATTTTTTTGCTTTGCCTTTCCAGTCTTCTTGTCCAGCTCAGCCAATAATCGCGTCACCTTAAACTCTTCCACAGCCGCATGAATATGAATCACAGCAGAGTAACCTGCACAGATAATGCTCTTGTGCTCCAAGATTACCAACTTTGCGATAAATGTCCGCGTGTACGATACCAGATCTCGCGGTGAGCACAGCACAAATCCCACACGTACATCCTCCTCCTCGATGCCCTTCAATCGTAGACGCACCACATCCCCTGGCTCTGCCGCTTGCGCTGTTGATCCCTCAAGTTGCAACGCGTCTACTATTATATCCACTCGATTTGGCATCATCACCAATTTGTCATTCACCTGAATCACACCAGATTCCAATTTCCCCATCACCATAGTCCCCATTTCCTTGTGTTTCTCTGAAATTGGCATTTTCACAGGCCCTGACAGTAAACGCTCTGGCGGGCGCAAATGTTCCAACGTGTCGAGCAAAGACTCACCCTTGTACCAACCGCACACACTAGGATCCACCTTATCCTTCAAGTTCTGACCGGTGATACCGGACACAGGGATCCAGACAAGACCCTTTGGATTCCAGCCGACCTGCCTCAAATACGGCTCTAGTTTGGTCTTGCATTCATCAAAGCGTTCCTTACTCCACGTGCCGTCCACATTCAATACACTAGTATCATCAAGCTTGTTGATAACGATGACCATCTGCCTCACACCGGAGGTCTTTGCCAACATTGCATGCTCCCTTGTTTGGCCACCCCTTTCGAATCCCGTCTCAAACTCTCCCTTCCTTGCCGAGATAACCAAAATACCAATATCAGCTTGAGAGGCCCCCCCAATCATATGCGGTACATAATTCTTATGACCCGGGCGTCCAAAATAGTAAACCGTTTGGTATCAGTTGTAAAACTAGCCTGACCACACTCCTCGGTCTTTCCCTTTGCACGTTCCTGCTCCGAAGTATCCAAAGCAAATGCAAACTTCCAACTCTCCCGATTCAAAGCCTTTGCCTCCTTTTCATACTTTTCCATAGTGCGATCATCAACATTCCCCGTCAGCACCAACAAATGCCCCGAAATAGTACTCTTGCCCGCATCGACATGCCCCAACAACACGACATTCAACGGCTTCTTCTCATCCAAGTCCATAGCATTCGGATCAAACGGCGCGACATCCCCCTTACCCTCCACTTCCGGTTGCGCGACGTTCGACTCGTGCTTGACGTCAACCAGCGGTTGCGGCGCAGGTGTCATTGCAACGTCTTTTGAGGCGGCATCGGTAGAGATGTTGACGGCAGAAACAGCAGTAGTGACAGGAGATACAGGGTCCACGGTGTGGGCATCCTCCCATGATGCTTGAGGGGGTGAAGGTTGGGAGTCGGGGCGTCGGAGGAGGCGGCGGGACGGGCGAGCCACGAGGGGATGAATTCACTGGCTTGCGGATTCATGGTGGCGGTGTGCAGGGGAAGGGAAGGGAAGGGGAGAGGCCGGTTTGGAGTTGGTGGGAGGAGGGTGGGATGATGGGTATGGATTTACACTGTGGAGGGTGGTGCGTGAGCGAAACTGGCAAGGGTGAAGCGGGCGTCGTGGAGCAGTGTTGTTTAGAGTTGAAAGGAAACATCTGGGTCAAGTTGACACGCAGGTAAGGTGCTGTACAGTACTGTACCGCATCTAGCCAATTGTTAGCCGATGGGCTGTGCTGATCTAGCTAGAGGGGATCAGGATGTTAATCCTGTCATTTGTCAGCAAATATTGTCAAATATTTCAGCTTTCTGCCCACTAAAAGCCCTTTGTACAGGGTTGTGTAACCTTGGAAAACATGAAAACATAAAAACTTTAATTTTATTTCTCAAAATTTTGCCCTTAAACTATACACGGGTCAAAACCATACACATGTACTGTACAATATGTACTTGAATTTGGTTCGATACAAATTCAATCCAAGTAGTAAGGTTAGCTACAGTATAAGACAGGTCTGTCAAGTTGGAGGGCTTTTTGTGTGTTTTGTTTACAGTGTAAGCTCAAGTTTCTGTATTGATCACAATTGTACTCTCCAATTACTGTAATGCGCTGTAAACAAAAAGAATTCCTCGATTTCGAATTGCGCGTAATCGTAGAAAGACAAACTGATCGTCATCCGGATCCGACTGCTTCCCCCCAACTTTGAGCGAGCAACGCGTCTCTGCCAACCCATCACCGGTCTCACAGGCAGGCGGCAACAGCCACCGCAACCCCAACAGTGCCCAAATGTTCCCTCTTCCTCCTCCGATACCTCGATGATCCCCCCTCCTACCAAGAAAACGCGCCTGCTTTCCCCCTCCCTCCATTCCAAAATCCTCTCCTGTTTCCCCGCACCCACCCAAAACTCCACCCTCTCCATCCCTTCCATTTCCCACCTCCCCCTCCCTTCCCTTCCTCCCACCCTCTCCACCCTCTGTGACTCTCTAACATGCATATCCAAACATGCCGACCCTTCTCCGCTATCTACCCTTCAATCCCATCTCCAATCCCGTTTCCACGCCCCCTCCGAACTTATCTCCGCCCTCTTTTTCGACCAAGACACTCTCCCTCCACTATGCGCCCTTTCCGTATTAATCCGCCATCGCCTCATAAGACCCATCGAGATTCCATCCCAATCTCTCCTCGTCAGGGCCACCCTGGAGCTTGACAATCCTGAATTATGCTCATGTCGCGGCGTATATCCAGGCATCGAAGCCTTGCTTCATGTTTTATTGGACCTCGGTAGGGTAGGCGAGCGCACCTTGGGTGCGCTCATCGCCGCCCTATTCGGAGATGACCAAGCGGGAGTCGACCTGCCTCTCAAGTTTAAGTTGGCCCGCATCGTCGTCGATGTTATCAGGAAGGAAGCAGGCGAAGGAGGTGTCGCGGATGGACTCTTGGAGGAATGGGCCCGCCATGTCGTTTTGCCAAAACGGGAACATGGGGGGGGAGCTGCGGAAGGCCATCTCGTGTGTGGACACCGGAACTGAGTGGCTTGGCAACGGGAGAAAGGTGGCAGAGTATTTGAAAGGTGGCGTTGACGAAGAGAAGGCGGTCTTGGCGTTGTGCAGGGGGTGTCGCTGGAGGCGGCTGTCGCGTTGTTTAGTCAAGGTGTCCGTGTCGTTGTGACACTGGCGGATGGCAAGGGACATGTCATCGTGAAGGGTCGTTTGGGATATACTTGTGTATTGATCGAACGCATTTTGGATCACAGCAGTTCGCACGTCGCTCCTACTTCGAGGACTACCATGGAATGTTCGGTGACAGCGGCGCTCAGCTCAGTGCATGCGCAGGGAGACGGGTATGTGATGGCCACTTTGTTATGTCTTGCGAGGCACTTGTTTCATCCTAAAGGGTTCACAGCAGAGGGAGAGAAGGATGCGCAGGGCTTTGTGGAGCATGAACGCTGGCTGAAGAACGTTGTCCGTGCAAGTGATGGTCCTGTAGTGAAGGCCATTGTAAACGCGCTGAGTGAATTGGTTTCATTAGAGCCGGTGCAGTATTTGAGAACAAACCATAGAGTACTCTCCGCAAACAGGCAACATCTTCGCCAGTTTGGCGATTATCTCGTTGAAGTGCGCGCCAAGATCAGTGACCTAGATCCAATGCATAGGACGGGTTCCAATGGAATTAACTTGAACAGTGATGGGACCCAGCTGCCGGCGTCACAGAGCCGGCGAAAAGCTGAACTTGACGTCAGTCGGTTTGTTTCAGAATTTGCACAATCAGGTGGTAAGATTCCCACCTCTCTAGTACGACAGATGAACTTTCATCGTTACCACTTTCGAGGCAATACTCTTCCTGTTCTCCTAAGGCCTGATCTCACCCCTACAACTGAGGCGGGGGTGAATCCATTTATGGACAAAAGAGCCTTTGATGAGCATCGAATCAATCTGATCAAAGTCATGGCCTTCAAACGAAGGGACAATGCTGTTACAAAGGAAGAAGCCCATACGGCTATATCTGCGATCAAAGCATCTAGTCGCAATGTAAAACAGAAAGACACTGACGACCAAGTTGAACCGCCGTCCAGACCCAACAACTCGGATCTCGAAGAGAACCAGGACTTTGCTTACACAGTAGAGTTTGTGCTGAAACGATCATTTCAGAAGCAGCGGACGTGTCTAAAGGCGAGCGGCATGCCCAACGGAAGTTCCGCTGACATGAGCGAAACGGCAGTTGCAAACATGTTGGAAAGATTTAAGGAGGAGCTCGAGCGACGAAAGGAACCCCACGCTACTGCAGCATTAGCGGCAGAAACTTTGCAAGGAATGTTGAACGCCTTGACCTCAGATTATCAACATGATACTACCGATAGCGAGGAGGGTAACGAAGACGACGAGAGGCTCGTGGGGTCATATCGGAGATGGTGGCGACAATGCGGTTCTGTTCTTTGCACTTTTTTCGCAAGAGTGATCGGTAGTGAGGTTTCGCGCTCACTTCATCGGCAGCTCCAACACCACCTCTTTGCTCTGGTATGCATGCGGTTGGCATCTGTCACTCCTGATTTCGGAGTCGCCCTTGCGCAGATAATTTCCGTAGTTTCCCTTTTGATCGGAGAGTCGTGCCTAGCAGACCTATGTTACTTGCCATACTCCAATTCCACAGATACGCAGCACCTGTTTGTGAAGACAATTTTCGAGTGTTTATCCCTGCGCGATGGGGAGAATGTCAGACATTCTGTTCGATTTGCGCTCCATAGTTTGTGCTCTTTTAAAGTAGCAAGAGATGAAGGATACTTGCTTAATGATCGTGTGGAAGATGCCAACTACTCTGATCACAACTCAAGCGCACAACATGCAGCAGATTCCGTTCTTTATCGACTGCTCACCAAGCCGCTTTTGAGTTTGGTACAATGGGTTGTCACCGTGCCATGGAGATTACTAGCGCACACAGCCGCTCAGTTCAAGAACAGCATTACGGAACAAGTAACGCAGGATGCGGCAGATATTCTGCGCACTGCCGCCCTGATGTTGTCCTCTGATCAGTTGTACGGGCACGAGCGACGGTCCCTACGCGATTGGCTCAAGACAGAGTACCGATGCGGGTGGGGCCGGCCAAACAGCGTACGTAAAGTACTTGCCTCTTTTCAACGCTCCGGCATGGACCCAAGCGCCATAATCGGCGAAGCCAGCCTCTTTCTGGCGGTCGAGACGACACCCTCAGGGCAAAACGCGGATTGGATATTACAAGGCTGCTCATGTACGCTGACGCAACGCCGCTTGTGAACAGGGCGACGAATGGAGAATCGGGGACAACCCGTGCACACTTGCAGAGATGGTGGCGACATGCATACAACGTCATGGGGCGGAAGCGGCATTGCGAATGTTGTCGACGTTGTCCATGCGGAGACAGTGGTACTTTGGAATAGGGGCGGGGTTTGACAAAGCAGACTCGCATATTGCCGAGTATTTGATGCCGACGTTGTGGCCGCTGCCGGCGCATTGTCTGCGATACGTGCTTCAAAGTCTGGAACGGTGCGAGGGGAGACGGAATGATGGGGAGAGGGGTTGTACAAGCGAGGTGTTGTTAGTGTGCAACATTTGCATGGTATGGGATTCGTTTGCGGGGATGTGGGAAGAGTGGCAGTGTGGGTGTGTGCGGTGCGGAGGTTGGTGGATCAGGCGCGGGATGTGAAACGGGCGATGTGTGCGTTGGATGAATGGAGCGCGGTGGGGCATGAGCGGGAGACGCAGATGGCTGTAGGGATGAGTGAGTTGGTGTGTGGTGTGGTGGATGGGAATGCAAGAATGTTGGGGATTGGTGTTGTGTTGCAGTGCGGTCGAGATGTTGCGGATGGGGTGGAGGGGGTGGAAGGTGCGGTGAGGAGGTTTTCGGGGGTTGTGGGTGGGTTGAGTTGGTGTGCGGGTGGTGAAAGTGTGGTGGATGTGATTGATGTGGGGATGTATGTGGCGGGGATGGGGCCGTTTCTGTACGGGTTTGTTGGGGGGGAGGAGTATGAGGGGGTGTTGGAGTGTATGGATGGGATGATGGGGTTTTGTGGGAGGAGAGGGTGCGGTTGTGGGGGTGAGTGGGCCGTACTGGATGAGGGAAAGATTGGGCGGGGATGTGGTGGCGGAGGATGATTACAGGGGGATTGTGGGGGAGGGGTTTGGAGTGGGCAGGGGGGTGGGGAGGTTGGGGAGAGCGCGTGCGTTTGTGTGTGCGTTGGGAGGGTGTTTGGGGGTTGGGAAAGTTGGGAGAGGATGAATTCAGGGGTGTGGTTTCCAAGATGGAAGATGGGGGGTTGCGGGACAAGGTGGTTTGCAACATTTTGGGTGTTTATAGAGTTTTACAGAGGGAGTGGGGAGAGAAGGAGCGGGGCAAGATGTCAAAATTGGCATTTGGACGCGTTGTGGAGTATCGCGACGGTCTGCGGAAGGAACTGTTGAAAGTGGTGGGGCGATTTGTGAAAACATGGTGCGGTGGAACAAGCGGGAGGGAAATGGGGATGAGTGATTGGCTGGACCGAATACTAGTAGAATTTGAGGAATTCGCAGAGGAAGTGAGGATGTACTGTAGGTGTCTGCGGACTGAGGATATGAAAACGGTAGGGGAGTGAGGACAAGACGTGTTGACTGTAATCTATGCCGCGGCAGGTTGAATTGGGATGTGATAACATACGGTCACGGAGTGATGGGAGGGACCAGGGCATACCGTGTCGATAATATAAACTGCACGCCTAGCCCTATAGATGTCACTTGTCAATTTGCGACTGCCCTCCTCACCGCATAATACATACCGTACTGTACAGTACGGTATATCAAGTCCAATCCTACACTACATCCAGCAATTCAGCACCCTCTTTGTCACTTTGCCAACCCCAAAGATACATCCAATCAACGCCCACCACACACCATGCACCAGTGTCCGATCAAACCCCCGATCTCTGCACTCTACTACTGTAAACTTTACTGTAAAACTGTAAACACACTGCACCAATAGCCTCCCAATAGCCCCATTCCCACCATCAAAACATAAAACGACCGGGTGACAAATCGTCCGGCATATGCGCATCCACAGCCCTCTCAAACGGCATCTCCACAAACAAGTAAAGCAGCGCCACATTCACCGCCACCAAAATCCCAACCATCATCCACAACACCCTGCTAGACCAACCATGTCTACATCTCCCCACCCTTCTCAATGTCCAAATCGTCGACCCCACGCAAAAGTACCTCGGCTCCAACAGCCCCGCCGGCACCACACTCGCCATCGCACACGCCGACAACACCAAATCCCCGACCATCTCCTGCCGCGCATACTGCACCTCCCTCGTCCACTTTCTCCTCTCCTCTTGTTCCTTGCCATCTCCATTCAACACACACACTTCCGAGTCCAACAACGGGCTTACCGCACCCCACGTGTACACCGGCACTAGTGCCAACCTTCGCCATTGCGATACGAGCAGCCATTTGCGGTACATGTAAAACACATAGTGTCGGTTATCCGACAATGCAAACGGGTGTGCATAGTCTCCCGTTTGCCATATACATACCCCAAACATAAGCCCCACTACTCCACTGATCATCATCCATCGCAATCGACGCAACACTTTCAACTGAGCTAGTACCAGTTGTGGCGTTGCAAGCTGGAACGGTAGGTAAGACAACGCGTGGAAGCCGAAAAAGTACGGGGCCATGGCCCAATGCATCATGGCGGTATGGTGTTGCCGGTCCCCGAGGGCGATACCATTGTTCACGTAAAGGAACAGAACATAGAGCACGCCGCCGAGAATGTGTGGCCACAGTGTGGTGCGGAGGAGAGAGACTACATTGCCAACCAAACGGGGAAACAAAACATCCGCCATTTCGCCCCATACGGTTTGAAAGGAGATGAAAAAATGCCAAATGATGGACGTCTGGCGTGTGAGTGAAGCGAGAAAGCAGGCTAAAGCAGAGAACGCGGGGCGCCGACCGAGGTAGAGAAGATATGAAAAAACAACCAGAACAAGACAAAGAGGGTCTGTATAAAACAGGTGTGCATAAAACAGCGAGACCGGATGCAGAAACAAAACAATCGCAACCACAAATACAGGCAACCGCGATTTACGCCCCGGCAACAACCAATGAAGCCGCACCAAGATCCGCGTATACACGGGGATGGTAAGAGCGTATGAAAACGCAGACTGCAAACGAAGAACAAATGGCGTGCAAGGAATACGCCCAAAGGAAAGCGTGTAAAGTACGGGGACGGGAAGGTAAAGCAGGGGCGGCGTCGTGATGGCCGGATGATACGACGGGAGGGACCCGGATGGTAAACTGGAACACAAGGCCTGTGCTTGGGAATGTGGAACAGTTCGTCCATATATGGCAGTGGTTGCCGTACAGACAGCCACTTTTGTGCGAGGAGGAGGGCGGAGAAGGAGAGTAGGGTGATGAGGCGGGCGTGCGTCATTTTTTGTGCGGTTGAGCACGTGGCGTAGCTCATGTGTGTTGAATGCTGGCGCGGTGGGGAGTGGTAAGGGGAGTGGCCGTCATTGTGCGGGCGAGGGGGCAGGGCTGGGCGTGAGTCGGGCCGCTGGTACGGGTCGGAAACCCAGCTGCGGTTGGAGCGGCACGATGAAAGTGAAACGGTGTGTGCCAGATGGTGACGGAGGTGATATGGGCTACGGTGTCGCCGACGGCACAGCGCGAATTTTAATTGTTTCAAAATTTTTTTAAAACGGGGGCTCCTAGCTAGGGTGTGTGCTACTGTACTACATCTTGGGAATAGTGGCCAGATCGGGCGTTCGTCGTACCCTCCAACGTATCGCAGCGGCAACGTTTCAACATGGGTCAACTGGTTCGCGCGGTAGCGGCATCTCGTAAAGCGACAGAGCTGTTCAAAACGCTGCGTACGGTGCGGGTCGAGCTGAACCCGTTTGACCATCGGTCTACGACGGCGCGGTACGGCAAGTGCACCTCCGCGCTGTTGGATACAGGGATGTTGAACGGCGGGGTGTTCTGACATGGTGATATTTGTTTCGGACTGCGTGTGTTTTGTGGGATGTGTGATGGGGATTGGTGGGATTGGGTTGGTGGAGGCAGTGAATTTGTAAGACGGGTTGGAGCGCCGACGGTGAAAAGGGCGAATAAGGGGTTGAAGGTGGAGTTGTCGTTGGTGGAGGAGTATGGACGGCCGTTGATAACGCTGGAATATGGTACGTGAATTGGGGAGGTTGTGTGTGTGGTGGGGGGTGAGTGGGGACGGAGACTAACTGTGGTGATATGGTGTGTTGTATTTGTGTGGTGTTTGGGTAGCGGACGGGTTTGAACAGAAGATTGAACCGGCGGGGTTGAAGATTGTGGATATTTTGGAGGAAGTGGAGCGTGGAGCTAGGTGGCGGGCGGCGGAGGGGGGTAACCCGTTTGAGGTGCTGCGTCGGCGGCGTGCGAAGCAGCTGGGGCTGGAGTGAAGGTGGTGAGTGAGGACGGCGGTGGGTGCTGGCAAGGGGAGGGTGGTTGGAATGTGTCTGGCGGGCGGGACTGCGACAGCGTCCAATGGGGGAGATGCTGGTGATGGTGAAGAGAATCGTACGCAGTTGGTGTCGAAAAGAGTTGAGTAAACGACAGTCTGTCTTTCTGGCCTAGTCACGGGTGTGTTGTGTTTTATGGAGCGTGGGCACTGGTGCAGTCGAGGGAAAGTGATAGTGTTTCGCATGAAACTGGTGCAAAAGAGAAGAGGCAAGTACTGTACAAAGTATGGTACAAAGCAAGGTACAGCTCTGTAAGCACTCAGTCACGTACAGTGACGCGCTGTACGTGTCATTGCGTTGCAAGGGAGGGAGTATTCCCGTGCCCGGCATCTTTTCTCCATAGAAAAATTACGGTATTGATACTGTACAGCACAGCACGGCATACAGCAGCAGCACTTGTGCAACGCGGGTGCGCAACGTGTTTGACCGACGGCAGCCCGTCCAGTCCATCTGTACCGAGCTGCTAATTCAAAGTGACAGTGCCCCGATCGGGTGGTGATCCATGTCGCCGTCACACGCACGGTGCTGACTGTAGCGACGCTGAATCGGCTTGTGGAATGCGCATGCAAAGAGGGAGATGGACGCTTTTGACATAGCTGCGGCGGGGGGTTTGAGAGTTTGCCATCGGTGTTTCTGCGGTGTGGTGACGCGGCATGAAGGGTTGACACTTGTCGAGGCGTGCGGGGTGGGTGCCGTGGTGGACTGGGCCCTGTGCGTGCAATGCGCAACAAGTTGAGTGCATCAAGTCGTGTACTGCCGTGTACTGTATGGTATAATACTGCATCGTGCTGAGGCATTCAGTCGCGCAATTCATGTGACCGTTCCACCGACCCGCCCCGCTTGCGCGCCTACTGTAACCGGGTTTCCACTCCCCCTCGACTACCTGACGGCTTACGGGTGAACACGTTGATGCTAAAATCAAAGTTCACACACTTGTACATCATGTTTATGTCTGGATGGAAGAGAGTGCGAGCAAGATTACTGCGTCTCGCGGCGGTGGTGCAACTTTCACTAGCTGCGGAAGGGTTTCAACACAATAATGTCCAGGCAGAGTCATGCGAGCAAACTCATCGACTGCTGAAGCTCGGCACGATCTCGAAAAAATTATAACCAACGTCCAACTGTTGTCGACTGCGACAACAGCAGAGTTAAGTCTGAAAAGAATTAAAAAGGATCATTACTGTGGGACTACTGCAGTACAGTACACAATGTATGTACTGTCTGTAAATAAGTTCTTGAATAGGCTTAATCACCCTCCGTGGAACACGTGAGTCCCCTCTATCATTGTCACCAATTTTTTTCGCACGAAGAAAAATAGGACCAGTCCTCAATAAACAGCGCGTTATTGAAGCATGAACGGTATGGCAACTGTGCTGCTTTCAGTAGCTAGCTTTCAGAAGCTAGTGTCTATTGGACCGTTGTCCTCATATGAGGACAAATGTCCTCATATAAGGACTACTTTTAGCACTTCTTTTTCAATACAAAAATTTTTACCTCAGCGCATTTCTTGTCCCTCCGCATTAGTTCATGAGTGTAGATGGCCGATCAAAACAAACTTTTCAAGATTGTTGACCTCGGTGAAGGCTAGACCAATTTTCCCTCACCAGCTTCCGCTCTTCGCAAGAAGTTGTGAAAACGACTTCATTTTGGAAGGTAAAATAGTTCGTATTGTCGTGGGGGGTTTCAGAAACGAGGGCGCATGTACAGTAAAAATTACTGTACTGTAACTAAACATAAAAAACCTTTTTTCCAGTAAAAATTTCGGGCTTCCAAAACATTTTCCATTCCAAAATGTAACGGAAATTGTCCTCATATGAGGACAAATTGTGCCTCATATGAGGACAGTGCGTGGTCGGATAGACACTAGGGGTCCGGCCAACCGTTTCAAAACGATACTGCAACCCAATTTGCATCAATAATGAAACGATCATCTGCCCTCAAAAACTACAAAAAAATATAGACCCGGAAGTTCTTTACGCAATGAAGCCGGAAAATGGTTCCTTCATACACAGGTCAAAAAAGGCTGTACAAATCTTTATTGTATCCAATAGAGTACGAATAATAAGAACATTTTGCACTCCACTGTATATAAACAACAAAAATTGGTTAGATTTGAAGTATTATTCAATACAATCATCAATCGCTATTCAGACACAAATTTACCTGAAATTTAGGCGCTAAAACCTAAACTCAGCTCGATTCCGTCCATTTGGGTTTGCCGCACACACTCGTTGAAGTCTTCAAGTAATAATGTTCCATAAAAAATATAGATAAAGTAACAGCGATGAACAGAGATTCAGGATTTTTGAAAAGGTCTTTCCTCATGTAGTACATCTGATTAGAAGAAAAATGTGACAACCCTTTCCTGTCGGTAAATTATCTCTACTGTACACTCCCTACCTTCTCGTTATTTTGTTCAATGAGGGGGTGAGTGCACGCCTTGGAGTACATAGTAAATGATTATGGCAAAATCCTTTCTTTCTCCTTCATTTTGCAAATGGAAACAATCCCTCCTCTTAATGTAACTCTTACAAAAATTCTTACGAAATAGAAAATAACAACTTGGATTGTTCTGAAATTGCGCCTACTGGTATATTTTAGCTGGAGAACATTAATTTTTCATCCTTTAAATGAGAGGGATCACGATACAGTGTTTCATCTGTTTTCCCTGTCTCAGATGAACAGGAATTTAAAATTGTACTCCATCGTACTGTCTTGTAGTGCAATTCGATTCCCTTCGAGTCATGGGATCCAGTGAGACAATGAGAACAACAAAACACACAGACAAAACCTCAGAAGTCTTGTCCGTTTATTGGGAAAGGTATGTTGTGGTTAGCCCAATAACGAGTTGCTTCTGTGTAAAAAGTATTTTTCACACAAAAATATGAGCTGGAATGTCGTGTTTACTGTAAGTGCTGGGGCTGCATCATTCGGCTGGACAACGGACTTGAATGTCGACGCTGCTAAACTTCTCGATTGTATCCCCGACTAGGAGAGTGTGGGCGGGCGAGGGCTGACCGATGTGTATATGCAGCACGACGGGAGCTCTGTAGTCCCTATTAATATGCGCATGGCAATATGGTATTGTAATTCGACATTACTCTGTTGTCAGACGTCGTGCTCATAATTGCGTATACGGTGTACTGTAATTTTCACGCAGATAAAGGGAACACGTGCCCTATGTTGTGCTGAGGTAATTAGAGCACAAATGGTACTGTGAAATCAAGAGGGTGTAGTGAGGTTCAGAGTTCGAGATCTCGAGCAAAATGGCGGATGGAAAAATTATAAAAATCAAAATTTCATGAAAGCTGATGCAAAAAAATCGAATGACGCAACAAGAGGTATTTTTAATGCAGGCTATCATATAACTGTAATAATCCACGTCTTAACCAATCTCAGCAGTGTGCTAATATCCCAACGGATGCAGCAATATGGCGACTAACTTGAATCTTTTCTCCCAAATCCTTCTGATCTCGACTGCAGAAACAACAGCGGCTAGCGGCCATCCTTCCGCGGCATGCCTGCACCTGCTAACTAGCAAATGTTCAGAGAGAAGCCAAAAGGGCGGCTTGGAAAGAGAAAGCGGTCCACGCAAAAGGGAACGACAGTGGTACTGCACATTGGGCGGCAGGTGTTTTGGCAGCGACCTAGAAGATAATCGTGAAGGGCAGAGTGGGGAAAGCAGCATAAATGAGCAGAGTAGGGAGAGGGTTGAAGCGGTGGGAGAGGGGAGCGTGGGAAAGAGCGAGATAAGTGAGGGAGAAGGTTTTGCTAGTGGCTCAGAATAGGCGGGTGAAAGTGACTGGGATGAGAATGTGGATGAAGGTGAGGATGTGGAAGAGGGTGAAGATCTGGATAAATGTGAGGATGTGGATGAGGGAGAAGATGTGGATGAAGATGAGTATATGGATGAGGGAGAAGATGTGGATGAAGGGTGAAGATGTGGATGAGGGTGAAGATGTGGATGTTGGTGAATGTGAGGATACAGTAAGGGACGCTGCAGATGGTCGGATAATTGACGCCATGATGTTTGGGGACGGCTTTGAAGTGGGGACTTTATCTTAGTCGCAGTTTGCTGTTACGGGAGCTCCGGTAATTGCAACGATCCCTCTGGGTATCACCAGGTTGTGGAATCGTCCATAAAAATGCACAGCCATGCAAGAAATTTTCTCGAGTTCCGTGCGGCTATCATAATCAAGGAGAGTGGTCGAGGCATTCTCGTATATTTTAACGTGGGTTCAAAGTCCCGAAGCACTGATGGAACAGACAGAGGTGCCCGTATATTAGCCAAGGTTAAGTGCTTCTGCACTGGTGGCACAGGGGTCCGGGATATTGACGGTCAAGTACTCGAATATAGGACCCCTGGTGCGATGGGATCATTTTTGTCCAGCAAGTAGTTGTACTTTGTTCCTGAGTCGGTGAATTTTTGAGTTGCTGAGTGAACATGAAGCGAAGTCGGCCTTGCAGAAATTGAGTGCTTGTACGGTCCATTGTTACAATCTCAAGCATGCTAACCAGATGGTGCGCAAATTGGGTATGCGACTAATCTTCATTAAGCCTATATCCTGCTCTTTTCTTCGCGAGCTACGGTATGTGGGCGCCTTCAGTTTAATTTCGATATTCACTAACGGCATTTGGATTGGTCGCTTAGTAAGCAAGCGCGTTTCTCGCTTAGATCACTGCGTTGTAATCAATTCTGACGCAAAGTTTTCTTGGATTCAGAAGAACTGTTTGCAGTTGATATTAAGCCCCATTCCTTGAGGTTTTGTGCCTATCCTTTCTCTGAGAAGTTGCACGTGGCCGAATTATATGAACTTTCCATTCAATAAAGCGTACCCAAGTTACTTCCGTTGATGTAATGATCCATTGGTCCGGTTGAATGCTTAGGATTCCCGTCGTGATAACCTTTCGAAGAAGTTCTTGGCTCATGGACTTAATAAGTCCGTCAGCAATATTACTTTCAATTCTAAGAAAGGCGATGTCAGAAATTACTCCATCGCGAGAGGCTTCCTGGGCAGTGGTAATATCTAGCATTGTGGGTTTCTCAGAAGTCCTTGAGCTTTTGAATATCACGCCGAACAGACTTTTGCTAACTGTGAACAGTTGCACGGGTACCAGCTTGTTGAGAATCACTTCTAATTCTTTTGAAAGCGCAATGAATATGTCGGACATGTCGCTAAAGTCGATAACTTCTCCAGAAATCGCAGAACGCGTAATCCTTCGAAACTTATAGCACTTTAACGATATTGGGGCTACGTTTTCGTCTCCATCGGCGATGAATATGACGTGACCGAGTTCAGCGGAGAAATCCTGGTTGTTTTTGAAGGAATAATCTGCAAAAAATGACAATTTTCCAGTCCTAGTTTGGGAATTTTTAGACAAGCGCAATCATCAAATGCGTATTTGTTCACTTTTTTTACTCTTCCCACTACTTTACCATGATCTTTCCCGTGCATCTTCTCCGTAATCTGCGCCAGTTACGCTACTTCGAAGAGGCAGTCGGGTCTTGAAATTGCTGGTCACGCCAATTTCATGCGCATCGATCTAAAATTCTTGATGATGCTTCCTTGGGTAGGCATTTTAGTTTCCGCAAATAAGAAATTTGGTCTATGTAGAGGTTACCTTCGTTCTTGTCTAATACGAAGCCGGTGAATTTGGACGATGAGGAATACTTTTCTTTCATATTAAATCTATTGATAATAATATTGAGAGCTTTCGAAAGTCTTTGTCTGTACAACGGAGCATTTCGTCCACGTAACTACCAATCAGGCCCTTTAGCGCCACTTTACTCTGTAGGAAGTAGAGCGCAGGGTCCATGCCAGGTGGTGCCATCTCCATTACCTTGCGATGATGATTATCCATCGTCTTGTGCCATAAGCCTCCTTCGTACCATAGGCCGTATAGGGGTCGAAGCAACTTGAGACACTGACCCGGTTCTAGTTGGAGTTCAAGTAGGTGTTTTTTAATGTATATATCCCTTTTGAGCTATTCTGATGATTGAAAATAAGCTTGGGTTATATCTGCTGTCCATACATCGAATCCGAACATTGCTGCCAGCACTAAGAGCAGTCTTTTGGATTTTTTCTGGAATGTCGAGGATGTTTGTACCAGGATTTTTTTCATCCTATTGCGATGTCCTCCAATAACGTAACGTTCCTTTTGTTTTATCTTCCCGCCCATATATGACTTGATTGACAGGACTAAGCGTCTGGGTATAATGTTACGTTCAGGTGGAACCTCTTCCTTAAGAACTACTTTGAATTTTCCAAGTTTCATTAGGGCTCTTATTTCTTGCTTCTTTGCATTGTCTATTTTTGAGATTTTGGCTCCATCTTCGCTTTCGTCAAATACCTCTGTCGTCAATTTTAAGCCATCCTCATGTGACTTAAACTGGGCCATGGATTCCGTAATGTCTGCAATAAATGTGGAGGGGAAGATTTCGGGAGTGACATAGGGCTTGACTTGAGCGATGCTGAATGGTTTCGGCTGTCCATTATCGCAGCCTCACACATACTACGAAACAACTTTCTGTCCATATCAACGATAGACACTTGAAAATTTCCCTTCCATTCTCCCATTCGACCACTGACGACTTTCTCACGCCATACAAGAACTTGATCCCCGGGCTGATAGGTGCGATTGGTCGATAGTAGGACTATATGTTTTAAAGCACGTTGTAGTTTCAGTTTTGATATTTGGACTTGCATCTCCTGCCTTGCATTTCGGCGATTTTCCAGCCGTCAAACAAAGTAAGACGGGCTGTGTGAGTGTCAGGTGGTACAGAAAGCTGAAGAAACCCTCCAAATACGAGTGCTGAAGGGACAAGTCCCTCTGGGCCGAGGGTATTGTTCATTGCCTTCACATAGCAGGCTAATGCAAGATCACTGTCGATTTTGGGTTGAGTTATCATGACTGATAAGTTCGTTTCAAGGGCTCATGATATCGCTCGCATAGTCCCAGACTTGACTGTGACTCAATAACAATTTTTCGACCTTTATATCGGAGAGACGGGCGAGGTGGATGAATTTATCGCCAAGCTGTGACCATTGATCAGTTAAGATACGGTTCGGAAGCCCATTGTATATTGAAGCCCATGAATAAATTATTGCTTTCCATACATCTTCAATTTACACTCCTTCGATGAATCGTGCCGCTCTGAATTTCGTATCTTCATCGACAATGTGTAGAACGGGGCCCCGTCGAAGCAAATTTTGTCTAGAAGTATTAATTCGTTGAAGCGAACATTTTCGGCTCCTGGAGTTACTCGAAACCACCCTGGTGCCTTTTGAGCTCTTTTGCACGGATCACACTTCCTCGAAATGTCCTTGAGGATCTTCATCGTTTCTGAAGTGGCGTCCTCCGGCCGCGAGAGTTTGATCATGTTGAACAGCTTCACGGCAGATGGGTGGGAAAAAGTAACGGCATAACTTCGAAATTTGCAACCTCGTAAGATTTAAATCAGAGGATGCCCACACAGGTGCGTAGAGGTGATTACTCTGATCTGATCATTTTTATGTACAAATAATCTGTGTAGACCACTGTGTTATTCGGAGTAGCTTGTTAGACTCGTTATATCAGTCTGTTTGAGACTTTACGAGGTGTAATAGACTCCTTTTCTAATATGTCAATTCCAATTAACGTGGGTATGTCTGCTTTCACGATGTCGAAATCGACATAAATAATTGGGATACCGGAAGGCCTGTCGAGTGGGACTGAAACTAGACCAAGGCTGGGACAGGATGCACCGGCGAACCTGAATCTGTTGACGGATGGGAAGACCTTCTTCCTTCGCATTCCAAGAGAGTGCTTTATACGAGTTGTTTCTCTGCGACCGCCCACATATTTAGGTGCACCAATATCGCATAGGAAACCCATTGGGCGGTGTTGAGAGAATTCTTTTTCAATCTTTGCAACATATATATTCCCCATGAAATTTTCACTCATGTAATCTGTATTCTCGCTGTTATTAAGGCGACAAGAACTTACTTGTAAATTTAGTTGCCTAGACGAAAATCAGAGGACACCTGATTATAAGCACCCATCGCATAAAAAATGCAGTTAAATAAAATTTCATGTTCAGCGGTCTCGATCGGGGATTTTCCGTATTCTTCACATTGGTTGCTTGAAGGATCAGCATGGTCGGTGAAGTAGGCGTCAAATTCAGCAATTTATTCGCTTTATCTGGAGATTCAGCATACCTGTCGACCTTTTCGTATAGATTTTGAGATTAAAATTCCTTCCCTATAATGAATTGAATCCAGCAAATGATTAGCAGATCCACACCTTATTTTTAATTTGTCCACGACACTCCTAGCATAGTCCGGGTCTATTTCCATGAAATAAATGAGCTATACCAATGTATATAAGTGCTTGTTCTTCTTTCCTGGGTCCTCGGCGGACACTAGAATTGGGATCTGCACCGGAATTTCATCAAAGCCAAAAAAAATCGCGATATCATGCAAAACTGATACAGTGAACATCGACATATTAAAGAAAGCCTCCGTGAAGACTTGATTCTGTGGCAGCAACAAATCGATAACATACTCTGTAGCGACTTCGGGGTTCGGTGGAGTAAACGACACGTCAATAATGGAGCCGCTCCGTCCAGGCGAGGGGGAAAATAATTCTATAGCCGACTTGGCGTAATTCAAGATCGATAGTGCCGGTTGGTCGGAGAGCGAAGACGTATTTATCTTCTTCATGATCTTATCGCACGTAAACTTGAAACGAGAGCGGGAGATCGGAGCCATTCTGATTGTTTTGAATGCCACACAATATTCCAAGATACTCGACGGTTCGGTTCGAAGCTACAGCGAAGGTGATGAGAAACGAAGGGTAGGAGAGCAAGTTGGTTGGCGCAGAAAAATAGCAAACGAATCCGGATTTTCGTGTTTACTACAATGATTGCGCTCGCTATCGTACCCTTGTACAATCAGGGGTATGTATCGATAGCGTAGGGATACGGCAGGGTAGGTGGGATAGTTTTAAAATAGACGTAGAGAGAAATAAAGGAATATTTTTTATTGAGAAGGTTTGGGACTGCACCATTCGGCTGGGCAACGGATTTGAATGTCGACGCTGCTAAACTTCTCGATTGTACCTCCGACCAGGGAGATTGTGAGCGGGCGAGGGCCGACCGATATATATATGCAGCAAGACGGGGGCACTATATTCCCTATTACAATGCGTATGAGAATACTGTACTGTAACTCCACATTGACCATCTGATTTTCGATGATGCTGTTATGTCAAACACTGAATTTGCATTTTTTGCATTTCATCTGGCCCTCTAGTGGTCATTCGTCATTTCTTTTTTCTAAAAGATTATTTTCTTGGTAATTTTGTGTGGAGTAAGTTCTGTATATAATCATCCCATTGTCTTTAAATCAAAACACAGGCAAGTGCGACCCAAGCACATGTATCGAAATGAAAAATTGTTGTATTATATGTTTCGGTATCCCAAAAATCCTCCTCACAGAGTTTTTATTGCATGAATCTATGTGGACATCATTAATAGCTTCCCACCCTGCACACACTCGAGAACTTGGTAAAGGATTACTTCACGTACCTGAAGGCATGTCTCCAGTTGGGCAAAGATTGGCTGAATCTACTCCAATACGTACCTCCTTTTTATACGAAACTGTGTCACAGTTCAACAACCTTCTAAGTCCCATCATTTTTACTCCATTTGGTTGCAGCACAGTTGGAGCGGGTTGCAGAAAGTACAGTTCTGTTAGGATGATACATACCAATTTCACTATTTTTGCAGTCTATATTATGGCGAAATATTCTGCCTCAGTTCTCTTGATAGCCTGTAAGACAGTCATCCATTGGCTAAACCCATGGGACCAGCTGTTGGCTTCCTTGTATCAACATCACAACACTAGTCTGTATCACTGTAGCTGCTGACCAAAGTAGAATTCAGTTTTTTCAATCTGAAATGAAGCCTGATGTTCAATTTGCTCTGAGTTCAGCGAAGAACTCGCTCTATTATTGGTGAATCTGTAACTTCGTTTTTATCGCATGGCGCCCCATGATATTGATGGGAGCCGCAAAATCATATTTAACCCTTAATGGAATGAAAAATGAAGAAAAAATTGCGGCTTGATGTTTCGTCATCTCCTCAAAACAGAGATGGCTAGCCCTTTCTCTGCACTGATTTTAATTGTACTAAAAAGTTTAATTTATAACGGCGAGCTTGATCTCATACCGAAACATAGTAAACCTTGCGATATGTAATATAGTGTGGTACTAAGGAGTATAAAGGAAAAAAGTGCCCCGCCCTTTATCCTCAGCAGAGAGAATGAAGCTTCGTATGGACCTGGAATCAAATTATTTGGACTGTCAAAAAGTGGTCTAGTTCAGTCTTTTTGGACGGAAGGATCTTTGATATGGATAGCCCGGAAGGCTTTAATTACTAGTATCACAAAAAATAGATATATGACTTGGTTTTTTCTCGTAGTCAGAATGGAGGGGAGGTAATTATGGTACGGGAATCAGTTGCCCTAAATGGGAGGTCTGATTTAGATTTACTATTGGGGGCGGTAAAACATGTCATACCGCACCAAAGTATTGGATTATTTCTTACTTCCGTTTCTTGAATAAAATTGTGTCGCTTTCCCTGATTTACCAGCAGGACAATGCATCAATTCAAGTCAGCATGCCGGAAAGGAACTTTTTTGGCGAAGGAAATCCGGCTGAAAGGCTGGCCATCTCAATCTTCGGACCTTAACCCTAAGGAAGACATATGGGAATTTTTGACGCATTTTCCATATGCGTTTTTATTTGTGAGCATCAAATTATTCCTTAAAAAATTAATTCTCTCTAATATGACAAGAGGCATTGTAGTTGTCCCACTATTATCCGAGACGAAATCAAAGCCAAAGAACAATGCGACTTGATATTTTACACTTCAAAGAAGTGTAAAACTTCATTGCTGACACTTTCATCAGCTGCGAGGGAAAATGTTGCCAAAAGAATGTCGTCAACATACAGAAACACCCAAAAAATATGCAAAAAGCATATCGCCAAATTATTTGGGAAATATACATATCCCACAATCAAGTTTCGTTATCCCTAAAGCACAAATTTTTTAACGAAATGCCGCATTTGGAACATTTATTTCTTTTTTCAATCTGATACGGAGAAAACGGCGAGGATGAGATTTTCTGAATCAACTATCCCAGGAATGATTTTTTGCAAGCGATAAAAGTGCTACTGTAGTATATTTGTGGGAACACAAAGAAGTGGGTTCGGCCGCAGGGCAAGGACCCGTAAAAGAGTATAAAAATGGTGGTTTGTACCATCCATCTTCAGTCACTAACTTAAATGAAACCCTTCTTAGGTCAGAAGTTGAAAACTTCGCAACTATTTGGGTCTGCGCATGAAGTTGTCTTCCAAATTTCCTCATTTCTCCTAGACGAAGCAGTTTATTAATCTTAGATAGACGTTTCGGCTAACCCTTAAGTGTCAAAGACACGTACAAAATACCCTAGAATTCATTCAAGGGAATCTTGTGGACAAAGATTAATAGAAGATAAATTCAAAATAAATATCTATATCACTACTTTTTAAAATCAACATCCTCGTGGTTAGAACCAAAGCATTCATTCAACACATACATATCTTCAACAAAATACTTACAAGCTCCTTCGAACGGCCCAAGATCGTAAAATGCTTCCTCATACATGTCGAGAGCTTCCAAAACTTTCTCATGATCCTCAACCTCCTCTCCATACCCAACAGATGAGGCCTAGATTACGACCACACCCTCCCTTTCATTCTTTCTTTTGTCTCCTACATAAATTTCCATTTGTCTTTACTCTAATTGCTCGTAAGGGTCCACTCAGAACTCCTCATCTTTGGATCATCCCTCATCCACCTCATCCTCCTCTTTCTCCACAATTTGAAGAAAAACCAAACCCATTAATCTTTCTTTATTTAGGATCCTGGTGTATTTTTCGTGTTCCATTGGACGTCTAGCCTTTAATGCTAGGCCTTTGATGGGATACTGGGCTCTGGTTGGTTTTTTTACAATGAAGGACTTGCGTAAGTTGTCATTTTGATGGAAAATTAAGGTAATGCGTAGAGTAGCTAGTGGGTCGATTGGTTGCATGGGTTATGCTTCAAGATGCTTCTATATAGTATTAAATATGGGAACGCCTTCGATGGATTTCACGGCCTTGTCGGCCGAGCTTTGGTTTTGAATTTGCGTAAATTTATGGTCATGAGATAAAAATTTGAATAAAAAGATTATAGAAATTAATTTGGAGGAAGAATTTATCATGAATTAGAAGCTTTTCCTTCTCAAATAGGAGGAAAAAATCTTCAAACATAAAATAAAAGTAGAAGTACACAGTGAATTCGGTGTGGGTACGGGGAGTACCTTTGGGCTACGTTTTCAAAAAGGAATGGGAAGTAAATTTTCCTTTTGTAAACAAAGGTCAACAAATCATTCTTAGAGGACCAATTTTGCCACGAAAAAAGCCATAGAAGTAATTTCATAGCCGAGGGACCTGACTCTTTTGATGCAAGATTCAGAATTTATGGTGGAAAGACTTAAAACTGTTTCTTCATTGAAAATCTTTGCATTTAAAAAGGCACCCTTGACATCAAAATGGGGATACATTACTATCTGCAAGAAGATAAAATACTATTCGAATCGAAGGTTTTGCTCTTATAGATTGTACAACATAGCAATAACCGTATCTATGATAAAATAAATAGTCGTGTAATATCTGTGACACCCGCCAAAATCAATGAAACTTTTTTGAGAGTGAATGTTGGCTAAGGATTCTTCTAAAGTGTGTGAGAGTTTCAAGACCTCCGAAAGTCAGTAGGGCCGATTAGAAGTAAATTGGATTGTATTTTAGTGAAATGTAATGAATAATTAAGTTCCTGCTCAACGAATCAACACATCGGGTATGACGATGTCAATGCTGATACTGACGGGCAACAAGAAGGGAAAACATAGCTATAATTTAAGAGCAAATTCAAGGTGCAAAAATAAAGCTAATTGTCGCCTATGTTCCTAGGAGAGAAGACGCTGAGTACCAAAGTGATACCCATGTGTTAAGCCATTCTAATGTGTCAGAAGAGTATTTATCTATGATGTTGTAGACATATGACGGTCTTCTAATGGTACAAAGAGAAGCCATAGCATTATCTGTCCATATAAGTAACAGATCGGAGCATGATATACGACTAGAAGTGAATAAAGTCACTTCCCAGTTGAAAAATTGCCATAGTTGAGCTTTTGGATACTTTCTATCCAGTAATTTAGGTAGAACCGACAAACTAGTCGCAAGGTGAGAGTTAAATGATATAAATCGAATTTGATCAACAGATTTCGCTACAAGGCTATGTATTTTATCGCTATTATGATTACTAAAATCATTTCTACGATGCCTTTGAATTTTCTTACGGATTCGTATTTAGCTGTTTCCTCATTTCAGAGTTTATTTATTTCATCCCTAAATGCGTAATCCAAACTTCCAATTGCATCGAATGGTAATTTTTACTAAAAATGTCCTGCTCATGAGCTCCCGTTTCTCGATAGCTGCGATTTTTCTATAGTGCTATCTATCTCGAGCCTGAAAAATGAATCAAAGCATAGACTACAATACATCGGGTGCTTCGCGTTTGCACCGTCTCCAGAGAGTATAACTTGACTGAGCAGTTCGCGATAGTAATTGTTTAATGTCGCTAATGGCTCGGATAAACAGCGTATTTGATTGACCAGCATTTATTGCATTAATAAATCTCGCTTCAGCCCCTTTTACCGGAGATACTTAAGCTTAAATTATGCTCACAATAAATCTAAGCAAAAACTCTCCATTTTCTCGATATGATCCTTGAGATTACAAATTTAGGAGTGCTAAACACAAAATTTCAGTGTTCCATCGTTAAATCCAAGTATAACCTGGTATAATAATTTAATAAAACATAAATTACCCTTTACGAAATTATTACACCATTCAAAATATGATTCGGAGATAGTCCTGGAGCTTTATAGTAGCATTTTTATTGAGCTAGTACTTTTTCGTACTATCATTTCTCTCCAGAACTAAAATCAAGCGCCGCGAAATAGATGAATAAAGAGAATGAATGGCTTCTAGTCCAATCTCAGCCTAAGCCTCGCTCATAGCATTTAGGAGACCTTCCACCGAGCCAAACTGCTTCGCACCGCCGTAAATTCATCGCGCGATAATGCCCTACATATCTCTATAATATTCAGACCGGAGCTTTTGGTAGGCAAAAGTAGAAGAGATACATTATTTTCCTCCAGCTAGTTTATCTTGTCTTCAGAAGTGTGGACCGCGTCATTATCTTGTTGGCGTATCAATTCCTCTCCGAGATTTGCAGCTGCAAATGGTTTCAGCTCCTCCCTTAATAAACTGAAATACATCTCAGAGTTCACTCTTCCATGAATCACACATAAATTAGAAATTCCGTAGTATGACATCGAATGTTATGGCATCAGCGAGCCCTTTCCCATCTGGTGCCGTGTAAAAATCTTTTTACCCTTGCATATATCGTGTCAATATCTTGCAAACCAATCAGGGTCATCTCAATTGAACTTCTTCTCATAGCTGATCACAACCTTTTTCCACTGTGACATGTCCCATTTGAGATGAGTTTTTGTAAGAGATAGGCGGGCAGTTTTTGATGCACAACCATGAAAGGAACCACGTCCATTCGCTGTTACTTTAAATTATTAAAAGAGGAAATAATTTAATGATGACTCCCCCCTTTAGAAGAGTTCCGGAAGGGACATCTTTGGTCGCATTATGTCAACTTGCCAAACCTCCGCACAGTTTGAACCTGCTTTGGGAATCGCTTTGATTTTAAATAGATCTGAATTGCACCCTTGGGGAGATCTGGTGACGCTGCGATTAGGGGACTTGGGGGATTTATAGGGGATTTAAACCCCCTAAACCCTAATTGCTGACAATGACTGTTTTGTTTTGGAGTAGGCATCGATTCGCCCTTTGCAAACCTTGCTACAGCATATTCCTTAGGGCGGCTTTTAGTCAGGATTCAAACAAAACCTTCACCAACCCACTACAAGGAAAAAAATTGCTGCTGTACTTATCTCAGTTTGACATACTGTAAAGTCAGCCATCACAGGAATACACAAAATAGTTGACTGGAAATCTAGTTTGAAATTGCAAGGCGCAATTGAAAGCCATGACGAGTGGTGTGGAAAACTATTCGGGCGCGTGAAAGTGCCCGTAACTTTGTGGTGACAGTTGCGTTTCGGGCAGGGGTGCGAATGTCTACAAAGTGCATTTCGGTGAGAGTTTGAGGAGGTTGAGAGCGCCGCAAGTCGGCATTGGGTTGAGTTAAGTACAGTGCGCGTCATAAATATACGTTCTTGTATATTACAGCAAATATATGTCACATTTAAACAAACTCTTCACAGTGTCGTTCAGAATCACGACCAAAGCATAATCAAAAAAAAGTATAAAATCTTTACTTCTGAAGAAGTTATTTTAAAAAAATGTGTTTTGGTCGTTTCAACAGTATACGGTCAGAATTTGTTATAGAGCTATTTCTTCACGAGCCATCGTTTTAATAGGCAATTTTAGCTCCTTCGCTTCGTAAACCAGCTAAACAACGCCTAACCATCGACAACGCCAGCTTTTGAAGCACTTCTTCGGGAATGCTACTCAAGCATTCTACAATTCGCTGTTTTAGCTCCGAAGTAGACCAAAACTGCCTTGCATCCTTGTAAAGAGCCCTAGGAACGACCGTCCACAATTTTTTTCTTTTGGTTTTACGTCGGGATCGCGTGACGGCCATTCTAAAACATCGATATTATTCGCCTCAAACCAACCCCTCGTAGCACTTGACACATGGTATGAACAGTTGTCTTGCTGATACACCCAGTTCTCTCCATGCGTTATAGCAGCCCAAGGCAACATATTGTCGTCCATTGTCTTCTTGTACTTCTCGGGTTTCTGTCTTCCTTCCAAAAACACCAAATCACAAGAACCATGAAATGGAAAGCATCCCAATACCATACGACTTGCTCCACCACCTTGCCTTTTTTGAAAAAATGCGTTCTTCTGTCCCCAAATTATGTCAATAGCAAGCGCAACCGTCTGGGCCATCTAGATTAAACTGTTTTTCGTCCAAAAAGACAAAAAGAGGACTTTTTTCCCCTTTTCTTCCCCCACTGCCCCATCTCCTCTTTCCAGTTCATTCAGCTCTCTTTATGAGCCGCTGTGAGAAAAAAAGAGGACTTCATCTAATTGTAAACTATTCTACTGTCTTCATTGAGTATGCGCAATAAAGTAGACTTTGGAACAGTGAGTTGAGTTTCTTTTTTAAGCTGCTGTTGGCCGTGTCCAGTCTTCGCAGCTTCTCGTGCAATGCGCCGCTTAATTGTGGCGGAACATTTCGGTGGCCTACCCGTCCTTTTTTGTGTTGTAACCGTTGGGATCTCTTAAGAACCTACTTACATCGTCCGGAGATCTTCCTAGCTTCTTTGCGATCACTTTGTGGGAGTGATTCTCCCCTCGAACGGCTAAAATAGCCCTGCGCTCTTCTGCGGTCAGTTCGGTTCCTCTAGGCATGGTTGCGGGTGTTTTAGGTGCCTGGCCTTTGCTTCTGTAGCAAAAGAAGGCCTTTATAACTCGCATTGAAAGAAAGTTGGCGAGGAAACCGCAACTGTGACTCCCATTTTGCCTTGTTCTGCCCCTGACCGTATATTTATGAAGCAGCTGAAACAGTTATTTTGGCATAACTTTTTAAACGTATTATTTTTTGTATTCTGATTGCGCCATCATGCTAAATTTATCAATATCCAACATGTGGCAAAAGTTTATTTAAATCTGATGTGGAGTTGCCGAGTACCGTCAGAACGTATATTTATGACGAGCACCGTAGCTTTGAGGAGGGAGAATCTGGACATCGGTAGATGACTGCAGATGAAGAGGTTTGGTCAAAGAAGTTATGCGCAGATCTAGATTTGGATAGTTTTGAATTTCCCGCCTGTTCCATAAATTGGGCGGCCAGTACAGTACTATGATGCACCTGTGGTAGAGTTGGTCTGCCATTCGCCTACGGCAGTACAGCACTGTCTTCTCTTGCAAAGGGTGCTGTACTGTAACTCACACAGGGCATTGTACGCGTTACAGCCAACGCATTACTGTACAATATGTACGGTACAATACAGTACAGTCCAGAACAATCCAGTACAGACAGTACTGTACAGCGCAGTCCAGCGTGGCATGATCCACAAGGTCCACTTTGCACAGCACCGAATGTCATGTAAGCAAAGTTACACTTGATTTCAACATAAAAACAATTCCCAAAAACCCTCGTTCAAACCGCAAAATCTCCCAACCCAGCACCAGTGCCAAGGCAAAAACACCCGCCCAAAACCCATTCCACCAAATTCCACCAAATTCCACCATCCCCCCAACCCCTACACCGAATCCCCAAAAAAAAATAACCGCCAAAGGCACCCAAAAAAAACCTCCGCCGTCTGTACCGCAGGCGGCATCACACGCGAGAGAGCGAAAGACCGTCGGCGTTCAGCAGCGTTCCGTCCGCCCCGGGGCGGCCCAACGCGCCCCCCTAGGGCCCGGCCACACATCAGCCATCACAACCCCCTGTTCACACCGCCTACAAACGAGGTCATACCCCGCGCTCCGTCACATCCCGCCGCCCGACCCCGCCCTTCCCCCCCCCCCCCCCAAACCCCAACCGCTCCACCCCCCCCTCACACTCCTCTGCCATCACACACCGCACACTAAACACCCATCCCACCCCCCGCCCTCCCTTCATAACATACAACGTTCTGGTTTTCACCGCCGCCGTCGTACAAACACATCTTCCCTTTTCACACCCCCACTCCCCCCATCCTCCCCTCCCCACCCTCACGCCACCGCGATCGCACACCCCCCCCCCTACCCCCCAAACACTCCATCTCCACACAACCGATTGCAAAACTCCGCACACGGTGCGTTGTTTGCAGTGTGTGCGAGCAAGCGAGGTAGCAGGCGGACCGTGTGGATCGTACGTGAGCGTGGGGTATACGTGAAAGACAGTTTGTGTGTGTGTGTGTGTGTTGATCGGGGGGTTAGCGCGTGTACGAGTTTTTGAACAAGGGCGGTTGATCGTTTGTATTTGTGGTTGCTCCCTTTTTTTTGTTTGCTTGTTGTGAGTGTGAGAGAGAGTAGTTGAGGGGTGTGTGTTTGAATATTCGGGTCGGGAGATGACGAGCTCAAAGCGGACGGGGGGTAAGACGGGGGGTAAGCAGGAGGTGAAGCCTGTGAAGACGGTAAGAATATGTGTTGGATGTGTTGTTGTTGGGATTGTGGGGGTGGGAGGTTTGTGTATGGATACTGACGGTGTGTGTATTTTGTATGGATGCGATGTTTGTGTATGGGGCTTTTTGGTTTGTAGCATGTGGATTTGTCCAAGCTGCGGAAGACGAGCTTGAAACGGTATAAGAAGCATTTTAATTTGGACGTCAAGGCGGATTCCAAGACGGAGCTTTTGGAGGCGGTTGGTCGTCACTTTGCGACGATGCCTGTTCGTGAGGCGGATGTGGCGCTTGAGTTTCATAATTATGCGCGGTCGATCCGTGGGAAACGGTCGTTGGCGGGGGAATCGTCGGTGGATCCACCGGCGGCGCCTGCGGCGGCGGGGAGGTAAGGGGTTTGGAGGGAGTTTGGGATGGTGGGAGAGGGGTGGTTTTTAGAGTTGGTTTATGGGCGGTTGATGCCGTGGTGTTTTTTTGTTTGTTTGTTGTGAGTAAAGTCTTGTGGGTGGCGGGTTTGTAGAGGTTGAGAATGTTTGAATGTTTTGAGCATTTTGAGATGAGAGTGGGGAGCGGGGGTTGGAAGACTTTTAGTTGGAATTTTTGGGAGGGTTATGAAAAGACAGTGTTGTGTGACTGCGGGGGATGGGGGGGTTAAAGTATTGTGCGGGGGTTGAGAGGGGGGCGGAGGGGGACAATGCATGGTGACTGTAACGTGGCGTGGTTTGATTGGCGCTGGTCAAGGGGAGGTATGGAATTTGCGTATTTCTGTCATGTAATGTCACACCGTCACGGCTGTGGTTGCGGTTGCGGTTGCGGTTGCGGTTGCTGTTGCGGTTGCGGTTGCGGTTGCGATTGCGGTTGCGGTTGCAGTGGGTGTGCGTTTGGCTGAGGTATGCGGTGCTGGGTAAGGGGAGAGTAAGCGTCGGCGTTGGTGTCCGGTACAGTAACGTACTGTACCTGTACATATTCACGGGTATATTATTGCGGGGGGCGGCGAGCAGGGTCATGGTGTGCGTGGTTTGCCTTTGGCTTGCCTTTGGGTTGCCTTTGTGGTGATGGTCCGATTGGGGCAGGGGTCCCGTCGGCACCACTTGCCTGCTCACATGTGTGGATTTGGTGGAAGTGTCGCGATTGATTGCGGGCGATGGTCACGTAACGTGCCACTGCGTCCACGACTCGTGGGAATGCGTCGTGGTTTGATGGGGCGGATGTCGGAGGATTGGTGGATGGTGTTGGGGTAATGCTTTTGGGGAAAGTTGTGGGCATAAGCGGGGGTTTTATAAGGGTGGGGCGGGTTTTGGGTGGTGGATGGGTGGTGTGGTGAACATTTATTTAAACTCCTGACTAATAAAAACCGCCAAGTGGGCTATGTTGCTGAGTTGAGCAAAGTGTGGCAGGTGAAACAGGTCCGTTTGCTTTTGCTACTGTACAGTACAGTATCTACATACATGTTGGGTGCGATTTGAACTGCAGATGTTTTTCGATGATGCACGTGCGGAAGGATCCTTCAACTAGTGTACATACCGTGTATATTCTCGTCGGATCCGTGCCGCTATTGAGCTGCCATGGAATGTGATGGTACGCACAGCGCAGCTGTGCTTGTCGCTTTGATATTCTGCACGGCCGGATCTGAGTCACAGGAGGGCGCAATTCCATGTGTCAAAGTCCCGAATCGACGCCACCTGGCCACCAATCCATACTGCATGATTCATCCGAGGGATTGAGTGTGCCCAAGTAATAAATGCCATTGTTCCTGCAGATGAGCGCCGATTCATGCTTTGTTTCCAATTTTCTTTGGCCGACTGCACTGACTGCATTGATCGAGACGGAACTCGTATACTCTACGTTGCATGTGCATAACTGTATGCTGATCAACGATGCTGTATTCCTCGCAAGATACACGCTCCGCTCCTGATACTGTATATTCGTTTATGGAATGTATGGATTACCAGCCAATCAAATGCATTCATTTTGTACAAATCTCATCCATTGGTCAGTATAATTGACATCCTCAATGCCTCCTTCTCATTGGCTCCTCACAACTCTCCAATCACCGTGGATACCTACGCTCCTCTCCTTCTCTTTGGTACCGTACTGTACGTAGGGTACTGTACCGCATTGCTGTCAGGAAGACCGTACTGCAAAGTACTGTACTGCCCCTGCAGGTGTACGGGAGTCCTGCTGTAAATATCCTGTGCGCTGGTACAGTACAGTGCACTAGTTGCGATAGTTTCAGGAAGAACCAGTCACGTCACCACAGTTGCTGGGTGCACTGTATCAACTCCTGCGGTGTACCACCGGCTTAAACCGTACCAGTTCGCAGCCGCAATCCCCGGCCACCTCGATACCTACTCTAATTTCTGAGTACCCTCCACAAGCTTCTGCGCAATACAGTATTGTACAACTCGTAAAGATTTACCACCACTAATGCACCCTCCAGCCCCTATCGAGCAGTTATGTCTACTACCGTACCCTTCTACAGTACCGCCAGTTGCCGCATTCCTTGTAGAACGCCACCCAAACCTTCCATCCGGACTTCCTCCTATTCCGGCGCGATGCGTTGCTATGTCTCACTGTTGCATGCCACCGGCACGCAACCTTCTGCAGTACGCGTTCATGCGCACAATCCGCAAACTAGTTCATTCACATAATACTGTACTGTGCTGTATGTGACATAATTGTATTATGCATGTTATGCACAACAGCATCCGTGTCCTCGCCTACGCTCATTTACAGCCGTACGTACTGTACTGTACTGTACAGTATAACACTGTAATTTTTGGGTAGCCTTGCAGACTTTTTCCTGTTGCTTACAGCTTTACACTTCTACATTGCTCTACAGATGAGTACAAGTTGATTCACTGCCCCCCACCTTCTTCTTTGGCTGCCTTGCAGTCATCAATCCCCAGCTCCCCAAACTCTTCTCTCCCCACCACCGCCACAACCAGACACCTCTCCCAACCCCGGCCATGGTCCAAGCCCAACCAGAAGAGCTCCCGATCGACATCGACTACGCCAAATTTCTCCCCTGGCTCATCGACCGTCGTCGCATCCCACGCGACTGGCACACCCATCTCAACAAGGCCCGCTCCCTCCTCCGCCATGCCATCAATACCACGCCCCCCGCCGCCCGCTCAGCCTTCAATCTCCCCTCCACCGACCCACTCACATCCCCCTCCCCTACTTTCACGCCCGCGACATCCTCCATGCTCTCACCGCTCCTGACATACCCTCCGAGTGGCAAGCAGGCCCTGAAAAGGATCTTGTAGGCCGCTATAAACAACCTACCTCGCGCGCTTGGGCGGCTGCGGTCGCCGCGTTTGAGCAAAAGTTTGTATATTTGGCCGATTGTGCACAGGTCTTGACTAGGTATGCAGATGTCGACGCCCGTGCTTTTAAGGATGTTATTGCAGCGTTGCAACGGGAGGCCACGGAGTTGGCGAAACGGGATGCCCCGGCGGTGACGGCCGCTGCGCAAGCGAGGGATAGGTTCGATGCCGCTTGTCAACAGTTTCATTTGGCAAAGGAGGAGGGTATGGATTATTCTTGCGCCCTGGGACAGGAAGTTGAACGACGGGTCCCGTTGTTGTTGCGGGAAGCGGTGCGCTGTGTCAAGCAGGTCCGATTTGGTGATGCTGTGCGGTATTACCACATGTTTGCAGCTTATGTTTGTGGGGGTGATGTGGATGCTGATTTGTGCGCCACTGTAACAAGGGTTATGGAGGGTGATGTCGATCAACTTGTTCGGCCTTTGAGGAGGGAAGGCGTGGTAGTCAAGGGCGGTGGCTCGGTTAATTGGGATATTCATGTGGACCGTGACGCTGACCCTGCGGATGCAGCGCATGCGCAGGTCGATTGGGGAAGCGGGATCGACGCCTCGGGCACTGCGGATGAAGCGCATGGCGGCGTTGAGGAGGGTGCGGGAAATGCACAGTTGCTTGTGGGAGATGGGGGTATTGAGAGCAATGAAACTGTGGACACGTTGGACGGGAAGAAGGGGGGGAAAAGGTACGCGGTGATGCTGTTGGTCCTGAGGAGCTGACTTTGGCGGATCCTGCGGTTCGTGAAATGTTTATGAACGATTTGATCGAGCTGGACGCCTTTTTGGCACAGCGTGCAGCAGAGTTGTCTCTTTTGGGTGATACGGACATTGGAGTCATCATGCAACAGGCCAAGGGTGCCCCGGACCGTGTCAAGGCCGTTGACACGGAAAAGATAAAGCAGATGCAAGAGGCTGTTGAGGCGGCAATAGGCGCCATTAATTCAGCGGATACCCGCCGCATGCTTGCGTTGCAGTCTGATCCCAATCGCTTGGAGCGAGTGGCAAAAACAATTGTTGACAAGAAACGTGCCGTAGAAAGAACCCATACCGCTATTGACGTGCTGCGCAAACGTCGCTTGAAAGCACAGGAAGACCTCGCGGTCGAGTTGCCAAAGCTCGAAAAACTTGGCGTGGTTACGAGAGACATAAAGAGAAGAACTGAGGATGCGCTATCCGCATTGTACAAGGGGAGGACTGTGAATATATTGGGGGAGATTAATAACGTATTTCCTCCCGTGGACTGACAAATGCCTTTCGACGACTGTGTGATCTGAAGTCACCCATGGTCGTAGCACGTCTTCCCTTGGTATGTAGATATGCGTGTTTCCAAAGTTGGCCGTGGTGGGAAAGGATGGCTGCGAAAGCGGAGAAACATCTTGTCACTCGTACCTTGGCCGGGGACGTAGGTCCATGACCCAAGTCTCCCCGAAACACTTGGGCACTCAATAACTATGCATGTCTAGGTATCGTATGGGCAATGCACTAGATTCTTCATCACAAACTGTGGCCCTCTTTGCTTATCACTACGGAAATGGCGACGCCATCCACGCTTTTCAAAGCCAACTATTTTGGGTAGACGTCGTCAGCTTACGTAATATCTGGCAGAACCGATAGAACAACCTAATCTTTACGATATTCTCTCCCATTGCCATGGTAAATGCCAAAATACGAAACAAGGCTGCTCCCTCAAAGGCGAATAGAGTGAGAGCCCAAGCATCTCAAAAGAATTCCTGTCCGAGAGAGTGTCACAGGATGAAAAAATAAAACAATGCCTAGATCGGGGGGATTCATTTTCTTGGCAGAAGTTCACGCACCCTTCGGACCAGGACACAGTTCAAAGGTTTATCTGTGTCCTTAAAAATGACGTTAATTGTGCTAATGGTTAGTTTGCACAGAATGAAACCTCAAAATCAAAACTGCTTGATGCACCATCAAGTGTCGCTCGAGTTATGTAAAGCTCCCCTACAGACTCCCCGGCAAGCCCGAGACTGATTTTCTTCCCAACTGCTTGTCGACGAAGTGAAGCAAGGGACATTTGCACCGCCCCGATCAGTTTATGTTCTGTGATGGACCGATGAGACCTCAACTCAATTCGCAGCGGAGTTTCTTCCGGATTTCCACCACCCGATGTCCGAATGATAGCCCTGTGCAAAAGATCCTTAGAAAATGCAGCATCTTCTCCTCTTTTTTCGCCTTTGACCTGAATATCGCTGCCCACTCATTGTTCGGTCGCCTCTTGTATATCGTGATATACGGTCTTATTAGTAGCATTCCGAACAAGGAAGTATTTTTAAACTTACAATGTCCCAAAAAAATCTCATGTTGGATGGTCGTTGAGTCCTGCAGCTCCCCAACTACAGTCACTGTGCCAGTCTGCTTCAATTGATCATTCTCAAGTTCCATTTTCATGCCGTTGCTTCTTTTCTCAAGAATATCCTGAACAATGCATTGACATGACCCAATGATCTCTTGTTTCTCAAGATCCTGTGTCTTCGAATCTCGGTCGTAAATTGTAACCTTGAGACGGTGAGTCCTTGAGGTTTCAGGTGGCAACTGAAAGCAGCGAACCCATTTTGGATTAAGGACATCCCAAATTGTCTCAGTCCTCCCTTAATAATGTTGACATTCAGGAATCGAAGCAATTATGTGAATGGTTAGGGTCGAAACCTTTAGAGGAAAGGGGAGATTTGCAACACGTACAGTAGTCCCTCTTAAAAAGCGAGGATGAAAAGATAGGACCTGACGTACCAATCTCAACCCAGTCTCCATTTGACCACTCTTGCAGCAAGGCGAAGGGGTCGCTGAGTGAAAAGACGTCCATATTGGCGAGGTTGCATGCTTCTATTTGTATATCCATCTTCCCCCCAATGGGCTCATCACTCACCTCTACCATGTTCAGCGTTGCTATCGATACAATGGAACTTTTCGGATCGTCGACGAGTTGCAGACGACATAGCTGTTTTGTTACTTCTCCAGGGAGACTTCTTATAATGTCCAGCAAATCTATCAAGGATTTACCCACACAGCTTCTTAATGCCTGTTGTTAGTTGAGGAAAAGTGATGCATCAAAAATAATGAGTCATCAATCATCCGAATCAGAGAATAGTTTCGCAGAGTTTTGCGTCGGAAATGCGGAGCATGGAAGACAGTATTCATGAGGACCAGTTGTTGGCTGGTATTGCCTGGCAGCTTTACGTTTCAAAATGAAACAGGTATGTTTCAAAATGAAACAGGTATGTGGAAGATGCTCCCTAGTGAAGAAATTCGTCCCTATCGAAAATCTTACTCAAGCAAACGGTCTACATTCTGATTACCTGGATAATACAGCGCAGTAAAAGGATGCTCCTCTCCCAATTGCAATCCAATATCCAAGATTAGGTATACCCGTGCACTAATTTGTCATTACTAGGGATTTGGAATCACTTTGTTCCACAACCTCAACCCAAGAACCCCCCTTGATTTCAGAAAACGCAGTAAAACTCTTCTGGGGCAGCAGATGGTTCGGCTAATCCCGATCAGGCATTTGAAAATGAGGCGTACGTAAACCGAGAGATGTCATTTTCCCGTCGACGCCAGTTGTGTATGGTTTACAGCAACATGGATGATTGCAGTCAGGAAATGGAACTAAAACTTTACAATATATTCAAACACCCTAGTGTTTTCTCCGCCGCCGCCGCACTGCACAGGCTAATAGGAATTTCACCCTATGTTCCACTCGCAGTAAGTTAACCCAAACGGTTCAACCTCCCTTCTCAGGAAAACTGGGTAAACCTCCCAAACGTTTCTTCCATAGTAAAAATCCATTATTTCAGCCCAGAATGCAGAGATCCACGATTCAATTCAGGCTGAACTTCCAAGGTCTCATACCAAACATACTGCAATCGAAGCATTATAGCAAGTGACGAGACTATGTCATGAGAACAGAATAATGTACAATAGACGAAGGTCTTTCTCCAGTGTCTGCAACGTGTGGCACTAGATGTATTGAATCGATCATGTGCTGTGTTCGGGGGCTCCAGATTGCCGTATTTCCGTCTAAATTAAGTAAAGGGAACATTCGATATTGCAAAACCCACACGGTCTTATTTGGAACATCCTAAAGTCGTCCTTTCATATCCAAAGAAACAAACATTGACTTTCATCTCAATGAGAAAGAAACTTTGCAAGAAAGTAGGAAGGTATGAGTATGTGGGGCTCACTAAAAGCTACTATGTTGTTGTACTGGTTTTCACAAAATCTTTACTGCTACAGTAAATGAACCCCCGTGTTCCCCCAATTTACACTGAATCTATTACACGGAGTGTGCTCTTCCCTCATCCACATTAGCTTTCATCATGGCTCTGCGGTTTCCTGTTCCTATCGTAATAGGTATCACTGACAGAGGATTGAATCTTTTTGCACAGATGCTGGTAAAATTATGTCATAGCATTATTACAAGCGTCCGATCCTGGCTACCGGAGCCATCATCAATGTGCCATACTGCTACGACAACCTCCCGAACCAGACTGAAGGGAACCACTCTTCATAATATAAGGTTTATTGATACCTATGCTAGAGCTTGCCATGCTCCCTGCGGGTACTGCTGCATCTCGCCACAGCCTGCCGGCAAATATGAACGGCACACACGTTTCAATTGAAAGCAGCCCTTTGCTGTGAAGTACACGTATGATTTGTCAGTACATGCTCAGTGAGTTAGGTTGTCCTGTTTCCTAACGCCCTCGTACAGATGGAGGTGGTGTAAAAACGTCGGAAGAGTTGAATACGCCAGACTACAGCGCTTCTACATGTACATCGGCTTTAAAAAAGTCGTGATTTGTGTGATCCACGAGGAAGGAGCCCATAGTAGTGAGATACCACAGGCGACACGGCAAACGGGACGGTAATGCTGCGATTTTTTAAGCCTGGGCAATTGCACTAAATAATCACTTCTGTGGCATCTACTCCTAGGGGGTGAGTTTTGGATATTTAACTGATTAGGGATGTGGAGCGGCTACTTCTTGGGGCAATAGTGGGCGAGCCTAAGCGTTGGAGACGGAGTGAGGGAATCAGCCTTACAGGACTTCCCGAGGCCTGTTCTAGGTGCATCCAAGCTTAGGGAAGCAAAGGTTGTGCCAATACGTGGAACATAAATCAAGACGGATAACTTTGAAATCGAAGAGGGTGAACAGGAAGTAAGCACAAACTATAAGGCATTGGTATGGAAAACATATCTTTCGACGAATCTGAGTGTGGAAGGATACAGTTCGAGTCAGTATGTTGTTACTCCACATTATGCTCTACAACTCAGTAACCAGTCAAGGTATCTCAACCAACACAAGGGACGAAACAACATTCGGGGGCAATTCAAGTCAAAAAGGGCCCGAGCTCTGCTTCAAACTTCCTTCTGCTCTCTCTCCTAACCAATGTCTACTGGAACCAAGGAACTGGAATGGTTCCATGAAGGTGACGACGCATCAAAGAAATGTTCCAACTATCCTTGAGGATCAATTTGCTCCTGCACAGTTTTTTGGTATGGGAATTGGTAACTTGACAAGATGCTTGTCGTTATGCATGCGATATTTTGGTGCGTAAAATCATCCATACGTGCCTCATCATACTGCAGAGGTGACCTGTTGTACTGCATTTGTCATGGGTCTCGCATGTGCGTTTATCCTGTCGGAAACCGCCGAGTCAGCACAGAAATGGCCTTGTATTGGACCACAAGGTGGTTATTGTGCTTATTCATTTACATTCGTGAAGTTTTTTTGAGACAATAAGTTGTCATCTACCTGTCGCACCAGATGAACAGGACGGAAGAGCTTTGCGCGCTGTCAAGACTACTGAAGCAGGAGTTATACGCACGAGACCTCCCGCCTGGCGGTAGTGGTAATCCATCGTCAAACTAGATAATAAGTGTGGAACTTAGTGTGACTTCGCTAGAGTAAATGGTAGCGACCACACAACAGAGGAAGCAACCCCCTGCGAGAACAACTTCTTTGATCGACGTCCTCATCGAAGGGGGCTAATAGGGTTGGTCTACTGTGAATATTACAAAGGTTACAGTATGAGTCCTACTGTACGAACTTAGAACCTCATTAAAGTGATTGCTACTCAAGGCAGTTGGAATAAAAATATCTGTATGTTGGAGAACGATAGGACACTGTTTTTTAACAGTTTTTTATCACACCACTGTGTAAATTAGACTGGAACGCTGTTTTCAATCCAGTTATGTGTTACAAAGGGGTGTCACAGAGAACTTTTACTACCTTGCCTGCGCTTGTAATTTTCATCATAGACTCTAGATTTTACTACTGAGAATGTCAGTATTTTTTTTGTAAAAAGGTCTCTTCTTGACATAGAACTTATTTTAGCGCCATATATTCATTTATTTTAGTCCTTGTATGGAACGCATGGACATTAAGATTGGATATTTACATAATTGTAGATTTTTTTGTGGTGAGTAATGTTGGAGTTAGAAATGAACAGAAGCACTCGGTGGATAACACCTGAGTCCCTTTAGACGGTGGAGAGGGAGAATTCTGGAGGGGAAAGTAAAGCGTACCTGCAACTTCCTTTTCAAATTTTATGTATAGCAGAAAGCCACTTTGTGAAGAGTAAAACCCATGTATCTATTAAGCTTACAACAAGATTGTCCCATTTGCGGTTGATTTTCTTCAATCGCTTAAACTATTGGAAGGACCGTTCTCTACTGGACACTATATTTTGAGTGCATTTTCTATATGTAACAAAGAGTGCTATCCTAGAGCTAGAGTATAAGGAATAAAAAACATAGGGTATCCTGAACCAGGCTGGTATTCCAGATTGATCACATTAAACCCTCGAATTCGTATTTCTGAAACTGTTGAATTACAGAGCGAGTCAATCTTTGATGTCTGGGGCTGGATTCTTTTGTTCGTTGGCTGGACTTACTAGTTGCGCCCAAGACTTTACTCAAGACTAGAATTAAATACCCAATCCTCGGATAGAACACATGAGTTGTAGCACAGTAAACCTACCTAACCTGAGTTACCCAAACGGCCCGAACTGCCACGAACGTGGTAGGAGGCAGTCCTGACCACAAAACTTCTCCGCAACTCACGCTCAGCGAATCCTGTCCACAGCCTCGTTACTGTCCTTCTGCAACCAAACCTTGCAGCACCTCGTGACTGCTGAAATCACACTCTAAGAAGGATAATTATCAAATGACTGAGACAAGACTGAGACTGATAAGTATAACGACATCGAATCACTATCAAAACACAAAATAACAGTCAAAACACAGATATGAGAGAGTTGCACAAACTGATATGGCAACATCAATATGGGTTCGAGTGTATCCTGCGTCACAATAGAAAGTACAATGTGTACTGTAAGCATATTTAGTGACATGTCTGGCAGCTTGATTTGGAATTTTACAAGGCTTTAACAAGCAATGCCAGTGAAATTCAGCTGTTTAGGTGAACCCACATTACACTTGGACTGGAGCCGTGCAGTTACAAGTTTTGGGTCATTCTATGTTCAGTACAGATTGTACTGCTTCAGAGTACAGTATTGTGAGTTGTTGATAACCTGGTATAGAGATTACGATCACAGTGCCCAAATGGAAGGAATTTTCATTAATTCGCATTCAAAGGCTACTGTGGGGGCGAGTTGTTGTGCTTTAGGCGCATTGCTGCGGTGGAAGTTGGAGCAAGTATTTCAGAATTACAATGACAGCTGTAGCTTAAATCTATAGATCAGCTAGTAGGGCTAGCCAAAACTCTGGAGACTATTTAGGAGAAAATCACTGGCCTTGAAGAGTAAAGAACTCCAGAAGAAACTGAGGCTAGCTGAAAGTGCAGTTAAATTGCAACAGGGACGAAAAGAAGCATTATCGCTTAGTCAACACGTGGTAGAAAAATTCTTCTCGACAATTTTCTTTCGTAATTGACAATGCACCTTTCATATCTGCTCGTAGTACAATAAATATAGATCTTTGGACGTAGGAGATGAGAAACAGGGGGAAGGGGGGTTAATTCGCTGAAAAAGATTTTCTCGCTGATACACAGTCAACTTGTGTGGTAGTTTGCATGTACGAGCATGTACGAAAATAATTCAATATTTTCAGAAATAGAAATGACGACACTCAAAGCAAACCTACACCGTAATAAATATGGAATAGTAGTTTTCATAGATAAAGTTAAGATATTTATTGCCTCTGGATGGAAAAATTTCAATGATGGCGAAACAGAGGGCTTTGAAGTGTACGATCGGCTATGCAGTAACTAAAAAGAAAAATCGACAAAATCACATGCAATTTTTGCATGAGACTACGAATAAATTGAATATAGGTCGAGCAGGAATTTTCGATGACTGTATTCGAACAGGTAGTACCAACGTAGTACCAACGGCTTGAAGCAAATGTAGCAGAATTTTTTGCACAAAACTATGCGCTGTGATGAAGTCATTCGTACTTGGATTCCTTTGTTATCACCATGCTCAGACATTCCAATAGGCGTAAGAATACGTCAAAAGGGAAGTCACGGCAGAAAATATGAAGATAAGTTATTTTTAAGAAATCTTCTCTTTATTCGTTTCCGCTAGCTTTACAACTTTTTGGAGAAAAGAGTGAGTAAATTATAACTGATTCGATAGAACTGTTGGATTAACTCTTTTTTGAATATTCAAAAATATGTAACTCAAACAGAAATACTAGAAGAGAGTATAGCCACTAAGCATAACTATGGATCGATGTTACTGAAAGGGCATGTTTTGCGAACCACCTTCAATCTCCTCAAAAAATATTACGGAAAATTTAATTGTAACGTCCTATACGGAATAAGAAATTTCCCTTTGGGGAATATTTTGAGAAAGAATGAAGAAAGCTTCAAATCTTCTTTTAATAAAATTAAAGGTGGTCGGTGGCGGTTAAACATGGATAATTCAGCTTCATGTCCTAATTTCAAAATAAAAGTTCAAAAAAACTAACAGAGCACTCCGTAAATCCTTGCAGCTCTTGGTATTGCTGAGAAATTTATAGTTTACACGACAACAACTCAGAATAGAACTATAGAATCATGAAACATTTTTGAGCTTCAGGTATTCGGAAAATTGCTTCTCTTTCTAAACAACCTGTACCTCCCACTGATTTTCTTCTAAAAATTCTCTATTCTTTCTTACCGGCGAGTATAAGTTTAGTGTAGGCAAAAAAGCCTTTTCTCTGTTTTCGAACCTTTAATATTCTAGAGATTACAACTAATTAAGAGAGTACTTGAATCATAGGAAAAATATGCTACTGGCGATATTGGTGTCCGATTTAATCACAAACAGATTAAAATCAACACAGCAAGGGGAATTAAGTAGGCCGTAGTTCTAAAAAAATAAATTTCAAAGTTTTGCTTCCAGAATGGCCCAAAGGTTATAATTTGGAGCTTCCAAAAGTCGTAATGTAGAAAAAGTTGAAATTGGAAATCATTAATTTTTTTGACCGCGATATCCTCACATTGACTATTGATGCCGAAAAGTTTTGAATTATACCATTTGTATGTAATAATTGATAAATCTAGAAATCACTCTCTATAAAATTTCAAAACCATTGAAAAATATATGGAAAATATTATTTCAAAGGTACGTTTTACAATTTTTAAATGCTTGCTGAATAAATTCTGAAAGGTATAAAATTAGTGTCTTTAAAGTTTCCATATATAAATTTCTAATGCTCTGATGTTATAAATGTATGGTACAACTTCGGAAGGAAAAGAATTTGCGAGTTTTAGTGGCAGCTCCCCGTATGGTCCATGCATATATCCCCATGCACTGTGTATTGTGGATAGCGAAGAAAAGCGCATAAATTCCGATGAGCTCCCCGCGGCGGGCATTGAGATCGATCAGCGAACTAGGATAGAGAATTACGATATCTTTCAATATTTGCAACGATAGTTTTTAGGGCTGCTGACTGGAACAAACATATTTTCTATTAGCATACCTTGCCAAACATTCAAAACGAATGTATACTCGTGACTTAAAAATAGAACTGCAATACTATTGTATTGCTCGATTGGGACTCGAACAAGTGTGCCTTGTAACAAATAATCGTAGATCAGGGACAGAACTTCGTTTAGATTTTTCTAATGTCTATCTGCCATAGAGCTGTCGTCATATTAGGCACATTTGATCTTATATGAGGACAAATGTCTTTGTCGTACAAATATATATAGTAACTGGAGCGATTAGACAGCAATTTTTGGGCCCGTAAGTATTTACAGTAAAGATACTCTAAAACTATAGAATTACAGTAACCTGTTGCTCAGTAGCTTAGAGCTTTACATCTTTTTTGGCTAAAGCATCACCTCAAGGTACTGGAAGGGTAAAATTTGGCAAATTAGCACTCATTTCGAAATTAATGGAGTGGTAAAAATTGGGGCGTACCCGGATCAGCGTTAAAATTACCGAAAAATTTGTTTTGATCGAGCTTCACTACTATTTGAACTATAGATTAGCTAGGTTTGCACAAAAAGGAGAAAAAATATTTTTACTTAAAATATTAGCCCTACAATTCGTCCTCATATGAGGCAAATGGTCCGATATACTCTATAAAGTAAGGTACTAAGGCCTAGGATAGTTCAATAACAGAAAAATTTATCAGCCCTAGAACTAAATACATCCCTCTTTAACGCTGGTTAGGTACTATAAAACGCATATCCCGCAGTAAAACAACCCTTACATTTTACCCAAGGCTTGCGTGCCAGTTAAAAAGTGCAGAAAAATCAGGAGCACCTTTTACCACCACGAAAAAATCATCCTCACCACCGACAAAATCCAACTCAATGCAGAATATCAGAGAGTTTTTCCAACTAGCCATTACCCGCGCGCCACCCCAATATCAAGGCCAGAGACACACCAATTACTGCATCAGGGGAAGTGCATTTCCTCAACAATAAATGAATTAAGCAACCTTATTTCTCCACTAACGATATCGGCCGTGAAAGGGATAGGAGGGATTAGTTTATCTCTGATATCGGGGACAACCCAATCAATCCAATTGTATAGTTCGTTTATGGAATTTATGTTTCGTTTATACCGCCGAGAAATCGTTCTGATATCTCGTTGACGTGTTTGCAGCACCATCAGTCCTATTAGCACACAAAATTTCAACTCCATCATCTAAAAAAGCCTACACAACCTGGGCCCCTTATCTCTCCACCAGCCTATTGATTCCCTTTGAAGCTCCTAACGGTAGTAACCACGGTTCAATTGCAGGTAAGAAACAATACATTTACTTATTGAACTGACATACTTGGAAGTTTATTTTTACGTAGGAAGCAATCTACCGTACCTTTTACTATTCAGAATTTCATTAAATTATCGAAAGATTCGTTGCCATCGAAATGAAACAATAGCCATATGTACTGTTAGCTACCGAGCATATCGTGTGCGGTACTTAAATTTCCAAGCCATCTGTGCTACAAAACTGTAAGTCTGTTCCATTCTATCCTGAGCTCTAGGGATGCCATCAGAGAGTGTCCGACAATCGAGGATAAAAGATGTTTATCAGTTGGAAAAAATAATGCGGCTAGTAATCTTTTAACTCATGCGTGATGTATTTAAAACTTCTCGAAAACAGGGATTAATCAAACATTCTGGTAATAAAAAGTTCCAATTCCATCTTGATCTCTATGAATTAGGGGTTTTATGGAAATGATGACAAAACTACAACTAAGAAACGCTCGCATAAAATAGAAGAATCTCGTCCCATTCTCGTTTCGATATGGTACCACCAAATCACGGCTATCTCTCGATTATAAGATTGAAAATTTCTACATCTTCTGATCAGTTTCTATCCATGATCCATGCAAAAAAGTTCTGCTGATAATAATTCTGAAGAGAAATATGAGAACTATTTGGACCAAAAGAGCTTCAAGTAGCAGGCTTGTCTATATCGTTTCATCAGATGATGTATCCAATGCATGCATTAAAAACGCAACGATATTCAAATACTGAACATTTTGCTTCATTCTTCTTTCGGTTGTAAAGCTCATCAAAGCCGTCTGTAATATATTTACATCCAAAGTAGACCCAACGTCTCTTTTTACGTCTTTAACGCTTCCATCGCTCATATAATGTACTTTCATTTTTCTGCTTCTTAATTTTACGCTTCTTGCTATTCTTGACTACAATATCAGTAATATGAAAAAATCCTATACATTTCTGTAAGTCATCTTCTATTAATCCTTCTGTACTTGGTCATCGCAGTTACACTCATCCTACTATAGCCAGAAAGTACAATATAATCACTGAAACTTAATTCTACCTTAGACTGCGCATCAAACGGATGATCCTGTGATGCGATACGATTGTCATTCAACTCCTATATTATATCGTTTAAGCAACGAAAAGGCTGGGAACATAATCATGATGGTGCAAATGGATGCCACTCGACTCTTCTGCATCACATTCTTCCGGTACCCGAATCATCTTACCATTCCACGCTGACCACAGCATTTGGGCGACAATTGCTTTGAGCAGCTTTCTATAATCCTTTCAATTTGGTATGGAATTAGTACTACTACAGTTGTCTCCTCACACAGCGAATAGTAAAAAGGAAAGGGTTGATGATTCAAAGGTTGTGGCGTTGAATTTGGGCTCTAAATATGCTGAAAGACTCAAGATTATTGCGGAAATAAAACAGCGTGACATAAAATCTCTGCTCATTATCTCCTGCAAACCCCTTTGAAAATATAAATATCCTCCACATTCCTCTATCGGTCCCTCTCCAGTCCATTAATAAATGAGTGGGTCGTTCACACCAGCGATGGTAGTCTCCTTCATAATATCAAAAAATAGCTCCTTGATCTCGTCTATGCGAGTCTGCATCGCGTAGATGATGCTTTAATTCTGAATTTTTAACTGCTCAATACGTTGAAAAAGATCAAAAAGGCGGGCATGAAACGAAGTAGAGTGATCAGGTGGCGTAATCCACGACTCAACAACCAACCAAACTGAAGCAATGAAGTAACGCTCTTGTCAGGATGATTTTCATCTTTCTGCACACCCAGTTTAATCCCAACTGCACTTGCGAACTCTATCAAGCCCTGAACCCAGAAAAAATACCCTTCGCCTGTCTCTAGAGCTACCTGTAGATGACTCTGCTCCTGAAAGGTCACAATCACAACCTTCGCCCCCTCAACGTACGATACAGATTCCCTTATTACCTAATTCGCGCCAAATGGAGAAAAAAGGATCGTACGGATTTCTACATTGCAACTGACAACCAACCCCACGAAATCAAACCAGCTTCAATCTGATTTTAACGATGACTCCCTTTCCCCTACCAATCTTAGGCCTACTTTCTCATCGTCTTTGCACCGCAAAAGACATCGACGCACCGAAGGCCCAAAGAAATCGCAATAATTCTTTGTCAAGGGCTGTAAGCGACGCAGAAGGAGTAACTAACTCTGACGTGAAGCCCAAATGCAACAGAAAAACTTTTACTGAGGACGAATCTCTATAACTGGCCAAAGCTTGGGTGGCGCAGACATTGAAAGGGCCAAAAAAGAATGAAAGACCTTCTGGAATGGCTTTAAGAGTATACGCAGTGAATCGCGTGGCATGGGCCGCGCTAACGAGTCTTTGCGCAGCAACTGGAGCAGATTGGCCCGCGATGTCCAGATCTACTTGGCCTGAAAGGCAAAAGTACTTACCAAGAGGCCTTTAGATTCTAATGACCCAGAAATAGATTGTTTAGCCATGAAAATGTTCAAAAAAAAGCTGGGGCAAAGGGAAAGGATGTAGTATTCCAGTTCTCGAGACGGTTCAAAAACTTTGAGGCAGCAGATTTTCTCGCAGAACAAACTTAATTTGAAAAATAATTTATGGAGAGCTAGGGAACGTACAAAAATGAGAATGAGGTGGTGTAATCAGGGCATTCTACTGATTTGACTATCCTGTGGGGATTGCGCAGATAGAAAGTAGCGGATCAGCTCCCATTTGTAGATCAAGGCCAAACTGAGCCAAAGCGAGGAAAGGAAATGATAGAGTGCCCGAGGAGCAGAGCTGCATAGAGATTGTGCCTATATATTTCTCGTAATATATTGATGCATGCAAAGACATACTATTAGAAACGAAAAGACAAAGCAAGGGTCAGTTTGAGACCATAAAAGAGTCTGAAAGTGATTTCCGTCTACTTCAGATGTTACGCAAGAGCTTGAATGTGTAAAGTCAATTAAAAAAGTGATCAACAAGCAGACAGAAAAATTAGATAGCCTAAATCAAGCTAGGTATAAGTTCAAGATACATCTGAAGTAGAAGATATTTGGAAATAGTGAGTAGGATACGATCGCATTGACGATTTAAAGAACAGTAAAGGGATCTTTTCGAGTAGTACTAACGGATGGGGACACCAGAATGCGCCACAAAATTTTTTCCATCGAAAACCCCGTAGTATTTCGTCCTGCGATCGAATGAATGCAGACAAGCTGTTGGAGAACGCACTGAAACATTGCACGCAAAAACTAGGGCGTACTGTTCCGCTTTATCAAGCTTTATTATAAAGCGTATTTGGTACTGTTAGATCTACTTTACTTTCATCAGCCAGAATTATAACCAAATCACGGAAGAGATCGTTCCTTAGGCGTGTAAATGGAGTAGATAGCGTCATAAATTGTTCAAGTATCTCCAATTGTTTCATATCGATCTCAAGAGCAGACGTAGACTGAACTTGGGCCTCGTGCTGCGCTTTTTAGTGCCTGGATTGCTCCAAGTTCATGATTTATGTCTTGTACAGCTCCTACACAATATCGAACGAATTCTCTTCCTCACTAATGTCTTCCGTGAATGCACCAGCCTTATATACCCGTGCATTCATGTTGTACAATACAATGTACGCATAGCTTAATGTGATGATGTCCTCTTTGTACCATATTTGAAATTCTTTTCACAGAACCTGGAAAACGAAACCTTCAGCACACTGAAAGCTCGCTCTATTTCTTTTCATAGTGTTTCTTGAACTTTGGTATACCTATATTCGTAGTTTGTGCTTGGCTGATATATAGGCCTAGCAAATAGTGGCCAGTCTGGATACGATCTGTCTCCTAAAAAGTAGACCAGCTCACGAGTTGTAGCAGAACTACGAATGAGATAAACGTTGGATAAAGAAAAATTGAAGGTACCGTTAAAGATCTGCAGGAATAAAGATGATACAGATAGTATAGTTTTATCATTGTTAGTCCCGCACCTGCCCGTAAACCAGTGCCAAATAAATAGAGTATGATCACACCACCCTTCCACTTGAATAGTTGTCAGCTTTCCTTCTTTGGTATTGTGGTAGTGTACCTTGACAACTAGCGGGCAGTTCTTCCGGTAAATTTTTATAGCATTCGCACGATCAAACAAAGCCAGAAAATACCTATGACCTGTATAAAATCTTGATGTTATTGAGTTCCGCAGCACTCAGCCCTCTATTTGGATACTCGCCGCAGTATATTTCGACGATACTCTGGCAAAGTTTTCTGAATTTTTGCTGCAGAGTCTCTGCACCCATTCTTGCCACATCGTTCAGGTCTTCATATGCCCTCACTGTCCATAAAATACTGAGGCATGCAAGAATCTTGATCTATGACTTTATTTCCGGCTTTCCTGCTGCATTTTGCAGACGACCGAAAATATGAGGGAGGCCGTTGGTAAGATACTGATTTATTCGGTAAAATAGCGCTCTGGGTACCCTGAAATGGCACATAAAATATCTTAAGCCGTAAGTAGGACTGGGTCCCGAGTAGTCCTCGACCCAACTGCTCTCGCCACGGCAGACATTCTTTGACCCAGCACGTCTCCCCTTTCTTTTTTCGGTACTCGCGCCGTTTCCGATGTGGACGCTATAGCAGCGCCAACTAACGTCTGCCACATACGGCATAGCCGTGCGACCGCAGCCATTGTGATGTGACACGATTCAAGCAACAACCACCGATCAATGCAGTACGGATTTTTAGGCATTAGAAATGGTCACCGATAGATAGAGGTGTGTGCATGACTTGACGACTTGACAGACAGGATACTTTGGAGCCATTGAAGAAATTTCGATTTGTCACCTCGTGATTTTTGAATAGTAGACCCAACTCGTGTGTGATTCACCAATAGTTGGTGAATCACCAGTGCGATCAAGATTACGAATATAGTATTAGTTTCTCATACGGTGCTGGATAGCCCACACTGCTGGCGGATGCAGCATATCGCTCAATAAAAAAGGGACTAAACGATTTTCGCCGACTTTATTTTCCGCCCACTGCTAGACATGCTCTAAGCCCATTTCAAAATTAAAAAAAACCATTTATTAATGAAGGATTATGAAATAATTCGAATACTCATCAAGAAGAATCAAAAAAGAATATCTCATGAAAACTATAAAAAAACTTATATACTTTCGATTATTCCCCCACAAAGAGGCTACTAAACTTGATACAGTGAAACTAACGAAAAAGTTAATAATTAAATGAAAAGCGTTGTCTTTTAACGTTCTATGCATATAATTCGCCGTTTTTCCCTTTTCCCATTAAATTATTTCAATGCAGCCAGATATGCTTCTCTCGGGTAATACACATTTTGTTAGATGTAGAATACTTGCAGTTGGTTCTTAATATTGGTAAAATAGTGAAAAAAGATAATTAATTGAATATTTTCTTTAGCGACGAAATAACAGCTCGACTGTGCCCTCTGAAATTTCAATGTCTCAGAACTGAGAAGGGTTTTATACGTAGGGAACATTCGATTGAAGAAAATTCTTAGATACCATACTGGAGGGAAATTTTCCGCACAGGAGGAGGAAAAGAAGCAGCCTTACTAAAAAAGATGTACTTCCCTGGGATAAAAGCTTCAAATGTTCTCCAAAATAACTTCGTCTTTATATTAGTACCTTCTACAGCTTTTTAAGACCTTAAATTTCATTCAGTGCTCCATTTCTGATCATTCTATGTTCTAGTAGGTCTTTTAGTTTTAAGATGGTACATTAATTCCCTTTTTTAGCTTTGTTCTTCCACTAGACGTGTAATTATGTACATTTAGTGATTTCTAGATATTTTTACTACGCTGAAATACTCCCGGTGGAACCTCATATTTTTTTGGAGTCTAAGAAGCTACAGGAGGGAGGCAAAACGGCTACTGCAATCCCATGAAATGGGCGTATAAAAAGGAGCCTAACAAATATTCGGATGCGATGATCATTTAAAACTCAATTAAGTACAATAAATATTTCTTCTCATATTCTATTCCTCAAATGACTCAATTTTGGTAGCTTAAGAAGACTTACGTGAATATTTTTTCATTGAATGATTCAATAATTATGAAGTTCAATTAAAACAAATATGACCAAAAATATTTGCAGCTTATCTGAAATATCCCAGTTACCCATAATCATTCTGTAATACATTTGATTCAAGCCCACTAGTCTTTTTTTCCACAATTATTATTTGTCTACATTTTCCTAAAATAAAATCGTCAATGTTTAATTACTTAAGTATTAAAATAAGTACAATGACATCGGGCGAATATTTGAAAGAACTACAGGACCTCGCAAGGTCAATTATCATACCTAAATTCTATTTGCGTAGCGGTAGGAGGCTCGGATGATAACAAATGTGATACTTTTTTCATTAACAGACAAAAAAGGAACCTGCTTACCTGTGAAAACCATTGTAAAACAATTATATCTTTTATCGAGTTTGTTCTAGGGCACGAAAGAGCGCAAATTGAAATACTTGGTACATAAGGTATCATAATTCATCGAGAAAATTAATCTAGTTAGTTACACCAAATGTTTATACATTTACGGGAATCACCACCGGATGATCAATGAACCGAGCAGGTAGTAAGGAATACCATTTGCAACAAAAGGGGAAAGAAAAAACAACGGTTGGCGGTGGTATCGAGTCTCACCATGTGAAATAGGGGTTTAAACTGCTATGTTGACTCTATTTCAATCAAAACACCAGTAAATGATTGATGTTTTCTATAAAATTTGGTGATAAACAGTTTCGGACCAATCAACTCGATCGCACTGGCTAAAATTGTAACTATATAGTGTTTCACTTTGTGAGAAGCAATTATTATGAAAATTTGGATTAAATAGATTGCTTTCTTAGGAAAAATATTCTTCATATCGTTGTTAATGCGCTCAAATTTCGTGATCAATATCGATTTTAGCTCATTCTTTCGATAACTCGTTTGCTGCAAGAAGATTGCAGAAGTCTTAAGAATTTTGTATGGACTGGATGGAAAAGATTCCTATTAGGCCAAATTGTGAGTGAGTCAGGTTTTTGGATGATGATGGATCCAAGATTTTGAAAATTAAAGGCCTGGCTAGCGATGCGAGTCATGGAGGCGCGATTTTTAGAGAAATAATGCGATATCAACCGGTGACCCCCTCAGCCTATAATTGCTTCGGACGGGACACAGGGATGAATTATACCCTGCATCATCAATAAATTATTGCTCATGCAACTTTTTCAACATGCACAAGCGATACCTTAGGTAAAAATTTCTTCATAATTAGTGGATCCGCCATAAATGATACAGAATTCGGGCGTGTTGCTGGATTTGGATATTGCGACCGGTCTGTATTTCAGCAAGAAGAAGTTTTCGTCATATTATACAAAGTATCGATGGACTGAACTTCTGATCACTTAAAGCTGTCTTGGACTTAAATCTGGTTTCTTGTACATTCTGCAAGGATAGCCAGGAAATGGGAAAAAAGCTTCGAAAAAATGTTTTGTAGGACACGGGACAAACCCGACGCACATCTTGCCCTATCTTCCTACACTAATGTACATTTCAATTTTGAACCATTATATTAAAATTTAAATTGCAGGCATTGCATTCAAATGGTATTGGAAGATTCCTCGCGGAGTATATTGGGAACATGATTCGTCAATTTTGGTGCTTGCGGTCACAGCTTCTTCGCTTGCGGGTGATATATTCCCTATGGTATGCCTGTACCCGAAAATTTTTTCTAGCCCTCAATTGAATATTTAAGAGATACTTTGGCGTGGCTTATTTGTTGTCAAATGGTGAATCGCGAACGATTTGTGCTGTGTATTCACAAAGAGATATTTTTTGCTGTATGTGGCGGTCGGGAGCAAAAGCTCTCCGGGTGAAAATTATCGGTATAGGAAACGATGATTTTGGTTCAATGGATCATTTCCACATTGAACTATTCGCCAAATTTAGATATAATTTACCCCTTTCAGTTTAAAGTAATGCTGCATATTTTTTTAACTATCGGTAGCGTAAATTACGTATCGGCAGATACAGTTACGCGATGGGGAAAAGGGGAGGTAAAGACACAGTAGAAAGGTTCATAGACGAAATTAATCCCTACAAAAAGTTTGGACATATTGGAAGCTTAGTGAATGAGATGAAAATGGTATGCAAGCGGCGGAAACCGCCGAGATATATATAAAATATTAAATCTTGATTCGTCGTTTGAATGTATTTCGGATCTTTTCACAGGTAATTGGATGTTTCTATTGGTGCAAAAAAGATATTAAGTCACGGCATATGCATTTTTGCTGACAATAAGACTATTTTAGATCCGCAGGAGATGCATCCACTAAAGTTTAAAATTGAATGTCCATATCTGTGCGAAGATTCCAGAGAAAGAAAACTTTAGGTTTCAAAATTGTGCGATTTACTTAATCGATGTGATTCGACAAAGACTTGACAGTAAGGTTCAGCAGATCTGAATCTGATCATCGAGATATTTTTTTCTGTTATTTCTTATAATCCAGTGACCTAACTTTGTACCAAGATCCGTCTAGCAACAAATAATGTATTTTGGCTTGGACTATGGCTTTCCTAGCCACTATTCAATATTATTCGAATTTCAGGCAAAAAAATTCGGGGATAGCTTCACACTTAAGTGTCTCCCTTTTTATTGCGATGTCAAGCGTGGTGCGTTTTTCCGAAATTGTAGAATAATTTCAAATAACATCGAGGAGTTTCGCAGTGGCTCTCAAGAGTTTCATTGGTACTGATTTCTGCATGAGATTATATATTTCCTGGAATAGAGAGACGGAAACATCGAATATATACTAAGTAATATAAATCTACCAGTAATTACAAAGTTTATCAAGCTATAGCGGCCCATTAAGCTCATTACTAATATAAATAATGTATGCAAAACGGAAGTCAAGAGATTTCAGTTTATTTGTGTCGGACTGCACGAAGTCTATCGGATAAAAATAATCTACACACTCCGGTTTCAAAAAATTTTGATTTAAGCGCAGTTGCATCATTTTATTTTCGAAGTTTACTTTACATCATCTAGGGGTAACATTGGATACTAAGGATGCCTCTCTCTACCATGCTTGAAGCATATGCAAACGCAGTAGTGCCATGAACACTATCGAATCTGGTAAACACTGCCGTTTCACATAGGTTTGAGTCCATATCCTCTTTCATTATTCCTTACATCGACCTAGGAGTAGGTAGGGTCATAAATTACTTGATGCGATGAAGTACTATTTGGTATATATACAATTGGAGAAATAAATGTATGAGGTCAAGATTATAACTGTTGTTGGAACAATCATTAATTTATCAACAGTCTTGTTGTTCAATCTGTATCGTTTATTATAATTTACTGACTATGTTTCCAGAACAGTTTTACAAGAAAATCCCCAAAGTCAATTCTAGCTGATAATATCCACAGCGATGATTATAGTAACTTTTTGACTGCAAATATCAACATATCTTCTTCGACAGGTATATCAAAGGCTTGAACAGAAAGAAACATCAAAAAATAAAGATTTGAGGAGCTGATATATCAGATTTAGCTACAAATAGGTCTATGCCAGGGCAGTTTTCTAGAGGCAGTGTAGGTCTTTCTCTTTTGGGGAACTATAAGGGTGTCTATAGGAGGATTTTGTCATTATCATATATTAAAGTTCTCTTGACACCTCAAATTCAGGGTTACCTGGTAGACCAAAATGTCTTGATGTTGAACTTCATTAATTACCTTTTACTGTATTTCGTAGTGCCCCACCTTAATTAGACGAAACGATACCCTAACCTGAGTAATATCCACTAAAACATGCATTACGAATGAGGCCACACACTACATACAGGGGTTTCCTATCCGGAACTTCCGTAACTAAGAGATCAAAAACGGAAGAGTCCAGGAATTGAAATACTAAAAACAGAAACATACAAAAGTGGTAGATGGCTCGTTGAGGTCGCAACCATACACCGCAACATTAACTGCCAAAAATCGAATTCTGTCCATGTACCGCACTGCATACTACAAAAAGGCGCATGTTTGCAGTTTGATATCTGATAAGAGCTTCAAAAAATGATTTGACACCAAATTTTTATATGCTAATGTCCACTTCAGCTAGATTGTGTACAAATATTCAATCCTTGAATAATCCCTTGAGAATTTATTTCAGTGATACAAAGATCATTATACCCTGGGCGGACTTCTTCTTCGATGGCGAAATTTTAGGTTCACCTCTTAGAAAATGTAGATATGATATGTGCAAGGCCTTGAAAATAATTTATGAAAATCAATTATGATTCGAAAACAACTCAGTCTAGTACGACAACATATATTTAACTTAATTGAGGTAATTGAATGGTTAATTCTGCATCAATTATTCTTAATGTGTGTACGAAGCTCTAGGTAAACCAGAAATTCTCATACATAATGTCAGGTTTGCATAAATTCAACCATAAAAAGAGAGAATTTGGATTAAATTGATTATTGCCTAAGAAACCGTGATAGTTTCAGAAGTGGCAAATTAATTTCTCAAATTATTCATTTTTATGTTCCATCAAAATGTTTTCGATGAGAACATCGAGGAGAGTATTTTCTATTTTCGATGACATTATGAAGGCTACACGTTAAGCACACTTGAAACCTCAGTAATTGCTGTACCGTCTCAAACGCTGAAGGTAACGAGTGTTGAGAAAGAGAATATGTAAGCTTTATTCTGCTTTTGTGCTAGAAGGAGTTATGGAAACAATTACCGAAGACAAAACTCGAGAAAATCTGACGGAAAATATTATATTGAAATGGAAGGAAATTTCATGTTTTGCAGGAGATTTAGTTTCGATAGTCACTTTTTCTCGGACGTTCAATTTAAAAAAAAGTGAAATTCGTCGCGATAGTTAGATTAGAATTATGACCAAACCCCTGAATTTCCCGTTTGATGATATATTGGATACCGTGTTAGATATTCCCAACGGTGTCTGGGAAGTCCATAAGACTGCAGCTGAAAATCAGAAAAATATCCAAAGCACAATATAAGAGATCTAAAAATCAAAATAATTAATAATTAATTATCAGACGAATCGATAACAGACGGCTGCCTAGAAACAAATTATTCACAACACAGCTCTAATACAGCCAGTTTGAGCCGAAATACTACTGAGAATACTCCAATCCACTTTTTTATATCTATAACTTCAACTGAATACCATTTGTAAGGATCAGAAGCATTCAAACCACATGTCCGAACTTTAATAATCGCAATTAGCATTGATCAAAATCCGCCAACTTTATCTCCCTTTGAGGGAGTCATGCTTGACAAATGTACTGCTGATTTAATTTCTTAACTTTCATTATATCTGAAGTATTGCGCCTCATGTGAATGGGGCCAAAATTAAACCGAGAGGAAATTCGTTTTTTGGAGTTGTAAAGGGTTTCATTCCCTCTTTAGTATCAGCCATAATCAAAGTGCCCATAGATGAGCATGCACAAGAATTTCGTATCGTTACTGTGTAGCAAAAAATTCTTGTAACGTTCGGGCTTGATCAACATAAGCGAAAAGTATGCAGCTCTGATATACCACAATAATTTCACTCACCATTAAACGGAAACTAACATTTCAGTTACTTACAGACAGGTAAATATTTGGATTGAATAGAAGTTACATGATATGTTGCTTGCTTCAACACAGTTGTAGACTCTGCATAATCTTTTCGGACATCATAGTTAAGAATCTCTTATAAATTCACTACAAAGATCCAGACAACTCGAATTCCCTGTTTCATCACACCAACATATTCAAAAATCACTTCAAGATGCATAACATGTCAAAAATTTGCGTCAAAACTAGTGCCATTCAAAGTTCGCATATCTATTGATAACCTAATGTATAACCATGAAATTTAAATCGACTTTTTCTCTAATGAAGAAAGCACTGCATTGTATATTGTAGCCAGTTCATATTTTTTCCCTTTCGAAAATTTACTTCAGCATAAAAACTGCGAATATCGTAGGAATTTGACCATCGAATTCTGAGTTACTTTGCTCACTGTATTGAAGAATATCATAAATCATGATTGCAAAACCTTCAGCTCTGATTTCTTCCAGACTACTTGAATCTAAATCCTATAGAACTTACTCAACGAAAAAATTTAACAATAAAAATGGCCGAGGAATAGATGGATAAAATCATTGCTGAAAGAAGGATTAAGCAAACTAGATTACTAGTAACGCCTAAGTCTCAAGTCATTAATACCAAGGGAAGAAGACGTTAAGCAAGTGAATCGAGAAAATATTGTGAATTTAGATGGCTCATAATAAGTGAATGCTAATAATCAACGCAAAAATGTGACATTCACCACCTCATCTCGTCACGGTCTTGACAAAATATTTCTATTATCAATTTTAAATGTATAACCAAACAGGGAAGAGAAGTAAAATGACAATCAGCTACAGTTGCCTCAGAAAAAACTGCAAATCTGGAATATGAAAGAAATATTGCTTTCAGTACCAATACATTTGACTTTTACATCTAAAAAAGCCATGTGTTTTATCTACAGCTAAAAATAGACCTTTTTACCTGCCCACGATGAGATAAACCCTTCTAATTTTGCTATTATGAGAGTATAGATTACCCGGTTCACTATTTCTGCATGTCTAGAGTTGATTTTTTTTCGCTCGACTTGCGCAGATTAGATCTCTTGAAGTGAACAAAAAAAGATATTATCTGCTCTGTGATTCAGTCAAACTGGTCTTTAAAAGGCACTGATTAGCTTTCATTGAACTAAAAAATTCCAAAACACACATTTCTGCCTACCCCGATATAATGGATCTTGAGTCGGATTGAACTCTCAACTTGGACTGGTTATTTCTCTGAAAGATTTTTTTGGAAACGATTGCATTATCACTCTTGTATCGTAGAATTGTGATAGGATAATTAGATCTGTACTAGAAACTAAAGTATACGCATTCTATAGTTATCACTGAGCTTTAACATTTGCGCATGATACAAAAATTATAACTAGTAGGGTTCTTTGTCTTAGTCTGATGACATAATCAAGTCTAATTTTGAATGATATCTTTTCGTTGACATCATTGACACAGAAAATGCTACTGAAAAACATTTCGAAAATAAATAAATAAAGTGTATCGTAGTTGAAAAACATCTGGCGTCGTATATGCATCGTCCGAGTTACATTTGACTAACACAATCAACAATAAATTAGATTTTGGTCGTCTTCATCCTTTTATATACACTTTGATTCTCGATCTCCCATTAATTTGCCGCGATGATGTGAAAATCATTTTTCTAGACCATTACAAGAATATTTGAATGCTTTACCTATCTTTAGCTTTATTAGTGATTATTTTTCATGCATTTTACGTATGTGGTAGTTGTTGGTTGCTCTTCTTTATCTCCCTGATTTGATATTGGAAGCTAACTCGCGATTTTTCACCTAGATGGTTCTATCCTGCTTCCTCCTTGGGTAATGGAGTTTCTGTCGCAGATGTTAAGCGAATAGGCGGAGAAAGAAATGATATTCATGGGTTGTGATTGAAGGTAAGTTTTTGAGGGGAGAAGGAAAGGTGGAGATTGGCTGGAAAAAGAGGTCAACGCTCTTTTGCTTGCATCCGAGGCTTTTAGTGTGTCAGACTATATATATGGCAACCGGGGGATCTGTATCCAGGAATTTTGTGCACTACATCACTACACAGAAAAGGATAAGTTAAAACAAGAAGCTCACAACTAAAAATTAACACTATTTTACTGTAGTGAATCCTCGTAGTTAGCATTAAAGCTGTCATATCTATTAGTTGGCGGCGCGAGCTATCGCACCCTCGTACAATTATAGACATATATCAGTAGCTGCATTGTTAGAGGTAGATGTACAAGTAGAATAGGTTGGAATAATAGTTTTTTTATTAATGGGCGGAGCTGAACACCTCGGCTTTACCACGGATTGGGATGCCAACGCTTCATTTGTTCTCAAGTGAAGGGGGAGGGCAAGCAAATTTGCTTAAGATACTCAAACCGGACTAGCTACTGTAACAATAACAAGTGAGAATAGTGGGCTTACGCACCCTTTTCTGAGAATTAAATATGACTAAATTTTACAAATGAATTACAGTCTGTAATTTGTTCGTAAAAAAAATCGCTTCGGTTGTGATTAACACAGCTCAAGTCCTTCTCGTTAGTCAAGATCCGTGAGAAACAAAATTAGCGGCAACCCAACATTCAAAGTTGTCCATTGCCCCCCAACTCGTCTCTTCAGGTCACGATCACAACCCCCGATCCCCAACCTGCACCTATCCATCATCGTCAACAACCCCATCCTTCCCTCCCATCGCATCCCAGCCCTAACCACTCCACTCCCCTACTTTTCCCGCCTCATTGTAATCTGAGCTCCCCCATTACTCACCCCTCGAGCGCATACGAGCTCCCCCCAAGTCACCCCTCGAAGGCATACGAGCTCTCCCCACTTCTTCGCTCCCACCCTTCACCCTTCCCCGCTCATCACTCCAGAGCTCCCCTACCTACCCAACAATCCTCCCATTCATTGCATTGGGGCTACCTCCCTCCCCCCTCGAGCGCATCCGATCTCCCCCTAATCTCCCCCATCCACTTCCCCAACTTTCGCAACTCATCGCGTCCAAGTCTTCCTATCCCCATTACCCTTCCCACTTCACCGCATCCGAGCTTCCACCACTCCGCCCCGCCAAACCCCCGCCGTTCCCCACTCATCGCGCCAGAGCTCCCCATCTCCCCTCTATTGTTCCCCATTCATCGTATTCGTGCTGCCCCCCTTTCTCCCCGTCGAGCTAGCCTGAGCCCCTTACTATCCCCCCTCCATCCCCCCGTCCCCACTCATCTCGTCCGAGTTCTGCCCACCACCTTCCTACACATCACCCCTCATCGCATCCAAGCCCCCCAGCTCCCCTCCCCTACCCCACCACCGATCCCCTCTCATTGCGTCCGAGCCTATCCCACCCCTTCCAACCGTTCCCACCTCATCGCTTCGATACGGCCCACATGAGTTCCGCAAAACAAGCCTCTAGCGGAGCATCAGTGTTGCTTGAGGACAAGACCTCAACCCCCAGGCAATTGCTCCCCCCCCCCTGCTTTGCCCCCCACCGCCATGCCTCTTACCGAAACGCCCCCCACCGCCATGCATCCTACCGCCATGAAAACCACTGCATCGACAGACGATGATGTTACCTTTGTGTGGATAACATTGAAGAAGTAGAAGAAGTGGAGGCGTGCGAGGTTCTTTCCTGAGGAGGATCTCATTCTCTTGCGGAAGTTGGCGGCGGCAAATGCTCAAATTTCCACATATAGAATTTTCAGCAAGAAGCCTGAGGTTGCAGCGGAGCGGGCGAATGAAAAACCACCCATGACAGTGACTGTAACTGGAGAATGCGTACATGATCGCTACAGGCGCTTGCATTTATCATTGTACAAGTCAAAAAAACGGAATCAGCTCCGTTCGGGAGTGTGGGAGAAGTAGGGGAGATGGATGAGCTGCTGATGATGTGCAGAGAGGCACGAGACGACATCGATGCGGAGAGAATCGCCGATAAAAGAGCTGCAAAGGAACTCGATGATGAAAAAGAGATGGGGAGGTAATTAAGGAACATAGAAACGAGCGGAAAGAAGGCGAACACGGGTGTGGATAGCGGAATGGAAGGTGCTGCGGGAGCTTCTGGTGGACGCGTGCGTAAATTTCAGTGTATCGTGGGAGTATCTGGGGAGAAGGAAACATTTGCAATACATCTTCGGGATACAGATCTCGCTCAAATATAATTTGAAAAGGAGAAAGTTGACTTCGATAGAGCGAAACTGGAAATGGAAGTAAAGGAGAAAAAGAGAGAAAAAGAGGAGCGTCCAGAGGCGCTAAAGGCAAAACAGGAGCTAGAATTAGCCAAATTACGTTTGATGATGGAGACGTTTGTGGAAAAGAATAATTGACTCCACAAAGTTATCCATTACTTAATTAATTATTGTCCTTCGGAGATGTATAGGAACTCCTTCAATGGTGGGGGAGTGCAAATGAAGTGCTTAGATGTCTTTTGCGGGTTAACAAATTTGCGCAAATTGTTCAAAAGCATAGCGGCAAGGTAAATAGACCCAACCGTTGATTTCAGCACTTTCATTTTATGCTTAAAATCGACAGTTGTAAAATATGCCCTGATCTCCTTGAATATCCATTCGATGGTAACGCTACCTTTAGGAATTCCTCTATAAAACGCAGTTTGATATGGTTGCAAGTAACTTCCCTGGTACGGCAACTCAAGGAACCAACGTCGATTGTAACCGCTATCCCCATAAAGGCAATACTTGACGGCACCACAACTCAACACCTCGGGCAACGTTTGCTCGAGTTCACTACGACACCACAGAGTCCAGTCATGACGTCGCCCTTCTAGAGGGCCAAATGCGTGTAGAATCAGCCCTTCAAGTCCCGTCACTATCTGAAACTGAATTGAGTGCTTGCGTTTGTGACTATATGACTCAACGAGTTGCAACGTATGTGAGCCGCTCGGGCGCGCAATTCCAAAAACAGTTCCGTTCCGTCTATAAATCACACACAAATTTTGAGGCCATTTAGTTTTGATCGAATACACTCAGCGTATAAATAAGCTCACTGTTGTACAAATTTCTGGGATAGGCCAGCCGTCAAAAGACTACTTCTCGTCGTCAAGATCCACTCTAAGCTTTTTCAAAAAGTCTCTGACAAATGCGAAGATTGCTCCCCAAAGACTGTGTCGAGCTCCATCCACCTTGACGGTGTGGCCAACCTTCTGAAAATGATACCACCTACAAGCATAACGTTGAATTCATACCGGTTACATCTGTTTGCAGTCTGAGCGACAGACCACCCAATGACATCCATCACTTGTAAAATGCGCTCCTTTTCAAATCAAAGAGGCTGAGGCAGTAACTGTTACTAAATACGTTAAAATTTAAAGTGATATGGGATAAAATGATCCGGTTGTCGCGATGCCGCATGTTCTCAGCATCCCTTTGGAGGGATCCGATTTTTTCTCAACGAAATTCATGCCTGCCGTTGATGCGAAACTGTAATGTCTGTGGTTGACGTCATGGCGTCTTCTGCAAATAACCAGCAGAGCTATCTTCCAGTTTCGCAGCCTCTCTGCACACTTGTGTTGTGTAAAGTCTTTTAAGCGGCTGTTTGTCATCTTTCAAAATGACGATGATATTAACCTTGATGGTGACGTTGGTGCTCGTGTGGAGCCATCACCAGCATCAACTAAGTGCTCATGGACATCAGCGGCATTGAGTATGAGGTTATACCGTGATACTTGTTGAAAAAAGCCAGAAAGGATGGTTGGATACTCAAGTTGTCGATGTCTCTTTTTTCAAGAATATCGCCAGGTCCTGCTGTACTTATACTATTAACATCACTGGCTATTCACGACTAAGGCTAGTCAGGAAGCTGACTACGGTAAAACCCACTGAAACCCATATTCAGCATGAATGGTCACTGTTGTGGGAACCATAACTCGGAAAAATTCCATTACCACCCTCAAATAAACCTAGAAGGTAAATCGTAAGGTAACACTACTCATGAGACATTTGCACGCAATTCATATGCTCGTGGTCTCAAGGAACATACATTTCGACGGCTAAAACACCAGAATAGCCCGACCGTCCTCAATTCTTTTTCACGAGTTCTCTGCCTCTCTGCTTCATGAGATCATAGGGTTGTAATCATCAACAATACTCACATTTAATTTTCCTGGGCAGTCGGCCTAATTGCTGTGTTGCAATTATGGGAAACACTTGACAATTTTATGGGATCATGGGTTTTAGTCACGAGTACGAGTTTATTTGCAAATTTCTTTAAGCGTAAGCTCTCCAACATCTTTTGTTATGCGACAAACCCCTGCAAAAATCACCTTCCCGCAATTTGTAATACAACAAGGGCCTCAGTTGGTTGCTCCGTGAAGCATCGGATTGGTGGTTCAACGTTGTTGTACAGTACAGTACAGTACAGTACATCGCTGAATTCAGTAGCCAACTTGAGCGTGCGCAGACGTTTGGCTCTGGCGCTCGGTGTCAACATAATGTAATGTTGAGCTGTAAGCTTTTGTACGGTCAGAACAGTAGTAGTTGATTGACAAGTTTGGTTCCGTTTGAACGTGTTGATGCGATAAAGATAGCGTGGAGGTTTTGACACTGTACTGATCTGTACTGAACTGCACAGGATACCATAGTACTGTACAGTAATTTACAGCACTGTACCATGCGAAACTCATGTTGCACCATGCAGGAAGCTAACTCAGAACAGTTTGTCTTCTTAAAACTAATACAGTACTTACAGTAAAAAATTGTGATGTACTGTACATGTTGATCGAGCGCTGTGCTGTACGTACTGTACAGTACGGGTCAATCACTGTACTGTTTTACTGCGCAACCTGTAGGATATTCCGGGCCACAACCGAACATATCATTCAAATATTAAATCCCTCCACATTTTCCCCCCTGTACTGTTTGTGCAGAATGGGAACATCAAAATAATTCAATACCCTGTACAAACACGTGAATTGATAAACTTTATTCCCGGCTTCAACGAATATTTTACTGTATTGTACTGGTGCAGTACAGTATTGTACAGTGTTCGTTCAAGCCAGTCAGTAGAGTGCTGAGCAGCGTACCACCCAAAATTTTTTTTGCCAATTCATGCTGTCAAACTGCACGGATCCAATTTGGATCCCGACGCCCACCCGAGTTAAAGAAAAAATAAATATTTCAAAATTTTTGTAGGATTGAGGCATTTGGAATGAACTTTCGATTTGGTGGGAAAGTTTCAAATTTGAACTTTTGAATTACAATACTGTGCGCCATCGTATGGATACCGAGAACGTATTTCAACTAGAAAAGTGAGCCCAAGGAGACGCAGGATATACTGCAGAATCTGTGTTAATTTTGCATCGGGTGAAAGGGAACCTCGCAAACTATTTGAGTACCCACAGCTACGTCTTTTTTCGACGGCAACGCTCTGTCCTTGCCTTCAATTTCTTACCTTTTCCCGCTTCCTTCTCCCACAACTTCAACCATACACCTCCTCTAGCAACGATCATCACACTTGAGGAGAAAGTCAATCACCGTCTTCATTTCCCTTTCATTCTTGGTCTTGATACGAAAACATCTCATTAATCACCGCGAAAGTAGTTGTTGACCGCTTCAAACCCAACACGGGGTTCTTTTTGGACAACCCACAATCACATCATGAGTGCTGACAACGAGGACGATCAGTACTGCGCAGTTGTGGTCGTTAAGAAAAACGGTTCTTACGGTGGAAGATATGAACTCGGGGAACGCAAGTGCTGCTTCCTCGGCACCCATGAGCATTGCGATATCCAAATCAAGTCCCAGGCTGTTGCCAATATTCAGGCTCTCGTCAATTTCAAAGATGGAAAAGTGTTAATTTTAGGGTTGCATCCATCTATCCCAATCGTCATTCCCAATTACGCTTCCTTGTACAAGGGAGACGAGTGCGAGCTGAGAGACGGAGACTCGTTTATCATTTCGGACAAGCATTTTCAAATTAGCCGTACCGAACCTGAAAGGAACACCTCACAGAACTCGAACACACGATATCCTCTCAGAAGTAGAACTCCTCAGCCTGGTCCTAGGAAGAACCGGAAACGCAGAAGCTCCCTGATTGTTACCGATACCGAGGAGATTTTGGTTGAGAAGAACTCGACCGAGAATCAAATGAATCCGCTGTCAGACATCACGGATCAGGAAAACGACGCTTCTGCAACAAATTATGACATCTCTTCGGGCTTGAAGACACCTGTTTCGAGCAAGGACCAGGCGATTCGGGCTGTGGACACCAACAATGAACAGGGGCGTTGCGAGGATCCAGTCGGGGAGAACTCGCAGAATCCTATTGAGGTCTTTAACGAGATAGCTAATCCTGACCAATTATTGATGTCATCGAAGGGTCCTTTCATGGCTACTGAATCCCAGACCTCTTCTGTGACTCAAGTAACTTCTGGTTACTGTGGTTCCGCGGTTGTAGAAAATAGTCCACCTACCGAGAACAACCGCCGCGAAGCAATTGCTTCGTCTAGCAAAAGCGCTGCTGAAAAAGTTGTCAGAGCTTCCGCACGCTCACCCTCGGCAAGAAAGAAGCTTATCTATGAGCGTCTAAGTCAGGGTTTGCCTGCAACCCCTTTGAGGCGAGAGCCGATACAGAAGCCCATCCATCCTAGCCCCTCTCCGAGTCACGCATCGGCTTCGAAATCAACCACTGGCCGTACCTACGGAAAAATTGGCAGGAAAAAGATTCCTAAGCCATGGGCAAAAAATGCTGCAAATCGTGCAAAAGAAGAGAAAGATTCTCAAGAAGACTCGGGAGATCAGGTTCAATCTGATCCTTCTACAGAGAGCGACAAACAAGCCCAGGCGGAACCGAGCAGAACATCTGATGCAGCTGGTGATGAGGTGGAAGGTTCAGCCTCCTCGCGACGAAAGAGTGTCAATTTCGCAAGGTATATTGAGCTCGGAGCTGGTCCCCACTACTCACCAGCACCGAAACAAATTGAACGCGTGGGCCTTCTTCGCAACCCGCTTCCATCATCCGAAGCTATCAACTACACCCACAGCCATCACCCGCTGCAAACGATGGAGGTGGCAATCAGTTAGCTGAACGAGTTCCAGGGCCACCTCCGTCTAGAAGTCTCGGAATTCTGGGAGCTTTTTCTTATCCTCCAGTCTCAAAACATGTGAGCAATTCATCAGCTTCCCCTGGTGAAGACGACAGGTCCGCGAGTGACCTAGACGAGACTACCCCGCCTGCGGTCGAATCATCTGGTGGCGGCTCAGCGAAGAAGTCGGCTGAAGGCTTTGGGGACTTTGGGCTTTCCAACTTCTGGAGGCGAATTAGCGCAGCCCAGAGCGAGTCTGGCGGCACAGATGAATCGGATGCTACAGCGGAAAGCGGAACTTCCCAAACCCGTGAAGAAGTTGAATCCTCAAATTCGGGTTTGGCTGCCTTCTGTGATGGAGAACCCCTTGAACAAGAGGATCAACTGAACGTTCAAACATTGAAGTCGTGCGTGACGAAGAGGACTCAAGCGAAGAGACCGGTAGTCCCATGAGTGCGTCCACCGAGGAGGAACTCACATCATCGGACAAGGCTCACTCAGATACGGGTGATAGTGATCGAAATTCCGGTTCAAATGAATACATAGTTTCGAAGTATAGTGACAGTGACTCAGTGAATGATGACGAGGCAGTCGAAGAAACCGATGATCAGGACAGTGAGGAACACGTCATCCATGAGTTTGCTAATGATGGCGGCCGCAGAACAATCGGTTTTCCGATTACTCTCCACCCGGACGTCACCGAAGACCACGTTCATGATGATGTCATCAGCACCCCTGTGGCAGAGTTTTATACGAGCTCTGATGAAGATAACGATAACAATCCAAGCTCAAAGAATATTGGCGCTGACAGCACAGACGAGAATGCGTCAAATCCGACGCTATCCGCTGAAGATTCTGAGGACTATTCAAATGGTACTTCTGCTGATTCGGTTTCTTGCGATGACAGCGCAGACGACATGGAGTCTAATTCGATTCTATCTGATGAAAATTCAAGTCGCTTCTCGAGGGATCCTTCTACTCGTTCTGCTTCAGGTTCCTCCGTGCTATCCTCTGGGGAGTCTGAGAAAGATTTCAGCGAAGAACTTTCGGAGTCCACTGCCGGCGCCGGTGAACCGTCTCCCTTAAAGGCTGAGGGCGAAGTAGAAGGCCATGACTTCCAGAGCAAGGAATCAGCTGGTAGGAGAACTTCCCTAATAGACACAGTCTTCAACGCTGCCAAGGCAATCACCAGGCGATTCTCTGCGGGCCACGAGACCGGTTCAGGGCACGAATCAGAAAACAGCGAAATTGATCCCGAGGACCTTGAAACAGCGAGCGAACACTCTGAAGATATTATCTACGTCAAGGATCCTGCAAGTTGTTCCAGTCGAGGCCCGTGTAATACTGAGTCTGATAACACGATGCATGGCAGGGAAATCGAGACCGCCGCTGCTTTGGTACATTTAGGTGTTGATGACGACGGAGATGTAACGCAAAGTACACCTACCAAAGACACTGGAGCACCCACCGAGGAAATGACGTTTCCCGCAATCAGTGGGATATGTGGTAATTCGGAAGCGAATATCGAGGATGAAACTATTGATTCTGATAATGATGACGAAGAGCCGAGCACTAATTCCTCTGAGCTTGAGTGTCCCGAAGGAGAAGAGGAAGTGGGCACCAAGGGTGTGGAAGGCGCTAACGAAAAGTTGGAATCAAACCCTGTGGAAGCAACTGCGGATATGATTGGGAAAGTATCAATCCAAGAAACCCCCGACAAAACTGAGAAAGCCTTGGCAAAAGGTTCGCCCAAAACTGGTGCACCGAAGCCCCAGGTTCCAAGGCTCCGCATTGATGACATTCCAGTTGATAACCTTTGGAGCATAACAGTTGTTGATCTGCGGAAAATGCTCCGCAAAAGAGGCATGCTTTCCACTGGCAATAAGCTGGACTTGGTGGAAAGATTGGAAGCCTATGCAACGGACTGTTCTCGTTGCAGGAATGTGCAAGCCCCAAAACCGCTGCCACCGAAAAAAGCGATGCTTCTATTGAGACTTTACCACTTGACCAAACCGCAGAAGACGGTGGACCTGCCGAAGGCAAGGGAAGGCATCGTGTCGTTTCACACTCGGAGCAAGAAATCGACGAGGAGGTTGTCGCTGACCGGTTTCAATACCGTAAGAAGACGGTCAAGGAGCTGCAGGTCATTCTCCGACAGGCATTGGTTAAGACGCCTGGAAAGTTGCGCAAGGAGGAACTGATCAATGCCCTCATCGCTAACAATGTCGGCCCTGATGGGAACCCACTGAAAGCTCCAGTGGATGAATGTGCCGCGGATGAGGAGGAGGCCTCTGTACCGGAGGTTGTAAAGACTCCGCGGACGCGGACCGGACGTGTTCGAATGATGCGCACACCAACAGAGAATATTCGAAAGTCTAAGTTGCACATGGTGGAAGAGTTGGCAATTGGTGCAGAAGACAGTGTGGAAGAAGAGGGGGAGAAAAAGGCGTCCAAAACACGGTCAGCAATGTCTACGCGGTCCAGGGCCAGGTTAGAGAACGATGTGGCGGAGGAAGGACCAAAGTCTGAGCAATCTTCGAAGAGAAAGGCGAAACGGGGCGGCAAAGAGCGCGGGCGAAGGACGGAGAAGGTTGCCGCTGTGAAGGAGGATGATAGGATGGCTGAGGATGATTCGACCGTATCTGGGAGAGAGGATGAGAGTGGACAAACAGGGATGAAGTCGACCAAGAAGAGTGGTAAGTCGACGAGAGGTCGACGCCCAAAGGGGAGGGAGGAAGCCGTTGAAAGGGTTGGCAGTGCAGGGGACGATAGTCGGAGGACCGTGACTAGGAGCAGCAGTCGCGGTGGTCGTTCGCATGGGATGAGGTTGCGGAAAAGCCAAGCTGGAAAGCGATGACTAAAGAGGTAACTTGTGGTGCGGAGCGGGGGGGTTGATAGGCAGGACATAGCTAGTTTGTCAATCTTGTGGTTTGAATGAATGAGAAAATGATCTATGCGCATTTTGTCTGCTGTGACTGTTTGCCTGATCCATACAGTTTGAGAGTTGGCTGTTGCAGAAGTAGTTTACTTTGCCTGTAGCTAGCACAGTTTACCAGCAGCACCGACTTGAGCAAATTGCCGCTGTAGTGGAACTTTTACTTAACCCCTGGCTGTGTAGATTCATGTGCACTACTCTTTACTTAGAAGAAAGAAGTTTAATGCGTTCAGTATCTACTGGGACTGCGCACGTCTAACTATACGGTGAAGATCTAACCGGGTGTACCTAACTCTTTACTTGGACGACGGGCGGGGACAAGGAGACTAGTTTTTGTAGGTGAGTTGACACAGCTGCGCTGTTTTGGACGGGTTGCTCTGTGATAATGTCACCGGGTGTTAAGCCGACAGCCTAGTTTATTTGAACTATTTGGAAACTGTCAACGCCGGTCTGTTACACTCGTAGAATATCAACAATACGTACATACACCGTCGCCACTGCGACCGGCTTTTCAAAAAACGTACGCCTTTTGAAGTTTTCTATCCGGGTTCACACAAACAATCCTCCCTCCGGTTTTCGGTGCAATTGTCGGCAGTGCCGCCTCCTCTCCTTTATCCTTGCCCTGCTCTTCCGCAAGCGTTACAAAATATCTCCTCACCAGTTCCGCCATGGGACAGCCTGACTGGTTAATTATCTTTTCCTTGTCACCCTGTGGGTACCCATCATTCCCATCATTTATGAACGCCTTGACCGCTACTCGATACACCGCGTCCAACTCTAGCGGTCTGTACAAATCATCCGTGCCTAGCATTTCAACAGAGCTTGGCACAACGCGTGACCCCTCTGGTTGTTGCGGGTCAAACTTAAACTTGATACCCGAAACCTGAAGGAAACGCCCATGAAGCGTTGGGTACTTCCCCACGCCATGTTCAAGCACTCTTAGCACGTGCCGCCCGGTGTACTCTGTCAAAACCGCATAGTCGGTGAACGGCAAAATGGCCCAAGCGTTTGTTGCGTGATCTTACCTGGTAGTTCCACCGCGTCCGCGCGGAAACTCCCAGCGTTAATCATTGCAATTTTTGAATCCATAGCTTGCGCAACTATAAAGTCATCACACAAAAAAACATGAGTCAGCAACTTTGGACGGCCCCCGTGTCGTCCGTCCTCTGCTACACTCTGAAACAACATACCGATATCACAAACAAGACTCCCGAGTGCCGTTTCCTGGGTCCGAATGGACAGAAATCGCCCATCCAAATGCACATCGGTCACCGCCAATACCTTCTTGTACTCATCCCCCAACGCCTCCAACTGCTGTGCCACAAACTTTGCCATTTCCGGATCTTCCTTCACCGCGGACGTCACTTGATGATGAACCGGAGCAGACGTCACGATTCCCCAATTGTCCTCAACCCCCACTTGCATGGTAGAAAAATTCTACACATGCCAAGTCACACCAAACCCAAAAAGACATACACGCACATTCACCAAAACGCCTCCCGTCAGTCATTCACGCACTCGATACCACCGTGCACACTGGCAGCACAGGCCTTTGCCAGACAAATCGCGCGCACTGAAACGTACCTTAAAGTCCGTACCACTCTTTACCACCCACTTTGCACCGACCCTAGCCGCCCTGAGTACATGATCATGTCCCCCAAAATCAAATCCACAACATCGACCTCCCTCGCCAAGCGATCATCATCCGGCTGTCTCATATGAGTCAAGGCGATAACAAAATCACAGCCCTGAGCCTTCAATCTCCCCCCCAATCTCCTAGCACACTGCACGTAATCCTCATATTGGACCATACTAACCCCCCCCTCCAAACACTGACTCCAATCCCCCCCGCCAAGCCCATAAACCCAATCGTGAAACCCCCCCTCTCCATCACCACAACCTCCTCCACGACTCCCCAACCGCCCCCCATCCGGCATCTTCACATTACTCAACAACCAAGGAAACTCCGTCTCCCCCACGCGACTCTTCAAAACCTCCACCCCTCCATCCAAATCATGATTCCCCACACAAGCCACATCCACCCCACCGCATTCAAAACCGGTGGAATTTCCTTCCCCCCGTCATTCCCGTCAACGGCGCCGGTGAAAACGCGTCCCCTGAAAACAACACGAGCGTTTCCAACGGCTGTGCTACCTCCTTTGCTTGACGAACGGCGGTGACAAAAACGAGCGGCACCACCACGGGGTCACGCGGGGTGGTGTCAATGTTGTACACATCGTTGAAATGGATGATTTGCAAACGGGGTCCAATGGTGGTGTGGGCTGACATGGTGTGGAAAGGAGTGGCGTTTGTGAAACGGGAGTGACAGGCAGGGGATGGTTGTATGGAATTGGGACGTGGGTTTGGGTGAGGGTGGGGATAGCGACGGCTGTTTTATACGGTGCGGAGTGTGGAGTGTGGATTCAGAGGCGCGGTAGGCGGTGGGTGGTGGTAGGCAAGATGCACGTGAGAAAACGAGTTTATGCTTTTTCACTATACAAAGTGTTTTTGTGAGTGAGGGAGGGGGGGGTTGGGGTTGGCGGTATGTTTTGTTCCGGGGCGAGAGAGAGAGGCATACGTGTCGGGTGTGAAAAAAGAGGGGGAGAGGTGCGATAAAGTGGGGATGCATGGATGGGGTGTTGGGTACGGGGCGAGGGGCAGGGGTGGTTTTTATGTTGGTGTGTGTTTTTGGGTATTTTTTTTTGGGGGGGGAAGTGGGGGTGGGTGGAGATGGATCTCCGGGGTTTGCTAAGGTGAGGTAGACGGAAGGGAAGGGGGAGGGGTGGGGATTGGGACGATGGGCCCGTGGGACGTATGGAACATGGGACGGGCGGGGGTTTGAACGGGTGGGCGCTTTTCTACGGCGTGCAGGATTGCGGGTTGGGGAGGGGTTGCGGCACTGCGTTTCGGTCAATGAAGTGAAAGTGTACCAGGTGAAAAGACACTATTGCGTTTAATCCTGCTGACCGCACTATTCATTACTTTTTAAACGCTCAAGGTAACGGTGAAGGGATGCTCAAACTCGTAAAATGCATACATGCATCAATGTATTGCAATAGGAAAACAGTGGCCCGATAATACAACATACGATATTGTGCAAAATCATTGTATTGTACAGTAACGCATGCATGCAAGCTGTACTGGAAACGAAAACAACTTTCATTTCATGCCCTCTTGTATTATTGTATCTGTACCGTGCAGTATGCCATGGGAATGGTACAACTTGGAAATCAAGCTGCAATGCAAGCACCAGGATACTGTAGTTGAAAACACAATCACTGATGCATCTCTGGCCTTGCAGACCAGGTCAGTGGTACTCAATGCAGACTACGCATAGCTAACCTCACAATACACTACTGTACTGTACTGTACTGTACTGTACTGTACAGCATGTGCCTCTGCACTTCGCTGGTAATACACGTGTACATGACACGTACAGATTGAGCACATTACAGAAATACACTTGTATACATGTCGGCAAACGTGCCACCTTTATCTTCATGAAGGTATTGCGCGCACTTTCTGCTCCCTACAACCCATAGTTGCCACTCCCTACCTCCTCGCCGCCCTTGGTACTGTACTGTACTGTATTGTACATGTAGCACATCAATTGTATCGCAGTGCCACAAAATTCGTTAATTAGATCAATATATGATTTAATTGGGATCAGCTCTTCACATCAATACTGTGCAGTCAACATGGTTGACGATGCATCCCGTCACAAATTTCTGTCTGTCACGCGGCTGCCGTCGAGTACTCTTAAAAATACTTTGGCGTTTTCAGTACAGATTACGTAACGCATCTCGAAAAGAGATATCGAACATCAACCTCAATCCCCGACCGTTCACAGTGATCACGGACAACGCGCGTACGTTTGTCGTTGCTCCGATCATCCTCGGTCAAACCATTGCAACTTGATTGTACAAACCAATAGCGCCAGAACCACCGTTAGCTGCCGTTGCGACCATAAACTGGTCGATTGTGCTCAGTTCACTCGATCATCCACGACTCAACAACATAAATGCATTTCCGGTCGCAAGGTTCTTCGCAATTACAACCAATAAGTAGCAGAATACAAAGAGAGCGCAACACATTTTGCAGACGCCGCTTTTCTTTCGTCTGAGACAATCTGCCTATTCAACCTTAAAATTTAGCCTGACCCCGACTAACTCAAGCGGCCGTCTAACTGGGCGCAATAACAGGTGCAAAGGATGTTACAACACCAACGCAAGGGCAATTTTGGGTTATTTTAATGCATGGAAGTTGTGGTCGGTTATCAACGCAAGGTGATTGGCGAAATTTTGGAATTGTAAGGCTTGAGAAAGTAGCGAAAAATAAAATTTTAGTCTTGATGCACCAATAAATGAATATAGTTGACAGGAACGCTCAGTTCCGCGTAGATAATTTATTCATGTCCTATCGCACTATCTTGCGCCACAACGAATTCTATTGTCTCATCAGAGCACCAACAGGTTGCGGTTCAACATATTTTCCGGTCGTTTGTCCGGCTTTACTGCAGTATCGACTAAAATAAAATGTAGAACTCTAACATTCTGACCTTAAGAAGGACTGTTCTGGCTTTATAAAGCGCTCCTTCAGAATTCCAAAGCATTCTTGCTCATTGACGTCGGCTCATCGTCAAAACAACAGAAGCCATATATTGAGAGTACTAACAGTAACAGTGAACCAAGCAAAGCCTCAGATTACCATTCTGACGCCAAATTGGACTCGACGTCCAATAGACGTAACGGAAGGACACCGGGTACACCATCATATTTATATCCGCTGGGTATATCTGATGGATTCAAGCATTGACTTGATGACTGTGGGGTATTGAAGCATTCCAGTGGCTTTATTGTTACCGCCTTGAATCACCGTGACGTCTCTTTAGTTATATCATTCTTCAGTTCCTATCGAGCAATTTGTTCTATGCGTATGCGTTATTAGTCAAAGCTTTAGTTTTGTTTGAGTCTTTTGAGCGTGAAATTACAGTAGGATAAATCCTGTTATGAGTATGCAAATGCTTTTACGCGTCGTTGCTTCCTTTTATGCACACGCTAGCAGGTCTACAGTCTACGCTGGATGGTAATAAGGCATTTTCTAGGGTCTTCAGGGGAATTATACGAAAACAAGGGAGATGGAGGGGAGTGTTCAGGACAGGAAAACCTTTGCATGTAGTATTAAATGGCCAGGTTTTCTAGAAAAACTTCGTCTACAGTAGCACTAGAGTAGATTTATCTCCTTCAGGAGCGGGTTAGAAATTCTATAAAGGGCGGTCCCTTCGCCGGTCTGGCTTCGATTTGGGGGCAGAACAGAAAAAACAAAACCACAGTTTAAAACCGGAGCCAAAAACCCACAGTCCAAAGCGTCCTCAAACCTTTGTTCTTTTTCTTTTATTCAACCATCGTTTCCAACAAACAAACCCAAAAGTAAGTTAACCTCTACTGTACCGCAACAGGAATGTCTGAAAGAGGAAAAGCATACGCTGCGAGCTGAATTTGCAGCTGGAAAAGCTAAAGAAGGCCCATCAATAATTACTCACTCTCAGCCACCGCTAAAAATCAGTACGTTAATTAGAAAGGACAAGCAAGTGGTATTACTGGCCGTCTTGTTGACAGAAAGCAGTCGGTAACTGTATCATTGGACTCCCCGTCCAAAAGTCTCAAACTGAACTGCCTCGTACAGGTGTACAGCACGTTGCAATGATTGCAGTGACCATAGCTTCGTTTCTCCCAAGTTATCAGAGGCCGGTGCCCTCACGTTAATAAACAAGCTGGCTGCAATTGAACCACTCTGTATACATCTTGCTCTCCGCTCAGGTAACAGTGAATAATCGTTTAATTGTTCTTGTTCATGGACTGTCTCGGGTACAATCTTGCATTTGGGTCTTGGACTACTAGCCTAGTTGAATGTAATTTACTTAGGTGCTGATGATAAAATCGTCTGCGAAGATATTTTAATTGGTTTATCTTTCCTTTGTAATCTACGAGTAGATACCAATACCGTAGTTGAGGCTAAACGTGCCGCCCTGGATGGCGCCGACCACCATCTGCCTTGGTAATGTATATCAATCGAAGTGGGCCCAAAGGCGTGTATTCCGGACCACTCAGCCCCCAACTCTGACTTGATATTGTCGCATTGAAAGGCACCTATTGTGACAAGGCTCTACTATAATCATCTCTAGCTTGGATATACAGTACTTGGCTCACACTGACTTTGCTTACCCCGTCATCGTAGATAGACCTAACCTAACTAACTAGAATTTATATCTAACTAGCCACTAGGGCCCCAAAATAATCAGCCACCCCGATGTTGGCTCTGTACTTGACTCCAAAAATTTACCTTTGCAGCAACCTTACCAACAGAAAATTTGGCTATAGCCAAGTTTATCCGCCCGGGTTCCCCATCTATTTCCCATTTTCAATCCCATATTTTACTACCTCAGTCATTGTTTTTCTATGACATTTACTCACACTTGACGCCCCGGACTCCCGCGTCTATATACAAATAGGAACTTCAACCCATTTATCTCTAATGTAGATACTCAGCTCTGCTGACTCACCACTACAACTTTTCCAATATCGAAACCCTGGTGTCCACGGGTTTTTCGACTCGATTCCTCTCAAAGTTCTAGCATTCCGCGGGTACCAGTCCGGCCTTACATCCTGGATTACAAATATACCTTCCAACCGTCCAAGGAATCATCCTCGCTCTACCCCCAAACTTCTCCTCGCCATCAGCGGACTGTGTTATTGCACCGTAGTGTGCTTAAAGAGAAAGAGGGACAGCGAACAACCCGTGAGTCTTGGTGTGTGTCATAGTTTTCTAATTTTCTGACGGGATTCCTTACCTAGACGAGAACAGCTGCGCGCCTCGCATGCACTACAATTATCATACAGGTTAAGCTTGCGCACCAGTATTTCGGGAAGCGTTTGTGAATTTAATCGGACGCTTCGGGTATTTTCTGGTACGGTATCGTAACAAAAGCCCAAGGCTCTTAACTCGTAAAGAACAATGCGGGGCAATCTCATGACCCCCCCGGTTTTCGTTCTTGTCGATTTGGAACTACTCATCTGAGGTGGTCTGTTCTTGAGAAAGAGGCTTAAGCTGTCATGGCTACAGTGAATCGCATGCATTGGATTTCCGCGGCTGACTTATTTAACCCCTATACTGACCATAGTAATTTGGTTTTCATCTCTAATCCACTTTCAGTATTGCAATATCTTTCGCATGAATCTCTACTTAAGGTTCTGCCCTGGGCTCTGCGACCGTCGTTTTACAATTACACTTATATTCACATCAACGGAATGGAAAATGTCTGGGCGGACCTGTTCGGCCGCTGGTCTGCTCCGCGCGCAATCTGTCGTCTAATTTACATCCCTGCAATGCCTTCTGTGTCATACGAGTATTTTAATTGGCCGTCACCGCATGAAATAGCTGAAGAAAGACGTCTTCATATGTATGAAGTACATCCACATTTAGAGGGACGTGACAGACTGTGGGTCAAACCGGCTGTGGCAATATGGATCCCGGATCCATGCGATTATATTCAGCTCCGTTTATGTGTAACAGCAATAGATCCGCGGACACCGTGGACGCAACGCAACTAGGCGCTCGCTGTTCTTGTCATATTTTTGGTCAACGATGACATCAGGCGTCCGGTCCTTTGTGCGCGCTTGTATTCACTGTCTGGCGGAAGTTGGGAGAGGCGGGGAGTGCCTCGCCCTTTCGAAATTTCTATGGATACCACAAAAGCCAATGACCTCTTACAGTTCTATTAAATATAGAGCTTGGTACAAGCTCATACGGAAGTAATTAAGTGCCTATGATCAGCGACGAACATTGAAGCCACTCATGGTTAAGGTCTTGAAACCTTTGTGCGGCGGCGCCACCTAATGTGGAACTTTCAGCCATGCTATTCCTACACTGACTATTACATAAAGGGATTAATTAGGAATTAAAAGTAAATAAATTGGAGAATACACGTTGCCCGAGTGGTCCAGGAGAGGACAGTCGGTCCTTAATGGAAATAAAGCATATGCACGCGAAAACTAAAAGGCCAGGTTCCCACATAGGCAGTTGAAAAACAAGTCCTACCCATCGGCTCATATTTAGGTCGGAGTGTCCGACACTTTGGGATCCTTGAAGTTATTTGAGGGTAACTGCCATGTATTTATTCGCGCATGATGTGATGAGAGATGAAATGGAGTCCCACCTGCAGGGCTTGTAGAAGTTTGTAGTCCCAATCTTGATAAATATCCCTACCGATAAGTGTGTCCTACGTTTCTCCAATAGTCTGGAAGTCATTTCAATGCCAGTACTACTCCGGATCCATCTCCTCTTCCTTACGTATTTCATACAGCCAAATCATGACCTACGGTAATTCGCTCTCCGGGATCCATATGGGGAACTCACGAATTAAAATAAACATTTTGAACTTTACGATGTGATGAAACTATCATTTTAATTCGGTTCACCATAATTTCGCGGATGGAATCTCCAAAATCATGAGAAGTACACTGAGGTCGTATACAGAAGGCATAACATACTCCTATTTATCATTTAATTTCATTTCGAAACATTTTTATTGCAATAAAATGAGCCTGGAGTTGTTGCAAAGTCTGAATTCTAATTGTTCAGACAGATCATCTGCAATAAAATCCCATTACACGCCAGCAACTTTATCAAATACGCTTGCTGCATCTCTCTTGAGTTCACAACTAAGAAGAAGACTTTACATCTTCAACTAAATCGTAGAAGTACCCGAGCAGCCATTATTATATGTGACTGACCCAAAAACTGAACTATTTGTCGCCATTGGTCAGGAATATTTTCTAAAGAGGTCTTGTATAAAATTTTAGCCATGTTTAAAGGATACTTAATGGCCAATTCTTCTCTTTGGTTTTCTGTACTTTACAAATTATCTGCCACCGCAGCTTGACAAATTGTTCCGCTTGGCTTTCTTGCAGACTGTCAAAATTGTGTTTAGTCTATTCTTTTCAACTTCTTTAAAAGCTTTATCAACTCCCTTATGGTCACAGGCGCACTGTTTACATATATACAGAATTATTTCATCAATCTGACTAAGTAAGGACAGTCATTAGTTGTTTCTGCCGTCTTTAGTTGTTTCTGCCATTTGAAGTTCCTTTTTTGAGCCACTATGGCCTCCTACTGAGAATTCGAGTCTTATTTCGACTGTAAAATGTTTTTAGGTATAATTTAGTACGATATTACTTGAGTTCGCTCTTGTTCCTGGACGAAACATATTTCTTCTTTCCCAAATTTTGCCTTTTATTGACAATTATATGCCATTCTAGTAAAATTTTCAGGAGAATATATCCTTTTTTGCGGGCGAAATTTCGCTCTTGAATACTCAACTTTTTTTTGAGGGAATCCTTTCACAATATCCAGGTATAGGACACACTAGTTTCACGTGCCTTCTAGAACTCGGAATTCCGGGAGTCATCTAAATGACTCAATAGACTCATCCCGAACAAATATTGTCTGAGAAACCGCCTTCCTTGTTTCAGCGGTGCAGTTTCGTCCACAGAATCCGAATAACTTCGTGCTTTGATTTCACACACCGATGATGAGCGTGGGTTGTCGTGCTAATATATATATTTATAGGAACGAAAATCAGGGTTGAAGTGGTACGTTTCATGTACGAGTGTATTATCAGCAAAGTGCATTAACGAGTACAGTAGTGTACACTGCAAGTAACTTACCTATTCTGCATTTAGTGCTATATGAAATGACTTTGACCTGTTCTGCGAGAGCAGAGATGCATCAGTGATCAACCATCCTGGTACGCGCATTGATGCTTGCTTTCCAAGTTGTAACGGTGCCGCATTACAGTAATTCACGTACACTGATCACTGCAATTATATTGGCGTAATATAGTTATGAACAAACATTTCTTACTCTTTGCGATGTAATTAAATTAGGCCAACAGATTTTCGCCCCTAATATATATATTTTGGTATTGCGCGAAAATGAATTAGGCCAACTTAAATTAGCATACGCAAAAATACATTTGGGAGAAAGAACCAATTTTAATCGCAACTCAATGGTATAGGATTCTATGCAAGCTGCCTAGAATCCTGTACCATTGGCTCTGTACCTAGGATTCAGGAATCATCTTGGCTCCCCACCAATTTTTCATTAAAGTACTAGGAGTTCCTCGGAATGATCCTTTGCGAATCATCACTTAGTTGCATCTCCTCCCACTGCCCATTCAAATTAAGGGACATTCCGGTACGAATCATTGCTTTGCGAGGGGTCTAAATACCATCTTTGTCCCTTTGAGAATGCACATCACGAACGGCTTCCGCTGCTAAATGTAAAAAAAAGCTTCCAGGGATTCGGTATTTTCCCGCTCCGCTCTTTTCACTCCCCAGCTCAAACACTACCACATTTTTTTGGTCGCAGCGAGCTCTCTACGCGTCTTTTATATTCTGAATGACAAAAGAATGGCAGGGTTGAACGAGGTTAGTAGCATTGGGAGGAAGCTTTTCAATGCCTGTCCTTATCCTTCCTGGTGAGGAAACGGTTACATCGTCCACATTTGTCGACTTACACTATACGCAGACGGTTGCCTGACAGAGCCTTAATAGCCCTAGGCTCCGACAAGTGGGCTTTTAAAATAGATCCATTTATCCGTCCTTTTGGTCCTGTACGATAGTACACACCAAGAATTTTGTCTCAGAGACGCTGCATCGGATACGAAATATTCTTGTTCTTGAAAATCAAGATAGGTTCCTCAATTACAGCATTAGATATTCCTGTTAGACGTAGTCTCATCGTGATTGGATCTCCACCCTACAAAAAATCTGCGCATTTCACATGGTTATCGACGCGGAGCCCAAGCGTTTTTCCATTATCCATGTTAAACACAAAATGAGTTTCGTCGGCATTTTACATGTCTTCTTAATTGAGATACCCTCATTCAAACACTCTCTTTAACATTTCCAAATGAAAGGGCACAGTCTGTTCAATATATTAGGTGTTCTTTGGGCATGTCATGAGCTTTCCCGTTTGGGCACGCAAAACGATTCTGCTGTAGTTCATGAAATGTTGCACCCACCGAGTAGTTACTCTTTTGTATATTGGACATCAATTATCTTCGACGGAAGAATGAAAAGGACTATCTTCAGCTGCATTCGCAATAATTGCGCTTTCATGCAGCTGGAACACAGCGATCGAGATTTTTTCCCCATAAACCGCAGACTATTAAAGTCAATGAGAAGTTCTTTGTACACCGCTGCGCATCATTTAGTATGTATTCTTCCGCAACTGGCCAAACATTTAAAGCTAGCTCTCTTAATGCCTGAAGAAGTTCTACCGGCGAAATTGTTTTCTTTTCTCGACCCTTGCCGCAGACCCAATGTTTTTTCTCGATTTTTCCACTAAAGGCTAGCATTTGCCAAGTTGGCTTCCTTGGTTCCCAGAAAGAACTGGGGGAATCGCTTGAAAGTTTTGGAAATGATGTGTTTGTTTCCCTCGTTTTGTGCAGTCTCGACCATCCATTTTGTTACGGTATATCGACTTGAAACTGTGGTCCCATGAATTTTTCTCCTCTTTAGTTTGTCCGATTGAATTGGTGTGGTCTATATCGTCTTCATAAGCTAATTTTTCTTGGGCTCGGGATAGGGATGAGGCTTGACTAAATTCCCTTGATCGGAGGGCACATGCTGTGGCTCGTTCTATGGGACTCTGAGTAGGAGTCATTGGTGCGAGTGTGCGATTTGGTTGGCGTGAGGGTGGAGATGGTCGTTGGGATTTGGTTGTGGTTTAGATGTGCAGATATTTCGGCTCATTAGGTCTTTCATGCAGTTTCTCAGTAAAAACCCAATTACTCGATCTTCGCGTATTTACTGAGTCTTCCAGGAATTTATGAAGTCATACAGTGTCATTGCTCCATGTGCCGAATCATTAATGTAATTCCTGAGAATCAATGCTTTTAATTAAAAAACAAAACATTACTCAAGTTACCAATTACTGTGCAGTAGCCATGCAGTTGCTCAGCGTGTTCTCATCATGATCAAAGACAGGAATGCTTACGGTACATTGCCACTTCTAGAACGGTATCGCACATCCATGCGCCTAGCCCGCTTTGCCGAATACCTCGCTTGTGCTCGAGCAAGTTTAGGCACTACTCTATCCCCAATTTTGTATAACCTGTTCTTCTTTTTGATGTAAAACACCTGATATGCAGCACGTAATGGCGCCCAACTGATATGCGGGCTAGCCAGAGCCATGAAAATCTTAAAAATGGATATATAAATTCGCTCACCCCAACGATACATGGTCGACATTATATTCCATAAACCGCACATACCCCCAAAATAATTTTCAACAAAGATCCTGTCAGAAGCTATAAGCTTGTTGGTTTTCTCCTCTTCCCTCGAAAAAAACACGTTGTGTGGATTCTTTTTCGGAAGCAAAGTGCGCGTAATCTCCACCCCACCTGATATCATTTGTCATACAACGCTGCCCGATGATCCGGATACTCCTGTCTTGCGATACCAACGTCCATAATCCCATTGTTGACTTCTGTTTTAGCCGGCCCAACCTCATGTCATTGACACATGCAGTGAAAAAATTCAACATCAGAAACAGAACCCGGAAACATTTTACTGCACCCTACAGCCAATTCAATTGGCAGCACTGAACCCTCCACTTTGAAGCCGTAGAGTTTGTGTTTGCCACTAAAATAACGCCGTCCCTTTCCAAATTACCGGAAGGCCAGTTCGCCTGCTGGAAAGTAACATCGGTTGCGTACCGTGCTTATGGATAATTCTCAAAACCTTTACATTCTTCTAGTATCTTAATCATCGACTTGCTCTAGAGCATTGAATCGACGCAAAATTCGTACATTGCATCTTCCAACTTGCGAATAATCGTAGTAATGGGAGGTTCGAATGTCAGCGCTTCATTTGAAGAATTCTTGCGAGGAAGTCGCATGCCCCACTGTGTTTGAGCACAAACATCATCGTGAAAAAAATCTTTTCCGTTGTACTTACTTCGCTTGCCCCTCCCAAAGTTATGAAAACTGTTGAAGTGCTGGGAAAATTTGTCGCAGATCGCCTGAAACTGTTTTTGCGTTGAAGATTAATCATTTCATGAATTGTTGTGTACCCCCCTGCAGAATAATGTGAATCCAAAATAGGGCATTTCCTGTCATTTTCTTAGTCTGAATCACTCTTGTCCGGGTCAGAGTTTTAGTCATTCAGTTCGGCAAAGAGCTCTGCTGCAAGCTCTGCGAGGAGTGCCAAGGTTGTCTGTGCGTCTGCGGTGCTGATTGATGCCAATTTTTGGCTGTTAGGTCAAGAAATGATGGCAGTTGTTGTTTTAGTGGTAATCACTAGATCTCTGCAGTAGTTACTGCAGAACTCGGTAATAATAGTGAAAGATATATGATTGGAAAGAGAAAACTCCACAATTACGTACTTATTGCGAATTTTTATTCGTAGTTACCGAAGCATGCAAAAACTACAGAACTCCTACAATTTACGAGAAAAGTAACTAAATGCGTAACTCAGTGTAACTGTGTACATAGAAACCAATTGCGAAATAACTACACATTTTCCTCATTTCCGAAGTACTCCGTCGCACGGGCATTCCGCAATCGTGGAGCAGCTGCCACTCCCTGGCTGAGATGCGGCCTACGCCGCCCGCGGTAAAGGTCCTGGACGCGTTTGCGTTTTGAGATCGTGTTCTTAACAATATCAGCCCGTCTGTTAGACAACTGGCGAAAACTAGACTCGTCCTCTGCCCTGAGAGGGTGCTTCAAAATGTGAGCATTGGTCATGGCAAGAGTAAACTGAAAAATAGTTTTATAGTTTCTCTCTGCCTAGCGCCATTTGTTCGCCACGATCACTAACAGGGTGTCCTCACGCCCGAAAAAGTTCTCCACTATAATTCTGTCCGACGCGATCTTGCTATTGTTGGCAGCATCATTACGGCCCAAGTCTCCTCTATGCTGCTTCTTGACGGGAATTATAGCGCGGACGTACCTTACTGCACCTTTTTCGCCCTTGTCCATCAAAACAGCCCAATAGCGTGAATAAGGATTGTAGTGCAATAGGCACTCACACTGTACTGCCATCGGCAGAGCTAATTTTGGTGATCTTTTTTTGATCTGATTCCCTGCTAACCAGCGGTCACTGTACTGGACAGTACAGTAAGGGCAATTTTCTTTTGTCGCCCACTATTATTTTCGGTACTGTATACCCACCCGATGGGGCTTGAGAGCTTGCCATCTGGACCACTCAGCCCCAAATTGGACCTGATATTTTCGCAAGTGAAAGGTAACTATTGGGCCAAGTGTCGAGTTTTCTTATCTCTAACTTGGATCTCCCTAACTTCACTCTCTCCGCCGTCGTAGATAACCCTAACCTACCTAACTAGTATTTATACCTACCTGGCCACTAGGGCCCCAGACTAAACAGCCACCCCGGTGTTGGCTCTGAACTTGACTCCCAACTTCCGCCTTTGCAGAGACCTTGCCAACGGCAACTTTGGCTATAGCCACGTTTATCCGCCCGGGTCCCCCTTCTATTTCCCCCCTCTCTATCCAATATTACAATACCCCTTTTGTTGTTTGTCTGTGATATTTACTCACGCTTGGCGCCCCGGACTCCGGCGTCTATATACAAATAGGAACTTCAAGGTTGTCGTTGGTGACAACATCCTTATCTCCAAAGGATATATTCAGCACAGCTGACCCAATACTACATCTTCTTTGTCCAAGTATTACACCCCTGGTGTATACGATTATTTGGAATCGATCCTTACCAAGGTTCTAGCATTCCGCGGACCACGGCCCGGCCTTACAACCCGGAGGACAAGTATACCGTCCAGCCGTCCAAGGAATTACCCCCGCTCTTCCAACTCCATTTCTCCTCGCCGTCGGCGAGCTGTGCTACTGCATCGCAGGGTGCTTAAAGAGAAAGAGGGACAGCGAACACCCTGTGGGTCTTGGTGTGTGTGTGTTGGGTTTCTCATTGTCTGACGGTGTTCCGTTCATAGACGAGAAGAACTGCGCACCGCGCATAGCACTACATGGATCAACTAGCGGGCCCACATCTGTCACATTATTTTCAGCTGCCGTCTTTTTCAGCTGTTTCTTATGCCATTCAACGTTCTTATAGAAAATGCCGACGTCTGCGGTTGAGCCAGGATAATGATTCGTAAATACAATAGCCAGACAGTTAGGAAGTACAGAAATCTCCTTCTTGTAACCCGTAAAATTTGTGCTTCACGCCGAAGTACTGGCGTCCCTCCTTCATCGTTTCTCGTGGTCTTCTCGATTGCTGAAAAGTGATATCAGTGGCATATCGTGCCATTCGAAAGGTCCGAAAAGTTGATCCGTCGCTGAAGATCCTTGACATCTTGAATTATTCGGCATGATGTGTATCTATATATCGAATGCTTCATCACATAGCATACGAATAAAAGCCATGATAAGCCGTTCAAGGTTCGGCCTATTAATGTTAAAGATGTTACCAGAAAAGTCCCACATTGTTCGGTGTTTCCAAACAGTAAGGGACATGAAAAAATATCTTGAAATATTTAAATCGTTTTCCATGGCCGATATTGTAATTGCGGTCGATACGAGGGCAGAGGCCGTCATAAACTTCTCGAAACTCTTCAATTGTGAAGTTTGTCATCTGGATGATTGCAGCGTTGCCTCCATTGTCGACGAAAGAGTTGAAAATAGGGCAGCCAGAGTCTCGGTCAGTGTCGCTCTTACTCTCAGTAACGACGCAGTTATACTTATTGAGGGCTTGTGTACGCTCCGCCACTGCATCGGTAATCAGGTGCAAGGCTTGAGGGACGATGATATGGTTAGTTTATGACATTGTGAGTGTTTTTGTCTGGTCTGAAAATACTCTGAGGTCAACAGGAAGGGTTTAAGTAAAGACGCAACATTGACGGGAAAAGAGTGGATTTTTCGGTAATCGGTTTGTCTTTCCCTTAGCACTCCCAATTTCGCAGTTTCCCGCTTTTTTACTCATATACTACTCCATCAGGAGTTGTTGACACAATTACTCAAAAAACTAATCTCTCGTTTATGCATTGCTCTTACTCGTAATTGGTCGCTATCTGCGAAGGTGTGCCATCTTTCTCGGAAATAGTTCGTGTTCTTGGAAATTTGTGCGTATTTCTGGAAATGTTTGATATGTACTTGAAAGCTCTACTAGAATATAGATGCTGATGAAGTATTCATGCGGGGATGGAGACAGACCTATTACGTTGTTACACAGTCATTTCGGAAAGGACTGAGTTTTTCCGTTTTTAACTGATGATTTTGAGTTTACTGAGACCGCGGGAATTTTCCGCGCAAACACCGGTATGTTTATCATTTCGATAAATGGGCGGGCTTTGAATAATTACTCAGTGAATACAAATTTAGTCACATCATACCGTATTGAAACCTTTTCCCAATAATTTAATTGCTCAACTCCTTAATATCTGAGCAACTTTAAGAAAGTCCTAACGGATTGGCATGTGATGGGTCGATGCATAGGCCGACGCTTGGAAGCTGTCACTTGCTTACTGCAAAGGAATTATGATAAGCTTATTTTGAGAATGGCTGCCCGAGAATTGGAGTGGGTGATGTGTTATGTGCCTTATGGTGGCTGGTGTCCTGCAGCCACAAGTTATAATCCCAAGAGCCATGTACAGTACAGTACTGTACATGGCCACAAATTTGGAATACGAGAGCCATGTACAGTACTATGCATGGCTTTGAGCCACAAATAGCGCGCACAGCACAACGGTACATTATACGCGCCTCAAAACAGGCAAATAGGGGGTTCTAAGGACTGCTTTTGCATTTTGTTAGGAATTTAGTACCAATTTGTGCGTTTTAGAAACTCGCGAATCTGTATGTAAAGGCTGGTCGACTGGGGTGCGAGCTTCGACCGGCCAGATGCTCACCACCCCAAACCCAAACACCACCGAGGCCGAGGAGGGGTCCGAGAAATCCGAACAGGTCTCCATCCGTGTCGGGTCTCCTTCCCACGCTTCTAGCTACTCAAGACAATCCCTCGTTTTCCGCAGCCTTCGTCTCGTCCTTCCCACCGTACAACCGCCCTCGGGTCTTCTTCTGTAGCTACTTCCTCCCGGGCCCAGGGCCGCATTGACCTTGTCTGTACTACAGCTTTCAAGGTTGCAACGGATCGGGAGAGAAGGGAGAGGAACAAGAAAGGCAAAAAGCCTAAATTTCACTGTCGCATCTGCGACATCGAGTTTGTCAGTTCTGGGCAGAAGGTCGTCCACGAGGCTGGCGGGAAGCACTAGAGGGCAGAACAAAGGTTAAGTGAGAGCAAGGATCCTCCGCGGTGTACGATTGCGACATTACTTTCGCCCAGGAGATCGACCTAGAGACCCACCGGCATAGTAACAAGCATCGGGGGAGGGATTCCTTTCTCACCGACAATAGACGTAATTAGAGTATTTCATTGAGCTAAAAAACAGAAAGAAAACCCAAAAAAGAAAGAAGGAAAGAAAACAAAGAAAAAAGAAAAAGAAAAAAGAAAAAAGAAAAAAAAGAAAAAAATTAGAAGCCCTCGAATAGAGGTGCGAAAAAAACGGAACCCCTTCCAGTGCCCAACAAAAACTAGCACTATTATGATGGTTCAGCCGTCGCCTGGAGATGTTCTCAGTCTTGTAGTGTAACCACTACCTGTACGGTTCAGGTTTGTGAACACATTAAAAGATTCCCCCCCCTCCGAGAATTAATTAGGCCTAATCTAATTCTGCACCAAATCTAATTTGGTTACCCAATCTAATTGCAGTGATGGGTGGACTATACCATTGGCAAAAGAGTATTGCCCGCCAGGATAGTTGTGTTTACAGTAAAGCTTACAGAAAGGACGCTTGTGTCCCTGTTCTTCATAAGTGAAACTTACGCCAATGACGGAATCTTCAATTTAGCCAAAGCCAAAGATAAATAAATGTCCACCGCAACACAGCCGCCAATAACCTTGCATTCAGTTTCTATCACTCACCAAGCCCATCGACACGCCCAACCGACTCAATTATCAACACAACTCGTCGCAGACCAACCTCCCCTCCACACCACATCAAACCACGCACGCAATATCAAATTCTCCACCAACCAAACCTATTCTCCCCACTCATCGTAGCAACTCCACCACCTTTTCAGTTACCATTCAATCCCCGCCCTACACCAACCACCTCACCCTCCAAACATCTCTTCCCAACAACCCCGAAATCCCCCTTAATCATCTCCAACCTCAACCTTCAAAGGCCCCGTATTCTCCTCTAGCCACGACAACGTCTCCGCGTCATCCTGCAACATGGGCCCCAATTTCTCATACACCTCCCTATGATACCCATCCACCCACAGTCTCTCCGTCTCCGACAGCAACTCCACCGCAATCAATTTCCTCTGAATCGGAGCCAAAGTCACATGCTCCATTGTGTAATATTCCTTATCCGGTCCTCCAGGCGGCCCCTCCACCCCAGCCTCCGTCACCACACACAAATTTTCAATTCGAATACCAAAAGCCCCCTCCTCATAGTAACCCGGTTCGTTACTTGTCAGGAACCCGGGCTCCAAAGCAGTCCCCAACGCCTGTGCCTTGAACGAAATCACATGCGGGCCCTCATGCACATTCAAAAATGATCCCACCCCATGTCCCGTCCCGTGTTTGTAGTCCAATCCCATTTTCCACAGTGCCATTCTTGCAAACCCGTCCAAAACATGCCCCGTCGTCCCTTTCGGAAACACCGCGCTGTCAATTGCAATATGTCCTTGCAACACACGCGTAAAGCACTTCTTTTGCCATTCGCTCGGCTTTCCCATGTGCACCGTCCGTGTCACATCAGTCGTTCCGTCCTTATACTGCCCTCCAGAGTCCACCAAGTACATAGACTCGCGCGTGATCTTCTTGCACTTTTCCCGCTCCGCTCGGTAATGAACAATCGCCCCATTGGAATCGCATCCTGATATCGTCGGAAAGGACAACGATACAAACAAATCTTGCTCTGATCTCAAACCATCCAGCTTGTCTGACGCATCTACTTCTGTCACCTCACCTCCCAACGTCACAACCTCCTTTTCAAGCCAACAGAGGAACTTTACCAACGCCACTCCGTCCCTCATATGGCTTGCCTTAAATCCCTCAATTTCCGTCTCATTCTTTCTTGCCTTGGCCAGCGGAATCGGTCCCGCTTTCTTCACAGTCTGCACAACCGGCACCAGTCTCTCAATCACATCCAAAATCCCATAGTTACAGGTATTCGGGTCAAGCCAAACCCTATCCTCAACCCCCCATTTCCATTTCCCCAGATCTGCAAGCAAATCTCCGTATCCCCTCACGCCTACTTCACTTTCCTTCAAATGCTCCCGCACCCCGTCCTCAAACCTGGTCTCATTCACATACAAGACGGCCTCTTTCATAGACACAGTCACATAGGCCCAAAACACCGGATTGTAATCGACATCTCCACCCCTCAGATTAAGCAGCCATGCCACCTCATCCAAGCCACTCACCACCAACATGGTAGCACCCTTCTCCGCCATCCTCTGTCTCACAATCTCCAACTTTTCCTCAACACTTGCTCCGGCATATTCCACTTCTTGCACAAACACACGACTTGCCGGCAGAGCCGGTCTTGCCGAACCCCAAACCTTGTCGACCAAATTCCCCACCTCAGCCGCCAACACCACAATAGTCACACCACGATCCGCCTCCACCTGCGCCGCCCTCAACTTTTTCATACCTTGCACGGACACGGTCATGCCATCAATCCCCACCCTGCCACCCCGTTCAATATTCGCCGCAAGCCACTCCTCGACACTCATATCCTCATGCATCCTCATCATCTTAAAGACCTCCCCATCCAACTGCAACTTTGCCTGCAAAAAGTAGCGGCTATCGGTCCAACAAAACGCCTCATGACTGGTGACAAGAGCCGTTCCAGCAGAGCCTGTAAAGCCGGTGAGAAACGCCCTACGTTCATCGCACGAAGCGACATATTCGGACATATGAGCATCTTCGGATGGGATGATGTATGCGTCGAGGTTGTGTTGAAGCATGAGTTGACGAAGTGCGGACACTCGATCGACGGCCGACATGGCGGATATGGTGTTTGGAAGCGCGCCTTGCGGCGCGCCGTTCTCACGTTGACGCTTAATGGTGGAATTTGGGGGGGGGTGCGGAAAACTGGGAGGTCGGGGGGGGGGGGGGTGTGAATTGTGTGCACGGTGGATGGGGTGTTTTGGGGGGGAGGTGAGGGAGGGGATGGTGGTAGAGGTTTGTGGTGGTACGGGAAATCGGGATTGACTAATTTAATAGGCACGTGTATTGTATAGGCCAATATGGAGGCAGGCAGATCGGGACAGTTGGGGAAATGAATAGTTTTTGGTTTTGTAGAAAAGTTTTAAACAGAACAGTGAAAATTTGGTTTATGAGAATTTCAATGCAATTTGCGGGAAAAAAAGAGTGAAGATAGTGGCTTTGAACTGGCGTATCGAACAGTAGAAACTTTAAGGACGACGTGTACTGTACTGTATTGTACAGTACAGTATAGTACAGTACGGTAATAGCATATGATACCACTGACCATACAGTACATGCCTCTTGGTGCTAGAGCAGGCACTGGCACCAGCACCAGCAGGAGGCTCGTGCGTAACGAAAAATGTTTTACAAAATTTGAGTGGATCAGGGCTTGAACAATCTTTTCACGAGTTGCCCGCAACGCATGTCGGTTGAAAGAATCTACCACGAGCGAGGTAAGGGGCAACACTTTCACAGGTGTTCCCCAAAGGTCAACCACTCTTGACACCACCATGTCACGGCCCAATGGATGAGAGCCTGTTTGTGCCGAGAGATCTTGGTGGCACATGATTAGGGCGCTTGATTCCCCCGAAACTATACTGCACGCTGTCACCAGCCTGCCATCCTGCGTCATCGCCTTTGGTTTGGCTGTTCATCATTTCCGTAGTTGTGGTCATTCCCTCGCAGTGCAGAGCTGTTCTCGTAGTGCGCGGACTAGTTTGTAGCACTAGTTGCACATTTTGTGTTTCAGCATTGCAACCACATTCTCGAAAGCCAGTCGATCGCATTATGCTATCCAGGGTGACATAACACTTCACATACTCTGCTTCAATGAGACTGCGCTCTATCTTTGATGAGCAACGACAAGCTGTGCCAACGCTGCTTTCAGACGCCGAAAACGCCAATTCCGCATCCACATGCCCGGCCGTTCTGCTGTTTCAATATGCGACGAGACTGTATTTGCGGCCCAGTGTAACACCTAGCATTGTTGAGTTACGCGCAATATCGCGACTGCTTTCCACGTCAACTACCGTAGCTGCTCTCCACTCTTTCCCTATGTTACATACGCCCCACCCGCCACTCTAGAACAATCAGTTCTCTCCGTCCTATGTTTCAACCCCCTCATCCTCCAACTCTCAAAATACGTGCACTGCCTCAACCACATTTGCAGTACACACGTGTACAGTACAAACTGTACATACCGTCGTTTTGTTATGGTACAATATTCGGTGCGCTCTTGGTGATCGGGGGTTTGGATTTGCACGATGCACTGTAAGCAAACCAGATTAAGAATCGGGTCCAGGTTGACTTTCTGAAAAAAGGACACATTCCGCATTTTCCCTCTAGTTTTCTGTTTAGGTTGGACTCAACCCGCTCGACTTTAACCGGTTCCTTTCCAACATCAACACCTGCGGCACGCATTGGCCCACTGTCACTGCTCATTTCATTTCGATCCTCCCAACCACACCTCCAGCTAGCCGAAACAACGACACTCCAAAATGGAGCCTCCTCCGGCCAGCTTTGACCTCGATGTGTACGCCTCGCGCTACGAAGGCCGCACCAAAATCGATCGTCTTCGCTTCATAGCCTCTCGTTCCCCTCAACTACGCCCGGATGCTCTCCGTATGGCCGTACAAGAGGCAAAGAAAGGCTGCGACACCATTCTCTACAGAGATATCTTGCACCAGGCCGACGGCCTCACGGCCGTCGAATTTCTACCGGACAAGAATTGGATTATGCAAAAGGACCAGTGGGCGTCTCGCGAATTGACAAAGTTGCGTTGCGACCTTGAGGAAAATAAGCAGCACGGAAATAAGGAGGTCATTCGCACAGGACATAATGACCTGGGCGACTTTTTTCACAAGCGTGGTAAACTACAACAGGCCCGTGGCGAGTATACCAAGACGAGGGATTATTGTGTCAACGCAGCGCAGAATTCCCAAATGTGTCTCAAGGTGGTTACTGTCAGTGTACAAGCGGACGACTTTAGTCACGTGGAAAACCACTATATGATGGCGGAGGATATCCTCGATGTGGACAAATCGTCGCTGGAAATGGCCAAGATGAGGGCTTGTGCTGGGTTATCGTTGTTGGTAAGGGGCAGTTATTCGGCAGCAACGACTCGGTTTTTAGGAGTCAACATGGAGACGAGCGAGGAAAAGGTGGGCGCTTTGCAAAAGGACTTTGGTGATATCGTGGGATTGGAGGATGTCGCAACGTACGGAGCGTTGTGCGCCCTCGCAACTACGGATCGTCCCACCTTGACAAAGTTGGTGATGGAGCGGGCCGCGTTTCGGGTGTTGTTGGAGTTGGTACCGGATGTCAGGGAGGTGGTGTATGACTTTTACCACTCGAGGTATACGCGCTGTTTGGAGACTTTGGCGCGGATTCGTGGCGAGTTGATGTTGGATATGTATCTCGGACGGGAGGATCATGTGGACAATTTGTATCGATTGATTCGGAGAAAGGCAATCATGCAGTATGTGTCACCATTTGTGTCGGCGGATTTGGGCCGTATGGGGCGGGTGTTTGGGACGAGTCAGGCGGAATTGGAGGAGGAGTTGTTGGTGTTGATTGAGAATGGATCGATTGCGGCGAGAATTGATACGCTGAATGCGTCGTTGCATTCGAAACACACCAATGCAAGATTGAGAGCCATTGGTGGGGCCGTGGAGAAAGGGGTCGAGGCGTTTGAGGAGGCGGAGGCGATGTTGTTGCGAATGACGTTGATGAAGAATAATGTGGGGATTACAGGGTCCAGCTTGATGAGGCAGGGGAGGGGAGATATGGGAGGGAGGGGGCGGAGCGTTAGCTCAATTGCTGATAATGTGTTTGATCGCGGCATGCTGCACAGCTGATGGGCGAATGCGGACGGGTCGCGGGAGGGAGGGTTTGATGGTCTAGATTGCAATTGAAGACATAGCGGGGAAGACAAAGTTGTGATTTCGATGATAGAATGATCGAGTCCGAGGCATACCAAGAGTTTGGCAGACAACTTTTCGTCCATTGAGTGATTGCCCTATGAAAAGCACTGACCACGTCATCCTCGGACAGGAACGGTGACTGAACTAGGTAGGAAAGGCGGCAAAAGTGAACCCAACGATTGTCAATCAGGCAGCGTTGATCGAGTAACAATAAGCTACAAGCCTTTTAGCTAAACCTGTTGCCCTCCATACCTGTACTGTACAACCTTTAGTGAGCGGGATGCGGTAAATTCTCAACTGTCATTGCGAATATTTTGCCGCCAAAAAGAGACAGTAAAACATATTTCCCTCCAAAAAGAAAGGTCGCACGCAGCCCCGCTCCACCCGATCCCAAACTATAGCTCCAAAGCCCGTTACGCACCTACCCGACTCGCCCCGCGGGCAACACCCCTCCAGCCTGTATAAAATCCCCTCCTCAGCCCCCCACCCCACTCCCCCCTCCCTCAACCGAAATAGAAAACCCAACATGACCTCCACACCGCGCTCCTCCAAACGCGCCACGTCCACCTCCCCCCACCCCACACCTGCAAACGGCAACGTCGCCACCGCACCTGGGCCTCCATCGTCGACACGCTGGCCCTCTCCAATGGCATTGAACAGGACGCACACCGCATCGCACAACGTCAAAAGCAGATCGACTATGGCAAAAACACACTTGCCTATGACAAATTCTCGGCCGCATGGCCGCGTCATCGGCGTCAAAAGGGCCATCCTATGACGCCGTTGGCAAAGCAACGGTGCTCCAAACGATCATTCGGTGGGCAGTTAACCAGCTGGAAGAAAAAGGTGTACGAGTTTGCGGCAAAGTTGGAGATGGTGGATACTGTTGATGGGGGGAGACATGGAATAGGCTGGTGGGGGATGGTGGAATTGGAGACGGTGTTGACAAGCGTGATAAAGTGTGTGAGGGACGGAAAGGTGGGCGGGGGATGAGGATGGGATTGGAAACGGTGTGGGTGGAGGGGATGTGTCCGCGGGGGATGGGATTGAAGGCGGGGAATTGGAGGCGAATGACGAGTTGTTGAGTGATATGGAGGATATTGAGTTGGATGACCATGGCAACGTGGTGGTCAAGGAGGGGGATGCCGCGTGCGCAGAGGAGAGTGCGGGGGGTGGATCGCCGGCTTGTATCTTTGATACGTACTAGGGTGGTGACAGAATGGCAGTGGGTGAAAGAATTGCGGTGGTTTTGATCTGGGGCGATGAAAGGGTGGCAAGTTGAGTAAAACAGTTGTGGTTTCCTTGTTCTTGTTTATCCGTTCGGGAAATGTACATTCTAAAGCTCCATGCGGTCTGCATCTGGGTCATCGTCTTGTACGGCGCCGTTTAGCGCAACTGCAGCGGAGATGGCACCCGGTGCAGCAGCGGCAGCGGCATCAGGGGTAGGTACAGCGATGGTGATTGCGCCGCCAGCGGGGCTCGGAGCGACGCCGAGTGCTCCTAATGGAGTGCTTGCAAGGGGGAGGGCATCCAGCCGGGCGAGGCTGCAGCGGAGGGTGCGGCATGTGTGGGGGATTCGTCAAGTGCCGAGAGAACTCGGATGAGGGAACGATGGACGTGGGAGGTGCGTTGGAGAGCGAGGTCGGCTTCGATGAGACGGCGCAGGGTGACATTTTCAAAGGGGAGGTCGGTGGTGAGGGTTTGGATTAGGGTGCGTAGGAGGTATTGAGCGTGGTGGAGCTCTTTGAGAAAGGTGGAGGATTGGGTTGGGAAGGTGGACGGGGCTGCGGAGGTTGAGAGAGAGCGGATGGATAGGGAGGCGGCGGTTAGTGCCGAGAGGATCTTTTGCTCTGCTTCGTGGAGGTGCGAGAGGGACTCGACTGTGGAGGAGGTGTGCGGTTGGGGAACCATTTGATGACGGGTGGAGGGAGAGGGGGTGGAGTTTGGCCTGGGAGGTAAGCAGCAAGTCGATGCATTTATAGGCGCACAGGATTTATACCGTACGGTATGGCCTTGGAAACTGACGGGATATCGAAATGCATTACAGTGTAAATATAGAGGCTGGCTGGGCTGCAGTTTCTGCGTGGCTAGATCCAATTAAAGACCTGTTGTGGAATTTCAAGGTGAATTTAATTTATAATCACAGGTACACCATAATTTTATCAAGCAAATTAGCAAAAGAGCACATGCACAAAAGACCAGTTCACGGTCAACTCCCGCTATCTCAGCGCGCATGCAGCAGCACAAACCGACGCCTTGACACTCTCTCGCCACTCCCCTCCGTCACTGACGCATCCCCCCATCTCCCCACTCATCATGGCCACTCTAGGCCTGCGTGCCCTTCTCATGATTGCCGGTGCCGGCTACACGGGCAGCTTCTTCTACCACAACATGGACCTTGCACGTGCCCTAGCCTCGCGAATATTACAACAAACCGAACGTTCTGGGTCCAACGCCAGCGCCAATGGCCCGGCTTCGTCTGGTGCTTCGACTGGGGCGGCGGGAAATACCGTGGATGCTTTGGCAAAGCAGTTGGAACAGCTTACTAGGGAGTTTTCAAGGAGTCGCGATGCACCCGTCGTCGTTGTGCCTACTGGAGCGGGCGGCAGGGGCATGGAGAGGATTGTCGCTACCTTGTCGGATGTGTTGAATTTAATGGGATGGGCCGTCGTGTTTGTGTCGGTTGCTGGCCTTGGCTACGTTGTTGCGGTTAAGAGAAAGGTCGGTTTTAGGGATTTGGTTTGGGTGTCGAGGGCTAGATTTAATGAGACCGTCGCTACAATGGAGCAGGGGATTGGCAGAATTAGGGGTGTTGTCGGCGCTGTCAAGAGAGAGTTGGGTGATAAATTGAGGATTTTGGATGGTCGAGTGGAGGACGTTCGCGGCATGGCAGGTAGAATTGGCGTGGAGGTCGCCGAAGTGAAGGACGGTGTTGAGGGCTTGGGCAGAGATGTATGGGGTGTTCGCTGCGCCTTGGATCAAGTCGGCGACCGCATGGATTCCATGGATGGAAAGTTGGATAAGACCAATGACGGAATTTACGCCCTTGTTAAACTGGTCTATGCTGCTATCGGAGGTGGTCCAGGCAGGCAGGAGGGCTTGACTGAGCTGAAAAAGTTTATGCTGCATATGGAGCAGGACAAGACTGCGGGGCCTTTGCTCACCGCCACCGATTCCACTGCTGCAAAGGTGGGCGCGGGTTTGAAACATCGCCTATCGGAGGATCGAATTAGCCGTAACGGCCTGGGCATTATGATGAGGTCACATGATGCAGATCTTCACTCGTATGTCAAAGTTGCACCTGACGCTACTGTCAATCCCAACAACCCGACCAAACAACCTTAACTTGAAACACAACTGCCCGCCTCGCAATGGCCACACATTTTGCGTACAACAACCCAAACAATGTAAATAGGCACGGTACTGTAGCGAATGCCGAGTGGCAACGCTACGAAAACACCGCCCCATCGCACACCATCTGCCCTCCCACCACCCGTGCCTCAATGAGCACACCGTGCCCACGTCTCACCACGCCCCCGTCCCACCGCTGGCTCCGCCAACTCCCCAAAGCAGAACTCCACGCCCATCTCAGCGGCTCCATCCGCACCGCCACATTGCGTCGTCTTCTCGCACGTCCCGAAAACGCACACATCCGCCCTCGTGCCCACACTCTCACCGCCCGCACACTCAACCAATGCTTCCAACTGTTTCCTATCATCCACCATCTCATCTCTGACCCATCCACGTTGCGCCAACTCGTGCTCGAGATTCTCCACGATTTTGCAGACGACAGTACCGTGTATCTTGAACTGCGCGCTACTCCGCGGTCGTGCGATCGTTTCACTGCGCATGTTTATTTGCGCACTGTTGTGCATGCGGTTTATGAATTCCAGACGCGGTATCCGGAGGGTATGATATGTCGCGTTGTGGTGTCTGTGTCGAGGCATTTGTCGGTTGAGGCGGCTTGGCATGCCGTGCAGGTGACGCAGGAGCTTATGAGCGAGATGGACGGGACGGGGATGGAGGGGTTGATTGTGGGGATGGAGCTCAGTGGTAACCCGTTGAAGGGCGAGTGGAACCAGTTTCGGCAAGTGTTTGAGCAGGTGCGACGTCGGCTGCAACTGCCGGTTTCTCTGCACTTTGCAGAAGTGCTGAATGATGACGAGGCGATGGAAATGCTCGATTTTGAACCCGACCGCGTGGGACATGCTGTGAAAATGTCGGATATGGTGGCGAGAAGGCTGGTGGAGATGGGCGTTGGGGTCGAGGTGTGTATCACGTCAAACTTGGTCACGCAGTCTGTGCCGAGCGTTGAGGAACATCCGGTTGTGAAGACCTTGATCCCGGCTGGGCATCGGTTCTGCCTGTGCACTGATGATTCAGGCGTTTTTGACACAACTCTTTCTAAAGAGTATGGCCGACTTGTGCAAGCAGCCAAGTTGTCAAAGTCTCAGGTCGCTAGGATCGCGTATGACGGGCTAAATCTTATGTTTTGCAAGGACGAATCAGTGAAACGCCGGGCGCAAAGCTTGTTCATGAGGAAGCTGGCAGAGATTGGCGGCGTTAGTATTTCCCTAGACTCCACGTCTTCACTAAACTTATCACAGGGCGATATGCAAAATCCTTGACAAATGCAGTCCGCGTGACAAACATACTTTACGAAATCGTGCAAACTACAATCAAGCAAACACTCTTCACATAACTCCATGACTTTCGATCTCTTTGAGCAACATGCGCCCTTCCTGTGCAAAGTTAACCGGTTCAGCGCGCGTAACTGTGTAGCGGATTTGTTGCTCTTCCCTCCACATCCTCTCCCTTACCGTCACCTTCATCACCATCGGTCTGAAAGTAGATTCTTCGATGATCTGCTCGGCCAGACTCGGATCGCTCTCCTTCATTGCGCGAAACTCCTGGGCGGTCTTTCCCAACAGGGCTTGGCCAACCTCGTCAAACCCACTCACCCACGTAGAGGACGAGTGGTCCATGACCTTCATGCTAAGAACATACCTCCACACTACCTCCTCATCAGAATATGTGGCATTGGTACTCTCACTAGACCACATTCCGGGTCCGGCATCGGTGAGTTTCTTCTTGGTCTCCGGGTCGCTAGGGTAGAAAATGTCGTTCTTAGAATTGACAAACCCAACATACGCCCTCGTTACAAAAGTAGCAGAGCCACCACTGCCGCTGCCTCCGGAAAACACTGGGTCCACATCCTCAGTCTTTGCATCCTCGAGAGACTTTCGAGTGCCCACAATCTTTCCTCCAGCCCCCGGCGTACTAGTGACCGACTGGACTTCAGTGGCATTGAATCCACCAGTGTCATACCAGTTTCGAAGCTTATTCGCCTCTTGCACATTCACCGGGTCCAGCTCCAAGGTGGTCAAGTGGTTGACATTGAGAGAGACGCCACCAAAATCACCGCGCGAGGCCTTGCGCAAGACCACAATGGGATGACGGTCAAGGTCGGTCTCGGTGAGGAAAGTCTCAGCTTGCTTCCTCCACAATGTCATTTCAACGGATGCATTGGAGTCATCAGTGATCGTGATCGAGCGTCTGCTGCACGGCTCCCCGTGCTGCGGACAATAATTTCACTCAACGGCCCAATCTGGGTGACCACGCCGACGACATCACATTCAGCCTTCACATCTATATTCTGCAGATCGGAAATCTTTGTAAAGTTGTACTTGACCTGCATAAAGGAGCCATCGTCGTCAACTTCCTCCAAGACGGAATTGCGATCCAAGGTCATCTCAAATTGGCTGGTACTTCGGTTCCATCTCTCATTTGCTTGCCTCAACGAGCCGCGCGACACCTTGTACATACGATTAAAATGGACTGTATCCTCAACAGTCTGAGCATGTTGGGTAAAGCCAGTAATTCGAATACTGCCCGACTCGTCAGTGAGTTCAAAGCTGATAACCAGACCGTCACCGCGGTGATTATGGAACTTGCGAAGCTCACCCTTGTAGGTGCAACGACCACGGATAGTCCAGCCGTTCTGATATGGATTAATGGTCTGAATCGGGCGATAGATGGAGGACGGAGTGGAATTGACGGTGGACATGACGCCAGAAGAGCCCATGGCGAAGGGATTGTTGGTGCGGGCTGGAGTGTTCCATGCACCGCCACCAAAGGCACCGGGGGCGGGCTTTTGCACAGGAAACTGTTGTCTCGGTTGGTGGGGTTGGTTTTGAGGTGTGACATTCGACGGGATGGTAGGCGTTGGAGCCGGCGGTGCAGCAAAGGGTGGAGCGTTTGGAGTTGCGTTTTCCTGACCGGCAAGGCGGCTTGCCATGGCGGTATCAATTCCAATGGGGTTTCCAATCTTGTTGGGCAGGGTGGCAATGACATCCAGGTTGAGAATGATTAAGATTCGCTTGTTTTGAAGCTTGTTGCAGATAAAGTCGTTGAGTCGGACGAGACTGAAGACTTGGATTTGACCTTGGTTTATGAGGGCGTTGAGTTGGGTGGCGAGCATGGCTTGTTGGAAATGGTCGCCGTCGGAGATGGCGAGACGGTAGCGAGGTGGTGCATTGGGGTTTGATTTCGGGTTTGGGGGGTGATTTTCTTGATTTCACAGATTTGGACTATGGGACGCGAGGAGGTGTCGTTGGTTGTGAATATCTTTGCGATGGCGCCGTGGGAGATTTGAGATTCGAGCGCCATGTTGGTGGGAGGAGGTTGTGGGGGCAAGGAGTGTTTCTCCTTTTTTTTGGTTGAGGACGGGTGAGGGGAAAGTGGAGGGGTGGAGGGGTGGGGTAGCGGGGAAGTGGCTGTCTGGATCGAAGAAAAGCAAAACCGAATATGGGCTGTGGCCAGTTGTTTTGACTGTAGAATGGGGGTTGGCCTTTAAGGCGAAAGGTCAAAGATGGCGGGAGAAACCGCTTGATTTGAGCAGTAGGAGATGTTCTGTATGGCGATTCAAGGCATTAGCAAACGATTTGGGAGGAATGACGAGTTGGCGCCATTTTTGCAGACAAAGTCGGCGTAAGGTTTTCCCGCGAATAAATTATGTTTTCAATTGTGAGAATCAGTGACTTTCTATTGGTCAAAAACATTCTTTTTACAATACAGTACTCTACTTTTTGCGGGACGGCATCGTTGTATATTATAGTCATGGCATGCAGGTACTGTCAGAATACTGCATTACAGCACAAAGGTTCGGACAACTGCGCAAATCCAAATTCTCAACTTGCCCTGATCTGATCATCAATCGCCGATTCCGATTCCAAACAAGTCTCAATATGGCTGCAAATTGATCCTACTGTAGGTACTGTAATCCATGCCGCAGAAACGATCACGGCCAAGTTACAGAAAGTTTTTAGTTCACCAAAGTACAGTAACTACCGAAATATAGCCCCCCCCCGTGTTGATGTGCCCATAATAGTTTTATTTTCGTTTCAGGCCCGCACATTACTGCAGACTGGGTTGTCGTCGGCGGTGTATCACAAATTCGTCGGCAACCTAAAGCGCCCACCATTCCGCCCCCTTCACACACCAACCCAAACCGGAGTGCTCCTACACTCCCCACGGACCTCAAGTCCCCCTCAACCCACGGCATCCCCCCACAATGTCGGAGCCGTTCACCCCCTTCCAATCCCGCTTCCACCGCCCACACCCCACCTCCTTCACACCGAACCCCGCGCCCTAACCTCCGTAACCCAGGTCGGTCGTCACCATCTCGACCCCCCCATATCCCACGTTTCATTCAGCCCGCAAGCCCCCTATGACCTTGCCGCTACCAGCGCAATGTCCGTCTCACTCATCGGCTCTCGTGCAGGCACCCTACGTCGCACCCTGGAGCGCTTTCGGCATACCCCGTATTGTGCCAATTTTAAACCCGATGGCCGTTTGTTGGTCGCTGCTGCCGGTCATGGTGCGCGCGTTTTCGATCTTGGCAGTCGAGCTGTCTTGAGAAGTGTTGCTGGCCATAAGAGGTGAGTCGCTTGCTTTTTTGAGGTTGCGGATGTTGACCGTCGTGTCGTGCGAGATGATGATTTTGCAACATAGTTCACTCTGACGGTTACGAGCCGTCTGATGACAAAACCTCGGTTTTTCATAGTCTTAGCCCCTATCTGATCTTCGACCCTTTATTGTCCCACCCCCGACCTCTCTCCTGCACATCTAGAGCGTACAGCAAAATCCAATACTGACCGCCCCGTTTCCACTTTCCCAATCTGCATTTCTCAATTTCTACCGCCGCCTTTTGTTCCCTCAGCCCAGTGCACTCCGCAATGTTCAGTACCGACGGGCGCTGCATCATGACCGCCTCGGACGACACCGTCGTCAAAGCCTGGGATCTCGCCACCGCCCGCTGTCTCGTCTCCCTTACCGACGCCACCGACAACGTCCGTTGCCAGAACGTCTCCCCAGCCTCTCATCACGTTTGGATCGCAGGTTCCCATGACAGAAAGGCACGGTTTTACGACTTGCGGTCTTCCCAATGTCTCTTCACGCTTGACCATGGTGCTCAGGTGGATGATGTCCATATTCTCCCTGGCGGCGCTCGTGCTGTTACGGTTGGTGGCATGCATGTACGTGTGTGGGACTTTTTCAAGGGTGGTGAAGTGGTGTGTAATTTGCATTGTCATGCAAAGGCTGTTACTTCAGCTGCGGTTTGTGCGGCGAGGAATGTGTTGGTGACCGCGGGATTGGATGCGTGTGTTAAGATTCATGACTTGTCGACGTTCCGTACCCGGGGGCGGATGCATTTTGAATCGGAGGTTTTGTCGGTGGATCTGTCGGAGGATGGCATCAAGTATGCGGTTGGAATGGCGAACGGAACTGTCGACTTGCGATCTGTCAAGGCGTCGAGGAAACATGTGTCGTCGGTACCGCAGAGCACGGATCGACGGGAACGGGAATTTGAAGGGTATGGCCGCGGCTTTGAAGAGGTCTGGAAGGAGCCTCCGCAACCACGGCCGGGAACTCAACGTTATTTTGAGCGTGGTAAGCATGCGCAGCCCTCGGATACGGATTTGGTTGTCAAGAAGGCAAGGCAACTTAAGCTGAAAGATTATGATCTCAGTCTGAAAAAGTTTCGGCATGGGGATGCGCTTGATGCCGCTGTTCGTACATCACAGCCTGCTGTTGTGGTCGCAGTTGTGGAGGACCTGATGATTCGAGGCAGTTTGACAAACGCCCTGGAGTGGAAAACTCAGGAAGGCTTGCGCCCGATCCTTGCCTTTATTAAGCGGAACATTCGAAATCCGCGATATTCGCAGCGCCTCACTCAGTTGATGAATGTTATTCTGGATCTGCACGCGGCAGAATTTGGCACTGATGAGCAAGTGGACAAGGATGTCCGCTCCATTCTCTACGCAGTCCAGAAGGAAATTCGTGCGTGTCACGACCTTTTTTCTCTAGAGGGATCTGCGGAGACTATTCTCTGTACAGGAGGCGCCTTTTCATAGCAAGAAGCGCCGGCTTGCCGAACAGGCCTGCATTGCGGAGGGTTGTAAATAAAAAACTTCTGAAGATCGACAGACGTTTATTGTATCTATGGCACGCACCCCAGTTTGTTGTCACTATTGCAAATCTCCCGCCCATTTAATGGGGTGTCCATCTGACTGCTGGGTTTACTGCTAGACACTAGAGTCTGAGTTTTATCTCCAATTTGCTGGAGTCCGTTGCACGCAGAGAGGCTTGCAGGGTACAATTGCCTCGCCTTTGATTCTCTTTCTTATTTCCCGAACAGGACCGCCCGGCGGAGGTTGCTGCTCGACAAAAAAGGGCCAGACCAGTCCTATTGCTCGGAAATACCACAGCTGTTCTTGAGGAGGAGTTTGGTCACGACATAGGGGTCACAGTTACCCGCGGGGCGGCGGTCCTCAAAATAGCCCTTGCCCGCCTTGACGGTGCCAGCGCCGATACGAATGGAGGCGCCACGGTCGGCGACGCCATATCTGAACTCGGTAATGGGGGCAGTCTCATGCTTGCCAGTCAACCTCTGATCGTTGCCCTCACCATAGGCTTGGATATGTTCCTGATGATAGTCGCCCAGCCTCTTGACGGCGGGGAGAATCTCCTTTTCATATCCGCCATCCTCCCTCATACCCTTTGTAGAAAAGTTGGTATGACAGCCAGAGCCATTCCAATCTCCCTTGACAGGCTTGGGATCGTAATTGACAATGACACCTGCAATCTCCGCAACGCGCTCCAAAATATAGCGACCCATCCACATCATATCGCCCTCGTCTATACCGACACAGGGGCCGACTTGAAACTCCCATTGTCCGGGGGCAACTTCGGCATTTATACCACTGACGGTCAAGCCGGCGTACAACTGAGCGCGCCAGGCGGCGTCGGCAACCTCTCGGCCAAAGGCATTCTCAGCACCAATACCACAATAATAGGGACCTTGCGGGGCGGGCTCGGAGCCATCTTTTGGAAAACCAAGAGGACGACCAGTTTCAGGGTCGATGAGAAAATACTCCTGCTCCAATCCAAACCAGGGCTCGAGACTGGTGGCATTGGTCATAATCTTGTTACAATCGGCACGAGTATTGGTAGGCAGCGGGAGACCATCCGGAGTGTATGTATCACACATGACCAAAATATGAGGGGCGCCACGGAAAGGATCCTTGTATATGGCACGGGGCTCTAAAATAACCTCGGAATCATCACCAGGGGCCTGATTGGTGGAGCTACCATCGTAATTCCACTTGGGTAGCAAGTCGGGGGTAATGGCCGAGGCAGACACTGTACGTGCTTTGGAGCGCAACTTGAAGTAGCCGTCGAGCCAGACATACTCGGCCATGATGGTGTCGGAGGGAATGGGCAGGTTGAGTAGTTTGTTCAACTCTGCGTTTGAGGAAGTGGATATCATTTTGAGGGTTGCATGGCGGTGGGGAGGGGGGGTTGGACGGGGGATGGATGGGGAAAGAGAGGTTGGACGGGTGAAGGTGGAGGCGCGGAGGGGGTGGGGATGGATGGTGTGGTAAAGGCTAGGGGTGACATGATTGCTGGATTGGTGGGAGGGGTGGTAGGGAGGGGTGGGGGTATGGGTGTGGGGAGGGTAGGGGCGGAGATTAGATGGATTTATGTAGGTTGTGCGTGCGGGTTGGGGTACGGGATTGAGGGTGGGAGGTGGAGGTGGAGATGGAGATGGCGCAATTGGGGATGCAATGGACGCGAGAGAATGCGGGGGATGGGGGAGTAGAGGGGGTGAAAATCATAATCTCGCGATTTGGATTGTACTGTACTGTAGTGTATCTGGGGAGCGGGCAGGGGGGGGGGGGGGATGGGAGTGGGATGCGGGGATTGCGGAGTGGTTCAAGGAGGGGGGGTGTGTTTTTGGGCGGTGAACGGGGAGGGCGGGGGGGGTGATTGTGAGCCACTCATGTGTGGGATTGGACGTGTGGGTTTTTTGGGGTTTGTTTTGGGAGTCGCATTATTATTTGTGGATCAGGAGAGCGATGGGAGGGTGCGCTTTCAAGGGCCTGGTAGAGCTGCGTTTTATGGCGGCCTGAATGGTGTGGGGGATTTATCCGTCGATGCTGACAGTAGTGTCGTGTGGTGGACAGATTGTCACAAATTGTAGGCGCATGTTTGGCGTGGTTGTTGGCCGAGATTTCCGCATTGAACCGTTTCACGTGCTGCGTCGCCTCACCGTGTTTGGCACGTACGGTTGAGGGTCGGTTCTTTGCAAATGCTGCAAATAAGTGTTGTACGGTATTCAGCCGTAAAGGGCGCAAATGCAGCAAGAGTCGTACCGATATGGAAATGTACTGTACCGTACTGCACTGTGCTATGGTACTGTACTGTATGAATGGTGGATCAGGGCCTCAAAAAGTCTTCACCCTAAACATGGCTACAATACTTGCGCAGCGGCCTGCTTTTGCTATTGATGGAATACGCCTTGGCCTTTCAGAGCAATCCATATCTGCACGTGCTCAAATTCTTAGCCAAAATAGGAGCCAACTTCCTCGCAATACCACTTGCCCATCTTCACAGTCCTCTGGCTCTACGGTCCGTACTAACAGCAGGTACACCATTTCATACGCACCATTCGGCGTCATCCTCGTCACAACCCTCCATGCACAGGATCCTTTCTGCTCCTTGCCGCTTTTTCGCGACACCACCATTCCCGCACGACTGAATCATTCGCAACGTCATTGCCTCTGCTTAAAGCAGTCCTTAACAACGCCCCGGAATTCATCAATATTACATTTGTCATAGCCTCCAGCCTCGCACTCACAACGACACGCTTCATCATCTCCCCGCCTTTAGCTTGTCGTCCTGCAGGCCTCATAAAAATGCAGGCACCGCACCATAACAAAGATTACCACCCATCCAAATATGTACGAATATTTCACTGCACACTATGTGAGAAAGAGCAGTGTCTTTCACGCACGTACCAGTTGTCTGCGAGAAAAGGTTACTGAAATAGGAACCTCTATCCACCAACCCGTTCGTTGTAAGCAGGTATTCCAACGGAGTAGACAATCACGTTTGGTAAACATGCCGCAAACTTTGTGTCACACGGAAACAACGCCCGCCCTCTATCGCCCAATTGGCTGCCAATCTGCACTCGGTAAAGCACCACTTGCCGCTGCCTTGAAAGTAAAGAAATTGGAAAGTCGGCGCAAAATTAAAGTTGGTGATTCGCTTCCCTCCACGACTCAGGCATGAATGGTACTGCGCCAGAGCTGATTCTGTCGCTTAGTGTGCCGCTAAATTTGTCGGATTTTCTTGACAGCGATGTTTTCTGTAAGCTTGAGGCACTCTTCTTTGGGTATGTGAACATTGCATGTAGCGAAAGTGATCGCGAAATGACCCTTGCGGTTAGCGTCCGTCATGACTAGGTCATGTTGAAATTAGCATTCCAAAGTTGTTCGGAGGAGATCAAACTTCAAGTACAGTACTGTACAGTATATGACCAAATGTACGGTACCTTTGGTTTTTGCTCCATTGAGTAGGGGGTGGATTCACATAATCAAACATGCGATTACGGGCCTCTGATGTGGGGGGAAACTTTGGGTATAATGTTTGCAAGAAAAAGTCATCCCGTATAGTGACGGATGTGGATCATCCAATTAGATCCTAACTTTAATGGTCGTCCAGTCAGTGTAGACTCGAAATGGCAAATGAGAAAAAAAATTGTTCCATTGCGGATCAGGATTGTATGCTTGTACTGTAACAGATTAGCAAGTTGCCCAAACTAAAATTTTGGCAGCCGAATCGACTCGCGTAAGTGTACCCCCAGCAGGGCTCGAACCTGCGACCCTGGCGTTATTAGCACCATGCTCTAACCGACTGAGCTATGGAGGCTCACGAGATGTCATGTATGCTAAAGTACAAAAACAAAATTTTTAAATCATAAAAAGGCATACGTGGCAAACGTGGCGGACGTGGCTGAAGTCAATCATCCAGATAGGTCTTAGCGTACTAGTCATACCAGTTCGTAGAGGCTCTAAAAGACTGGAGTATGATCCACGTACAGGTGCGCCTATTAGACATAGAAATCTATGCGATTTCGGAGTGACAAACACTTCCGACTAGAATTATATTGAATTATACTACAAGAAAGGCGTTCTAAACCTTGAAGTAAAGATGATTACACATAAGAAAGGCGCCTTTATCCCATAAGTAAAGAATAGATAGGATAGTTTACACCATATTACTTTACATCTGGTTGAACAGTAACATTTGACTTTCAAAAGGATAATAAATATAGGAACTATGAAGTCGTTGCAAAAATCAACCTAAATGTTTGTCTGAACAAATTGCGAGCCATTTACCTACTAATATATAAAACAAACACTTCCAAGCTACGCGTAAGCCCGTACAAAGTAGAACGATCGCAAAAAATGCTGCGCAGGAAGTCGCTTACAAAGGAAGAGAAAGATAAATCATAAGCCCCAGGTGCGCTGGATAGAGCATTGATTCAACTGAAACTAAAATCAGTCGCTGGGAAAATATGGCATGGGCATTCAGTCAGGCCCCACAGATGTAGAGCAAAGCGAAACGCAACAGCAGCTTCCCGAAGATGTCCGAAAAATGACAGAAGGTACTTGATTTGCATGGTTCACAAGGAGGAAAGTCGCTGGGACAGCTGCTTGCATCTCTCGATTTACCACCAGGAAAAAAGAGAGCGCACCGGATAATGCGCATGAGCAGCACTCCAGTATACAAGGAGTTTAAACAGGCGCCGTGAAATCACATTTTACAATGGAAAAGGCTTCATTTGGACGGGCCAGATGGTCCCAAGTAGTACTGGAATGCTGTTAGTCAGGAGAAGAAAATAATGGCTCGGTACCAGAATGGTGGCGGTTCTGCTATGATTTGGGCATAATTTACATATTTTGACAAGTGTCCTGTCTCTCATCTTAATGGAATTCAGGTGTCTGGTAGCTACTGTCATATATTGCAGAACACTTTGTTGGATGTTGTAGCCATTAATGATAGCTCTGTATGGGTTTTTCAACAGGGAAATGGCCCTGTCCATGTTTGTCAGCATACTTAGGCCTGATTTGCTGACAAAAATATCTCTGTTATGGAATATCCAGCCCTCTTGCCGATGCGTAACCTATCGAGAACCTGCGGGGAATCCTATTCCGTTCTGTTTACAATAACAGGAAGCAATATTATTCCGCTATTTCATAGAAAGTGCCTGCATAGGATGAATGAGCATAAGCCTAGGAAATGGTGCCTCAGAAATTGGTTATATCAATGCATAAAAGGTACGGTGAGGTCCTGACGGCTAACAAAGCCAAAATAAACGACGAGATCATATTAGAGTATTGCCAATAATTACTTTGCTTTCACTATTGTTTATAGTTTCTATATTTATTGGTTGACCATACAGTATATTTTTTAATGAATCCAGCGAGTTTTTAATCGTTGTTTGCCCTATTCTGCCCGTTTGGAGTCCGTTTGAGTACATTTATAGTGTTTAAGTACCAATATCTTTGTGTATATAGGTATTTTGCATTAAAAGTCCACGCTTCTACTTTTATTAGGCGCTATCGTAGCAGTTGAAATTGTCTCGGAGTCATACAACCGGGTAAACGAAGGGCATTTAGCCATTACCATCGATAAACAAAAGGATCTGAAATTAATTGAGATAGACTTTGTTGTGCTAGAGACTGGGATAGACGTGCCCAAACTGCGGGCACAGCAGTTCTTGTAAAATGGTAGTCGGCCCGGGCGACCATGTGTAAAAGTAGAAGGGGTAGTGGATAAAGCATGAAAAAAGGGCCCTCGATAAAAGTAAATCATGAAGGCAGACGCCGGTAGTAGACACGTCCGAACACAATGAATGGGCAAGGCAGTAAAAATTAGCGAGCCGAAAGGGGTGATCAGATGCTGAGAATAAGGACGAGGCCGAACAAGGATGGTGAGCCAAAGGGATCTGAAATCTATGGCCACCGTATAACGCCCTATATTACAGAATATGAATTGGGTAAATTAATTATTTAATCAATGCTTAAATAAATATTTTTTAAAAAATGACCCAATGAAATCAGCTAAAAGTATAAATAAGAATATGGGAAAATAGTTCAATATCGGGCCTGCAAATGGGGAGTTTGGACCGTTTTTACTGTGGGTGACTCGGAAAATGGCTAATAGAATAGAGTAATTGTCAGGAAGAACTGCTTGTATCACCGCTGGCAGTTCGTAAAAATACAATGGTGCGGTAGATCAAAGGTGTCTGCGGATCTCCAAATAATCTGAAGGAAATATAAACCATAACGCACCCGAAATAAGACGAAGAAGTAATCAGGGTTAGCGAACCCACATTTACGCTCATCGAGGAACTAAAACTTCAAGAGTCAAACTTGGTTAGAAGCTTTTTCTTTCAGACCCCCGGGAATAGAGTGAGTCGATACTCGAAGATCTTAGGTACTGAAAATCTTAACATCTAATAGTGGAAGAAGGAAATTACCAAGAGCCATAGTGGATGAAGTGTTAAGAAAATTTGTTACTAATTTGACAGTAATATAAAGACAACCTATATTGGTAGTATTTGATTAAAGTCAGAATCCAAATTAGAATAATTTTAAAACATAAATCGAGTTGTCAATGAATAAGATGTTACTGCGGCGCAAGCAGAGCTGCTTTTGTGTATATTAAATTCACTCAATGGAAAAAGGTGCAAATAATTATAAAATATGGTAAGAACAAATTGAAAACAATAAAAGAAAAAGATATGGTTTAGGAGCATGAAAAGTTTGTTTGTGAAAGACTTTAGAATCACTTTTGCATAAATTATATTTCGCCTTCTGTGGAATGAAAAATGAAAGGCTTTTCGCGGAGAAAATAAGTACGGGAAAGTTTGTGAAGCGCAAATTAGCGAAAATGGACCAAGTAGGAACGATAAATGTTTGGGAAAACCCATAAAAGACAACGTCTCTATTTTATTACTTTTAGCCTAGAATAATGTAAATTATGGTTTTCTCTATATTGAACTTGTTTCAAATATATAGTCAGCTAAGTTGTACAATATAATTCACAATAATTAATTTAGTTGACAGTAAAAGTTATTCTATGACTAAATACCTTTCTTGAGATTAGAGGGTACTGTCGTGTCCTTCTTAATGAATTATTTTAATTTAAGTTTTCAATTCGATTAAAAACAAATTCGGTATTTTATGGAAAGTTCCAGAATAGGCGCCTTTCGAGCAGCTCTGGACATTTTAAGACAGAAATTTACAAATTAAAAAGGAAATATATGACTTTTAATGCTTAATGTTGACCATTTATTGAAAACCAATGAAGGAGTTTCAGTGCCTTTTCGGCCCATTTAATGGGGCTACTGTCTGTAGCTGTCTGCAGTGTTGCGGATTTTGCGGTGACTTATCCTTACAGCTGTGTAGTGAATGAAAAATCTTGAGGCTCGTGTCCGGAGGGGTTTGATCTCTGTATGACTGCGTGTCAAGCGCCTTTCCATAATTAAGTTGCCTAGACCTTGTAGAGCCCTGAGCTTATATTTTCCAATCTGTCCATAAATATCCTAGTAATCAAAATATCCAGACAGAATTTTCATTACTATTTTCGCTTTCTGTCTGCAGCGTAGCCAAGCCCCTTGATACCGTCGCAAGACGCATAATCACACGAATGAAAAACATAATAAATCCTGATGTGCCTCCCTGCTTAGGAATCAGTAATATATGCCTACAGAGAGCAAGGTTACTGAATCATCTCATAATATCAGTAAAGCAGTATTACGAAGCAGAGCGATGTATATTCCGGAGCTTTTTGTTTTTAAACTATTAAAATGATAAATGGGCACTGCCAAAGGTGATAAATCCTTCCCTTATGAATATCCTCTTTCCGAAAACCAATTTATTCTGCAATTCAGTTCATTTCACCGCTTAGAAAATAAATAAATGCCATTTCGGTTCTCTAAAATTTATGCAGTTTAGATTCCAACTCTGGATCTTCAAGAGCCGTTAATATTCAAATCTGCCAAATATATCCCCTAAAGTTGTGTCCATTCGGTAATTTGATGATGTTGTGCCTTGCTTCACTGTACAGTACAGTATGACTTCCCGATGATATTTACTAAAGGCATGGCGATTTACTTTGTTTCGGGGTCGAGACAAGTCCCAGATTTTTTTGTTACAATACAAAACTTATTTATTTCTTATCAAATAGAACTTGAAGATGTTTTTCAGGTTGTAAAGAAATGTCAAATATCATGTGTCCTCGAGTCAGGAAATAAGAATTTAGAATGAGGTTTGCAATCAGATATTTCTCCATTGCGGCAACATACTTTCTGTTCTGTACATGCAGCATTATTTATGTAGACCATGCCTCGGTAGCCATGCAGGACAAACCATGTCTCAGGATACAGAAAAGGCTCGTATACCGTGTCCACGTGTACCACATGTACTATACACATAGTATAAGTATTATAAATGCCATTTTTAGATAGTATTGGTTGTAGGAATGGAAGAAATACTAAGGTAACTGACAGGTCTTGATGTTTCATGTGATAGTATTGTACTGTAGTGAGTACAGTACAGTAACCTTAACAGCCGCACAACATTCCAGATACTGGCCAGTTACTGTAACGTGCAGTACTGCACATATTGCATATTCCTTCTGCATTCCATCACGCTTGCACTATAGTAAATTACTCCCGGTTAGCCAACCCTGAGTAACCCACTTCTGCACTGTGGCGGTAATGGCACAATCCGCCGTTTCTCGAGCCAGGGTAAAATATTTGACGGTGATGTCCATGCTTCTATAAAAATATGCTGGTCTGATTGTTGTCATTATCGCTGCGTTCTGGTTCACATAAGCAATAACAAATTCTTAGTATTTTTTCGTAGCAATTTCACCCTTACTTTATTTTCAGTCGACCCTTCGACATGGCGAACCCGCATGGCTTGGTGGATATCGTGGTTCTATTTCGTGGTAAAAAACCAGTTTCTTCACCCGCAGTGAAGTAAAATGTGGACCGATGGCCTGCTCCAAGGGAATTTTTGCACTCTGGTAGTCTATTAGCGACTGAGGACTCTAGTAACATATTGGAAGCACGTCGAGTCGTTCTCGACTAGGCTCAAGGCACAAACCTGTAGTACATAGCCTACACCCATCTTTGTGAAGCGGCGGACTTGAAACCTAATACTATATTAAGAACAGTTTAAACAAGATAACTGCGTAAACATGCTCCACATTCTTGTAGAAATGCTGCTACTTTGTTTTCTTGCATTTGATTCTGCACATAAATAAAACGAAGAGGATATTATGTTGTGTTTTCATCACCTATTCACCCCTGTACCTCTTTACTGGGGATCAACGTCGTCATTTACTATAATTTCATCTTATGCGGTAGAACGGCCGCCTCTTTGAGGATTAATTGGACCTGATTTCCGTCCACGCTTCATTCTCGTACCATACGCGTTACAGGAAGCCTTCGAATCATAACCATGGCCTTCATCCTCAGACGGTTTGCCGAAATTGAGAACTACAGAGGCCGTTTTCTCCATACAGGTGTCGGTCTGATTTTCCCTGAGTTTCCTTTGCCCTTCATCCAATTTCTTTCCGTTCATCTTCAACTTAATCTCAATGTCCATCAGATTTCTTTTTTTCTCTTTCATCCCTGCTTCCGTCTTTTCAACTTCAGCCACACGATCTATATGCTCCGTGACCAATCTCCTTTCCAGATTGGAATATTGTTTACGCAAGGTTTCCTCAATGCGTATAAGTGCTTCAGGAAGCCTTGAGATCTCACGAAGCGTTTCACCAACAGGGGATGCTCCAAATTCCATAATCCACCCCTTCATCCGAGAGAATGAAGACTCTGCTCCTACAACACTCCTCCCCGAAGGATATGCTTCGCTTCCATTTGCATCATAACTGTTTAAGCAACCAACAGATCCGTTTCCCTTGTCTGCGGAGCATTGGAACACAGAATGAGGAATACGCAAGTCCGTTGACCACAATGCTTCCCTACAACGAGTACACTTGACAACTGAAGCAACGTACTGCCCATGTACTCTCCTGGAATCCTCCTCGTGCCTCTTTCTAGTATACTAGCCTGTCTCATAATCCAAACGTGTAAGACGTAATCCTTCTGCCAAAAACAGTTGTTTCCAGCAATCGAAGAGAAGTAATTGTCCATTGGAACTCATTCGGACATCACTTCCGTCAAGTTTATCCATGGCACACAAAATCTTGGAAGCATCTCTGACAGACGAATCTCTGTAAACAATTTCCTCAAGATTACGCAACGCAGTCCCAATACTCTGAATCTCTCTCATGCAGTCTCGAAGATTGGGATTGGTACTCAGTCTTGTACTGCGTGGAAGGGAGCCAGGGAAAGGGAGCACCGTTATTACTGGGGGATCATGTGAATGGATATTTGGATGGGTGGAGGCTCCTGAGAGTGTGGAACGATCATCCAAATGGCAATATTCGAAGATCCGTCTTGTTCGGGCAGACTACGGGACTGAGAAGGAGGGGCTGACTGGTGATCCAGTTTCATAGCAAGCTGCAGGTGATTTCGAAAATATCGGAGTGGATGTGGTACGGGAGCGAGAAGAAATATCTCTACTGAGAATGCGAGAAAAGCGATGTATTTCGATGCGATACTATCCACGTTCATCTAATTACTCACATCTTACCTTTTCGATCTGTGATGGCAATGGCACGGAATTCTCATATAAATTATTGCACACACGAAAAATTAATGTAAAAAGTGTACCCATGGAAATCAATTGCTTTCAGACCACTGTAAACCGCAGGTCGGATCACTGCATACATAGGATTACAGTATCCAATGGTATACTTTCTGGCTTATGTACTGTCTTTCAACGACTGATTCACAAGAGGAACGGTACAATTTGGAATGATTCCTTGAATTACTTTTAATACATAAATTTTTTAACTCTATATGAGTATTATTAAATGTACGTCCGTAAGGTTGATAACTGCTTTCCAACTACTGTACATTGTGTGCCCATAACAACGCATCACACGTTTTGCTGGACGATCTACTGCAAGAAACTTTACTTCACTGAGTATCTATCGTGTGCAATTCAGGTCTGACTACACGGCTAAGAACTAACCGGATGTTCCACGTCAGGCACGTGCAGTGGGCTCACGATAGAATCGCTCTTGCAACACAAGACCACAAAGTGCAAGCTATGCGCTGATAGAGACGTCTGCGAATCACTCCTGTGGTTACGTTAAACTTCTCTGCGATGCGTTGGATGAAGTCTTCTAGGAAAAGAATAGAGGCAGCTACGATATTTTTGGGAAAGAGCGGAGTTCGGAACCGTAGAGAACAGTGTGGTACTATAATTTATTCAAGTTGGGTGACAATTAGGCGGTTCAAAACGTCGAATAAAGGCTTCTGTTGGTACAGAAAATACAGTACTGTACAGTGGACAACCAAACACTGACCGTTACTGTACTCCAATTTCGGATCCCGGCCACTGCACTCAAGTACACTTTTTTGTGATTTTCATTACGAATACTATCCGTTCTCGGTAATTACATCACCGTTACTGTATATATGTATACAGTATATATATATAAAGTATATTGTGTACAGAAATATCGCTTTTCCGATGTTTTGTATACGGGTCAGTCGTGGCATGTCAGTATTTTTGCCCCTCCTTTCCCGCGATATAACTATTGTTCCCCAACGTGCCACATAAGTGGCACCTAGGATTGCCGGCTGCTTCCAGGTACATGACCCACAGCCGTCATCTCGTAGCAACTTGCCGTTGGATTTCCGGCATCTTTCGTTGTTTTTTCCGCAAATCGTTAGGGATCCGTAAATTTCAAGGCGCATTGATTGACAAATGTTTAGAGCTCAATTATAGGGCCATTGAGTTTTTTAGATACTGTACTGTGCAGAAATAAGATACTTCTTATTCGTCATCGACTGATTGACAATTTACTTTGCATCGCAGTACATCCATTTTTTGTTGCAGTAATAGTTCTGTCGGTGGTACTTCCTTCACCTTTGTTATCGGGTGTCTACTATCCCTGCTCCGCAATCCATTCTAACTTCTCTCCAATGTTCAAGTGTTAGCTCCCGCTGCAAATTCCGTTGTCTTCCTTCCTCCTTTTCACATGAAACCACCTCACAACCTCAGTCTGCGCGAGCGAATTGCCCAGGGAAACGGGTTCTGTTGGAACAAATCATTTCCTCACAGCACAATTTACCTTCAGAAGGACAAATTGCACGACCTTAGAGGGAAAAGAACAAAAACCGGAGATTTATCTCCCGTATAACTTGCATCGCGCTTAGTCAGGTCATTGGAGTTTGTTGGTAACGTGTGTGAACGTCCATTTTCCTACCTGGGCCTCAAGTCTTGTATTTTACAATGTTTTGTCCAGAGAGATCATCTATTATGCCTGAAAAAGTTTGTTCACAGGTCAATAGGAATGAGGAAAACAAAGGGAACATTGGAGGATTCTATGCTTAGTAGATTGGAGGGTGGTTCTCCTGCTTCGGCCAAATGTGCAAATGTAACAAACTTAAAAAGCGAGACTGTGTTTTGGTTAAAGAAAGTATCAGTGGAAAAGATGGACGAGAAAATTTTTGGAGTGCTCTACTCATCCAGAAAATCAATGGCTCTTGAATAATACAAATTACACAAGAACACTGGGCATATCCCTCCCCATAAGCAGACGCTTCATAGTGTACTCTGTCTTTGAAACCAATGATATACCGTGCCATTGCAATTCTTAGTGTATGTTCGGTGCTATTTTTTACGCCCTTTGAGAAACAGAAAACAGAAACCTGAAGGAACCTGGGCTTGATATTCGAGAACGAATGTCTGACAGAACTGCTATTATGTTGAAAACAGAATAAGAGCATGAAGTTGTCATGGCTAATAGGTCAAGTGATATAATTAGTGTAGTAGTAACCATGTAAGCATTTAAAATCGCTTTTAATTCATTCTGCGAAACAAAGTCTTTTGAATTAGACTCATTAATATACCTATACCAGGATGAAAAGTAAAGGATATTTGTAACAGATTCAGTTATCGATAATGAATATGTCCCCTTCCGGAAGACGTACTGAATGTTCACTTGGGCCAACGGGCTCATCACTGTCTTTAATAAAGCGCTCTGGTTTCAAAAAGTTTCTACTTCAAGTTACAAGTTTCTCGTATGCTTGGGATATAATTCTTGCAAGCTCTTCATCTTCACTTGGTTCTGAAATCGCAATCAGTGTATTCAACCTAAATTCATCCAATTCAGCCTTTTTTTGGCCAATGATGTCTCAATCCTAAGGCAGATGCGAACTAAAACATTCCGACGGCTTTTGCAAGTGTAGAAGATACTTACTGAAGCAGTCCATAAGTATGCTCTTCATTACATTCCTTTTCGTCGCCTACTATTTTCTGCCTTTTCAACTTGGAAGAATCCTTTCTTGGAGCGTTGCGCTTGTTCTTTAATTTAGATGGGAGATATCTGTAGGAAAGATCTCTTTGTTTCCTGCTATATTCTTGAAATCTAGGCTGTGTAGAACGAACGGTATCAAGTTCTCTCATTTTCCTGATCCCTTCATAAGGTGACATTCCAGTCCCACATGTGTAATTGATGAAACTATTCTGACTTTCGACATCATTTGTACATCTAAAACAAGCAGCTCTGCCTGAGGGGTCCAGTGATGAATAGGCAGGTGAAATCAGTGGTTTGATTCTTTGGTTTTCCACCCATTCAATCCAGGCAGGGTCAATTTCCCGTTTTTTTAAAGAATTTTTCTGCTGAGCATGGAGATTCTGCATTTCGAAGAAACCATTGCGAGATATCGGCGCTTAGCGGTATTGACAGAAGGGATTGGGGGTGGTGCATGTGTATGATGTCTAATTGCAGCAATAAATAAGATTTGGTCACCCAAAAAAACCATTTCACCACTGTGCGACTCAAGAAGATCAATGTCCGTCGGAACCCCAACGCCCCTGAAGCGATCTTCTTTTTCGAAGATATACATGCAGAAAGAACATTTGTCAGCATCTTCCATCAAATGCTCGCATATTGCACATTTGAAAGCACCTCGGCGATATTTGGGCAGATATAATCACAAGTACTAGTAAGATTAGGAACCTCTCCTGTTCTCAGCCAGCTTTCTAGTGACTTGATAGCGTCTCCAGAAAGGTCCTGTAAGTCTAAAGATGCAAGAAATCTCTCTGAAGGACCCAAATCCCGGACCGGTTCATGGAAGTCCGGCCGCTAGTCAGAACATACGACAAATAAACGCTTGTTATATCTACGGGCTCTTATTTTAGGGTGGGCGCTGCAAGGTGTCAGAACTTTGGCCTCTGAGCCATCAGAATTATTAATCGTTGTACAACCATTGTATCGGCAATACCCCTTTGCAACTTTCTTCTGAATGAGGTAGTACTTGCCAACGGCTCTTTCAAGGATTATGTCACTCGACGGGGGAAGCTTCTTGAGGGCTCTTTTGTCGGCGTTCCAAGCCCTCACATCTGCCGTGGAAGAATGATGAAAGTACCTATACTCATCTGGAGCTCTACTGCAGATCCGAATTCTGGCACATGTGTATTTGCGCCGAACCAAGGCTTTATGCCCAGGGAAGGGTACGTTTGAAACGTAAGCACCACTTGTGTTGAACTTGTACCCGATATCACTGAGGAATTCGTGGCCAGTGACTCCATGTATAACATGAAGGATACCATCTGGAGACGACTCCAGGCAAAAAAACGAGTCATGGTCGGATTGGTAGTGATGAAACTGAATTTGCCTCGCAGTGAAAGGAGGTCTATTACCGAAGTGTGATAAGCCTTTCTGGGGATTTTTTGCTATGCCCATACCGGATAATACGCTGACTTCTGCCATATTCGTTAGCTTCTACGTCGTACCACTACCAACAAGATCGCGGAAACCATCGTCACTGCTTATTTGCAGAGAATCAGAATTCATGTCCACTAGTAGTGTGTGGTTGGATACATGCTCTGTATGATTGTACCGAAGAAGCTATAGTCGGGAAGAAGACGGAGTAAGGATCGAGATGGTAGTAGTCATGAATTTTTTCACGGGAAAGAAGGGCTTTGGAGTAGTATCTCTAAACTGAAACGAGTCTCTGATTGGTAACTGTCAATTGCAGTATCATATAGATGCATAAAGGTGCTTAAATGGACTCATTAATTGTATTCGAGACATCTATCTCGATAAAGACCTGAAATTGTCCACTATTAGCAGAGGATAAAAGTAATTTTGTTACGTTTTATTTACTTTTTCGTCCCCTAACTTAGTGGTATAGTCTACATTGTTCACTAAACACGCTGTTGATAAATTTCTTGCCCCAGGATAAGCACTAATTAAACAAAAGAGCCCCCTGATGGGTAAATATGCAATATTTCAACCGATCTCTTTCATTTTTATAGTATTAATATTTGCAGTGATGATGACATACAGTCTACTAAAAATTACAGGTACATTTTCAACACTTTACATAGCGTCTCTAGTTTCAGCTTTCATGCAAGTCGAGGATTATGAAAATAGTTTTTGATTTTTCAACATATTGTAAAACGATATTCGTGATTCCACATTTCCCGCACGATTATTTCTCATCATTTCCGATCTTGAAGATAATTCTGACTACATATGGTGCCATTGTAGTTATTATATTGAAAATAAACCAAACCAGTATAGATGGCAGTTACCAAAATCACCAATACAGTATCATCTGCGTCTGCACTATTGACAGGTTCGAAACGTCTATAAACCTTTATCTGCAGTCTAGGTTGTCTTTCATGTTATTTGAAACGTTTTAGATACATTTACAGTAAATTTATGTCCATTACCGTTTACCAAAGAGTATTCATATCTTTCAAGTAGTAGAGCACGCAAGTCCCCCTGTTCTCAATTACACGTGTGGATGTGAAATGTATAAACTGAACTGTCTCAAACTGTAATAAATATAAAATTATCGATGCCCAACTTACGATCAGTTTTTTAGGAGCTGCATCAAATCATTTGCATGATCTGAAAGAGCCTACCTATATTATATAGGTCAATTCGTGATTAATCTCCTTATTGATAGTCCTGTCACAGTAAAAATGATTGAAATTTACGGATCTAAGTCCAATTCATGTACTGGTATTCATTCTTCACCTTTTCCTTGACTATCACGTCAATTCTGATACTTCCAAGTGGTTAAAACCAACAGGTTTAGATAAATAAAGAAACTTTTACTGCAAATATCACAAGCTAGAGTTCTAAAGTTTTTGTAAGTGTTATTTCCCGAGCTTGGTCTTCGTGGCGTCATTTTCGAAGACACCCAGTATGTAACATGTATTTTGCGAATTATTTCGACATGCTTCTATGTTCAATCCTGAGTTGCCTTTTACAATCCTCTTTGCTCGTCTCACTTGCTTCCACTCATTTCTCCTCGAAAAGGACAAACGCTACGGGTTCAAGAAAAGTAGCGGTTTCATGCAAGACCTTAAAGCATTAAGTTACACTGTTTACAGCTGTAGCGATAAGAGCATGTCGTCGGCTGACTGTGCGTGCATTTTTCGTAAGGTCTCTACTTTTCATGTCATCGACGCCTCTCCTAGACGAATCTGAGAATACTGACAGTCGAATATACTAAAAATCTGAAGAGTCCTAAGTGAAAAGCCTTAAACTCAATATTAATTCCAATTACTGTTTTCAAAACATCAGCACACATGTAAACTAAACTTCTGGTCTCATACTAAAACTCCTGTTCCAGTCAATTACCCTCTTCCCAATGTAACCTTTGCGCCTATGACACTTTAGTTGATTGACTCTCGGTTTGCATGAAACGAGTATTAATAACTGTCATTTTTATAGCTGTGTTCGAACTACTCTTCCAAAGTGCCTTGTTGTAGTATGATTTGAGTAAGGACGCGTCTGTACCGACACGGTGGGTGGGAAAATTTTTCTACAGCAGCGAATATACCGCAATGTTTTGGATTTAATGAAAAGAAAAACGCTTCCACTTCCTTCATAGTCCTCATGAAAATATGGCAGCATGCGTAAAACCTCTCCCTCTACAGCGCGAATGATCTGGTAATTCTCTCATGAAGTGGTGATATTATTCGCAAATTGTCGTTACATTCTGAGACTTCGTGGAAAATCTTCATCTGGGCCCCATTCTTAGCGGCCCCGTAACCTCATTAAAATATGGTATCATACCCCGACATTATATCATAACCTGCAACATGTTAATCATCATTTTTTTATACAATATAAAACCTCAGTGGCCCATATTATACGTTTTCACTCACGTATCCATAGCCTCTCAGGAGTTTGCATCTTTCAGCTCAAAAGCGGGAATTTACAGCCTTCTCTTACAGTGTTTTTGCTTGCAGTTAAAAAATCTGCAGATTAGTTGATTTATTCGTTTTTCCGTTGAATCAAAAACAGTTATTACCGTTATTCCCGAAGTAGAAAAAACTTTTTCGTCCATTCTACGGCAGTATGTGTTGTAGTTCCAACAAAAATTTATACTATTATGGCCTAGTGTTCCCAAAATTGGTACTCTCAGAACCCTTCTTTAAAAATAAAAAACTTACATGTTCACTCTAGTTTGCCATCAGCTGTTAATCGTTTGTTGAAAATGATGTCTACACTGGTAATAGCATGTTCCCGGAGAATAGATTACAATTTTACAAGTCTTTTCTGGTTCAGATGATTCGTCCCTGCCTTACATCTAGTATCTCTACATGCTACGTCATGTCCGGGGCTCGTATTGTCGGCTGTTGTTTAAGTTTCATCAGAGGTACTTTTCTGTGGTACGACGAGTCTCAGTCCACATTTTTTGATTCTATTAGATTTCAGAACCCCGTGAGAGCTTGCCTTTCACGGGTGGGGCGACCTTCAATTTTCGATCCATCCCATGCATGTTACTATGAGAACAGCAATTTATTAGTGACACTAATTTGGAAGTAAATGATTCCATGTACACAAGTGATGTAATACAGAGCTAAAACTATGAATTCATATTGATCTATATTAATTCGTAAACCTAAATAGCTCCTTACGAAGAAAATATTAATTACTCACCCCTTGCTTCTGAGGTTAGTCTAGCAGCCTTGGCCTCCTTACTCCGACCATCTCCGGACTTCACTCTTCTCCTGCGGAGTGCTGAGTTTCTACGCTTCAAATATGGTGCTCGCAGACCTGTTGTCTAGCTGAAATTACTAAAAATTAATTCCGTACATTAATCCTCGTAGCATCGACTGAAAAATACCCATAAGTCTCTCCCAATCATTGATATTGCTAGGAAGTCAGAACCGAATTTTAAAAATCGGACAAACTTTTCGTTTTCTCCGCTGTCTACACCTTTATACTGTCCCAGTAAAATTATTCCAGCTTAGAAACAGTCGCCAAAAAAATCATCACACATTTCACAATTTCCGACGGAACTTCAAACATACCAGATTGGGAACTCTCCGATGAATCATAGCTTTATTTCCCCTCTATGTCGCGTAGGAGTGTTGAAAGCTTCAGTCGGGTTTCTTGGAGTAATCTAGAAGCTGATTTCCTTTCCTCGCTTTCTTGGGCCTTTTGCATAGTTCGTTCCCCAGTTACCTTCCTTGCAATCGAACTTAATTCACATGCAATAAATCTACGATAGAACAAGGTACAGTCATCCGCAATTTCAATTGAAGCAATCACGGTTCTTAGGAGTTCCTCGATACCATTCTTTCAATGACAATTTTCATGTCATCAAATTACGAGATCCATTACCTAGCGGCAAAAATCCTCTCAAAAAACTTTTTCCTCTGTCTTAATTCTTGGCTGATCCCGCGACCTGTACCATTTGTGTTGAAAAATAAAAAGCAGTTCATTCCCTTCTGCGTGTGGAATGCGAACACTTTCCGGGACTTCGAACATTAAGCTTACGAGTTTGGATCCTGTGACCATGTGCAAGAGTGATATCTCAGGCTCAGTCAATCCGCCAACGAGGTTATACTAGTTACCGAAAAATGAGTAAATTCTACACCAAGCTTCTTTTACAGTAATCGAATAAATTTCCCTGCCACAAGCTTGACTGTCCTCGAGCTTTGATAATCAGAACTTCCGGTGTGCATTGAAACTGTCTCACCGAAAAGCAAAATCTCAGCAGCATATATCACAAAACCAAAGACGGCTAAGGTTGGTACGGATAATGTCATTTGACTCTCTTTCACAATTTGAACCATGTTTTGCCATAGTTCAGTACCAAATTTCACGTCGCGATCGGTTACCTCCACAGAACACGATTTGATGTCGAAAATGACAGATAGATCATCAACTATCCTTTCCGACATGATTGACCTAATCGAAAACAAAACCCTTTCCATTTGTTCTGAATTACCGCTTCCTTTGATTGTTCCTCGCAACCGAGGTCTCCTTCCAGAACATAGCATCGCTCGGACACAATTCAAAGCAGCGGATTTATCTGAAAACGACACAATACGCTGCGTGTATGGCAAGACTGAAAATATAGTAAAAATTTCAAGGTATCGCTCGATATTAAACGAAATGTTCCCGGCAAAAATGGATCCTTCGCCATCAGGTTCAACGCAAATAGCCTGAATTGTTGCCGAGCAAAATATTTCTTCTGTGATATTTATTTTTGTGCAATTGACAACCGCTCGTCTATATTCGTGAGACATTTTCCAAAAAATCTTCGGACTAGAAGCAATGCGCATCTTCTCGTATCCTTTTGAGTGCAGCGAATTTTCTTCCTCCATGTTTTTTTGTTGATTCTTCTGGATCCTCTCCGAGAGTGGAAAAGTTTCTTCCTCTGATTTTTTTTTGGTGAACACAGTTTCTTCTTCCGCGTCTTTTCGGTGAGCAGCAGAGTTTCGATTATTCGGCAAAACCAGCACCTGTCGATTTTTTTCAATGCACAGAAAGATGAAACGACCCAGATAGTATCACCTCGAAAATGTTGTGACCATTTTTGCCGTACCGACGAGTACCTGTAGTCCGGTCCACCCTTTTTGGTCAAATCACCATCCGATCCACCGCGTCATCTCAGAATGGCGACCTCTTCCGCCTTTCCACATCAATTTAGGGGCTCAATTTCCTCTCTTTCCCCAATTTTATCGTCTTTATTTTCGTATATGTCCATAGAGACGAATCCGCTGCCAAGGTGAATTCCCAACACTATCACTGCCCCAACTTCACCTTCCGACTTGTCATATTTTCATCAAACTTCGCGTTCTATCCCGTACCCGCAACAGCAGAGCCATGGCTCTTCCCCGTATCAATCAGTGCAGCCTATTTTGCCAAATCCAAGTCACTCGGGGCTATTGCCTGGGGTATTACAAACTCATTTCCCGCATACAGATTATGTTGATGTTGAGGATGACCGTATGAAGCTGGCCAGGCCTGTCGAGCCGACCCCAGGATACACAAGCCGCACTCGTTTTCGTCGACATTTCCCCATCACCCAATTTTGGGTGTCCACGTCCTTTCTGTCCTTGATTCAATTTTGCCAGATGCAGAGCAGGATCGTTGATTTTGGGCGTCATTATTTCCATGCCCATCTCACCCAAATCACAGCAACCAATTGAGAGAAAAGTTATGATGTCATCAGATCCGGAATCCTCGAGCCGTCCCAGATCGCTCCACACCTATGAAGATGCACATTGACACGGTGCACTTGAAGAAGCGCGGTCACCAGTGCCACTGTGGAAAAGCATCTGGAACCCGATACAATCTCACTGGGCACCAGAGAACGCATGAGCAAACCCCAACGAAGTATGTTTGCATCGTATGCAAGAGGTATTTCGCGTTAATTTCGAGTCTGGCCCGGCATCAGCGAACTATTCCCACCCAACTGCAAATGTTGCCCGCTGTCGTTGTACCTGGGATGCCTTTGCGGATTACCCGTTTTTTAAATGATGCCCGTTCAGCATTCTTCGCAGCGAAAATTCCGGGCTTCCGCCCTCATCTAAGTCGCACGAACTACAATGTGCTCTCGGTTCTTTGACCCTTTCTGTGAATAGCAATCTTCCTGCCTATTCCTCCGCCAGCAACCTCGTCGCTCGATTGAGGGGCGAAACTTCTGCATCAAGAGAAATATCTTACAGTGGCCCCACCTTATAGTGGTCCGCCGTTCAGCACCCATGCAGGCCCGGATACAGTAAGCATTCAGGCCCTGTCACCATATCCATTAAGGCCCGGTAACCTTGGCTATTGTGAGCACACCTCAGACGTCCATCAGCTTCAGCAAGGCTTGGAGGACGAGCGCTTGATGCGATTTATCGCAGACGCGAGACTGTCAACTTGAACTAATGCCGGATATACTCCCATGTTGCCTAGACCGGTCCTTAGGGGCGGATAAGAGTGAGTGCAAGCGAGTATTTTCGACAGATAGGGTGTCGGGGCGCAAAGTCTCTGTGTTGTCTAAGCCTACCAGCGCAATTTCCGGCAAGAGAATGGCTTGGCTTAAAAGTGAACAAAGGTTGCCACTAATAGCTTTCTTGAGACTTCTCGTAAAGATCAGTTGCACTCATCCCGTGCGTGCAGGAATGAGACAGGCAAGTGAAACCAAGTCCTATCCAGCGGGTCGCTGGAGGCCGTGTGTCCGACGCTCAGGAATCCATGCAATAGTGCAAGTGTGCCTGTCTTATATTGGTTCGCGCAAAATGTGGTTAGCGATGAAACCGCGTCCCACCTAGAGGGTATCTGGGGGCCTAGAGTCCGACTAATGAAGAGTGTCCAAATCTCGTAGCGTAGCATCCTATTGGGAGTCTGGTCAGTCTTGTGTGAGCAGGTTATCAACCTTTTTGGGAACACAGCTGTCTTAAAAACACAACACTACTTCCGTTCCATACTTCCCGTGGTCCACCTCTGCGATTTGTTCCCGAAAATTGAAACTTGAAATGTCGCTCTAACTCTCCGGGCTTATTATTCTTCCTTCTATCATGGCTAGATACCCTCTTGAAATTTGCGAGGAATCTGGGAACAGTCCCTTTGATGGATCATCCGTCTCAACGATTCTAGCGCCAATCCTAGGAAGCCTTTTGATATGAGATTGGGCTTTCTTTTCCCCAGTTCATACTTAAAAATTTGTCCAACTTTTTTCAATTTCAACCACAGTTCTCCAAAAGAACTCTTGAATATGTAATGTGCAACATGCACTTTATACATTCTGCCAATCCCTTCATTATCTTTCAAGTGATGCGCTTCATATCTGAGGAGCCCAATCAGATGAGATCTTCCAGTGTTGCTCGCAGCCGAACGACCTGCTGGAATCCACGTAGCTCTTCTATCCATTACTGCACTTCTCTGAAAATACACGTGTACATACCACGTACTAATTGAACCCTCAACTGCATCGTACTGGATGTCGCAATATAATTATTACAGTACAAAGCGAAAGAAATAATCCTTTCCTGAGTTGCATTTTTATCCTGTGTTGCATTTAATTATCAGGATACTGAACTGAATCATCGAGAGTCAATGTGCATTACTCTTCTTTTGAGTCTACTGTATCCTATTTCATTTACCTATGTTTCACGCAGTATATAGGACACTCGAGTCCCCTCTGTGGGACTCGAGAGAACAAGAACATGCCCCTTCTCCAAACTTCTACATGGTAGCATAGCAACATGAGTTCTACAAACAAATCTGAACCCCCACTAACCACTCTCACCCCACCTTCTACACTACAGTCGACAGAATATAAATAAGCGTCCCTTGGACTCTAAACTTCCCTGTACGGAACAACTACAAAAACTAGTTCCAAAGCTGGCACGTAAAATATTCGTGGGTCTTGCCCGTGGACTGGAGTGCCGGGCAAAGGAGAACAAAGTCGACAGACTAAAAACAGTCCTATGCAACGGAGGCAACTTGAAGTAATTTGACCTAGTTGACGTGCTGCCCCAACCAGTCGAGCTTGCTCGGTGAATAACATTGTTGGTCGAAAGACCTGGTGGAAAGCTAACGGGCGATCTGACACAGTGTTATACTAAATACAAGCTTAGAAGCACTTAGTATCTTCTCAATAGAGGGCACACAGACTTTAAAAGGGGAAAAGTCTTTGACCCAGTAATCTTTCAGGGGGAGCTTTCGTAGAGATCATTTGCACCCGTCTCTATTTTGCGTGGAGATAGATAGTGGTGGCTGAAATTCGTATAACACCTGGAGTTTCTAACCAGAAGCCGAGAGTCAGTACTCTAAGCGATCCTTCACATTATTGTCGGTGCGCTACGCTCCACCTGAGTTCGCACAGGTAAGAGTTAGTCAACTCAAAAGAACGCGACTCGCCCGGAAAGTCTAACCGGGGGCCTGGGTTCCGACAACCTCTAGTTAAAGTTAAAAATAAAAGAAGAGAAAGAGAAAGAGAAAGAGAAGTAAAAAGAAAATAAATAAAAATAAAAATAAAAATGATAGTAGACAAGTAAAGTAGTAGCAACAAGAAGCATAGGTAAAAGAATCACAGCCTTAAATCCTAAAAACTACCGTAGCCTAGCAACTACCGTAGCCTAGCAACTGCCGCAAGCACAGGAGCCAGTCCCCTGATTCGTCGGAAAATTTTGGCGCACCAAAATGGACCCTTCTAAAGATTCTCGAAACCTTTTCGTATCAATCCTCACGAAAAGCCTTCCGACTACATCGTGTGGGTGAGAAAAATAAGGACCATTTTGAGAGCAGCCGATCATGCAATGATCGGAATGCTCGGGGAGTCATCATCAAACTCTCAAGCAGCGAGAAATGAATTTATAAAGTGCTTCGCAAAAGCTAAAAGTGTCATCACTCTGGGTCTTGGAGCTTCCGCCATGGATCAGGTCAGAATTGGCACAAGCGATGACTCAAGAACCGCTTTTGATCTTTGGAATGAGCTGAAGCGTATCTACACATCTTCTAATTAGTGATGGCCAGAACTATTTTTAAAAAAATTGTAGGTAGTGGTAATACATCTTGAACACAATTATAGTGTATGGCAATAATAGTGCCCCTGGGTGATAGTGCATCTAGTGGCACTAGCAGGCAACTCCAGAGCCCCCTATCGCCAGGGCCCCCTGTCGCCACTGCCCCCTAGTCGCCACTGCCCTCTGGTCGATAGTGCCCTTTGTACAGTGCCGTACAGTACTGGCAACGCTTTGGCTTTGGCGCTGAGCATCCTGCTATTCGGTAGTTAGAACGCCGGCCGGAGGCTTCGGTCCAAGTTTAACCCCCTTCCTGAACCCCGTAATAACACTCCCCCAGCTACGCCTCGGCCCACGCCGATGGCCCTTTAAGTTCATGGCCCACTAAAGTTCCTTTGTCCATGTATTCAACAAATTTTCAACCCACCAAGAAGAACTTCAGGAGGCTTTTAGTCAGGGGATAAATAAATGTTCACCACACCAAGGCCCTTGGCAACGGGGGCTAAGTAGGGTAAAAATGACCTTTTTACTATGAAGGGTCAATGGTAGATGGGGTTGAGCTAGAGATTACCTGGACGAGAGCTAATGCGCGTGGCGACTGAATTATCCTGGGGGTGGAAGTTTGGGGTGTTTTTACTGTTGGAAGAGATATTCGATTCATGCTGAGGTGAGAGGTTCTCTGAAACCAACTTGCTGTGGTATTCAGTTCCGCTCAAACTGTGCCGCAACAAACAAATGGCGTTGTGAAACTGGACGAGTCTCGCCGCGAGGCGTGGGAACAAGGGAAATTTTTGGGTTATTTTAATGCATAGAAGATGTGGTCGGTTGTAAAGAACAGTGTTTGCAGCGCCTCAACACTGGTAACAGCAGCATATGCTGCAATGGCAGTCGAAACCCGGCTGGCGAAGTTCCGAGCAGCTTGGTACCAGCCCCCCAATGTGGAAAGTAGATGAGCAATGAAGCGATACCTAGGACCCTCTGCTCGGATTAGTTCGGCAAAACCAGTATCCTTACCATGGCGGGCGTGGTAAAGGGGCTTGAACGAAAATCGTGCAAGGGACGGGAAGCGGGCAAGGGTTAAGGCATGAATGACTTTTGCGTCGTGAAAGTCTATGCCCACTTTCCTTTTAAGCCCCTTGACGTCTGAGCGAGCAGCGTTGCCGCGTTGTGGGGGCTCAAGGACAGGTGGCGGGCGGCTACCTAACTTGCATACCCCGAAACAGTTGCGCAGAATCTGGAAGCATGCATTTGTATCTCGTAGTTCCACGACGGCCTGCATAAATGTTTCTAAAGAGTGCAAGCGTTTGGTAAAAAATAGCCTCCTGAATTCACTAGAGCTTATGGGCGATTTGAGTACTGCGTGTCCCCCATTGTAAACCTGTTTGATCTCCAATGGGCACGCGTATTTAACTGCCTCGCTTAGGGTTGTGGGCCACCATATCGTATACTTACGGAGTGCCCAGTGTAGGGGCTGTAAGGTAACCCCATACTGCATTTGAATAAAAGATCACCTCTTCCTCAGCTTAAACCACATTGCATTGCCTAAGGAGAGGACAGAATTGCATAACTTTCATGAGAGGGTCCTGCTTGGCCACTATGAAACCATCTCCATGGTATCACAGCTGCAGGAATATGTCCTGGAGCTCCTTCTCGCCCCTGGACAGCTGCAGTGTGTCCTTCATCTTCAGGGTTAGCATGTGGAGCCACAGGTCCATTCGTTAGGGAATAGAGGCACTAACATGACCATCAGGGCACTGGTTAGGGAAAAGAGGCACTACCAAGGCCATAGGGGCAATGGAAGTGGTATGTTTTCACCAGTGCCGCACTGTCCACCCCCCATGATAAGTGCCCCTACCAGTGGCAATAATTTTTACACAATTTTAGTTACTGGCAATTATCAAAATTGCAATTATATTGCCCCTACCATGCAATTGACAGATAGTACTGGCCATCACTACTTATAACGAGCAATCCATTCAAAATGTTCAAAACGTGTTGTACAAGCTGGTATTAGACTATAATAAGGATTAACACAGACAATTTTCCCAGTTCAATGGTATCTGTGGAGAACTTGCAATATATGAAGGGGAATAACCGGAGCTAGAAAAGACCTCCAAGCTCATTAGGTCTCTTTCTTCGTCTATTGCAGCCCTTTCCATGGTTTATACGATCTCTAACGCACCATTTGAGGATGCTGTGAACGCCGTTCAAGCAGAACTCGCTCGAAAATTGAACCTGAACAACCCGCACATTACTCCTCGAAGTCAGGACTAATTTCAAGCCAACATGGCCTTCAAAACTCTGGGTTGCGTTAGAGGACGCGGAAGAGGCTCTTAATACGTAAGAGGTGGGCATTTCCGTGGAAGATGTCAAGGTGGATGCCTCTTAGGGCAAACTAGACCTCCTAGAAGCTGCCACAAATGTGAAAACCCTGGCTATTTCATAAATATATGTCGACAAGGCTTCAAAGTTGAAGGGAAACAGTCGCATTTGGAAACCTCAGAGTGGGCGTAGAGAAAAGCTCTACTTTCCAAAAGCTGCCCGTGCATGGAACTCATAACGTAACAAAGACCATTTGGGGATCATCAAACCGTCCACCAATGCCTGCAACAAATGCTACCATGGCTCTCAAGGATACGGATCAGGTTTTGGGTCACCGACACCGGCCTCAGTTCTAACCACAGGTAAGCTTTGACGAGGACCTCTTTTCAGAGCTAATATGGCAAAAAGAAAATTCAGAAGCTAGGTGGCTTAATTGGGAGGACAGAAAAATGAGACCGCGTTCATGGATTCTGGTGCAACACACCATTTCTTCTATAGTCGCTAATCATGTAAGTTCTATAAACCATTTGCCAAAGAACTGTACAGTCGGCAGCCGGAATCTCACATCTCCTCGGTAAGGGATTTTTGTGGTTTCTATTGAATTGCGGAACATATTTGGAAGCGTACTATACACCCCATTTCGAGTCGAACATCCTGGTTGTCAACTTGCTGACAAAACACTTCAAGGTGATATTTTCAGAATCCCTGTTCCAATGCAATGGATGCTTTATCTTTAAATATGGCTCCTTGGACAGTAAAGATATCATCTGGTATACCAAGTGCGTCGAATGAATCTACTCATTAAATTCAGGCAACAATACGAAGCAAGTTTATAGCGCTATAAAGGAATTACCTGAAAGTGAAATTTTGAAATGGCATCGTAAGATCGGGCACATTGTGACAGACCGATACATGCAGCTAGCTCGCCAACGATCCGGTGTTACACCCTTGGATAGTTCTCAGCTCGACAGCATCGAAGAATCCTATATCCTACAAATTACGGAGAATTCGCTTTGATCGAGCGGGCGAACAAATGAGTTAAGAAATGGTTTATTTCCTCAATTCATCAGGTATTGAAGTTAAGCCCTCCGCTCCATGGGCACCTGAGAGCAGTGATTCCGCTGAACTTCTCGCTCAAGAGCATAGGAAAATGGCTGGGGTCTTACTAAATGACAGCGATCTCCCCCAAAATTTATCCCCCAAAATTTATGGGGCGAAGCTTTGAAACATGCAATTTGGCTAGGTAACAGACTTCTGGCTACAAGGCTTAATGACTATATAACGATCAAGCTACGGGATCCGAGCACAGATATACACTTTATGTCAATGCTGAAATTTGCGCAACCATGTTTAGCGTTCAGTTACCGTTCCCATTCGGAGCGAGGCAAAAAGCTGAAAACTTGTTCTGAATTCCGCCACTTCGGCGGTATGAAGTAAGGCACTAGGCTGATAAGGGTGTATATCTCAGGGTCCAAGTACACCAGAGTACTCAGGAGAGACGATTTCACGACCATGTCGAGCAGAAAGCTCCCAGGTATTTCTTCCTTACTCGACGGTCTTGCAAGACAACATGAGATTATGGACGCCAATGGAGATAACATGATATTTTGGCAAGAAAAATTAATCCAGTTTATAACTTCAGTGCACTAACAGACTCCAGAAATGGCCCAACCTGACGGAAAGGAGATTCTAAAGACGGCATATGAATCTTAAATCTTTGCGGAAGCTTGTGATATTCCAAAATGGGCCGAGGCTATAGACAGTAAAACACACCAATTAAGAGAAATAAATGGTCCTATGTACCCCAAACCCTGAGATAATCCCATAACCGTTCAAATCGACTTTCAAGTCCAAGCCTCTAGACTCCTCAGTGAACCAGCACATGGCAAAATCACGCTGTACTCAAAGAGGAGATCGGCAAAGGTTATATATTGACTTGACTCGGGAAGCATTTATTCTCCCGTCCCATCCCATAAGAATATTCGTCTCCTGTTCTCTGTAGCTGTTACCAATAAACTTATACTGAAAGGAGGCGATATTTCCAATGTGTGTCTACGCGGAACACTTGAAATACCGATATACATAGAACAGCCCAAAAATTCTTCCCGTCAGTTGGCTAGACCAAGGCTCACATGCAAATTGGAGAAGTACATCTATTGTGCGAAACAATCAGTTCATATCTACGGTTCATTTCTCCTCTAGGAACTTACCAATTGGGGAATGAAAACGTCCAACTACGACAACCGACTATACTTTTGACGTGTCAACGCATACTGCTTTTGACATCAAATTCTTTGGTGAGCTTAAATCCTTCGTCGGATCGACAATCAATCGCTCCCCAACGAGAATTCGGATCGATCAAAAACGCTTTACCAATAATTATTTACTATTAAAAGCGTATGGAATGCACTAATCAAACGCCGCTCTGATTCCACTTCCCATGGACGCTCAAAAGCTAGTATCGGCAGAGTACGGGGAATTTATACTAGCAGTAAACTACCATCATGTCTATCGTAGGATAATCGGCGGTTTACTTTACCTGGCCGTCTCTACTTGACCATAATTATCATTTCCCCTGTCAACCTTGGCTCACCAGTTGCTTGCCCCGACGGAATGCCACATGAAGCTAGTTAAGAGACTCCTTCGATACGTGAACGGTACTAGCCACTTTGGACTGCACCATAGTAGCGCGTTAGGAATCAAAGCAGACTCAATTGGTGCTTCCGTTCACGCCGACTAGGGAGGATGCATAAACACCAGGCTATCAACTACGGGATTTATGGTCGAGATCAACGGGTCAAAGATATATTGGAAGTCAAAGCGAAAGACTCTTATCGCTAAGTCTTGCGGATAATCCGAATACTTCATACTCGTAGTATGCGGAAAAGGGCTTCCCTGAATACGTTAATTCTTTTAAAAAGTATTGCATCAAACCCCTTGGTCTAAGAAACGATTTTCTGCCCAACCGTGATCAAAACAGATAACACAGTGGCCATCTCAGTGGCCATGGCAGATTATGTGACGCCTAAAAACAAGCACATCGAACTTAGGGTACACAATGTGACGAAAATTATTTGTGACGGTGTCATCAAGTTGGATCACTTCCCTTTTTACCGCAATAAAGCGGATATGCTAACAGAGTCTAAGAAGAGAGACAATTTGAGCAGGATGATTCGATTAGGGCACTTGTGTAGCCATGGGGTTTCTTAGTATATGTAACGACTTAAGTTAGAATCTTTTATGAATTGCCGAAGCAGAAAGTAACTTAAAAGGCAGCAGCTGATTGAAGAACATATAACAGCAGTAGTAGAATGAAAATTTTGTAGAGGCAAATGAAAGAAAAGCAGCAGCAGCAGATGCTGAAAAAGAATGCAAAAGAAAACAGCAGCAGACACACAATGTTTACTTTGAAAATGATGTTTTTGAAAATTCTAATATGAAAACGCCCGCGAGGCAAAAAAATCAGAAGAATATGGGCACCGCAACCGGAACTGACGATTCGTCCCTCCGAGGAGGCGTGTCAAAATATAATTATTACAGCACAAAGCGAAAGAAAGAATCCTCTCCTGAGTTGCATTATTTTCCCAGGTTCCAGTAAATTATCAGAATACTGTTCTAAATCATCGAATGTCAAAATGCATTACTCTTCTCCTGAGGATACAGTAACCTATTGCATTTACCTACGTTTCACCCAGTATACTGTACTGCATAATGGACACTCAATCCCCTCTGTGGGACTCGAGAGAGCAACTTACCCATTCTCCAAACTTCTACACTGGATCCCGTAGGACTATAATAATAATAATAACTTTCCTGCATTAATATCGGGGGTCCAGTGCAAGAAACGACGATATTGCTGGCTTAGTGCAAACCGGGTGGTCCACGTCGGCCACGTGCACAGGTTTAAGGTGCACGAAGCGTTCGCCAGAGACAACCAGATCGTGCAACTAATGCGTCGATATATTAGATACTTTACGCAACACATTTCTGAAATAGTTGTGATTTACTTGTGACTAAATCTATTACACGTGGTGAAATGTAAAAGGAAGATTTCATAAAAACGTGTGAAATATGAGAGGATAGTGAAATGTCAACTGTAATAGAACAGAAGCCAATTGTAAAACGTGTAACTGAATTGGCGGAAACTTGAAAAGAGGAACAACAGCAATAACCCTAGGTATCAACAATCGGCAATATTGCCGAGGTTACCAGTCCCGATCAGAGTCCACCCGAACGTCCCGAGCAACCTAGTGCAACGATAGAAATCCTTCCTGTTGTGATGTCTCCATCGCCGAAGCCCTCCACACCCCCTAAGCCGCCGGCGCCACCTGGATCTCCGCGAATAAGGCAGGCCGTATGCCAAAATTTACTGCGAGCGATGACCTCATCATCGCGAGAGAGGTTTGAGCCGCTAAAGCCCACATTGCAGGTTATGGATAGATAAACAAGCGATACGGGAAGGTAGCAGATTGCGAAAATCGCAACCGGCACCTGTCTCAGAAAGTGAGAGCCAAGAACATCCAAGACCGATAAAAGAAAATACAGGACGCCTTCGATCGCAGCGACTCATCCGAACGAAAATTTTCGGGCGTCGGGGGCGAGATAGGTGAGATAGATGAACTACTTGGAATGATGATCGAGGCGAGGGATGACGTAGACCGAGAGAAGAAGGCTGCAGCCGTAGCGGAAGAAGAGAGCAACACTAGAAAGGAACGTATTGGGAAAGAACTCGATGCGCGCTCGCTCTTCAGCAAGAAGAGCAGTGGCGAAGAAAGCGGGTCGGAGGGGGAGACGTCACCTTCTGCGAAGAGACGGCGCGTTTCGAGGCGCCGCGACGAAGATGGAATAGGCGAAATGGCACTGTTAGGGAAGGAGCTTAGATAGGTAGTTTTGCGCGCATTGGGCTGGAACGGGAGCGCCTCCGGCTGGAGCGAGAGCGCATAGAAATAAAGAAGGTTTAGAAGGATAAGGAACGCGCTATGCGTCGGGGGAGCAAGAGGCGCACAACAAACTAGAACTAGAAAAGTTCAAGCTGCTCATCAACGCCTTTACGCAGACGCGAAAGTAAACCCTTCGTTTTACTGTTTTTGCGTTTGTAGTTTCGGTTTTGTTGTTTTTCCATTTTTTGTCTCAGCTCGAGCCCCACACTTCGCGCGCTCCGTACGCTACACGGATCGAGCAGAAAAAGGGATATTTACTAGTCTTTGTGTACTACGTACGTTTCTAGAGATGGCGGCGCGAAGCGAAAGTACTGCGAAATAGTGTTGGGTATACGCAGTTGCGGAAGTTGGTCAACAGTAGAGCAGCCACGTAGAGAAGCCCTACATACGAGTGTCCGGTACGCATTTTCCACTTTCAGTCGACAGTAGATCAGTACAGCTTGACCTGTTTAAAGTACTACTCCACTGTTACTCTACCCTTCGCCATAGCTGCATTCAACGCTTGCTGATAAGACGGAAGCTACGATCCCTGCTAGGGTGTTTTCAGAAAGGTCCTGTTGCTGTAGCTTCTATCTTCGTACAGGACATACTGCTGCCCGTTGACGTACGTGAAGTCGGGAAGCGTTTCTTCCAGGCCACTTCTAACCTTTAAAGTCCAGTCATGTCTTCTACCCTATATAGGGTCGGACGCATGCAACAAAAGGCCGTCCGGTGTTGTGAAAGCTTGGTTTTTTAATTCTTGTTTTCTCTTGTGGCCGTTTTATACCACATGCTGCACAGCGCCCCTAGACGGACGTGCAATGGCTATCACAGTACCATCTATAAAACCAACTACGTTTTCTAAGGCGTGACACTTTTGCTCGACTGCAACAGCGTACATCTCTGCTCTCCCCGCAACGAATGCACCGCTTATTCCGTCCATTATAAGGTGCTACTTGCTCTCCATCAACACTTCCAGGCCTTCTCAAAACAACTCCGAAAGCTGCGCTGCATGTCTCCCAAAAATAAATTTCGTGTCGCGCCATCGAGCTGGGTTGTAAGACGACGAAGAATAACACAGGTAACCAATAAAGGGCTAGCAGCGTACCATTCTCTGGATGTGTGTCGTCTTTCCCAGCCAAAAACGCTGACGAGTCTCAGAACATCCTTCTTCAGGAAGCCAAATAGAAAAAGGCTGCACGAATCTGTCAGCGTATTGAAGTTGAATGAAAAGAAGGAAGATGATATGCGCTCAGATCGACGTATATATCGGCTGCGCTCGCATCTTTCTTCTACATACCGTGCTGCCAGGCGATGCAGCCCGTTTTTAGCAGTGTTTGGTGTCATGACGGCGCGACGCCGTGATATGACGGCAACAGCAGTGGCCCGTCGTCGCTTATGAAGAGCGGAAATGGAAACAGTATGTTCTCGTTGCCTACCGCGCGCTATTGGTGGGCTTGGCGATGATGGAGGGTGGAACTGTAATACTCCGGTTTATGTCATGAATGAAATTGGCGTATGTCTCTATTTTCTACTTTTCATACTCTGAGAGCAACCGCACCTATGACGGAATCCAAATCCAAACAAGTGACAATCCTGCGATTTCTATTGGTAAATCCAATTGAGAATATCGCGTTTCAACGCCGTCGTTCAAAAATCTCCTTGGTCACCCAGGACGGCGCACCAATTCGAGATTCAATAGTGTGGAAAGGTGAGCGCATATGGAGCTGCTCCGAAATCAAGGTTTTCCTATACCGTCGCCGTGCACTTATCGCCATCCTCCCCAATTGCTTACATGCCACAATTCTAGTAGCACATACCCCACCTTTCTGCTTCAAGAGACAAAGCGCCCCCTCCCGCATTGCAGTTTCTCAGGCCACCCGCGTACTAGGACAACGAAACGAATTTCGTGTGGGGTCAAGAACAGGCTAAGGTGCCCCTGCCCACCAAATATTGAGAAGGCGAGAAGAACTAGTTCTTCGTTTACTGAACGGGCTCCGCAGCAAGGATACTTACCAGGAAAAGTTGACATTTAGCCAACATGTTAGGAAGGGCAAAAAAATTCCTTTCCGAATGTGAGTTGGAAGATATAGAGGCTTTTTTGCCTCGTTTTGGATGTAAACGGCGCGGGTTGTCCTCATGGCAGACTTGAAACCTTCACGAGGTGGTTCTCTTCCTGGAAAGTCTGGTAATATACTTCGTGACTACGAGGAAGCCCATGTACATTACATGACCAAATAATTTTGGCCAGAAGGAGATCCTAGGCCTGGAACATCTTCTTGTGGACCATAACAGACTGAAAAAGATTTTGAGCGGAGGTTCCGGATGCCAAGGTCTGTGTTCAACAATGTTTGTACAACCACTGTAGCGAGCTCGGAGTACTTGCGGAAGGGTATGCAGCCGGATGCCACCGGGCGCATGGGCATCTCTCCTCTGCTCAAGGTTATAATTGCTGTTTGCACGCTGGCCTAGGCCCTTCCTGGAGACCTCGCCGACGACATGTTCAATGTGTAACCGACCGCAGCTTGCATGTGCGTGCAGGAATTTTGCTCTGCCGTGGGTCGGTCTTTTGGTTCAATTAATTTGAGATCTCCTACTGGTGAAGATCTATCCAGGACTGAGAGGGAGTTCGAAAAAGGGGCATTCCCCCGATGTATCGGGTGCTTCGATTGTGCAGGATGTTCCTGGAAAAACTGTCCCAAAACCCTCCAGGGTATAATGAAAGGGAAAGATGGAGAGCCATGCGTTCGAATGGAAGTCATTTGCTCTCTGGATCTCTGGATATGGTCTTTCCAGTTCGGACTACCAGGTTCTTTCAACGACTTGAATGTTCTGGAGGGTTAGTACTCACTTTGGGGATGTGCTTTCAGGGGGCATTCCACCTGTAAGTCCCAGTTACACGCTATGTGGGACCGATTTTCCTGGTTTTACTACCTCACTGATGGAATATACCCATCCTGGAAAAATTTCGTGAAGAACTTGAGTACGTCTCTGAATACCAAATGTAGGAGCTATTTCAAAAGGCAGGAAGGTGTGGGAAAGTGCGTTGTCAGGGTGTTCGGGGTTCTTTTCAGGCGTTTTAGGATTTTATCTGTTTCTAATGGGATTTGGAACGTTGATCGCATGAAAGTAATTGCTACTGCTGCAATTATTCTACACAACATGGTAGTAGAGAAACGACGCGAGCACTACGAAGGGGATGGGTCTGGTGGATGATCTAGTTTTTTTTCCGAACTAGAGGATGAAACCGACATTGGGATTGAGCCCTTGAACTCATCGAGTGGAGGATAAGTCCTCATTCGGCCTCAGAAGACATTAAGCTTCCCGCCCTACATCGCAAGCTGACAAAAGCGATCATTGATTACCAGTGGGAAGAGATTGTTCGCATGTAAGTATCTCTTATCGAATCTCTTCCAAAGGCCTTCGCGACTTTCTCCACCTGTCAGGCGCTAAGAAGGAGGCCACAAAAGTATGGTCCATCGACGAAGTAAAAATAACAAATGTCAAGCCTTTCAATTCAGCAAGTCGATGAGTTTATGCTGAGGTTTTACTGCATTTGATACCGGATCCGGAGAACGCTCATGGTCTTCAACATTTTCCGAAGAGGGAACAACAGCTGAGTAGGGACACTACCTTCGATCGCACTTAGTGCTTTCAGCTGAGAGGCCTTCAAGAAACGCTCCCTTATTGCTGGGTCCGTGCAGGGAGAATAAATTCACAATGTAGTTGTCCCTCTCGATGTTCACTAGCTCTTGGGCAATCTTCACGCGCTTTCGCGAGGCAACGGCTATTCAATCAATTCCATTAGCACCACGTTTTAGGGCGCGGTTTGCTGCACTATTGCTTGACACCTCTTGGCTCCTATAGGTCTATCGGTGGAAGAGGACCTAGGCAACATAGCAGAGCCAACCTTGTTGGCTTGACCTCCTACTTTCTCCTCACTAGGTGGCGAAGAATTGTTGCCTGATTGAACGGAAGCATCTGCCTCAGCAACGGCGTCAATTTGCGAGACAGTAGTTTCCACTTGAGCTTTTGAACCTAGTACAAGCGACCAAGCCTGTGTTGCTCGGAAGAGAAGATGGCAATCCCAAAGGGGAAATGCCGGACCGGTGTCCAAAGTTGGGTCGTTCAAGAATGCGTAAATTTTGCACAATTGCGCCTCTCCGTTGTAAATAGCTATGGCCTCTCTCTTTATGTCTTTGTCAGAGGGCTCACAGTGAGATTTATGCGCATAATGGACCCCAAAATGCCCTCAAACTTTAAAGACTCACATCCTGACTATGTGTTGCTGCACAATAGCCTCCCCTGTCCTGTTTCCATAGTTCGAAGAGGGATTACGCCTTTTCATCTCAATCATGAGGGCTTTGTATGCGTCTAACACCTGGTTTCGAAACAGTTCTTTCTTCTTACTACTTTCGGACGACGGGTCTTCTGACACGGCGATGTACGCCTTGCATGCCGCAACGCTCTCCTGAGATGTCCAACCTTTTCCTGATCCCATACTTCAATTACTTGAAGATTACGATCAATACGTGTATGGGGAAAAGAGTAACTCACTGTTGATATAATTGAAGGAATCTGCTGGAGAAGAATGGGGAAAGCACAAAACGTTTTGGCACCAAACCGAAATGGTGCACTCGCTGAATGCTCTGATGTCGGGGTTTCCCATTCGCGCCATTTTTGTTCCAGGGGAGTAAGAGATCGCGGGATGTTTTGCAGTAGAGGTTGCGACTGTATCGAATGAAATGGCGTGCGATGATAGATTGCCTGTTGAATTCCATCCCGGCAAGACGATGTTCAATTGTGCCTGTTTTGGACTTCCTTTTGCCGGGATGGAATCCAGAATCCAATGATTTTGATTGGAATCGAGATCCAATTTTCGGGTGCGAGCAACTTGACCGGTTTGAAGTCCAAAAATCCGTTGGACTTCGATTTTGGATAACCGGCGGGGTTGCTCTCACAAACTGTTTTCTGTTTTTCATTTTTGTGAAAAGTTAGTCACAAATATTACAGAATAATTTTTCCGGGATGCGCGGGAGGAGATCCTCTATGAAGCTGATAGTAGCGGGGGAAGGCGAACCCAGGGAATTGCAAGCCAGCGGTTGGAAATCGAAGCCGGGGGCCCGTGTGGGGTTGTCGGAAGGGGCGACAGTTTGCGTTCCAGGTCAGTGACCAGCGATTGACGCAGCACCTCCCACTTCACGTGTAGCCCTTGATCGTACGTCGGCCTTGAACCGTGATACGACGGCGACGTCGCAGGCGATGGGGCGCTTCGCAGAGTACCGCCGACACTTCCGTGTCAGTGTAGGCCCCCGCTCGCTTTGCACAAAATGCGCAACCTCCATAGTTGCTTACATGGTTGTTGTTGCAGATTTATTCCGTAACCACAAAAAAGTTTTGCACCAAAAAACAACCCCCGAAAAAAAGCGCCAGTGACAGGGATACAAGACCTAATTGTTTTCGTAATCATTGCTGCCTAACCACGTTTAGCCAATGTATTATTTTCCGCCAGCACTACTGCACATGCCCAAAAAATTACAAAACGCAAAACCCATTCCTTAAAATCGCTCATTTGCCAGCACACAATTCGCGTGGCAATTAAACATACGACATTGGCAAGGGCATCTCGTCGAGTCGCTTCAGTACTGTACTGTACTTAAACACTACCCAGCCCTGCCCCACTACCCTCGATTCGCATTTCGCACTCTTACCACATTCGCACAAAAAATCCTCCGTAACCCCCCGCTGCACCAGTCAAACACAACCGGCCTCCCACACCCAGTACACGCATTCACTGCACGTCCTACAGCTGCCCAACAGCCATGAGTTTCAAGAACGCCTTCAAGGTACGTGACTCCATTCTCATGTTCTGCTAAAGTTCCACCGTTGTAGTTACAACCCGTGCACCCAGCTCGGTACACAAGAGTACCACATTATTGAACACCCAAGTGCGTACACACAACCTCGCTCGTCACATGCAACTGACTTATGGAAACGTGCCGCTTTCAATTTGTAGAAAGAGCTCAACCGTAAGGTCTGGGGCCATCCGTATGGCCCAAAGGAGCGTGTCAAGCAGTCGGTATCTCCCAAGCACATCATCAAGCGCAAGATTATTGAAAAGGTCCGCAAATGGTAGTTGATCGTACAAGATACTGGACAACTAGGGCCACATCGGTAAAGTTTAGTACGTCTATTGGTTTTATAATGAATTTTCGCAAAGTGAGGTTTACTCCTGCATGACAAGGGTGGCTTGGGGGACTGAAATAGGAAAAAAAGAGGCTGAAAACAATCGAAAACTTGAGCAGCTGTAAACTGATAACCTGACGAAAACAATATTGCAAAAAGCCAACCAACTCAGGAACCTCTGTTCATACTTCTACGAAACGATAGCTCTCTTCATACTTTTCCGCCTCCCCTATCCAATGCAAAGATAAATACACGCCAACTTGAGTCTAAATGTTCTCAGACCGAGAAACCACCAAGCAGTTGCATAAATGTAGTACGCAAGAATCTCCAAAACGATCAATAAAAAGTCAAATCACGAGGCCCTTTTGTCGACGATCGAGAACCTCGAAAATAACGTTTCTCACAGAAACCACTGAAAAATGAAAAAAACAAAAGGTACCAAAAGAGATCCCCTATCAAAACGGAATCCCATCCACGCTCATACTCCGCACATGAGAAGAATGCGCCACCTTCTTCGGCCTCTCTTCCTCCTCCTCTTCTTCAACATCTTCGTGCACAATGATCTCTTCATCGTCCGGATCAAATTCTTCCTCTCCGTCATCCTCAAATTCCAAAATGCCACCCTCTGGAACAGCCTGCAGTTCTTCTCCCCTCGCTCCTCCCTCCGCAAGCCCACATCTACCGTTTTCCACCACTAGCTTCGCTCCCAGACCCTTCACATTCACTGTCCCTGCTCCATCACTCGTCTCAATTTCCCGATCCAATTCCCGGTCCACCTCCGTCTCTGTCATGCCGTAGTCATCCTCATCATCTAAATGCGTGTTCAAGTGAAGCAACGCATCCGGTGAACTCTTCATCCGCGCATGTCTGGGCTTTATGCGCCCTTGGCCGCCTTGGCCATTTCCTCGTCCCCCTGTCCCGCCAGCGCTGACATTTCCGCCACCACCGCCACCTCCTATTCCACTTTCATCACCGTCATCATTGCCTCCACTGGCAGCCATTCTCACCTTTCCCACATCCTTGTTCTCCCCCCAGCCCCATGACCCTTCTCCGGTTCCTCAAACCTCAACGACCGACTCTTCTGTGGCATCGTATTCCCTACCCCTCCATTCTCCTCCATTTCACTGCTCTTTTCCAAACTTCCCAAAACCTTCTCCGACAGTCCCGTAAACGCCCAATTCACCACTTCTTCAACCGCATCAAATGTCTCCTCGATTCCTCCCAGAAACCTCTCTTTCAACTCGGTTGGGGGCCCAAATTCCCTCCCTCCAAGCTTTTCAACTGCCCAAAATGCCCTCACCATACCGCGCAGCAACTCTCCGACATCCTTCGCCCATACGAACCCGTATTGCTGACAAGACACCAATCCTGCTACTCCTGCACTTGCCGCCACTAAAACGTCTACCTTCTCCACCGCTACCCTCCCGAGGGACCAAACCCAATCCCTGCATCATACAGCCGACTTTCCACCTCCCCTCTAGCCGCTTCAAACTGTCTCAACCAAACTGCTGCCCTCTCCTTCGCAGCCTGAAACACAGTCCCATCTGCCCCTGCGGTAACATCTCTCCAGAACACACCATCCAACCTCTTCTTCCTCTTCGCCACATCTCTATCCAAACATTCCTCCACCCTTTCCGCAACTCTCGTGGAAAACCCTCCCACCATGCCCATCTCCCCCGCACCCCTAAACTCCCGTTGCGCAAGTTCCCTACCGGTTTTCAAAACTCCCAAGATCGCCAACTCCCCTTGCAACCGCCCCATCGCCCTTCTCCAGCCATCCATGGACCTCTCTACAGCCTTTGTGGGATCCGGGCCAGCAGGACCACCACTGCCCCCGCTCTGCTTCCCGGTGAGAGTTTTCTGGCCCGGTAAAACGTCTTCATAAGCCCTGACATCCCTTCTCAACTCTTTCAAAACAGTCAAGACGTTCCGAACAGCATCTGCATGTCCCTCACCCTCCCCCAGCATTTCAACCTCTGCGAAGAGTTGCGTGCCTAGCTGATCATCTCCGTACAGGACCAAAGCGGCCAACCCCAACATAGCCTTCCTAACTCCAGGTGCTACATGACGACGTAGCAAAACATCAACAACGACGATATCCAAGGCAGAGGATGCATGAAAGACCCTTTCAAACTCCTTGACCCCGCCCGTTGGTGCGACCGTAGGCTCACGATCAATATGATAAGCCTCCTCCAAATTATTCTTCCAATTCGTAAGCAACAAAGCCAGAGTAACATCATCTGCACCTTCGACGGCCTTACAAGCGGCGCGATCCAGTTCCGAAATGGCAAGATCGAGGTCTGGGGTGGGATCGCGCGGGGGTTTATGAGGGGACGGAACGGGTGGAGAGTGTGACGGGAGAGATTGGGAATGTGTGGGTGAGGAATGTGAGGGTTGTGAGGGGGAGTGTTTTCGACGATGAGCGCGACGAGGGGTGGAATGAGGGGAGGGGTGGGGGGTGTAGGATCGTGGTCGGAGGAGGTGGTTGTGTGGGATGAGGGACGGGGAGAGGTGGGGGGGTGATGGTTGCGACGGGAGTTGGGGGAGGGGTGACGATAGGGGAGGGGTGACGAGGGGGACGGGAGGGTGGTTCGGGTGTGTGTTTCGGACGGGGACGTGGGGAGGGTTGGGATGGAAGGGGATGGGAGGGGGGGGAGGGGGTGGGAGGGGTGATGTGGAGGGGGTGGGGTCCAAGAGTAGTAGGGGGTGGAGGAGGGGGGTGAAGGGTTGAGGGCCAGTGAGGGATTGAGTAGAAGGGAGGGGAGGGTACTGGGAATAAGAGAAGGGTGGATATTGAGGGGATGGATGGAAGGTCGGGGCGGGGTTGGGTGGATGAGGATGAGGGGTGTAGACGGGGAAGGGGAGGGGAAGTGCGGATGGTGTGGGTTGAGGGTGAGGGGAATGGGACGGTTGAGCGGGGGAAGGGGAGGTTATTGTTGTTGGTGTTTGTGTTGAGGATGGTGCGTGAGTTGCAGCTGGGGCGTCTGGCTTGACGGATGGAGAGGATGGGGTGGGGGTGGGAGTGGGTGCGGACATGGTTGAGCGGAGGGCGGAGGGAGGTTTTGCGAGGAGGGTGGGTGAGGGGGTGGACGGAGGGAAGGAAGTGGTTAGATGGCTGTTGTAACCGGGGCGGTCAACCCAGTTTTGGTTGACAACGGATGTTGGGCGTTGGTAGACGGCTGATTGTAGGGCTTTTTCGTGTTTATGTAGGCTCGAAATTTTGTTGAATTTTTAACAAACACCGTTTATTGCCGAGTTGACAAATCCAACTTCAATTTGCAAATTTTGCGCATGTCATGCCATATGTTTTCTATTTCTACAGGGTAATATTTTACTGTATTTGTTTTATTTTTGGATTCGGAATAATATAGTGTTACTGTAATGTCCAACATTCCCCTTCTGTCGGACCGTTGATTCACCTTACTGTACTGTACAGTACTGTACTGTACAGTACTGTACACTGTCCAGATCAGCATTGTACAGCACTGTATCTGCAGTGTACAGTATGTATTGTATGTAGTGCATGATACAGTGAACCAAGTTGGGACTCCACGATAAAAGCGCAAATCCGCAATGTGCAGCACCATTAACAGTATCCCTATGTGAACCAAGGATCATCGCTCGATTCAAACTTGCCTCCATTCTCCACGCAACCGTCAAGTTGGCCAAGCCAGAACCCCTTGATTCTCCCATTGTCAATGTTAATCCCAACACTGCCTCCCATCCCCAATGAGCCAATCCCTTTCATCATTCCACCAACTCTCCCCGTCCAACCGCTCCCTATTAAACCCCCCGCATCCCCCTCCCTCCCCCCTCCACTCCACATCCACCCTCAACAACACCACCCACCTCTACAGTACACCACAGTATCTGTATCTCTATCACCCAACTGAATCATGCTTCATATCCTAAAACGCCACGTAGCCAACGTGTCATCCCCGCTTCGCTTTTCCCCAAACGCCGAATTTGCCGACCTCCGTCAACGTCTCTCCTCCGTAAAAACCTCTCTCAAATACACCATCGAAACCCTCACCGCCGCCAACCGCCATTGGGTCGTCCAAATTCAAGACCAACGTCGCTTCTCCGACCGCTTTGCCCACGCCTACCCCACCCCGCACGATGACACCCATACCGTCGCCCTCCAATTCGCATCCGGCTCTCAAGCCCTTTACGAGAAATTCTCCCACCAAACCTCCCCAGACCTCGCCGTCTACCAACACATCACCCACCAGCTCTCCATCTACCTCAACGAAATCCATACCCTGGAAGCCACATACCACGACCTAACCATGGCCCACTCTGAAACCGAACGCTATCAATCCAAACTTGACGCCATGCAACGTTCAAAGCGTCCCGTCGACCCCACCAAACGCGCCCGCAACGTCCAGAAGCTTCACGCCCATCGCCAACTTTACACACGTCTTCTCGCCGAAACAGTCGCCAATCAGAAACGCATCTACGCAAAACATCCCGTCGTGTTTAAAGCCGCACTCACCGCCTATTGGCTCAGTCATGAAAACCATGTCAACATGCTGGTTCGCAGTTTGGAACACACGCAACAGTTTGCAAAGGCCGCAGAACCGGAGATGATGCACTTGGATATTGCAAACTGGGCGCCACCGGACACGCCGCCTAGGTTGATGTCGGCAAGTCATGCGTCGGATTTGCATGCAGAGTCGATGGAGGAGAATGAGTATTGTTTGAAGAATGACGAGTCGGCTTGTGCACCGCCGCTTACTCCGGTGCATGTTACCGTGGAGAGTCCAAAGATGCAGCAGAGTGATGGACAAGGAGGTGATAAGGCGCACTACGTTGGCGGAAAGGGGATGCTCACTCGCCTAACGCTGTGAGGGATACTTTGCAGGTCGAGCAGCAGCTCGTTGGGGGATTGTGAGCATTGCTTGCAGCGTAATTGGCGGTTAAGGAGCATCACATGGTCACTTGGTCACGTTTCGCAACATTGACGACGCAGGTTGGGACATTATGCCGGCGATGTAGTGGATTTGGTTGGAGCCGGTATGATGATTCGACGGTTGAATTTTCAAAGGATGTATCCTTTTGGCAGCGTTGTAGAGTTGTTTATATGCAACATCAAATTACCTCTTGGTTTGGACGTGGCGCCCTTGGTAAAGGACGCTAGATTGTCTCTCTATTGTTATTTCACATCCCCCCGCCACACCCTCCTCTGTGTGCGCGGCGGCTTTCTGCTGTCGATTCCAGTACGTGGAGCTTGTATCCACAAGCTTTGTCCATACAGTTCTGTTGTTACCTATAGGTAGTATCGGATATGCTTCCATCTTTGAGTTGTTTATGCACACATACAACAACTCGTTACCATCGTCAGATTGCACCTCAAATGCAACCAAACTGCTAGCCCCCGACAACCTCAAACCGCTACTTGTCCTCTTTTGTTTCTGCGAGATCTCATCCTCTGTATTTCGCGTTGCCGAGTTTCTACTGCCCCGCCTTGACTGTTCCTTCCCTGGCCTAGCTTTCTCCTTGCTTCTTGACGTGGCTGAAGCTGTAGAACCACGTTTGCGTTCTTTTCCAAACTCGTCAAGCCATTTGAGCTTCGCAAGGAAATCACTCCCCCGCAGCTGTGTAAACGACCGCCGCAAATTGAGCATCGTTTTTGTAAAGCGAACAATATTCTCCATGTCAGTGCACTCCTGTGGTACACCAGGCATTTTTGCGGCATACAAGTCCGGATCGTTGTACGGGTTGCTGTTTCCTCTTTTCGTAAGCCCAAGCTCATCCCCTTGAAGAATCATAGGAATGCCCCTTGATATGGCCAGGTAGAACATGAAATTGCGCAGGTGCTGAGCACGACGTGCATTGATTACCCCGTCTTTAGTTTCCCCCTCCGCCCCGCAGTTGAACGAAATTTCATCGTAACCGTCCGTATTCACCCGCTTGCGATAGCTTACAACGTCCCGCATACAAAAGCCATCATGACAAGACACAAAGTTCACACCATGCCCAGCACCGAGAGGCCTTCCCTTCCTCTGTCCGTGCCCATCGCCAAAGAGGTGAGCGCTTCCCCTCAACGCCTTGCAAAATGGTCTCGCAGAGGCAGGCTCCCCTTTCTGAAATCTTCGCACAGCGTCCCTCCATTCTACATTCCACTCGCAGAACCTCTCCCCCTTGGAAACCCCGTGCTGACCCTAACAGCATATTCGGCGATCCCACCTGATCCCCGCATCCCAACCCTCAACGATAAACTTGACCCCTCTAACAAGGGATCAGCGCATATGTGGCGAATGACCTCTGGATCACTCAACGTCTTCCCGTCTGGCCCACGGCACAACACTCCCGCCGCATCAATCCGAAACCCGTCGATCTGAAATTCACTCACAAACCACCGTAAACTCTCCTTCACAAGCTCCAACATCGCTGGGCTGTTCGGCGATAAAGTATTCCCGCACCCGCTCACATTACAATGCTTCCACTTCCCTCCCTCTCCTCCTCCCCCATGTAATACTCTTTTTGCACACCCAAAAAATGCAACGGGCACGCACTATTCGCCGAGTGGTTGTACACAACATCCAAGTAACATTCCATACCCTCCATATGCAGTGCCCGCACCAGCCGCTTCAACTCTGTCCCTCCCTCCCTACATGCTCCGCATACCGGTTCATCACCGAAAACCACGACATGGGACTATATCCCCACATGTTTCCCTTCCTCTTGCGCACCCTCTCCTCAAGTAACTTGCACTCCCCGTTATAAGCGTCAATCTCCATTTCTGCAAACTCAAAAACCGGCATTAGTTGCACGGCCGTAACGCCCAACCATTTCCAATACGGAACCCTTTCCACTGCCGCCGCAAACGTTCCTAGCGCAGTCAACGCCCTCACATGTGCCTCATAAATCACCACATCCTCTACAGACAACCTCGGCGGTCGACTCCCTTGCCAATCAAACATTCTAGCCGATACTGGAGCCATCACGCGACATGGACGGAACGGAACTGCCACACCCAAACGCTTCAAAGCTGGAAATGAATGAAGAAACGCTAATACTCGATCAACTGTGGATATGGAGGCGGGGAGAGATGGAGAGGAAAAGTTCTCCCCTCAACACGCATCCACATGTGATTAGAAGGGACTCGAGCCATTTTGCAAAGGGATCAGAGAGGAGAAAGGTAGGCGAGGAAGGAAGATGAAGACAGTAGGTAGCGTCAGGGTGAAGGCCGTGTACCAGGATGTGAACTATTTGGCCGGTGCGGGCGGAGAAGGAAGAATGGAGTAAGGGTTTCGCGTGACTGGGGTTTGGGTGGAGTCGGAAGGAAGAGGGGGAAAGAGAACGAGGTGAAGAGATGGGTGGGGTGTGTGAACGGCAAAGTTGATGGAAACGAGCGTAGCATCGCTAGGGTCGAAATGAAAGGATGGACCAAGGGGGTGGGCAGTGCCTGACGAAGTGGTTAGTGCGGGTGGTGGCTCTGATGAGATAGACATGGTGGGTGAGGTAGCGAAGGATAGATTTTGTGAGCAAGGAACTGCAGACTTGGAAGATGACTATTTTCGTGTCGTTAAAAGCATTTTTTTGATGATCACGGCCAGTTTTTTTCGCTGAAATCGCCGAGATTAAGCGACCTCAATCTGAAACATTGGAAACCTTGACCTCGAACATGTACCCGCAGGGCAACGGATAATCGGAGTTGGGGATCCTGACCGAGTAGTGTAACTCGAATTTCGTTCCGCAGCGGAGGTCGCTGGTTTTCAAATTTATCTTGCACAGTACTCGAATGTTGCTACGGTTTGCACGTTGTTTGGAGAGCAGCATGGCTTCCTGTGTTGGCAGATCGGTCACCACTGCCTTTTTCATTGCTAGGTGCTGCTCCGTTTCTCTACTGTCGGCACACTAGGCTTCTAGGTAGGATAAAAAGGCATGTTGACTGTAGTCCTCCACGCCAGTTGTAAACCTTCCATTGCAACTCCTTTATCACTTTGAGCAAATATTCGTCTCGTCCACACCTCCTTCCCACGGGCAATTACCCTGTCGAACAAAAATTAAAACCTGCAGGCCCTTCTACCTAAATGAACCTTACATGAAACAATACAGGAAACTGGTCTTGTTCACGTAAAAGCACATGCCGGAGGCCCGCGAGCCGCGTCATGGTAATGTCTGCAGCACTTTTCGTAACCCTTTGAAGCCTTATTTACCTTTCGGCCTATAATTCTTAAATATTCCAAATGTATGCGACGCTCTGAACGACACAGATTGATTTAGAGCAATTGTCAAACTGTGCACCCTGCTGTCATCCCTGCAACAGATGGCACGGCGCCAAAGGTCGGCAGTGGACTTTCCCGTATCTCTTCGTTCTCTGTAGAAGCTGTCGATAATGCTGTCGAGTTGACAATAAAGCACAAATAAGGTTAGCTGGTAACATGTAGAAAATGGCTGAATGGAGAGTAAGTAAACCACATTTTCAGTTGTTTTCTCGATAATGACATCAGCTCGATGCGTACTGCCACACCATGTAAGCTACACCCCACCTCACATGGGTAACGTTGGTTCAACGTTTTCGTCCGTGAGACAGTTGACACAGGCGGATCATCATTCAAGACGCCGTGGACGGATTCATGCGAATAGGCATTGCGTATGTACCATTCTATCCTGGTCGAGTGAAGCAACAAATCTTTCTCGGTAATGTAACTGATTTAAGGTCTATTTGTTAACACCAAGAATGGTAAGCTTGTCGACCAAGGCCGGATCATTCATGTCTCGCCCCGAACGAGTGCTGCAGTTCTTCAGAACACGCAGCTTTATGCAAACTTCCCCTTTAATCATATTTCTGGTTCGCGTCCTTTCTTTTGCAGAGTCAGCCAAACGCACACTGTACTGCGACGCTGTTCTCCAGACGGTCACTGTCGAGTTGGTTATCAAGTACAGAGAGGTAAAGATCGTAACCTGAGTTTGGGACTGATTGCAGAAGGTAAGTGTACCACGTTTTTCATTACTTTCTCTGCCCTCAGATTATGCTGCGCGCCGCAATAGCCTGATGGTCTAAAGCGGTAGTTGTTGCGGCAATTGTGGGTCTAGTTGTGGAAGGGGTGCCGCAAGCGCGACCTCGCCATTTAACCACACTCCACGCACTGTAGCGCCATAGGGCGCTGCTGGAAGGTGTTGCGGGGACTACAGTAGCTGCTGATTCTAGATATTTTCATTCTGGGTAATTTTATCTGTGTTTTAAGCCGCACAGCCCCGGCCAGTCCCACCGAAGGTGGGGAGACCGGCAGCCAACTCCCTCCAACCCTACTCTGGTTCTCCCCTCCGTCAGCGCATACACCAGCCCTCACCTCTTCGCGCGTTCCAGAGTACGCCCTCAACATGGTACTTCTGTCGAGGGACGGTGATGCGTCCGCGTCAGCATCGACCCATACGTTCCGTGGGGACTCCGACGTGAAGAAATTCTTCTTTTTCTTCGAATACGTCGCGATGCGCTGTAAAGATGATGAGGGAAAGTCGCTCGAGCTTCTATCACACCTAGACGGAGAAGCGTTCGACTTCTTTTACCACAGGTTTACAGGCGAGGATGGATCGCTGTTGGCAGAAGGCCAGAACTACGCTGTCGTTAAGGCAGCATTCCTGGGTAAATTCGAGAAGAAACATCAGCCGCACAAGATAATTCGTCGTGCAATGTACGCTAGGCTAGAGCTGATGCGTCTAAGTGAATCGGTTTCGAAGATGGACAAGCTCTACGGGGTGGCGAGGTTTAACGAGGAAGCCAAATTCGGACTCCTTCGTAATGCCGCAATGGAACTTCCAGATCTCGTCCGGTACATTATCTACCGTAGTCCTAAGAACGACGAGGCTTCAAAGACGGTCGTTACCGACTTCAATGATGGTAGAAAGGCATTTGTATCGGTTCAGAAGAACCCTGGTCCTCTTTCGACCCCTAGCGCGGGTATGAGCGGGTGGAATGGGGCAGAGAATCAAGGGGTCCCGATCGTGGCCGTGGAAAAGAAAGCACCCCGGTTGTTGGTCCGAAACGACTCTCGCGTGCCAGAGGTCGAAGGTAAGGTTGATAGCCTTGTCACTGCCTTCAAAGACCTTTCATTGATGATCAAAAAGCAGCAGAGGCAACTCGATGCGATCAAGACCTCAAATCTGGGGGCGACCAAACCGTCCCAAGAGGATCGTGACCGCGTTTGTTCTTTTTGCCATAATCCAGGGCATGGAGCACACCGTTGCTCCGATAACCCCCGTCGCGACACCCGCTGCTCGAAGTGCGGCAAGAGGGGCATTCGGAAGCGACGTTTTGGAGCCGCGGAAGGAAGTAATTTCCCCAGCAGAAGGTTTCCGTCGCAATTGCCGATTCCAGTGGAGAGGAATCATACGATGAGGAAAAAAAGGAGACTGTTTCAGTCGTTATCGGTGGCTCGGACAGTGAAGAAGTCCTAGCTGTGAAACGCAATGCGGACGGTGAGCCTTCACGGAAGCTGGCCCGTGGGGCTCGAGCTGTCCCCATCGCTTCAATGTTGAACCCTCCACTAGTAGGGCAGTCGGCGCCTCTAGACTCCTTTCCAAGACGCCCGCTGCTACGACTGGCAGAAAGAAGAAAGCTACCGGTAAACGAAGAAGCCGATGGACAAGAAGTCCAAAAAGAAGAACGCCAAGAAGAAGGATATGAAGACCACTGAATTACGCGATATCTCCGAGTATGTCCCGAAGTATGACGTTCTGAATGCTCTCGCGAATGCTACCTCGAACATATCGTTCGGACAACTCCTGAGCGGCGACGCGATAAGGGCGCAAGGGGTGTTCAGTGACCTATTAAGTGGTGGAACTGTCGGAGCAGTTAGTAGAAGGCCGCAGGGCAGGAAGCGTTGCCTCAAGGTTGTCGAAGTTAACGTCTTGGTACGAATGCGCACGCACTGTTCGACACAGGAGCAACGCCGGATATGTCTCGGCTGAGTTTGCAGCAAAACTGGATGTGACTCCGGAGGCGGTGAACCGCACCATCACCGTGGCAACAAGTGTGAAGTGCCAAGTGAACGCTATCTTAAAGAGTGCACCTATATCCTTCGGGGGACTAGTGGTTCGGTTGGATTTTATAGTCGTGGAAGGATCACCTTTCGACGTTCTTATTAGTGACCCGAAGATGGAAGCTTTGCAGGCCATTTTAGATTACGGGACGAGGAATGTGACATTGAGGCACGAGTCAAGGACTACCGCGCTCGATTGGCTCCCATAGTTCGCCCGCTTGATCGCAGAAGACCTTGTTAAGGGCGGAGCGGGGACTGATAGCGAGGACTTCACTTCGTCGTCCTCTGCAGTTCCATCCGAGGGGAAGGTTCAGAGAATTCCGGAAGTGAAGATGAGGGTTGCGAAGATGTGGGACTCGTTTTGACAATCCAAGGTAGTTGCGATGAGCCCTTGGGGAAATATGAATGTACGGCGAAGGTCGCCGACGCACTTGAGCAAAAGCTGTCTCATCTACCAGATGTCGAGAAGGAACAGTTCAAGGAGGTCATATTAGGAAGCGAAGTTGTCGCTGAATCATCGTTCGATCTGCGCCCCTCCACGGTGCCGGCCGAACACTCTTTCGTATTAACAGAAGAAACACCCATCTACCAACGGAGTCGTCGTCTGCCACCAAAACAGAACCAGCTCGTACGTGAAGAGCTGGACAAAATGTTAGCGGCTGGACAATCAGGCCTGCGCCATCCGCGTGGTCCTTCCCAGTGGTCATCGCAACGAAGAACGATGGCAAGCCCCGTTTCTGTGTTGTGTACCGGACGTTGAATCAACGGATGAATGGTGACCGCTGGCCCGTGCCGAAAGCAGAAGAGATCTTCGATGCTTTGAGGGGTGCAACGGTGTTCACTTCCCTCGATATTTTCAGTGGGTATTGGCAAGTTCGACTTGAGGAATCATGCAAGGAGAAAACGGTTTACGTTTGCAGGTATGGGACCTATCAGTTTGAGGTCATGCCTTTTGGCCTGCTGAACGCCCCTTCAACGTTCCAAAGGATGATAGACCAAGTTCTGGAGGGCATGGAGTTCGCCTGAGTATACTTAGATGACGTAGTTGTGTTTTCTGCTTCATTATAAGAGCATATAGAGCATGTTTCAGCTGTCATAAGCGTTATATCGAAGTACGGATGGAAGCTGAAGCTCTCTAAGTGCCACATCGCACAAGATCAGGTTGATTTTCTGGGGCACATTGTCAATAGGAATGGCGTGCAGATCGACCCGAAGAAGATACAGGCGATGGAGGACATCCGGAGCCCGGCTAACGTTACACAAGTTCGTAGTTTCCTGGGGCTGGCCGGATATTACCGCCGATTTATCAAGGACTTCACAGGAAAAGCAGCCGTTCTGCATGCTGTAACTTCGAAGAAGAAGAAGTTCGAATGGGGATAGGCAGAAGAGGAGTCTTTCAAGACGTTGAAGAAAGCCTTGACCTCCCCGCCTGTCCTCGCTTTCGCCGATTTCGAGAAACCATTCATAGTGGAAACAGATGCTTCAAGCACAGCAGTTGGCGCCGTCCTGTCCCAGGAACAGTTAGACTGGAAAATAAACCCCGTACAATATGCAAGTCGCATGATGAACCCGCGGAAAAGCGCTACTCGGCGTGTGAGCGAGAAGCTTTAGCAGAGGTTTTGGGATTGCGAAATTTTCGCTTCTATCTCCTCTCCCATCACCCCTTCGAGCTGATCACTGACCATAGATCCCTAAAGAATGCATTCGCGAGGAAAGACGTACATGGTAGGCTGGCCCGGTGGCTCGACTTCTTGGCGATGTACGATTATGTTATCCGTTACCGGCCAGGAAAATTTAATCGGTCCGCGGACGGGCTCTCCCGTCTGGCGGTAGAGGTAGAGACGGGGACTGGAAACGATGAAGGGGACCTTTTGCTAGTCGTGGGATCCCTAAAGTCCTCGAGGCCGAGAAACTTGAGTCCTACCTCGCGCTTGTGCGGAAGTATTTGTCCGCAGAGGAAATATCCGACGCTCCACCGGAAGAACGAAAAAAAACGAGAAGGATGGAGAAGAATTTTCTAGTCTAGGATGGACGCCTGTTTCGCCGAACCAAGGCCGGGCCCAAAATCTTCGCCGAAACTACTAAGCGCCTGGATATTTTAAGGTTTCTGCACGACAATGTAGGCCAATTGGATGTCCGGACCACCGTTCGGTTTGTACAGGAGCGGTTATGGTGACCCAGGATGACTTCTGACATCCAAGAATATGTTCGTTCTTGCGACGCGTGCCAACTCATGCATGGAACCCCTCAGTACGTTCCCACGCTGGGGTTACCGCTCACAGGACTCTTCTCTACACTTTCTATCGACTTCGCTGGTCCGATGAGCCCATCAAGGGAAGGCCACCGCCATATCTTGATATGTGTAGAGCATCTGACGGGGTGGCCAATCGCGAGCGCGACACGCGATGCCACGGCTCCGACAGTGATAAGGTTTATGGTTGAGGCGATCATCAGGCCATTTGGACCGCCACGCACAATTATCAGCGACAATGGTAGCTGTTTTACCGCAGCCGCACTTGTTAAATTCATGAGAGAACATGAAATCAACTGGCGTACGGTAATGGCTTATGCCCCTATGTCTAACGGCCGGGCCGAAAGGATGGTGCGAACGTTAAAGTCAAGTGTGGGTAAGGTGGTTCGCGACGGGGTGGACTGGGCAGACGCCTTGGACAAGTGCTTGTTTGGATATAGACGCGTCCGGGCACCAATGGAGTGTCCCCCTTCGAACTTCTTTACGGGGTCGAGCCCCGCCTTAAGGGCTCAGAAAAGGGACAAAAGGTTCACGCTTTAAAAACAGAGGACCGTCGTGTTGAAATCGGAATGCTGAAGGCCAGGCCCTGCCAGAAAAGAGAAGGGACAAAATGATGGACATCGACGCCCTTATGAAGAAGGCACTGATATTTCGCCCACCCTTGGTTGGCCCGGCGTCCTTTAAGAAGTATAACAACGTCTGGAGGGCCAAGAAAGCAACAGGCAGCTTGCGGGAACACGTAGGAAAGTATAATGTGGTCGCGGAGATTGCATCTACCCCTAAAGGGATGAACTTTGGGCAACTTCTTCGCGGGGATGCGGATTGTTGCATTTCATTTCACAGGTCTTACAGTTTTACACAAATTTACTGCATCTACTGTACTGTAGATTCAAATCAGCGGTGACCTTACAACCAGGGCTACTAGGCACTTTGCTGTCATTACACTTTTCCTTAAAGTTTTGAACACTGCGTTTGACCCTATTAGTGCACCTGGAATAGTTACGGGCGAGTTGCACACCGGGATATTATGTCAATGCTTTACCAATAAAAAGTTGTATTGCTATCTTATACCACCTGGACCAATGTATGTCTTACATTTTGTCAGAGTATGTCACTCGTGCCGACTACAATTATGAAAGCGCTACTTACAACACTGGCAGTACTCTTTTGCGGAAAAACATTTGCATTCGCTACTGTTAGACCACATTTTACTTTAGTATGTAGCTATTTATAGTTCTATATAAACCCTGGTTTGGAGCTGCCGGCTAAACCGAGCCGACCTCAACCACAGTTTCAACCACAGTTCAACCTAGATATGCTCGGGTGTACTTAAAACCTCGTATCGTGGTAGCATCGCAAGGAAGTTGTGCCCCATTGTGCCTTTTTCCAATCCGCCAGCTGGGATAAAATATCTACTAGATTTATCTCGGCTGCCCGATTACAAACATAGACTAACCTTGTGGTTTTCACTCTGATCTTTACGCGGTAATCCACAGTTTCGTACAACAAGAAGTCAAAAGGCCGCATTCCGTCTCAATCAGAATACGACCCAGAATACCTCATCTATTTTCGTTCTCCGCCCCACCTCTCCATTTGTACAGATTGGAAATGGAGAAGATCGCAAGATTCCGCCTCGTCCGTCGACTCCGAGAACCCCGCTCGCAGACTTCGCCTGACGTAGCCCTGAAGAGCCCAAGACACCGACGCTGACTCATCTTCGAGGCAATGATCTCGTCCCGAGCACTTCCGGATCCAGAAGTACTTCCCCTTGTTACAGTTGAGGAGCCTCGCCCCCCTTTTTTTCGATCGATTGCCCTACCACCGTCGACCAGTCTTCGAACCTTACCCCCGGTCCCGAGGAAGCCATCGCGTCCGACCCTCCAGAAGTCTTCAAGGCCACGGCCAAGTTCAAAGGCTAGTAAGAGAAGGCTTCAGGTACTGCCGGACGCCGCTTCTGTTTCGATCCAAACAGTGATAAACGATCGAATCCTCAAGGCTAGGCCCTCGAAAATTCCGCTGATTAAAAAGAAACCGAAGTCCTCTCCATTTAATTGTCTTTATTGCCAAGTCACCTGCTGAGGTCGTCTGCACTACTTCGCGCAACTCCGTTTTGGCAGTCACATCCACAGTAAAAGCACGACGAAGTACAAGTGCAAGGGCTCCGACATGGAGGTGTACGGTGAAAAAGACTTTTTCCGACAACCGAATGGGGCCCAGCATCGACTCAAAATTAGGGGCCATAAGCAAAACTTTATTTTTCGATTAAAATAGCTTGCTTGCCATTTGAGCAACGGAAAAGAAAATAGATTTCTAGGTTCATTTATCAATCGACTTCGTGTGTGTGTTGTGTTCACCCCTCCGCTTCGATTGCAAGCTTTGCTCTGCTGCCCCCAGATCTTTCTAATACAACTTACAATTGTAATTCCGTATCGCCATCAGCACCTAGACAAGACGACCATTGCAAAGCAAGAATCGGAAGGAGGGCTACTATAACGCACCCGACGCGACTGAAGTCAACTATAGTATTATTGCGGAGACAGCACAGTGAGATGGCCGTTCTCGGTTATGGGATTGGGATTTAGCCAGGTGCAATCCGTATTTCCGGTGATCACTAACAAGTATATTTTACAGTGTAATTTATCTAACTGTAATTAGGTAGATATTTATTAGCTTACTGTAGATAATTATCTGGGACCCAAATCCCCGGGGTCGGCCTGTATATAAGGCCGTTGCCGACCCCACTTGCCAACAGTAAAGGTAAGGCACTTTTACCTATGAACCGTTCCTTAACGGTTAACCGTCCCCAGTTAACCGTCGTTCACGCATAAGTTCCCTTTCTTCGCTCCCGTTTTCGGTCGATCCCACTGTTTACCGCTCGGTCGCGTGTCTAAGACGGATTCCCCTCCACCCTGGTTGTGCCGCCCTTCCTTTTCCCTACGTTCCCTCTGTTGAGCCCGGTCATCCTTAGGTATTTACGGTTGGCGAACCGATGCTACCGACGCTTTCAGTGATCTCCCTATCAATTACCGCGAGCGTGGGTTTATCCCACATTAACCGTTACATCAGAGAAGCAACTTTAGTAACTGCTCCTGGCGGATGTAAACCAGCGACCACTTCATCAGGAGCTGCTTACACTCAACCATTAGGTCACTAGGACCGTAATTTAATGGGTCGAAGAGAGCCAATCAGATTATAAAGCACATTTTTTCAAAAATCACCCCTCTGGTACCATTGCGTTTATCGAGGAGTTAGTCCCGCGGATCGCATCCAAATGTCACTAGAAAGCTGGTGTTATCGGCCGCCGTATCTACCAGTGACTGAGGTGCACCCTCTGGTCATCCATCGCTCAAGATATACTGTCACGAGCACCGATGCGCATGAACGAAGAGGTACATCCGGTTAGATCTTAGCCGTATATTTAGGTCGTGTGCAATTCTCAGTAGATACTGAATGCATTAAAATTCTTCTTCTTCGTTGACTGTTTCCCCGACTTGCGGAAAAATTCAACACGTTAACAGGAGTTATCCGTGCACGGATTTTTAAGGGCATAAATAGCACAATCTGGTCGTCAAGTGCACAATCTATTCTATCGCGCATGTCCCTGAACGTGGCCGACATGGACCACCCGGTTAGCTTTTAGCTAGCAATATAGTCGGATCCGGCAGCGGACACGCGTCATACTGATGCCATAAATTACTCTCTGGCTAGCAATATACAGAGTAAAGTACCTCTCGTATTACTCATCTGTGACATCCCTTTGTTGTGACAATCAACGCACTTTCGCCTGAAATCCCTGCCCAAATGGCCCCATTTTGGGCTATCGGTCCCCAATTATGACATGACCTCCTTCTATGACAATCGTGCACCCGGGACATATATTTTTCGAATATCAAACTGGAGAACCGCCTCTTTAAGATAATTTTAGGAAGAACTGCCAGCTTTTTTCCCTCGACTGTCCTACTGGTTGATTTTCAGGAACTCCGTAATAGAAGTTTACTTTGCTTGACGCTTCCTCTGTAATTTGGCGCAATGAATATCTATCCTCAACAGTTGAAGCCATTTTCTAGCTCTCTCTGGATCAATTCTAAACACTTCTCTAGACAGCAGTCCATTCGCCTCTTTCTCAAGCTGCTCTGCAGCTTTTATGAAAACTTTTAAAGACGGCCGAAAGCGCATGCTAGAACCAGCATTCTCGGTGCATTCAAGATCTCCCTCCTCTGGGTCTGTATTAGATACAACTCCAATCTCCTCAAATTCATCCATAAGGGCAAATGAAACAGAATCACGAACCAACTGATCTTAATGAAGCTTGGAACAAACAGGCTCTGCAGTCTCAAATTCAAAGAAAGAATCCAAACGTTCAAAATCTAGATCTTCAGTAACACCACCCTCCTTGAGGTCATTTAAATCACTCCTTAGTTCAGAGATTGATTTATTCAGCAATTCTTCAGCTATACTGCACTCAAAAACCTCCCCATCTAGATTTTCCATGGCAGCATCATCATGTGAACTATTTTCTTCTAATTCTTTAAGGTACTCATTTCCTTTTGCTAATGCTTCTTAAAAACCTTTTCCGCTTGCGATCTTCGACTATCAAAAACAATACACCGCACAGGGCGACAAGCTTAAGTATTTCGCGTCCTCGTTCTCTCAAAATTAAACGTTGCTCTATTGTAGCCAGTATATCAAAACTTAACCACTCATTCAAAACAACCGAAGTGGGAACAAGATCCCACGCTTGACCCATTAACTTCAGCCAACCATAAACCGTCACATCTTCATGTATTTTAAATCCCCTCTGATTTTTTGGATTAGAATGGTGTCATCATTAGACCTGTCCACTTATTCCAGAACGTGATTAACAAGAAATCCTCTGTAAGTTGCTTTCAAATACCTGCCAATTACCTGCCGCGTCAACTGGCTGCAATGCGGAAGTCACATTAGGCTGGAATTATTTCGTAAAAATATTCATAAATTCATTATTGTCAATAGAGTGAACTGAACAATTGTCAACCAAGTGGAGTACTTTTCTGTGTTCTATCTGAAAACCTCGATTCATTTCTTTGACCTACTCATGTCAAAGATGCTGTGCATTCCTTGAGTTTTTCTGGGAGTAGTATATTATGCCCAATTCCTGTTCGGGAAAGAAGCGAGATGGGAGACTCTTCGGTTTTCTAGATTTCCCGATTATTACAAGCTGAGCCCTTGTACCATCCGCGAAAACAATTAAAAGAGCAGTGAGTCGTAGTTTCTCCATCTTTTGTCCCCTAACGTCATCTGTAGGCCCGACTGATCTGCTCGTAAACGCCCTAAAAAAGAACTGCCACCTCGTCTATATTAGCAAAATCTTTGATATTCCAAGCGAAAAGTATGTTGACGAGAGTAGCCTTTGAGGAACAGACAGTCTGGCAATCTAATAGTCCCAGTTCTCCTCGTGGTTTAGAGTTTTTAAGCTCATTATGAGACAGATATTGGTAGTACCAATTATTTCTGCCTTTAAAATTTGATAGCTTTGAAGGCCGCTTTCGCAATGCATCTTTATGCTCCTCGGCTGCGTTGACTATTTCCTTTCAATTTGTGTAGCGAGCTCTGCTTTGATGTCATTGGCCACTTTCCGGATTAAATCCTCTCCAAATATCGGTTCCCCACCCATTACGCCTATGCGAGACCGAATGTAGGTGTTCAAAGCACTTCCGATTGCTTGAAACGATGGTTCCCTCACTATGTTACATTTCTGGCTTTCTTGACTTCAACTTTCATAATTTCTTTCGCTTTCTTGATCCACCCGTATATTTCACGAGATTCCACCCGCATTGTCTGGGCAACTGACCGTACTGAGTGGCTACTTCCAGTAATTTCGTCGATTTATAGTTGACCTTGAGATCCATCCTCACGATATCCTAGTATGCGGAGTGCATTCTGCTTCGTTGCAATGGGAATATACTTTCTTTCCCCCTTTTTGGTGCTATCCATGTCTTAGATAAGAGATGGAGTACAACTAGATCTGTAGTATTGTGCTGGATCCAAGGCTTCCTCGCAGAGGTAGTCTTTGATCCAAAAGTAGTCGTTTGGGGTCATGTTTGAGATATTCTGCATCTGAAGGGGAGTTCTAGGGGAGCAAACTGAGTCATAATAATGTCAGTAAATGGCAAGATAACAATATCATACAGCTATCATCTCCTGAGAGAGAGCACCTCGAAGTCAGCTTCAGGAAATCAAATGGTCTGTTTTACATTGGACACGTGTACACGATGCAATCCGTACTTATGAAATCCCCTTTGTTGTGACACAAACCAGAGGAACCGGTGGACTCCTTTCCTGTCACGCGAGAGGGATCCTACTCTGTAGTCGGATCCTGCAGCGGACACCCGTTATACTGATGCAATAAAGTTACTTTTTGGCTCGACGAAGCCTCAGCGACCGCCCCAAACCCGACCGCTCACAGCGACGCCGACGTCCGCCATCTCATCCGTGGCTTCCAGTTCGCCGCAGCTCTGCTGTGGCCTTCTCTTTGCCCACACTACGGCAGCGACAAAGGTGCACACAACTCACTGGCAGACCATGCTCCGTCTACACCTCGGACTGCCAGTGTACGATGACTCGATGCCCCTCAATTGCCACCACTGTGACTGCCCCTTAGACACCCTCGGGGATCACGCCGCCGACCTCTGCTGCCCTGGTTTCGGCCGCCGTCACGGCTATGACTCGCTCTGTCATGCGTTCGCGACACACGTTACCCGCACCGCGGAGCTGGATATTCGGCACGAGGATCCGCTTGTCGTCCCGGGTACTGAGCACCGGCCCGCCGATATCCTCATACAGTCCCCCCCTAACCCCGGAAGTCACAGCGCCGCGCCCCATTGCGTGTGACATCACTGTTGTCTCGCCGTTCAAGGCCACAGTTCGCACCAAGGCGACCCAGGTTGCCGGTGGCGCTGCTAAAGTGGCGACTCGCGACAAGGTTACAAATCTGGAACGCAACCTCGCACGACGCCTCCCCGCTCCCTCAACTGACCCGTCTTCTACGCCAAACTCGCCGAATTTCATGTTTCGACCCCTGGCGTTTGATTCCCTGGGTACCCTTTCCCCTGGTACCATTGCGTTTATTGAGAAGTTAATTCCGCGGATTGCGTCCAAGTGCCACTCGACACCTGGTGTTATCCGCCGCCGTATCTACCAGCGACTGAGTTGCACCCGCTGGTCATCCATCGCTCAAGCCATCCTGTCACGAGCCCCGATGCACATGGACGACAAGGTACATCCGGATAGGTCTTAGCCGTATAGTTGGGACGTGCGCAGTCCCGAGTAGATACTTAATGCATTAAACTTCTTCGACTGGCATTTCGAAAATCCGCCTTACCCGACGTGGACCACCCGGTTAGCACCTACCGAAGCTGGTAACATAGCCGGTTCGTACACTGGACCCCCCGATACTTATAATATATACTTTACTCATGATGTTTCTGGAGTGTACACTCAATGACCGACTATTAAGTTAAGAACTAAGTAGATGGTCAACATCGGTCACGTGCAGTGGGGCACGGGAAATGATAGCCACAGCCACCGAGGACCACACAACACATTTGAGGCGCTGATAGATTCGCGAGCGAATAGTGGCATCAGAGGTATGATATCTGGTCGCAATCCGCGGAGTGAACGTTTCCAGAAACAGAGTAGTGGCTGGGGACGACGCTCCAAGGGAGCCGAGAGCGAGTGGTTGGAAGATGAAATTCAGCCGGCGAGACGGGTTGTCAGATGGCGGTACAAGGCGCCTGGAGAGCTTACACCAAGGCCGTGGACATTGTTTATGTAGTAAATTATTATTATTATTTGCTGTACTGTAGGCTTCGCATCGTGGTTAGTTAGCCCGAAAACAATCTAAGCGACTTTCTGTTCCACAAGGTGTTTCAGAAATAGTGTACACGAGTCACTATATTACACGTGTAAGGGCGGAAACTCCCTTCAGATACCGGTCCAAGCACTGTTACTGAATTTGTGAACCTAATCGCTATGGATCAGCCTTAAGTTGTAGAGTCCCTTCCACAAATGGTACATCAGCTTCAGCAAAATCTCGAGCATCCCGATAACCAGATTGCCGCACACAGATCAGAGCTTTCTATTGCAGCGCAAAGGGTATCTTCTCTAGAATCTTAACTGGTAAACGCCCGAAACCAGGCCAGTTCGTCAAGTAATGCACCTTTAGATAGTCAGGCTGGCCCAAAGAAGAACTACCCAGCTACATTCACAGGAAAAGTATCAATTGGCAGCTATTGTGTTCAGATGGACAATTAAATTGGACCAAAAGATGGTACCGGACCCTTGCACAAAGCACTCAGCTACTTGGCTGGCAAAGCCAATGAATGGTGGATGGTCCACTCCAAAACAGAAGAAGGGAAGGGAATAAATTCTCGGCAGACCCAGAAGGGTGCTTTGATTCAGCGTTTTGAAATATTGAACAAAGAGAAGATCACTCGAGACAAGCTCGCCTGCTGGAAACGAGTCAAAGATGTTCCTACCTTCAACGAAGAATTCAACAAAATTATACTGGACATCCCCGATATTGGAATTAAAGACCAGATATTTCGTTGCTCTCACCGTTTAAACCCCTATATCTGGAAGTCGTTGTGCACCAAAGAATACGCCAACCTCTCCGACCTCATGAGAGCTTCCGAGCGAGTGGAATCGGCCTATCGGTGTTCTGGACCCGGTAACCTACCAAAGTCTTTGGGAGGAAAGAAGTATATAGATGCTCTCTTGCAGGAAATAGAAGTCCAGTACCAATGGAAATTTGGAACATAGAAGTGGTGTCGGGGCGGAGAAGTAATATTTCTAATTTACAGAAGCTCGAAAAAGAAGAAAGTGAAAGATTTATGCATGAAGTTCTCTGTCTCAGGTGAAGACAAAAAGGCAACATGGCCAAGAATTGCCGAAAGGCCCGGAAGAATTGATGAAGGTCCCCAGTCAGTTCCTTTATTTGACGAGCATTAGAATTAGAAACCCTTGAATCATGCAACAAAGAAGCATTAGATTTATCATTGAAGCAAACAAAAAGATCCATCGTGTCAACCATCATATCGAATGCAACGGTTATTGAAACATTTCCCCTGCATTCGAGAGAAATCACAAAGGCCATCTCATTGTCAAGAGTATAATTGCTGGTGGGCCAGCAAATTTAATTATTGATCCTGGTGGTGAGATCAACTTTCTGATTGATTCATTCTGCAAGAATCACCAAATAAGAAGCAGAGATTCCAGAGAGCTTGCTGAAATGACCAATGGTGCGGACCAAATACTTCAAGAATGGGTTAATGCTGTCAGTGTACAGATTAAGGCCTATACTGAACCTCTGTATTTTTCGGTAAGCCCATTGAAACGTTATGGTGCAATTCTTGGAAAAAAATAGTGCGCTTCCCCTTCCCATGGAACAAAAATCAAGTGCGTTAGTAATGAGGTGAAACTCGAACATAAGGGAAATTTATTCGTAGTTATTGCTGGTGATGCCTAGTGAGTCCTTTTGTATATTTAAATACTACAGCTCGTGATTTTGATAGGAAAATGATTTATTTGCAGTTTTACTTAGACCTTTACATTCAAGTGAAGCAAGAACACCAGTATAACCTCGAGACGTACAGAAGATTTTGGAAATATTTGCTGATGTATTTTCATAGAAGCTTCCAAGAGGTTTGCCACCGAGAAGGAAGCAGGCTTTGAAATTGAATAACAGGAAGGAGTAAAACCACAGAAGAGAAGTATCTATAGAATTTCTGACAAAGATATGTCAGAACTTCGAAAACAGTTGGACGAGCTACTGGAAGCTGAGTTTATTAGACCGACTAAGAGCCCTTTGGGAGCTTTTATTCTATTCGTAAGAAACAAGGATAATAGTCTACGGATTTGTGTTGACTACAGAGTATTAAATCGGCTTAATGTGAAAAGCAGTTATCCCTACCACGAATTGACGATATGTTCGACCAATATAAAGGAGAAAAGTACTTCAGCAAATTTTATCTTAGATCTTGTTATCACCAGATAATACGAAACGAAGATTAGATTCCATTTACCGCCTACAGAACACGACGCGGGTACTCCTAATTTCTTGTTCTACCGTTTGGACTCACCAGAGCCCCAGAAAACTTCATGAACCTAATGAATTAAAATTTCAAGGACCAGCTCGACGAATTTTTGATCATCTTTCTGCATGAAATTTTCATCTACAGTAAGACATGGAAAGATCACTTGGATCGTATTCGAACTGCACTCGAAATCCTCAGAAGAGAAAATTTGTTGTGCAAATTATCTAAATTCTTTCTTAGAGTAACAGAAGTGGGGTAACTAGGACACACCATTTCCAAAATCCATATTTCTGTTAATCCAAATAAGATAAGTGCAGTCATGGAATGGCCGATACCAGAGAATAAGCAGAAAGTACAGCCTTTTCTCGGTTTTGTCAGTTACTACCGGAGATTGATAAAAAGCTGTTCAAGTTTTGCTAGAACTCTGATAGAATTGACGAAAAACGTCAATTTCCAATGGAGACGCGCCCAAGATGATGCCTTCAAAGTACTATAACAAACACTTTGTAGTGCACAAGTTGTCTGAAATTTCGACGCTACACTGCCTATCTACGTGTAGTACAATGACCCTTTGGCCCTGTGCTAGGGATAGATGATCCAGTTTGCCAATCGAAAATCGATTACATTTTAGACTTTACAGTCCTCACAGAGTCATCTAGCTAGGACCTAGTAGGGGCATGCCACGGACCACTTTCTGTCCTGACATTTAGTGTCCTGACATTTAGTGTAGAGTGATTCACTTAATTTTAGACATATTTCTTAACAGTGTAACATTCTAACGAGCTGAATTATAACTTAGTATTTATTATCGAGCTTCTTTAAACTCCCAAGTAAACATTTACCAAAGGTTTGGCTCTAGTTTTGGCTCCCACCATTCGCCTCATGTTACTCCTTTTGGCGGCTCACGCGTGCGTGCCTATAGCATAGCTATCGCCTTCAGTCCCCGATCGTAGCCCTTCGGACTGATTATTCCCGAGATTTTGCCCCTTTTTCCTTCGTTTCATAGATATCCCATTTGCTCGCGATCCCGAGATAGGACTGTACCTATAAGCCCGTGGTAGGCTAACGTTCCCCGTCGGAGGACTGCATCCGAAATCTGCGGAGTTCACGCCATCCCCTGCGGGAGGACAGAAATCCCCTTCAGAGCCTTGCTCGCCCTCGTTGTGCGCTACGCACACCTCGCTCGGCATCAGCCGCTTCTTTGGTTGCTTGACGACTTCAGTCATTCTTTCCCACCTTACTTTTCCTTTTCTTTACATTTAGTCCGCCGGCCCACATCCTGTCCTTGGGCTTCGCTACCTGTTGTTGTTCATATAACTCTTTTCCTTAGCCATTGGATACATAGTGTGGGCTTTTCTAGACACTATGTGTCCTTTGACTCGACTAATCTCTAAAACATCTCTACTAAACCGGTCTGTTAGACCACCGAACTACTTCTCCTCACAGGGCTTAAAGAGAAAGCGGGTCTATCGGACGCTCGGTAGTTGCACTATTACTAACTGCCTCTCCTTTTATTGTCGTAGTTATTCTGCTTTTGTACCCTGTCGGGGATGTTTCTTTGAATTGCACTACACTGATTAAACACAGGTGCGTCACAGTATGCAATTGGCGCAGTGCTAGAACAGGACGAGTAAAGTTCTAGAAGACTCGGACCACTATCCCCTAAGATACCTAGAAACCCGAGAAAACTTGTCGCCGAGACAAAAGAGATGGTTGGAAAGATTAGTTAATTTCTACTTCAAGATAATGCCTATCCAAGGAAAGTCACACATAGTGGCGGATGTTCTATCGAGCCAAGCACAAGATGTGCCGTCACCTGATCACTGGAACAATTCATTACTCCAAGAAGTAATTACCAAGACATCCTCGGAATCCAATAACACCTCGACTGTATCATTCACGAACAGTGAGTTAGCGGGGTTGGCAGAAGATTATATTAGGGATGAGAACCTCAGAACCCATTATCAAGATCCGAAAGCTGCCTTCGAGCGTCGAGGGGTACTTCTACTTAGAAGCAAGAAGATCTGTGTACCAGAAGGAAATTTTAGAGTCTAGCTCCTGCCTGGCTATCATTGCACGCCTAACAAGGGAAACCTATAAGGAATAAGCAAGAATATCAACAGAATATCACCAAAGTTTTATTGGAAAATTTTAAGATCGGATGTAATCCGTTACGTTCGTTCCTGCCAATGCCAGAGAACCAAAGCAACAAATCAGGACCCCGTAGGTCTTTTACAACTAGAACCCCCGAAACCAAATGGACCCACATAACCATGGATTTCATCACACCCCTCCCAAAGTCGAAAAATAGACACAACGGCGTGTTGACAGTCCCAGAAAAACTTCCTAAGATGATCATAATAATGCCAACGAAACCAAACACAGATGCTCCTAAAACGGCTCTGCTGTTCAAAAATCACATAAACAGACATCATGGATTACCAGAGAATATCATACGTGACCGAGATCTCATCTTCATGAGCAAGTTTTGGACAAAACATTTTGCTCTACTAGGAACAAATATATCCCCCTCCTCTGCATACCACCCACAAACTGATGGACAGTCGGGGATAATTAACAGGAAAATAGAAGAAATGATCCGTGCTTTCGTTAGCTTCGATAAATTAGATTGGGATAATTAACTAGTAGACTTTGAAGCTGCCTACAACTCCTCTGTGAATGTAACCGCAACTTTGCCACCATTTTTCCTCAATTAGGACTTCAACCAAGAACAGTACTGTCGGATTTTTTAGCGTCAGATAACACAGCGGCAGTAGGTTTCCCAAAAGGTATGCAAGAAGTATTAAGGAAAGCCCGGAATCAAATCCAAAAAACCAATGAATCTACCTCAAAAACTGTAAACAAGAAGAGAAGGCCGTCTACGTTCAAGATTGGTGATAAGGTTTGGCTATCAACAAAGAACTTCTCACTCGAAGATGCTGCTGGATCACGCGAACTGAACCCAAAGTATTGTGGTCCCTTTGAAATCACAGAAAATATTATCGGTGTGACGTTCCGTCTGCAGTTTTCACAACCGATGGTTGACAGAGGAATAAGTCATTCGTTCCACTGATAGAGGGAAGGAAGAGATGTAGTGAGGGAGAGAGAGGGAAAGAAAGAGATAAATGGGGTTAAAGCGAGAGTGAGATAGAGAAACAGTGACGGACCAAGAAAGAGAGTTGAGAGTAGAGAAGGTGATGAGGAATTTTAGTCAGACAGAACATAGAGGGAGACCAGGGCTTATATAGACCTCGAGGTGAGTCGACTGGTGCTTTCGGACGATCAAGAGAAGTTTCTAGAAGCCATGTAGACGACGGTGGGAGGCTAACCCTAAACCTGCTTGAGCTGATCTAAAGAAGATCAACTCAAGCTTACAGCACTCTACAGTGCAAAAGCGTAACGGTCTAGTTCTAGGTTGTACATTAAACTACAGTAAAGGACGTCTGTAAGCATCTTTGCTAGATGTAAGCTTTCACCAGAGGTAACAGAAAGTAATTACACTAACACCACGCTAGCCTGTTGAAATCGTTCTTTGAAGATGAATTCAGCTGACAAATTCCACCTCCCCCAACTCTACAATTTCACAATTTACATGAGGAATAAGAAGTTGAATCTATACTTGCTCACAGGAAAGAACGTGGAAAAAATAATTTGCTTGTCAAGTAGAGGGGGTACGGAGATGTTGAGAACTCGTGGCTTCCAAATCATACCTTAAGAATTCACAAGAACATTTGAATAGATACAAGCAGAACCTCAAGAATCGGGGCAATTCTTCTCCGTAGGGGGGATTGATGTTGTATTTCACTTCACAGGCCTTACAGCTTTACACGAATTTATTGCATCTACTGTGCTGTAGATTCAAACAACCGGTAACCTTACAACCAGGGCTACTAGGCACTTTGCCGTCAGTTCACTTTACCTTGCTGTTTTGAACACAGAGTTTGACCCCATTGCTACACTTTGAACACTTACGGGCGTGTTGCACACTGGGATATTATGCATTGCTATCCATGCCATTTGGACCAATGTACGTCTTACATCTTGTCAGAGTATGTCACTCGTGCCGACTACAATTCTGAAAGCGCTACTTACGACACCGGCAGGGCTGTTTTACGGGAAAACCTTCACATTCGCTATTGTTAGAATACATTTTCCTTTAGTATGTAGATATCTATAGTTCCATTTAACCTCTGGTTTGAGGCGGCCGGCTTAACCCAGCCATATTCAACCAAGGTGTCAACCAAAGTTCAACCTAGGTCTGCTCGTGTGCGCTCAACACTCCACACGGATGAAGCTAGGAAACAACTCAAAAGATTGCTTGCGAAGACTGTTCCGGTAACTCAGGCCTCCGTGGCTAACCCATTGGGTAGCCTTCGTCGGTTAAAGGTCGTCACGGTAAATGCGTACGGGACGGAGAAACATGAACTATTGCACACTGTAGCCGTTCCAAATATCATGTCATGGGATGTTTGAAGGAGACTGGCACCAGTCCCTACAGCCACGGACCGTCAAGTGACCGTCGCGGACGGGACGTTTGCCGAATTTTTCGGTTGCGTGGAAGAGATCCCAGTATCTTGTGAACCGTTGGTCGTGCCGTTGTATTTCTTGGTAGTGCGTAACGCCCCGTACGATGCCATTATCTGAAGCCCGACCCTGAAGTCTCTGCTGTCGAACCTTGACTACGGACGTCCACAGGTTACGATGGCGGTTGGGAAGAGGTAGTTACTTTTATCACTACTCAGCGAGCCTCCCGTGATCGATGGGAGCACACTGGCAGTGAGTATTTCACATCCCCTGACTAGTCGCAAGAAGATGAGTTTCCCGTTTTATCCTCATTGGGGTCGGGTGGCAGTGATAGTGGACCGGATAGTGAGCATGAGATGATGCTTCCTATCCTGAACAAGGAACCTTACGAGCCGGATTTGAGAGGATGCATAGAGGTTGGAGAGTCTAATGGGGAAGACGGGTATGCAGAACGGGCTGCTCTACTCGCCTCGAAGGTTAAGAATCTGGAAGGAAAGGACCGGAGGGCACTAGTTAGGTAAATCAAGGACACAGGCGCCATAGCTTGGGATATCCACGATCTCGAGCTGGCTAGCGTTCCGGTGGTATAATGATTTGAGTTGATGGACGATACCCTGATTCACTCAAGGGCTCACCAGATGCTCCCCAACCACAATGCAGTCGTGAGAAAAGAAGTGAAAGAGCTGCTGGAAGCAGTTATATTCACGCGCGTCACTTCGGCCTGATCATTCCCTGTCTTTATAGCGACAAAGAAAGATGAAAGGTCCCGTTTTTGTGTCGACTAGCGCCAGCTTAGTAGAGTCATGAAGCCTGACCGTTGGCCCTTGCCAAAGATAGAGGAACTTTTCGACGACCTCGCGGGTGCCAGAATCTTCACGATGTTTGATCTCTAAACGGCAGGTGCGGATATCGAAAGAATTAAAGGAAATGGCGACATTTGTATGTCGCTATGGAATTTAAAAGTTCGAAGTGATACAATTCGGGTTAATGGAACCACCTTCGACGTTCCGGAAGATGATGGACGGTGTTCCTCAGTACTTGCTGTTTGCAATGGTTTATGTAGATGAAGTCGTTATATTCTCCAAAACATGAAAGAACACGTATGCCATTGCAAGAAAGTCTTTGAGATAGTTAAAAAGGCAAACCTAAAAGATTAAGGTGACCAAGTGCAGTTTCGCTCACTTGGGGGTAAGTCTGCTCGACCAGGTCGTCAAAACCACTGGGTGAAAGTTGAAGAAGAAAAGAACAAGAACACATTAGAGGCACCAGCTCCAAATAATGTAACATAATTTAAGAGTTTCCTCGGTCTGGCCATACTATCGCCGGTTTATGAGTAATTTCGCAGAGAATTCGGCAATTCTGCATGTTGCTACGCCCTTGAAGAAGCCCTTTAAATGGACAAAAGAGATGCAGGAGGCTTTCTAGGATCTCAAGAAGAAGCTGTCAATGCCGGCGTTACTTTCCTTTCCAAACTTTGACTCCTTATTCTTTGTTGAAACGGATGCGTCTTCAGTGTCATTGGGAGTTAAGCTGGCCCCGAAGAAGATGGATGGAAAAGTACACCCGATTGAATTCGTGTCCCCTACAATGACCGATCAAGAGCGCCAGTACTCGACCAGCGAAAGGGAAGCGCTTGGTGTCTTTTTCGCGTTGACGAATTTCCTGGTCTACCTACTCTCCCAGAAACCTCTTGTTATTTAAATCGATCACCAGGCTTTGCAAACCGGGCTTTGCAAACCGCGTTCAAGAAGAAGTATATCCGTGGAAGATTGGCACGTTGGTTAGATCTGATGGCCGAGTACAACATCGGGGTTAAGTATCGCCGGTGTTCTTCGAATGGGGCAGCGAATTATCTCTCTCGTCGGCCTATAGAGGCAGAGAGTAAGGAAGTAGATGGGAATTTGAAGGATGGATTCGTTGCCACCGTTCATTGGGCAAACCCCTAGGCTATCCAATTTGGGGCCACAATTGTTGGATGTGGCAAGATTCTTGGCAAGGGAGCAGATTCAAGAGACAGATCAGAAGAGAATAGTCGCTATAAGGCGAAGTTCAAATAAATTTATGCTGTGGAACGACACCTTGTCCCGGAGGGGAAAGGGTGGCCTTCGAGTCGTGTCGACCCCTGGCCAGTGTGCGGAAACTATGGCTACACTCCATGAAGAAATAGTAAATTCGGACGTGGGATAGACATGAAAGTTCTTAAGAGATCGCTTCTGGTGGCCCGGAGTCTATTAAGATGTGACAGATTGTGTTAGTTCATGCGACGGTTTTCAACACGCGAGAAGGCTTCCGACGTACCACAAGAGCCTTCGAGCACCAGTCGAGGGGTCATTCGAGACTTTCCCTATCAACTTCGGTGGCCAATTCAAGCCGTCCAAGACTGGGGAAAGTTTCGTGCTGATTGAGGTGGAACATCTGACGGGTTGGCCGATTGCAAGTGCAACAGAGGATTCGACAGCAATTAACGTTGTAGGATTCATTCAGCAGGAGATAGTTATCCTATTCGGACCACCAAAAAGGATTGTTTCACACAATGCCACCGCCTTTATGGCCGCTTCGGTGCAGAAATTCATGCTCAGTAATGGCATGGACTCGCTTACGCTTCGGTGGCGAACCGGAGGGTGGAGAGGATGGTAGGAACAATCAAGCGTTCTATTAAGAAGTCAATAGTTTGAAGTGGAGGAGATTGGGCGGAGGCACTTCCACAAGTTCTTTAGGGTTATCGAAGTCTTGATTGTGGCCCCACCCCATCTCCTTTCCGCATGATATATGGCGTCAACCCAGGAATGTTAGCGAGCGACGCAATGGCGCTCCTCGCCGATGCAGGCTCTCATCACAGGTAACTCGAGATGTTCGGCGAGTCGTGCGTGCGCGCTACTGCGGTCGCTAAGTACGGGGTACTTAGGAAATGTAAGAGGAAGGAGAAGAAGTTTGCAGTAGGATATGAAGTGCTGGTGGTACATGGTCGGGCATTCAGCAAGACTCGCAAATGGGAAGCGTTTGACTCGTACTTCTACGGACGAAGCCATGTTACCAAAGCTAATCACCCACGGTACGAATTGGTTTCGTCTACGGGTCGCGTAATGAGCCAGGAAATTCACCCTTGAAGGTTATTTCGTTACGGGAAGCGTCCTGATCACTTACTCCAACACTAGTGAGAGAAATGGTAAGCAAGGGAAGAGTGCAGATAGGAAAGAAGTGGTTACCGGGATCCGTTGTTCGGCTGGATCCAAGAAAAGAGGAAAGAGGCGGGATAGAAGGAAGAAAATCCGGTGAAGGACACAGTACCCTGCTTCAACACCTGAAAATTCACGCCGCTATTCGACGGATCGGCACCACGAGCACCACCCAATGACTACGCACAGTGCTACGCAGCCTGTTGACACCTGCTTATACCGGTGGTTTGCTACCACACTTCAGTCGTTCGTTGGTGCCGGTAGGAGGCAGTAGTGTGCGGAAGACGCAGAGCGGGCACTGGGAAACGTTGCCGGAGGGCGGCGAGGGGAGAAGGGCGCAGCAGGGTCGGAGGCGGGAGGAGCCTGCCGGCGGGTGGAGCTCGTAGATGGAGGAGCTAGCGGGCGCTTCCGGGCATGAGATGGCGGGGCTCGTCAAGGTGAGGATGTTGGGGTGGTAGGAACTGGTGGGGAACGCAGTGGAGTCAGGACAAGAAGGGAAAAAAGAGAAGGGAAAGGAAGGGAGCCGTGCAGCTGTATGCTGGAGGGTGGCATACAGTCAGGGGAGGCTTTTTGGCGGGGCAGGTGACCCGACGGGAGGCCCAGGGTGGCTCGCTACTGTATGCCGCAACTATCTTGGCGACATAGAAAAGGGAAAGGCCACTGGAAGCTTTGAGTTCTGAAAAAAGGGACAGGCGGAGGTTACGCTTGGCCCGAGCAGGAAGTACTGTAAAAGCAGAAGCATTTCAAATCCCAACACCCGTTACCTGCACCCACTCTACCAGTGAATCATATTAGTATTTTACTGCGTCAGTATCGGGGGTCCAGTGCAGGAACCGACTATGTTGCTAGATAAGTGCTAAACGGGTTGTCCACGACGGCCACGTGTACAGGTGTACTGGCCACGAAAGTGTTCGCCAGAGTCGACCAGATCGTGAAGCTAATGCGTCGGTAAATTCTCGTTCTGATGACTCCAACAAATGTATGAAATTTTTCCGCGATGTGCGGGAGGAGGTCTTCTATGAAGCGGATAGTAGCGGGGGAAGGCGAACCAAGGGAATCGAGAGCCAGCGGCTGAAAATCGAAGTTGGGGGCTTGTTTAGGGTTATCGGAGGGCGGGGGAGTCGACGCGACAGTTTGCGTTTCAGGTCAGTGACCTTGTTGCGGTGCGCAATTGACGCAGCATCTCCCGCTTCACGGGTCGCCCTTGATCGTACTTCGGCCTTGAACGGTGATACGACGGTGACGTCGCAGGCGATGGGGCGCTTCGCAGTGCCATCGGGAGCTGGCGGTGGCTGGACGAGGATGTCAGCGGGTCTTGGCTCGGTGCCTGGTACTAAGAGCGGGACCTCAAACTGGCAGTCCAGACCGGCTGCACGGGCGATACGGCCGGCAATGACGTTGCGTAGCGAATCATGCCAGTGTTTGCGACCGAAACCAGAAGGACACAGGTCCACTGCGTGGTCTCCTAGCCTATCCATGGGTCGTTTCCAATGCTCACAGTTCGGAAGGAGCGCATCGGGAGGTGCGAGTCATCGTAGACAGACACCCTAACAGTACAGCAGTGTTACAGACAGCACCAACAGTGCAAAACCTATTTGTGGGACACCGCAAAATGATTCGCGGTAAAATACATAATTTTCAAATCAAATAATAAGCATTTTGGAAAAAAAGAGCTCACCTCGCAGCTAGTGTCTATCCGACCACGCACTGTCCTCATATGAGGCACACTTTGTCCTCATATGAGGACAATTTCCGTTACATTTTGGAAAGGAAAATGTTTTAGAAGCCCGAAATTTTTATTGGAAAAAAGTTTTTTTATGTTTAGTTACAGTACAGTTATTTTTACTGTACATGCGCCCTCGTTTCTGAAACCCCCCACGATAATACGAACTATTTTACCTTCCAAAATGAAGTCGTTTTCACAACTTCTTGCAAAGAGCGGAAGCTTGTGAGGGAAAACTGGTCTAGCCTTCACCGAGGTCAACAATCTTGAAAAGTTTGTTTTGATCGGCCATCTACACTCATGAACTAATGCGGAGGGAGAAGAAATGCGCTGAGGTAAAAAAATTTTGTATTGAAAAAGAAGTGCTAAAAGGGGGGGAAATTGGTTTAGTTTACTGCGAGTAATGGAACGGTTGAGAGTCCTCTGTATTTGTAATCAGTGCTAAAAGTAGTCCTCATATGAGGGCAAATGTCCTCATATGAGGACAACGGTCCAATAGACACTAGTCCCCCGTTTTCAGTAGCCCAAATCTCAGCCGCATACCAACCCTAGAGCACCAAACTTGGTCACGGCATTTGGAGTAGAGTTGCGTACAGGGCGACTGGAAAAAGAACGGATGGAAACGGGCTCTAGTGGGACAGAAATGAAACTTTTTTGGATTCAGATCCTTTTACTGGGAAACAACTAATACAAAACCGACCACATCTTCCATTCATTAAAATAACCCAAAAATTTCCCCGACTATTACGAAACAGCCCATCTAAAATATTACAATAAATGAATTTTGAAAACAGTACAGAACGCAACTATGTAAAGTGTACTATGTTCATGTGTTACACACCTCACTATATGCATATATTCATGATTATCGCGGACCACAGTAGCGAGTTCAACTTTTTCGCACTATTTAAATTTCTACGAAATTTATGCGAAAAAGTTGGGAAATGGCCTGTCCCCACAAACACGTACTTGACTGTTACAGTACTGTACAGTAATGTTACTGTGTGGGGACGGGCCAGTACTGTACAGTATCTGATTAACGAAAGTGTACAGCATTCATTTATCTCGAGTCTTTTCTACAAGATACTCTGACGGGACTGTTTTAAGAAAGGATCTTTAGCTATTACTTATCTTCAGTGTGCACCGACGGACCGGCTATGGACTACCCGGTTAGCACTTAGCTAGCAATATAGTCGGATCCTGCAGCGGACACCCGTTTTACTGATGCCATAAAGTTACTTCCTATTCATTTGAGAACGAACTAGATGGACCAATTCGGTCACGTGCAGTGGGGCGCGCGATATGATGTCAATAGCCACCGACGACCACAAAGCGTAACTGACACGCTGTTAGATGCGTGTGCGAATCGTAGCGTCCAAGGTGTGGCATTCCCTGGTACACGTGGTACAAACTGATGAATAATGCCGTCTCAGGAGAAGGGGCACCGAGGGAGTCGAAAACCAGAGGCTGGGATCGGAAACCTGGGTCGCGGGAGGGCAGGGAGGGGGGCACCAGGCGTTAAAGGCTAAGATCCATCCTGCTCGGTCATACCACTCACGTGCGGAGCACAAGGACAGACTGAGTCAATGAGGACCAACTAACCGTGTTGAGGCGCTTATGAACGCGTCGGCGTAACACAATGTCGGTCGTTTGGTAGCAGCGGACGATGCGGGCGGTGCAGTCTTCAAGAGGCCGATGGTGGTAGGGAAGGGTGTGCCGAGCGAGTCGAAGGCGACCGGCTGGAACCGGAAGCCGAGAGCTCAGGGACCAGGTCGAGGGGGGGCGCACCGGGAAATCTAACGTTTTAAGTCCGATATCTTCGGGTGATGGGCCGCGTCCGCGGCACTACCGGGAGCATGGGCGGCTTTGGTGAGGACAGAGGGCTTGAAAGGACACCCCACGGTAAGTGCATATTGCCCCAAGAATATGCGACCCGATTACATGACAAGTCTCAATGAAGTAAAGTTTCAGTCCTACGCAGGCACAGGATGGTCTGGCCGGCCGACCTGCGGGGCGGGGGGGCAGAAGAGGAGGTCGGCGGGCCGGAGTTCAGTCCCGGGGACGGAGCGCACGGCCTTAAACCGGCAGTCCAGCCCAGTGGCGCGCACAGATTGAGAGGCGATGGCGTTGCGGTGGTGGTGTCTGTGGAGGCGGCCAAACCCGTGCGGGCAGTGGTCGGCTGCGTGGTCTCCCCAGGCATCGTGGGGCTGATGGCATTGTTGGCAGCGGAGTGGGAGTCGGAATAAAAGGGCATGACGAGCCAATGCGCCTGAGAGACCGACGCGGTGGCAGGGTGGGCGGTGAGGAGGGCAGTGCCCGGGCTGCGGCGAAAGGCCTGTTCACGGGTGCGGAGACGGGCGGCCTTGGTTGAGTGAATAGGAGTCTAAGATGTACACTGTCGGATCCGACAAATACGGCTATACCACGTCATGTGAATATGCTGTTGCAAAAGATCACTTGAATGCCGCAGGAAAACTACAATGACTCCTCTCTTCCGACGGGTGATGACTTGACGATACGCGAAACTCTTGGGAGTTTTATGAACAGTGTCTGGGATGAATCCCACTCATGCCTTCTCTGAGGCCCGCTGACCGCTTATCACTAATCTACGTTCTCTCACAAATCCAAGACTTTCGTTGCTGGCCTGACATCCATATGTACATCGCATCACGCAACTCCTCCAACGCGATAAAGTTAACACTTTTCTCCTCGGAGCGTGTGTGACTTTCTTACGGGACAGGACACATACCCGACTGCAGGCAAGGGCGTTTCATCAACTGGAGGGAGATGGTCTAAAATTCCACGCCCCGCCGCCTCAATACACCCAGCACGGGTCAAGTGTCTGCAGAAAAGATCACACGCATATTGAGTTGTCGATAACTCCACCCTCTCTCCAAATTTCCCAGCATTTCACCATTCCATTCAGCCATACAACCCACACCTCAACAGGATATCCCGAGCCATCGTTCGATCCCTCCCGTTCCACGACACACATTCCTGCAATTTGAGTTCGAGGTTCCCAGAGACTAGGAACCTCTTGCATCGGTCCCATCTTCAACAACTTGTCCACAAACAGCTTTTCGTTGGCTTTGCCTTTCAGGACTCGAAGAATCACGACCCCCAATCCCGTTATCGCTATTGCCAGCGCACCCAAGGACACTATCTCTTCAGCCTTCAGGGGCCATCCGGAAGTCCACAGCTCGCCTTCCGTCTCGAAAGTGATTCTATCAAACTCTTCCACCAAAAGCTTTTTCTGCTCTCCAGACTTCCCTGCCGAGGTTCGTCTAATGTCCTTCACTTGATATAGTATCAACTGCCCTTGTCTTCCGACGAGAAGCAATCTGTAATCGTCATCCTCGTCTTCTCCATCCATACAGCCCTTTTTCCCTTCCTCGCTTTCGCATCCCTCGTAATCTACTCGAAACTCAACTCCACCATCCTCAGTTTCCACCCCACTTTCTCTAATGTCCGCTGCTTTTATCCTCTTGCCACTCTTTTGTCTCTCTTCGAGGTCTGCCCCGGTTCTATCTTTCTCGTTCCCAGTACCGCCCAACTCCACTCTACTTCGCCCCTGGCTACCTCGTCCATCATTATTCTCCTTCCTTTCATTTCCTCCTGCTCCGCCACAATGCAGCGACCCAATCCAATCCAGTATTCCGTCCCCACCTCCATCATCATACAAGGGGAGTACAGCCCCCTCATCGCCACCGCTCGCTCCCTCCATGCAATCAAAAAGACTTTCCCTCACTCCCATTTCAGCGCAAAACGCAAACGGACCCCCGCCGTGCCATCTCCTTTGCCTCATCCTCTGCGTCCATACGTGGTCTCGCGTGGCCACAGCAACAACGGCTCTCCTCCGGACCCAATGCACCATCCAACATCTCATCTTTGCCGAAGCCATATCGGACCATCTTCTTGCCTCCGGACGACCGGAGCGGTACAAGATACCACCGCCTTCTCTGCTTTCATAAATAGCAAAGGTGCCATCAATTGAAGCTGAGGCGAGTAGTTCTCCATCTGGTGAAAAGGCTACGCACGGAATATTGTCGTCATGAACAGCGGGTTGGACAAGAGGGGCAGTGAGGTACAGATCCTGATCAAAAAGCAACAGATTAGCGGCAGAGAGCTGAACGACGCGACGGGAGTTGTTACTAAAAGCAATGCGTTCCTCTTGACGGGCGTGCTCATGATACACATCCAGACCCCAGGCACTAACATAGCGGAAGCGACGGAGACGGATTTGCGAGGTTTTCCAAAAGCATCACAGTCTGTGCGTGCGGTAGGCAAATGAAGAAAGGACAGGGAGGCAGGCTCGGATGGGCGCTCCTGTCCGCCGGCGAGAAGAAGGAGGGGACCAGCGAGGGACGATTTGAGAGTGCGGGTGTTGTTGATTGTGGTGGGTTGGGGAAGTGGAAGGGAGGCGACAGGTTGAAGGGACAGGCCGTTGGAACGGACTATGCGGTACACAGAGAGGTGTGTGGTCGAATGGGCAAAGTAAAGATGGATGTCGTCGGTGGAGAGAAGATTTAGACGATACAGAGGAATGCAGGCGGGGAAGTCGGTGACGGTGGGGTAGGGAGGGTCGTGGAGTCGAGAAAGAGGGTGAACAACTTGGACAGAGAGGCCGACGTAGGGGGGAGGGTTTGGAGGCATGATGCGTGAGTCAGCAGCGGTCTTGCAGCAAGTTTGGAACAACAGAGTTTAGTGTTAGACGGGAGAGAGGGCGCTGAGGTGCAGGCGTGACGAAGACTGAACTTGCGCTGCGACGAGCACGGGCATTCCATTTCGGTTTTGGGCTTGTCATGGATCCCATCACGCACAGACGTTTTGATCCACAGCCCTCGAATTCTAAACCTGTAATGCACTGTACCCTTCGAAGGGTACAGTAAAGTACTGTACAGTCCTATCCCACTGCACACTTCATCACTGCCGAGTTCAGAAGAAAGTCAACCAAATCAACCCCTGTCGTCTTTGCAAACTTTCATATGGCCATCATCAACCCTCCACGGTACCTCTTCCCGCACTTGTCAAAGCGCTGCGCGATCCACCTGCCGCCAATAACCGCCTACCTCCATCTCCCCATCCAGCACGCTTACAACACCAAGTCCTCCCCGAGTACCTGCCCCACACCCTCACTCCGTCTTCTTCCTTTCACCCGTTACCGTGCCCCGTCCCTTCATTACCCAATTATACCCGCCCGCCGCCAACCCCCGCCAACCAATGGCCCGACCCAATACACCATATGCCCATCCCACTTTCCCTCAAACACCGCCAACGCGAGAACCAAAGCAGGGTTCATACAACTTCCAGTCCACTCGCCCCCCACAGCCAACGCACCGACAATAACCCCCGTCACCAAACCCCAACGTTTCACCCTTGCCCTTTCCTCAAACAAATGCTTCATCATTATAACGGCCACACAAACCACCCCCGTCAATACAGCCTCAATTCCCACCGCTAATTGCGTCGAAACATCCTTATGTGGCATCGGTGGGTCAAATGCACCTCGCGCATAGTCCGGAAATACCTGCCCGGCGAATGAACGGATGGTAGCAACGCCGAGGAAATGGCCGACGAATTGCGCCACGATCATGATCAACGCGTGGGGGTTTGTAAATCGTGCGTTAAAAGTAGTGTTAATGTTACGATCGGGTTGAATGGCGAGCCGAACGAAAGGCTGAGCAGTTCCCAGATTGCCATGATCACGACAAAGAGTGAGAGGAACAGTGGCATTGGAGGAACGCTTGCTAGTGAGGGAGAGAGTGAATGGAGCAAGGGGGATGTGCTTAGCGTAAATGTGAGCAGGGATGAAGAAACCCATAGATAAACTGCGCAAAGTTCCAACAGGAATAGGCGGTGGTTAGGATGGCGGCGAAGGTGATGCATGTTGGATCGGGAGCATGACGAGGGGCGCGTTTGGGGATGGGTGGTGCCTGCACTGCGGGTGGTTAAGTTGGGTCAACGGCGCAAGTTTGGGCGCAGGGCTCTGAGGCTCGTTAGTGGTGTGGTGTTGGGGAATGGCCTCTGTAGTGGCTTAGAATGTAGAGGTTTTTTTTGACGTTGTGTCAGAATCTTTGTTCCGCACAGTACCATGCTGGAAATTTTTTCAAACTCACCTTCACAAAACACTTTGCCCTAGCGAATGCTTGCATTTCGAAAGCATCTTTACCCTGCTTCCTGTTCGCCTTCTCCGCACTCGCCGGTTTCGGCGCATGTTGAGTCATCCACCGTTTCTATGCAGCGTATCGAGCCGTACGATTCGACACCTCTCAGATAAACAAATTGCAACACATCATTTTACTGTAGCGGATCCTCATCACCACGCTCCGCCTCATCGCCGCCTCTTACGCAAAGCATTCTACTCTATTGTTCTCTTTCACAGGCACAGTTACACTAGCAGGGAAAGCCCTCTAAAATCCAAAGTAAATTCTACATCAGACTAGGTTAGATGAATGTCGCACTCAACCAAAAGGGCATTGATATATACGTTTGAAACCTTTCCAGCCATGAACAACCTTTTAGTGATGCAGGCATCGAAAGGACCCTATCAGGCACGTTCCCGTGACACCGCAAACTTAGCGCCAAACTTCATTAAACGCTTCATCGCAACGCCTCCTCCGCACATCAACACATCAACACAACCTGTCATGTTGCTATGTCACAGGCAAACCTACCGGAATGTCCCGCATATGTACAACCAGACCTGCTACCTCGGGTATCTTCCTTGAAACGGAATAGAACTGCCGCTACCTCACCCAACTAGTCACTCTGGAAGCTCACTAACGATCAGTTGTGTGCGAACACACAAGAAGCTCCATCTCTGCAACCCTGCTTAGTCCCAAAATACTTGCATCTCTTCCTCTGTTTTGATCCCTTGCTCTTTGGCCTTGTGATTGTTTCCACTCGATTACTGTTCCCGCTAGACTTCCCACCTTTCCCTCCTTTCTTCGTATTCCCCATGGGCACAGGACCTGGACCCATCCCAAAAGGCATTGGCATCCCCATTGGCGGCGGCATGGGCATACCCATTCCCATCGGCAGCATATTCGGTCCAATTCCCATCGGAGGCGGCGGAATTGGGGCCATGAACGGAAATCCGTCGATCATTCCTCCCTGTTGCACATGCTGCGGAAACCCGGGGGGCATCTGCCCAGGATGACCAAAAGGAGGCTGCGGTGGGCCCATCCCACCGTTCCCTATTCCCATTCCCGGTCCTGCGCCCATCCTGTCATCCATACCTTGACCGTGCCGGTCGTCCTCTGGATATCCGCCATTAGGGTGGTATCTGCCTTCATTTCTTCCTCTCCCGCGTCCTGATCGTCCGTGCTGGTCCTCGTACATCCCCCCTCTGGCATCCAACTCCGCTGGGCGCCCGCCTTCTGGGTATTCCTCTGGATTCTCCATTACCCCGTTGGGCGGCCCGCTATTCTGATTGAAGAGCCCTGATGACCGCAACTTAGAAAGGATATGCTGCAGCTTGTCGGGATGATGCGGTCGCTCGCTTCTCTCGCCCATTCTTTCCAGCTGTCTGTTCGGCGTCATTCCCGGCTCGGCCCCTGGATCCACTCTGTCATGCGGATCCATCCTGAAGCCGGCGTCATGTAGGTTCGAGTGGCTCCCATCGGCAATCGGCCCTCTGCTCCTCCCATCATTCTATGATTTCCCATAGAGTCATCATAACGCTGATGCATTACCCCTTCGTGCCGACCCTCGCTTCGTGCACCGGAGCCCTGCGACGAATCAGGGACTTCCCCTACCTCAGGTGCCGCGCCATCGCAGAGGGGGAAAGTAGGTATATCAGCTTCGCATCTAATCATTTCGTCGCGTGGCGACTGCAACTCTGGAGGGGGGGACGGAGGCGTAGCAGAGTTTGGATCCCGCTTTCTCAAGTTTGCTCTGTAGCCCTCTTCTACTAGGCTGTAGCCCTCCACGCTATCGGGGTCAATTCGGCATTCAGCTGGGAGAATTATCTCGGCCGGATGTTCCCAAGGCCTAGCTGGATGCATATTGTCAAGCTTTCTTTGAAGCTCATCGCGAGCTTGTTTCGCGCGCTCCAGTTCCATATCGTGCTCCTTCTTTCGAGCGGCCTCAAACGAGGTCAATTTCTTTGACCCAGACTGCCCCCCGTTACTTTGACCAGCTCGCTCAGCGTCGGCCCGGTTCTGTTCCTCTGTTCTAAGGAGGTGAACTTGAGCTGGACTGAAAGGGATAGTAATCTCTGACTCTGGATCCCACGAGCGCAGCAGTTCAAGGCGGCTGTCAATGAACCTGACATCCACGAGCTTTTCTTCAACAGCCCAGCTAACGCTCTTTTCTTTTTGGGCGCTGCTGCCGACGCTTTTTGCTCGGATGCTACTGGTGCCGCTGAGGATAGATCAGAGTCTCCTTTCTCTGTCACCCCGGAGACATTGCTTCCACGGGACCCCGATACACGCCGCGTAGTGCTTTCCCCGGAAGCAGAATTAACATCGACATCAACGGGACTGCTGCGTAGCATTAATTGCATCCCACTTCCAACTGACGCGCCCACGTTTTTCGGAGCTTTGCCGTTATCGTTGCCTTTGCTTGTCGCCGCAGATCCGGCCACTGGTAGTGCCGATGGTGCGGGTTGCGAAATTAGAGGCGTCTCAGGCTTCAACGCCTTTGACTCCGTGTTTCCATCCGCAGCACCACTAAAATCCGTCTTTCGTTTCTTAGCAGGTGACTCCTCTCCGTCCGGGACATCGCGCGGGCCTGGCTCTGAAGGAGCATGTTGCTTCTGATCCGGGCCCACTCGCTTCTCGCTATTTTCCCGCACAAACGCGCAACCAAAAAAAAAGTCGCATCAAATCCGTCCATCAGATTAGCAGGATTGGATAGCGGTAAGCATAGCAGTTAGCATTCAATGAAAGAAATCGGGATAATCAAAGTTAAAGCATCAGCTATCCTGAGGTAGCGGGGACCTACTCCGTGCAAAAGCAAAGTTAACTTACCCTCTCTTTTCGTCATCCTGAGCTTCGATGGCAATCTTGCTCTTTTCTACTCCTTTCAGGTTTTCCTTTTCCTTTTCCTGTGGATCATCAGAAACCTTCAGTGTTACCGGGCCATTCGTAGCGTCCTCCACCAGTGCCGCATTTTCCTCTTTCACCTCGTGCTTCGACTCTGATAAGCTCTTTTCTTCTTTCACTTCGACTTTGGGCTCTGGTAAAGTGTTGTTCTCATTCACTTCGATTTTTGTCTCTGGCAAGATCTTCATCTCGTTCACTTTGACATTCGACTCGGCAATGGCAACCTTCTCCACAGTCTCTCCTTCATCAGTGACCCCTTTATCTTCCACCAATGCTGTTTTCGACTGGGCACTTATTTTCTCATCAGCGTCGTTACCTTCGTCCTTTTCCTCTCCAGTGTCTCCTTGCTCCGAGTCTGGGCCGGTGCCTCCATCTTGAGAAACGGGAGTGTCCAAATTGTAGCGCCCCTCCATTCGAGCGTCGACTGAAATGGGCTGCACTACGTGCATATCAGCCACGACATCCTTCTCTGCGGAAATATCAGACCGAGGGGAAGCGGAGGACGGGGTACTCTCAGATGTGGAAACGGTAGGTGAGGGAGGAGTCACAGTCAGTGTGTTGGTGGCCGATGAGAGGGCGGCCGGGGCGGCCGGCAACGGAGCATGGGAGGAAAGTACGGGAGTAGAAGTGGTTGTGTCACCCGACATTAGTGCACGTTGGGCGGCTTGGTCTGTTTGAATGATTGATTCAAGACAGCGGATCGAGCCCTGTAAGATGGTGATTGGTGACGCGGTGTGGAGAACGGGAGAGTATGTTACGGGGATGTTGCAAACGGGTTGATCGGTGTTGAAAGGAAATGTTTTCAGTTTGCGACTGTTTGAGTTCTAAGGGTCGAGGATGATGCCTCGATAAAGTGTGGGTGGTTGCAAGAGGCGCTCTGTAAAGTAATGTGACGGGTTTCGAGGGAGAGTGGTACGTGTTATAGCAGTAGGTGAGTTCCTGTTTTGATTAGGGGAATGTAGCGATGGTGAGGGTTGGCAGAAGGTGTCACTCTGCGTTGAAAGCGAGGAAATGTGTTAGAGAGGAGAGTTGGGGAAGACAAAGAACTGTCGTGGTAAGTATTGTCTATGAGATGTGACGGCAGCGAGTGACCATCACAGGTTCGTCGCGTGCACACGATTGTAGCGAGCAAGGTGCTGCTTTGACTTTGGGACAAGTCGGGTAAGGGTGGGGGAAAAGGGAAGCGGAAGTCAACGGGTAGTAATCTACACACTACTTGAAGGGGAGGGTGAAGCGGAAGTAGCGTGTGTTCTAGCTTTCAGCGGTGTGCGATTTTGGGTATATCGTCGAGACGATGATAACCTAGCGGAAGGGATGGCAGTCGGCTAAATGAGGGGGTGAAATAGTTCAATCCAAAGCCTAGACGACCGACGTGAAAGTGGATGAGGGAAAAGTACAGACTTGAACTAAACTTCCGCGCCGCACGCCTCCGTGAGGATTTGGCGGAAATAAAATAGTGAAATGAAAACCAAGCGAAGTGCTGTTCTTATCACCAGAGGCAGGTCTTTCATGCACTACCTGCCTGACCCCGTTTTTGCCACTCCTGTCTGCACTATGTACCCACTATGCACCGGCCATAGGTTGTCAACCATTGTCCGTGTGGACACCACAACGCTATTTCCAAGACACGTGTGAAAAAATGACAAGTCATTTTTTTTGCCCGAATTTTTTTTAGTTTTTCAAACTGTCAGAAAACGAGCACATCATATGTTGATTTTTTTTCGGTGGCCATTTTAACAGTTTTTTCAAGATTTCTTCGTTGGCAGACGATTGCGCCCGCTGCAAGGCCCAGCAGGATTACAAATTTCAAAGAGCAACAATTCCTATTTTTTTCGAGAATGAAATAATTGTTAGGAAAGGGTTTTTTTGAGTTTTTCACAGAATGCACTAGGGTAAATCGTTGGTCTCTCGATATCACCCTCCAAATCTAGTGATGGATGATTCCGAGTTGTTTCAAGAGTCCAATCAAACGGCCGCAATTGGTTTTACGGCGAATTGAATGACTACACATGGGGGCCAGAAACTGCCCAAACGAATTTTGTTGCTACCCTACAGAATCGTTTTCAGTATGGACAAGAACCTCGGAATGGAAGGGTGGATAGGGTCCACGATGGCCAATGACAAAAGAGCATTGCAATCAGCACAAGAATCTTCCCCGTTTTTTTTAATACATTAACGGTATTAATGTTAACCCTTTTTAATATTGAACGGTACTCAAAAATATTGTCGGCCACGAAACCCTCCCAGAATTCGGCCGGCTTATTTTTTCGTTTCTACGCACGGGATTGGTGTCATACTGGCTACTTTGTGCAACGTACTACGTTTGAAATACAGAAATTTACAGCAAAGTACAGTAATGCGTAACACCGTACTGTTATGGCAACTCTAGAACACCGCTGTACTGTACAGTATTAGGCCTTTACTGTAGCAAGTGACATTACAGTCAACGTTCAGATGCTGTACAGCATTTGAGAAAAATATCGAACGTTACCCAGCTTTTCAAATTACAATTCGCTTTGGTTTTTTTTGGAGGGCAAGTACACGTAGGCACAGCGGAACACCAATTAGGTAGCAGCTTGGAACATCAAGCCCTCGACGGCAAAAGGATGCATGATTAGCTGCTTTCCTATTTGGGACAGTACGGTACTGTACACTGCTGACTGATGCCATACGACACCCCCCGTTTCGCTGATATTTGCTACTTCGAAACGGTAAATTAAAAAACCGTTTCAACCAATGAAAAGCTTGCATAAAATAACGTTAGGAAGATGCCCTTTAAACGGTAATATACACGTGGCATCGGTGTAGTCCTTTAAAAACAGAAACGGGGGGTGACTGATGCCATACGACATGTGCTCTTATACTTAAACTAACTTGCTTTTAGAGCGTTTCAACTCTCTCCATTGACATCCTCCCAAGCCGCCCTGAGCCACAGAGTAAACATCTATCAAGCCCGTTTATTAAGGATGCCTAAGGGGACGCAATTGATCTTAGAAGAGCGCGCCCAAATTTCAGGCAAAAAGAAGCTGGTCTATCAATCCAGACAATTGCTAGGCAGCTTGGTCGATTGCGAGCCGTGATATCCTCATTTCTCAAGAGCCCAGCAACCTATGGCACCAGAAACGCCCGAGCTAATCGGAAGAAAATGACTGCAAGGGATGAACGGAGATTGCTTAGGGCAGCAAGTAACTCCACTAAGAGCTCAAGAACATTAAGAAATGAATTCAACCTCCCCATTTCCGCAAGCCGGACAAGGGCATACCTCAATGGTTCAGGGTTTCTACGTCATAAAAAAATTAAAAGGCAGCCTCCACTTCAACAGAGGCACCGGGATGCCCGTATTAAATTTGCAAGGAGTCATTCAGACAAGAGCGCGAATTGGTGGGGCAAGGTCGTTTGGAGCAATGAAAAAAGATTCAACTGCGATGGGCCGGACGGAATTCAGTGCTATTGGCACGATTTGAGGCGCGAGGAATTGGTTTTATCTTAACGGCAACATGGAGGAGTGGAGTTATGGTTTGGGCAGCTTTTTGCGCACATGGAAGGACGAAGTTAGTGAACGTGACTGTTCGATTAAATGGAGGGGAATACGTGAAGATTTTAGAGAAGGAATTACTTGACTGGGCCGATGAAGAGTTGCCAAATGGATGGACATTTCAGCAGGATAATGCCCCCGCCCATGCGCCCAAAGCAGCTGAGAAGTGGTTTGAAGATCAAGGAATATCCGTTCTAGAGTGGCCAGCTCGTTCTCCAGATTTAAACCCTATAGAGAATCTTTAGGTCATACTAGCCAGGGCCGTTTATGCCAATTCAAGGCAATTTTCTACTGTGCAGGAACTCATGGATTGTATCACTGAATGTTGGGACAATATTGACCCTTATATTTTCCAACGGCTCGTGAATTCAATGCACAATCGCTGCATTGAAGTCATTGCGAGGCAGGGTGGAATGACAGATTACTAGTTTTGTTTACAGTTCTTGTCATAGCCAATAAGGTGTAGGGTGTCGTATGGCATCAGTCACCCCCATTTTTAGAGATGATGCACTATTTCTTGCCAAGTTATCTGAATTTCCATGTTTGTACGTTTTTTTATATAAAAATGCCGTACAAATCGATTGCCACCATTATTTTTAAACAAAACTGAAGAGAAACATCAGAAACTGAGAAATTGGGGGGTGTCGTATGGCATCAGTCAGGAGTGTACAGTACAGTACTGCACTTTTCTGTACTGTATACCATTCAAGCACAGTTTCCCTCGTGTACTATACTGTACTGTACTGTACTTTACAGTGAAACTGAGCTGGTGTCACAGTAATGTACTGCAGTATACCGCGTCATACCTTGCAGTAGCACAGTGTGCAGTAGCACAGTATGATGCGGTATGTGCAGTAGTACCGTATATTTTTTATCATTTCGAGACGAAAATATATATACAAAAATTTAAAAAAATACGGTACTATACCTTTCCTCGCTGCAACTGCAGCACTGAATTCAAGAAACGCTATTTTCTAGCTAGAGGCAAGTTTCTCAAATTTACTAGCTAGGTACCAACCCACATATCTACCACAGTAAATAAACCCCCTATTTCAAAAACAAGTAAACAAGAGAGTTTCATAAGTTCACCGTACTGTCCCGTTACCGACAAATTCAACAAGGGAAAAGGATCAGTACCTGCCTTTAACAGATGCGGAAGAATCGTATGGTCCCAATCGATCCCGCCTAGTAGCAACGGCCCGGGCGTAAGGCATCAATTGCCGTCGATCGGAAATTGCAGTCAGCCTGATTGACATCAGCCCTTGTAACAAATTAACAGCTCAAAAATAAAACTACACACAGCAGTAGGTTAAAATTGGAAGGTAATACTTTGCTGCATTAGTATCGGGGGTCCAGTGCAGGAACCGGCTATGTTGCTAGCCAAGTGCTAACCGGGTTGTCCACGTGGGCCACGTGCACAGGTGTGCGGGACACGATAGCGTTCGCCAGAGACGACCAGATCCTGTAACTAACGCGTCGGTAAATTCTAAGTCTAACAACTTCAACAGATGTATGCAATTTTTCCGCGATGCGCGGGAGGAGGTCATCTATGATGGGTCCAACTTCTCAAGTTGCAGTGCGCGTCAAAAATTTTGAATTACCTGTATCCCTAGTCTAGTCAACCACAAACACATGTATCACGAACAAAAGTTCGCCTGAAGACTGCCACCACGCCGAGATCAGTCTTCCTTTTCCATTTTGCCCACGATAGGTTGCAGATCATTTGATAGCCTTTGCCACTGATTTGTGACGCCGCACATCGGACCAAATCGCATAGCTAAGCTTCTGATGTATCCGAGTCTTCACTCCTCCCGCCGAGCATGCGATTCAAGATGCGACTGCTGCGGCTTACAGTATCTCTTTGTGACCTTTGAGGTTGTCTCAGAAGATGATCCTGGCGAGTCGAAAGCTAGCGGGACAAAATCTCATCCCAGCCTCGATCGTGCCTGGAGTGCCTCGCCAGGAATGGCTGCCATTTTTGCGGCTAGGTCCCTCTTCTCCCGTTTTCCTGCCGCATTGGCGACGGCTCACGCTTGCCTTGCTCCCATTGCCATGGAGCTCCCCTGGAATGGCGAAGATATGGTGATGGCGAACTCCACTGCGAGAGAGGACGGGGCGTTCGTTGCGTCGGGCCGCGCGTGCATCAGAATGACCGTATGTCGCGCGTTGAGTCTAGGGAGTAGGTACTTATCTTCGTATTGGACAACTCCTACTGCCTTCAATTCTCCCGTCTAAATGCTTTTACAACTGCCGTGTGCCGGTTGGTCCATCCGAGACCTTTGTTGCACAGGTCTGCCTCATGGTCTCCTAGGGGATCCATGGATTGTAGATCATCTCTTCAAACTAAATTCAAAGCCCAAAAGTTGGGCACGAGGAGTTCGTTTACTGGCCTGCCTTGACCCGTCGATGTAGTCACAGGGTCACGGAGGCGCTGACCCGTTTCTGTTTTCTCCTTTCCTTCTCTCCGAACACCGTTTAGATTACCCCCGCTAGAAGTGTCAGAAAACGAAGTAAACTACCCCATCATTCCCCTCTTTACTGTAACAGATACGCTGGCTGATACCGAATCCACTTCTGTGGAGGTAGTGAGCGTGTACGTGAAAGATAGATTAGGGCAGGCGCTGATGGTGCTTCAGTCTACCAGCATGTAGAGGGGAGACCAGCAACGAAACAAGCCATATTGAAGGTTGATGCCGATACGGAGTGTCGCAATAAAAGATTACCTAACACTTTCGAAAACCGTTCCATCGCGCAGCTGGCAACAGTTCTCCCAAGTTCCTTGAGGACTGTGAACGTCACCCGATGCCAGCCTTCGAGCGTTGAGACGGGGACCCGAACTAGCTTGCTTTTTCCCGACAATTTAGCAAGAAATCCATGGTATTTCCGCTTCTTCTCCGCATGGGTTGCGTTATAACCCTTTAAAATATTATTAAAGCAAGCAGTAGATTGATCGAAAAGGGGAGAAAGGTTTGGGTGTTTGGCTGTTTGGCTGTTTTACTCTTGGAAGATATATCCGATCCGTATGACCATAGATGTTTCGTTCCTCCCATGCTTCCTAAATATCCCTCTAAATGATTTGTAACAGTACTTGTTTCCTATTTAGATTGATTAGTTTTACCAATGATCTACTTGGGTGCAACATGCGAAGTCATTGAAGACCCCTAAAGTAACTGAAAAACAAAAAAACTCAATAAATTAGGTTTGAATAGGGTGGCCAAACCCATGTTGCGGGGCGCGACACATTATGGACGCCGCGCACGTCGACCATATTGCATAACTTAGCTTCTGATTGATCCGGGTCTTCACTCCTCCATCTTTTTCAGATAAAAGGCTGAGCTTCCAAGTCGCATATTTACCTCTCTCAACAAATGGTAATGTGAAAATGTGCAAGTATTTCTGATCCCGTGTCACCATAATTGAATCAAAATAAACCATTATCTACAGTGCACGAAATTCATGAACAATCTGTTTTCTGACTTCGGGTTCGAGCGATGGAGACCTACGGTATGGGATGGTTAGAGCCGTGCTTACCCAAAGGCACGCTGCTGCGGCCGTCATGTCCAACACGGCATGCCCGCTCGCCGGCATTGAGCCGGCCCTGTAAGGAAGGTCATGTACTGTAGGGTTATCCATCAGCGACGAGTTATCCCGCATAACGCATTAGCCGCGTGGATATAACCGACCACATCTTCCATGCATTAAAATAACCCCAAAATATCCCCTTTCTCAATTTGTACTATTAGTAGTATTTGCAGTAGATATTGAATGCATTAAACTTCTCCCACTCCTAGATACAGCAATACCCATATTAACATCCACATTCATGTTTTTGGTTTTGCAGATCCTTCAATTGGGATATTTTAATATCCCTAATAGAGAGCTTACGCACAAAGAATTCAGAAATGAAACTGCCAAATTTCAGCAATAGAATTACAGTCTGTAATTCAATTGCAGAATTCTGGAATGAAGTCGTGAGGTAAATTGCTGAAATGTGACCAGTTAGTGAAGACCCGTGAGAAATGGTTGTGAGAAATAAAGATCGTGCAGTAGGAGTTTTCGCGCCAGTTCATGCGTAAACACGTTTTCAAATTTCAGAAAAATAATTTCAGAAATACTTTTCAGAAATTTATCATACTACCTATTTCTGAAGACCTTTCAGAATTCTGTTTTTGCGTAAGCTCACTAATGCCAGAAATTTTCGCTCAGTATACAGAACAACAACTTTGAACTAGTGTAAGTTCATCGTAAGTTGCTTCTATTCCATTTCTAAGGCAACAGGGATACTCTCTGAATGTGGGACTGTAATGCCACCAACTTTGAACCCGATCGGTTCAGTGGTTCAGAAGTTATGGGTCTGACAAAATTTCCCAAGGATGGACAAAGGGGGTCGAAAAATGCCCATCGCACAGTATACTGTGCAATAAAGCTGCACAACATTTACCAGGACCTCATCTAGTCTGACGAGCTAAGTCTTGCGTCTTTTGTTGAGAAGCGTTGCTCCACCACGTCCGTGCCCACGACTCTGCTTCCGCTTCGCCTTCAAGGCGGTAGACCTGGTCGTGATTGGGTCGGAGGAGATCTGGACGTCCAATTCAACAGTCCGTTCTGGATCCTCTACCTTCCTATTTGTTTCCTCTACGTCCCCACCACCGACGGTTCTTGACGCCTGTATATTATCAAACAACAAGTCCTCTCCGTCTCTATTTACAATTTGAAGATTGCGTGGTTTCGATCGGGTCCTTCCAGCCGGGGAGTTTCCACCTCCAATTTTATCTGCATTATCTCCTTCACTGACTTCAACTTGGCCTCCAGAGTGCTCATCTTGAGCTGAAGACTGTTGCGGCCTAGATGAGCCCTTATTACTACTCTTGCCTGATCTCTTACTACTTGAAGACTTAGCGGGTCCACCAGAGCAGTTTCTGTGGTTTAGCGCCTTTGTTTCATGCCAGACATTAAAACAACTTTTTCGTAGACCATCATACGTTCGGAGGCAAAGCGTAACACCGCAGACTTTGCACTTGTAAGAACATCTGTGACGTGACCAGATATGTCTATTCTGGCCGCAGAGTGCACAGAACAAAAACGTTTTCTCCTGGAGAGGAGCGTGCCCACTGACCGCAAACCTCAGTTTTATACCATCGGTACTGTTGAACCAAGCTAGTCGTTTCCTCTTCCTGTTTTGGGCAGTGTCTATCAACCGTCTAGCTTCTGCCTTATCCTTCAAACCCACTCCTGTTCCCGGCTCTGCTTCTTCTACCAAAGAAGCCGCGTGTGTTAGCAGCTCTTCAGAGGCATCCTCCATGAAGTCTCCAATGTTCTGGACTTTGTTCAGATTATTGCGGTACTCATCAAGAGACTTGAACGATTGTTCGCTTTCACGTAAATCTTGACGTTCAAACATCCGATATCCAATAAAGGCATTTACAGCCACAGTCTTGATCACTTGCGAAACAACTTTCTGTTCCCACTTAAAGTGACTTGAGGGTGCGCGCAAACTAGTCCGAAACTGCGTAGCGCCATCGACACCACCTTTTGTTTTGCAATAGAAGGATTGAGTTGCATGCTTAAATGATTTGAGAGGAACAAAGTGACCATTCTCTTTCACATGATTATTAACTGTGGACCAGAACTTTAGTCTTGTTGAAATAAGACATTTAAGCGTTGGACAGACAAAGTTGGGTATGCTAGGACTGGCTGTGTGCGCCCATTCAACAGCCGTACCTGCAACTTGCTCAAGAACCATGAGCCCTTGTCTCCTCGAAACAAGAGAAAATCGAATCAATACCGAATACAGCAGCCCAGATTCTGCTGCAGCCACATACATAACATATTTGAAGTCTATGAAAATTGCCTGATGAAAAAATTGTGCCCTATGCTCCGCCGGCACATACTTTCGAAATGTTTCATCACCGAGATTACATGTTCTCAGATCTGGGCTAGCCAAAGTAATATCCTTCCCAAGTTTTCTTGCAGCAACTCTCGTCTTGATCTCAAACGGTGCTAGGATGATTGTGTTTTCATCTGGATTGCTAGAAAAGTCTTCATCAGCCCATCCATGCAACACTTCTGGTCGCAAAACAATAATGCAATCTGGAGAACAAGCCAGATAGGGCAAATACTTCATGGCTAACATCCTGACTTGAAAAATGTCAACCACTATTGACTTTGACTTGAGCCCCATCACGACCGCGTCTTCATTGATGCTTCCCCTCATCATAGCGTCTGTAGAAACTTTTGAGCTAAACCAGCTGTATGCGAAAATCTCGAACCATTGTAAGGTCGATCTGTTGGTCACACGCTCCGGATTTCCAGTACCCATACTGTCACGAAGCATCTCATTAATTGTGAGAACTAATCCAGCGTTAGTTCCGGTCACTCTAAAGTGCCTTAAAGTAAACCAGTCTGCGCATCTTTGCCCAACCGTAAGCACCAAGCAACGACTCTTCATCTTTCCCTCCACCAGTGTCTGAAGTTCAGAACTATTGTTGCGGCCTTCCATGAAAAGCATGTTATCAAAGTTAACATTTAACTTTGGAACGGCGATCCAAGACACAAGCGCTTCCCTAACAGTCGCTGGGACTGTGTACATGAACCTCAGAACCTTTGCATACTTCTCATTCCCATGCTCTCTAACAGCAACGGCCATCATCCTCTTCTCCCTTGTCGACCTTCCACTCGACGAAATCGGCTTCGTGGCAACAAAAGCCTCATGACTAAGCGATGGGTCATCGTCAATGACAAATTACTTTATTCTATCCAATTGTATGTCCAAGAGCACACCTCTCTGAGCTACTCCGCTTTGCGAAGATTCAACCTGCAATCTTGACGCTCGCCGTGATGGTGGTCTGGCTTGCTCTTTTTGCACTCCGGGTTGTGAGCTCATGTTCCCCTCATATAGTTGCGATTGAGGTGCGGCACCATTTCCTCTACCTGCGACTCCATCTGTCGTTTCATTACCATGTTGATTACCACCTGACGCATGCTCCTCCCTTCCACTCTCAGAATTATTCACTCCCCCTCCAGTACCATCTCTTTCTCCCACTGCAGTATGCATTTCAATTATGTCCTCACGCGCAGGGTTCAAATACGAAATAGCCACAAATGGATGAACAGACAACAGTGCATCTTGCATGACAAAACAGAACCTAAACCGAACTCAAACAACAGATTCATGAAAAATTCCTTCCCATAACCACTGTCCGCCGTAACAATCACGCCATTTGAAACCTCTTCTCCACGACCATCCAGAAGAACCTCCAGCAACTTACGAACATTCTCAACCTGAGATTCATGACGTCTTCGAAACCGTGATAGAAAAGTAATTCGGAAAAAAGCACAAGCAAATGAATCGGCTATGTGACCTTCGACGTCTGCCTTTCGCTGTGAGACAGTCTTCACCTGATTGTCACTCGCTCGGGTTCCATACAAATCTTCATCCAGACTTGCTGAAAGATAAAGAGGTGTAAAAAAACCAACTGGGTGTTTCTAAAAGCTAGCATCTCAAACTCCAAAAGCTGTCTGGTGGAATCGAGCTGAGAGTTCCAAACCTGTTCCCCTTCTCCTCCCCTCCCGGTGTGTGAAAATGCGAGCACTTGATACGCAATAAATCTTACACGCTCCACAGAAGGGATGATAAACCCTGTCGAGCTACTAAATCGTCAAAAGTCAGAAGAAGAACCTCGAAAAGAAGCCAATGGGATGGAAAGGATAGGAGGGGTTTGCAAAGAAGTTCATAGAAAAATTTGGACCAATCAGGAGGTATTATTACCGTTCAATGGATCAACGGCACATCGGCCATGGAAGGTAATTGGTCCAGCAGGTGACACAAATATTCAAGATCGTATCGAGTATGAGAAGACCCCGTAAGATTTTTTCCTTTCCATGTTTCCCGTCGAACACCTTTCTACAATTACCGAGCTTACAAACCGTAAACTCGCTAATGGTGGGCACACGCATGCAACAGCTGGTGAAATTTGAAATTGTTTTGTGATTCTCATAGTGTTATGCTTATTCAAGTTCACAAGCAGCAGGCCACATAAGAGTACACAGTCTACACCAAAATACATTCCATTGCCGATGTTTGGAAAAATAATTTCGGGGAACCGTTTCGAAACACTGGTCTCATTTGTTACGTTCAACCGCTACACGGAAACTGAAAGCACTGACAGTAGATGGTCTTAGGTCAGTGGATTTGTGGAGGCCGTAAAACGGTATCGGAGGTCAAGTGTGTCGCCATCGGAGAGAATTTGCTTGGATGACAGCATGTCGCGCTGGTACGGAATTGGGGTAAATTGTACGTCAGAAGGACTCCTGCACTATATCGCTATAGATCGTAATCTTGAAAACGGATGTGAAATGAAGACTGCTTTCTGCGGTTTCAGTGGCATTGGATTGAATTGGGATACTGTTTTGTCAGCATCTGACAACAGTAATCGGCGCTACGAGTCAAATTTAACTCATGGTACTGCTATTTTTCTTCGCGTTACAGAGCCTTGGTTTCATTCAAAGCAACTTGTTTGTGCAGACTCTGCGTTTGCTTCTGTGGCTATAGCCAATGCGCTTTTCGAATATGGACTGAGATTTATAGTTGTCGTTAAGAACGCGACAAGGTAGTTTCCTATGTCATTTTTGTCAGGGCCGGAACTTTTTAGACGTGGAGATCACATCTATATGGTAATTCCGAGGACGAAAAGCCATCATTTTATGATGGCCGTTATGTAGATGTATGAAAAGACAGAAGATATTTCGTCAGTACTTCAGGCACAACACTTCCATCAGAGCCTATCAGAATATCTCGTGGGAGATCTGCTGGCAATAAAATGATGCTTGCGGAAATGGAAATTCCAATCCCCGTGGTTGTCAGCACATATTATGAAACTGGCTCCCAGATTGACTGGCATAACATATATAGACAGGATTATCTTGGATTGGAGAAGAAATTAGAAGTCAATGATTGGTCGTCAAGGGTAAATACATCTTTGCTTTCAATTTACGTCGTTGAATCATGGCTGCTATACAAGGGTTTGATGGGTGCGAGAAATTGAATGTCGTAAAAAAAATAGAATTTTTTGCAAAACTTGCGAAGCAACTCATTGGCAATTCACTTGATGCTATTGGCCTCCACAGATCTGAAATTGACGTTACTGAGCATTATATTTCCCCATTGGCCTGCTGTAATGGAATACAATTGGTGCCCACAGCGAAAACGCGCAAAGGAGCTGGTGGGCCACAACGAAAGCGGCTTTTCAAAGCAGATCCAGAATTTGCTAATCTAATAAGGAGTCCAAATTGATCTGCTCTGAGTGCCTGAAACTGAACAAAGAGGTTTGGATATGCCATTCAGAGACGGGACGTAACTTCTTTCAAAACCACTTACGCGATTTCCACTTCTGTCATGATTAGATGATGTTTTATAATAATTTAAAGTGATGTTTACTTGTCTACGCTTACACTTTTTGTAGGCTGACTGAGCAAAAAAAACTTGAGTCGCTGACTATAGCCACCTTCATTTCTGATTCACGTCATTACGTACCTTTGGCGTTATTCCCCTTTATGAGTATTCAGTGAATTAACCCTCTGCTCATGTTCCAATGAGCGCGCTAAGCAAACTGAGGTAGCAGCTGCCGCAGAAATGTCGACCTTCCTGAAGGAAGTTTTTGCCCTCCTGTGGAGCACAGCGAGGCGGACTCAAGATTTATTTTTCCATTCTATACTTGAGGCCCATTAGGCCACAGCGGTTGTTGTGACTGGGGATGAAACTACTTCTTTTATAGTTGGGGGATTTTCGTCTTCGGGATTCAGCACACCAGTGTTTAATTTTAATTTAAAAAAGGAATTTTTGAACGATCATTTGCACTAATATGAGTACATTTGCTTGTCCTTTGGACATTAGAGCTAGAATAAGGTACTTTTTGTTCTCGCCCATAATATTACCAGCTTCCTTGGGCATTGAAGTAAAAAATGAAATGATTTTATTTCAACAAATGATTTTATTTCAACAAATCCAAAAGTTCTAATTAAGCCAAAATGCCTACAAATTTTTTCCAGATTCGCCGCTAATGCGGCCAGTCTGCGTTTTTATATTCCTTCAATTTTCGAGACAATCCGGATTTACCGAATTTCGGTTAATTTGAGAATTAAATACATTAGCTTTTCGATAGTGAAAAATACCAATTTGTTGTAATTCTGCGTTGTTTAAAGGTACATGTAAGCCGATAAATGCTAACAATGCGTATTTTTTGAAATTCGTTTTTGAACACTATCAATTGGCCACCGAAAATAGCGATACGCTCGATGTGTCACTTGGCTAGCCGGGTAGAGCTGAATTAGGACAGAGCCAGAATCCAGATTAGCGCTATCTAAGATTGACTCTATTGTAAAGTACCCTCATACCCCACTATAAGACCTGAACCAAGTTATCCTCCAGATTTTGGCATGTACACCCTCCCCTCTTACTAATTAGGACCCGCAAACTGGTGAGGAAGGCAATCAAAACTATACACATGTAATACCAAAATCTCATACTCAGAACAACCGCAGCAGAACGGAAACTGCCATTCAGATAGTGAAAGCTGTCGCTACAGTTTTAGGTTCAGGCTCTGCACATATCTTCTCAGGTTCTACTTATATTTTGGTTTCAGACCTACCTACTATACCCCGATACCTCGTTATTAATAATTATAACTCTTTACAATCTGATTGAATAACTTAGAATATTGGGTGACCATTGTGGTTTTTATTCATTTTAGTGTATCAGATCTGAGCTCTGAATTTGTAATGGTACAAACGTGCCTTGAACTAAATGATTTCCATCCTAACGGATGAACAAATATCTCTCTCACATTTTAGCACAGAGGTGGAATACGTTCGCCCCATCTCTATTCTTTTTTTCGTTCGAAGTTCTGTTGAAACTTTAGAATGAATTAGCCGTCATTGATGTCTGCTTTCTGGGAATATGAAAGAAGACTGTTCTGAAAGAAAAGGACTACCCTTGCATTAGGTTGTGTTCATATGAATCCGCTGAAGTCAATTCGATTCGCAAGAAGCCTACCACCACAAAATACCTGCCGTCAGGAAGAACACTGTTAGGCGCACTGCCCGTTTCACGAGAAATGTGCATAGCACCCAGTGAAGTTGAGGCCTGCTGGTTTTCGCCGGGAGAGTCGTCTTACCCTTCGCAACATGTAAATGGAGATTTTCAAGAAGCAGGTAGGTCTCTGCACATTAGAAAACATATGAAATATGATAACAAATAGGGACTTGAGATTGGTAACGATTTACGAAAGATATTCAGTGCTGAGATCACGGCGTAACACATGTCTTCACCCCATGAAGATTCTTTTGGCTTTACTTCAAAACAAAAATATCCGCCTCTTGTTGGTAGTACCCTTTAACGCTCGCCCTTTACAGAGACCTAGACATGTTGAGATGCCCCTAAGCATGGGTGGGTAGGTGGGAAAGAAATAGAGATATGGAAACTGTGTCCGCCCAAGGGCCGCCGGCGATACTTGTACCTCCGGAGGCCCGAAGAATCAAGGACGCTCTGCATGCTCGCTACTCCCCACAATCTCTTCACAAGTATACCCACGTGTACAAGTCGCGAAGAATTCCACACCTCAAACTGGAGACGCGCTCTCATCCCCCGCTGGCCATGTGCGCGAAAAACCATACGGAAGCCGGACTCAGCTCAATGCTGCTGTTGTAGTGCACCCGAAACATCGACTCTGAATCCTAATCCATCCCCTGCATTATCCACGTCGTAGTAAAATGAAGGTTCACCAACTCACTAAACGCGCCGGTGCGCATACTGTGCGTGCCGAAATACTTCTCTTCGGGTGCCTCTACCTCCCAACTCCGGGAGCACTATCGACAGCCCCATACCCAAGTCTGCTTCCCCCCTCCCTCCCCCCTCTTCAAAGTTAAACAGCCCTTCGCTCTGCGAGCGCAACCGCAGCCATCTCTTCATCACTTCAAAAGGGTGCCCGCCCAACGTCGAAGGCCTGTACTCATTCTTTGGGTAAGTCAACACTAACGGCCGTGCTGTTGGCTTCCCTTTCCGATGAGCAAATTTCGCGCGAACCATCCAATCCTCCTGTACTTCCACGTGACACGGCGCGACATAAAGAACCGAAACCAACCGGCAATGGAACACGTAGGAAAGCAGAGCCATTGAACAGCTTCGTAGCACCTTCAGATCTCCCGTCCACATCCAGAGCTGCACAAAGCGAAGCACACCGTCGCCGGAACACCCACCCTCATCCTCTGTATCTCCCCCCGCGCTATTCACCTTCTTCTCGTATGCTTTGAGAAGGTTGCCCACAAACCGAGTCCGAGTTGGGGTACCATATCTCGCGTCCTCATTGTATCTTGACACGGCGGAGATATACTGGCGTACTGTCGCCGGGCAAACACCCCCCTCCAACTACAGTTAACCTATATACGCCAGAACGTCCCCTTCCTTGGCCAGCAGCGGTGACCGTCCCTCTTCGTCGCAAAACGCCAGCCACCTCCGACACTGGCTTGCCCGATTCCTCCACGTGCTTTCCGCCCACCCATACCCCACTATCAATTACGCTGCTTTCTCCCCACCACCTGTGACCCCCGTCCTGCCCCTTCCCCCCGTCTTTGCAATCACGAATGTCCTAATCAATTCCTCCACTCTCTTCGCACCCGATCTCAGCCACTGCCAGCTCCCACCCGTCGTAGATCACCCGCTTCCCGTCCGTAACCTCTCTTCTCCTCCCCAACGTGACGACCCGTGAGCTGATTCTTCGTAATCACTCGTACCAAGGTTAAGCCGTCCACCTCGGCGCCAAAAAAATCCCTTTCCCCCTTCCGTCTCTACTTTCCTGATAACCAGCGTCAGTAAATCGAATGGAGGGTTCTACAACCTCGCCTTCCTTTCCCCCCAGTCTTCCTTAATCTGCGTCTCCACATACTCCCTGCGCGCCACCAACGTCTCCCCTAAGGGACGGGAACGGAACACGACATCGTCCACCTTGTACTCCCGCACAATCGACTACACCACCTTCTCCGTCGCCCCCACATCCCGGGGTCCCATGTCCTCGATAACCCGTCCACAAAGCGATTCACTGCCGAGGGTATCCACATCGCCTCGATACGTATTCTCCACGCTTGCAAAAGCGCTTGAAAATTCCGCAGCTCTGCCATCATCTGGCACGAAGCCGACGCCATCGCGTTCAAAATGGAAACCACCGATTAGTTTTCCTCGTGCAGCAATAGTTGCGGAACCTCCGGCCGGCTGACGTAGGCTGCGAAGTGACCTTGCAGGAACATACGCACTGCCCTCAATTCCCTCAAAGTGATCGAGTGCGCTCGGTCTGCCGCGCCCACGAAACCTTGGCCCTCCCACAAACCCGGCGACCCTTGCGCTTCGTCGAAACCCAACGTTCCTCCGTACCATACATCCGCCGCGTCGCTGTGCATCACAAGATCCGACTGCCCCCTTTTCAAGTCCCTCCCTTCTCCACGCACCAAGGAACGCCAGAAACTGAGATCCCTTAAAGATTGACGACTCAAATTCATCGTCTCGACCCCCCTCCTCTTCCCGTCCCCAACGTCCCTCTTTCTGTACTCTCCGTCCCCTCCGTCCCCTCCGTCTCCTCACGCATCAAACTAGTTACCAGGAGTTCCTTGTCGCCTCGCGCTCGTCGCTCCGAGCGAAGTCTTCCACTCAACAGCACGCTCCGCGCTTCGTCTCGCCGCGTACTTTGCCCTTGCTCCTCCCGCTCCGCTCCATCTCCCAATCGCCGCTCCGAAATGGACATATCGAAATAGATCGAGCGTGTGAAGAACCGGGCCATCGGAATCGCCAGAGTCAGAGATACACATATTCCACAGAAACGGCGAAGCAAGCTTAGCGGTACCAGCACCCGGTTTCTGTGCGCCAAGCCCACCACCTTCCTCGCCAGCTTCTTCACCTGACATATCCTCCGGTCGGTAACAAACACCCTCATCTCTTCCGTGTCTACCAACACCCCCAAATGCTCTAAACTTCTCGCCCCCTCCCAATTCCCCTTGTCCGGATGCCTCACCATGCCCAACCTCTCGAACAATCCTTGCAACCTCTCTCGGGCCTCTGCGCAGTCCTTCTTCCCCGCTATCGTCCCGGGTGATTCGGTACGATCAAGAAGTCGTCTATGTAAGGGAGCACGCGATATCCCAGTAACTCCCTCATGTAATTCACCAACGGCTTCAGGATTTTACAAAACCTATACCCCGACCTTCCCTACCTGAATGAAAAGGCGATACAACTATAATATCGCCCCGCGTACCGGAATAAAAAGTAGTCCCGGATGTATGGGTGTAGATAGAAGTGTCTGTAACAGCTCTTGAAATCCCATGACATCAACATATCCCCCTTCTCCACTTCCAACGCGAACCACTGCAATGTCTCCATCTTGCCCGTCCCCCTCGCCCAATGCTTGCTCCTTCGACTGAATTTGATGACGAATCTCCCTCCCTCTCCACCCCTTTCCCTTGCCACGCGACGAACGACTACGAGACTGTATTTCCCTCTCCCACCACCCTCTACACCTCCGACTTCCCGACCCCCTCGAAGATCACAACTCTTACCCCTTTTTCCAATTCCTCCCTCGCAAACAGCTGATCCTCCTCGGACTGCGGTATCTCCCCAATCACCAACCCATCCTTGAATGGCACCGTCGGCATGTCCCTAACACCATACTTTAGCGCCCACGCCACATACCCTGACGCCCCTAAAACCGACCCCCAAACGTCGGCCTTGGACGTCGTCCCACCCCACAACGACTTCCCTTCCTTCGTCGTCAACACGTGACTCCCCCTACCAGTCTTCTTGGACATCACTCATCGTCGGCGGCCACCTCCACCTCCAACCTGTCCGTGAGCGCCGCCCTCGCCGTCCTGTACGACTCCGAAAAGACGGCATCATGGCCCTACTCGACTAAGAAGGCCATCTGCCTTGCGACCTCCACACCTTTCCGTGATGTCCGGGAAATACTGCGCCCTCATCGACAAAACCTCTACCACAGCCTTCAATGCAGTCTCAGCTATCTTCAAATTTCTTCCTATATCCTCCCCTTCTCCCCTTCCCGTCCTCGCCACCTCCAACGCCATCAAACCCAGTTCCGCCCACACACCTGCCGCATTATCGTATTCCCATTCCTTCGCGGACCGTCGATCCTTGTTCCTCAGCTCCGAGAGAAATGCGTCGGCGGGCGGCTTGAAATATGCCATACGCGTCACCGGAACATGCGCATCCCGCTCAAACACACTCCCCTCTCCGACCAATTTCGAAGTGTTAAGCTCCGCGATGACTTGCCCAAAATCCCGCCTACCCGGCTTCAATGCCACCTACGCTGCCCGCAATGCACCGGCATGGTTACCGACCCCTCCTCCATCCCCGCTACCCGCGGCCACATTTTCCGCCTCGTTTGGATCTTGAGAACTGCTCGCTATTTGCTCCGAAGGCACTCTAGTCGTACCCCGTCAGAAGATTTCACCACCCGGCTTTCACAAGGGGAATTTCTCACAGAGAAATAGACATACCGAAACTCTGTCCGGCCAAGAGCCGCCGGCGATATTTGTACCCACGGAGGCCCCAAGGATCAAGGACGCTCGACATGCTCACTACTCCACATGATCTCTTTACAAATATACACACGTGTACACGTCGCGAATATGGTGATGAGGATGATGGAATCGAATGCTGAGATGCACAGGACAGCGAAAGATCAAGCATGACAGACAAAGAACCTAAGGATTAAGGCCTTCTTGACATAGAGAATGAGGATAATGAGGATGAAAATATTCCCCTCAGCAATATGAAACCTGAAACCTTACGTCCGTGTTTTTCAATCTATTTTTTGACGAAGATGAAGATGGGTTCCACGTTGATGATGACGTTCTTGATAAAGAGAACGCCGTATACAGTAAAGAGGGGATCATTCAAGGACTGGGACCGATACTCTTGAACATGTGGCGAGGATATCCGTCAACCCGTGTAATCGGTCGCAAGACCGATTTCATATTCCAGACGTTACGGCTAATAGGAAGGCTTGAGTTGGGGCGAATAAGGTAAGACTTGGAATGCAGATATGAATATCTCTGGTACTTGAGGAAAAATTGCAGTTTAGAAAGACAATTTGAAAGTTCTAATTTCGTCCAAGAGCCGTTCTGCAGGTTTCATCCGTTGCGGAACAGAGGCAAACGTCCAACTTAAAACTAAAATGATGATCAGGGTAGATTGGTAAGGAATTAAATACCAGGATTTCGTCTGTCTCAAAGCTGAGGAAATAGTAAAACCGCAGAATAGTCAGACAATGCCCCCAGATTTTTGAGGGATCGAATGTCAACTTGTCATCGGTCACTCAAGAGAGGGCATTGTATAGATATTCTATCGGAACAAAGCACATATAGCTGAACAAGAGGCACTATACCTTCAATAAAATGAAGCTAAGGGTGAAATCGCTCACAAGAATGTCTTTTTAGGCAGCTCAACAAAACTATTGATCGTGTTCATTCAAGTTTGAACACTGATAAGGCCTGAATCAAAACGCTTAAGTCGGAATTTGAATTGCAAACCGACTTTGGATCATCTGCAAAGTCCTCTTTAGAGTAATAATACCTATCTTTAATGTATCTTGCTTGTCTCCATATATTTATGGCAGCATTAAGAGAAGGCACTCCACGAAAGAAGAAAGGAATAGCGACTGGGGCGGTGAGATATTGGTTCTAAAGGTGAGATGGGAGAAATCTCTACCACAGAAGACTGAAAAACTCCCCAGATTCTGTTTGTCTTTTAACGCTTAAGGTTTTGACAGAATAAAGACGGTATCGGACATTACAACCGAGTGGTTGAACTTCAGATTTCAAGTCCGTCTTCGTTGAAAGCTGCACCCTATAAAAAGAAGCTACTGTTCACCAATGGTTTCATTTATCATCGAAATGGGCACTTATACGTTGCCATCACACAAGAGTGCCTCAAGGAGATTATAGTCTGTTGGATATGTAGCGTTCATGAATTTTAAATTTGATGTTTGGGGAGCATGAGTGAGCAGATGAAGTTATTCGCTGCGGATTACAACATACATATGCTCAAAAATGACTAGAATCAACACCTATTAGAAATCTTCTAAGGATAATATTCTTTAGCAGCAAATGAACATACTTTTTTGTTAGAGGCGATTTTAGTTACGCAACTAGTGCATGTAAAACTCTTCAATATAATTAAAATTTTAATAATGAATCATTATTCACGCAAAGGAAAGCCTTTTACCCCAAGTGATGATCCCCAAACAATATCTTTAAGTTTGATTATACGAAAAATGTCACGAGCATCACTGAAGTAATAAAAAAGTTCTAATATTGGATCATTGGTCATAGAATCGAAAGTAATCATTGGTACCGAGACATAACGCTTTTCAAAGATAACAGACCATAAAAACCCGCCTTATCCTACATATAGAATAATTTCTTGTAATTTATATAGTCTCAGGCCTCTCATCTCAACTCTACATGGTAGTATTCTCTGGATGATTAACTACCGAAAATATCTCCCCTCTGCTAGTTCTGAATGATATTGAATAGTGATATCAATAACGACAGCAGACACTTCAAGCTGTATCAAAGGCGGTCCCAACCCAATGTATCAAACATGCATCCCAACCACAGAAGACGTAAATGATGCTTTGTGGATTTTCAAGCAAATTTTTTACGAGTACAGCGCATTTCTTTGGCTACCTTCCCTCCTACAGCTGGGCTGCAGCTGCATTACCGACGCGCAGAGGGTGCCTAAGGCTCATCCATGTATACATCATTTCCGAACTCTGCTATGCTGGCTCAGTCCTTCCCTGCTGTTGACTTACTCAGTGCATTCTCCTCTCTCGGAAATTTTCTCTCCCCTACTAATTTGCGGCCAGAATTTTCATGGTTGCTCGAATGCGAAAACTATCACTGTTTTTTGGACAAATTTCGATGGGTTCCATTTCATCGGTCATTTGACCGATGCGTGTAATGTATTTTGATCCCATGGGATAAGTGAGCGGTTGCTCCGCCAACGTTTTCATTGTCACATAAACGAGGATACTACTGCCCTTTTTTCGATTATATTTGCAAGCATCCATTGCACCGGTCTTGTGAACGATGGATACTTTGTATTTGGGTACCATCGGAGAAGAGACGGTGGGCGGTTTCGGAGTCTCGAATAAAAGACCAACGAAATGGCTTCCCAGGTTTTTGGTTAAATTTGAGAGTTGATCATGAATTATAACACACCAATTTCCCTTCTCCGACCGATATTCTGTTTTGACTTTTTTGCTTCCCGTCTCCTCTTCAGCTCTTATCTGTACCTTGCGCATTTGGACCGATGCATCACACCGCTCCGTTTCGCATCCCGGTTGCCGGTCCTAGCGCTATAGTTAATGTATCGCAACTGCTTTTTTGCCGACTAGGAGGTTTCTCTGACGTTATACTTATCGGGGTCTCTGCTCCGAGTTATACTACTGCCACTAATTCGTCGTGCAAATAAAAGTATACAACTGATATAATATTATTTTTGTTTCAAATGCCTACTGATTCTGATTTATGATATGCTCAAGCATATGAGCAGGACGAAAAATTTTGCAAGACAAAAAGGACTATATTTTGCTCTTTTAATTGCTTTGGAGACTATTATAATGTACTGCAAGGTGAATATGACAGTATTTATGCTCCCTCACTTTCATCTTCGTCATTATGGCCTTCGTGGTAATAATTGAACTTTATTCCTTTGCTAACATAGAATCCGTTGATGTGGAAGAGTGTCTAACGCCATCTCATCCCATTTTCGAAGAATTTCGTCAGCAACTTCGCTCTATCATTATGTTTGAAGCCCTCTGTACATTAAATTTTCCGGATAGTAAGGACCAGGACTAGAAAACTATCATAATATTCTTACTCGCCTCCTCCAAGAGAACAATCGAGGCATAATGCATTCAAGAGATCGTTAAACAACGTGACGTGTCTGTTAGTCTTGATTTAGGAAAACACAATACTGAATAAAGCGGAACCGTCTAATGACTCTAGTTGCATATTGCGAACTGCCAAAGAAGTTGTCAACAACGCGGTCTATGTCCTAGTCTCCGAAGTGCAGTTGAAAGGAGTTGGGTGAGGGCCTATATCTTTCCAAACCAAACTGATATGTATTATAGATCTATCAGACATCTGTCGATGCCTCCATCTTCTACCATTACAGAGTCAAGCTTCGGTTTTCGGGAACCATACCAAACAGGGAAAAAAACCTGAAAAATGTGAGAAGTAGAACAGCAAACTACTGCGACTCTTCTGGTACCTAATCTTCTCATAAAAATGAAATTTAAGTGAATTCATATCCAGAAACAACTGATAAATAAGAGAACATGATTTTCACATTGGCTGAGAGTCCATCCGCAATACTTAATTTTGTCAAGAACTACCAAAAACATATATTTGGTGTTCAATACTTGGAACCGAAAACTCTCCGATCGAGCCTTCCTTCCTTGTCCTTACGGCAGCCGAAAAATTTTTAAGCGACTGGCATCATTTTCTTTTCTTGAAAAAAGATAATTTCGTGGGTTAGATTGTAATAAATTTTACATATATCATGCTTATATTCAAATATTCCTCCATTGTAGAATCTCAAGTTACTCATCTTTCGCGATTAATCAATGAAAAAATCAATCATATTCCATTTCAAAGTTACCATGCTTGATTTATGATAGGGACCAAGAATCGCCAAGTAAATTTCATTGAATCATTTGATATACCATGTTACGTAACGTAGTACTTGTTAATCACATCCAATAAAGTCACTATCCCAGAAGGAAGAAGATAAATATCTCCGCACCCAAAAAAATTTCTTGACGGCGGCATCTTCGCTCTCTGCCCAGTTTAAATCCATTATTGCTCCAATAAACGGAGAAAAATGATCAAAGTTCTTCAAATCGATTGCTTTTAGCATTCTGGAAATCCCTTACTTTCGAATTAGCCCATTAAAGCCTTCCTTGACTTTAATTAAACGTGGGGCAAACATCCAGGTTATAATCCTCCCAAATATGTGCGAAAACAATTCTTGTTCTCTCAACATCTCGCTCCTTATATTCTTGAATGTTCTTTGAGAGATTGTCAATAAGAGCGGGCAAGAGGCTTCTTGTCCCCGGATCGAAATAATTATGCGGATGTTTGTTTCTGTAAGTGAGACATACCCATGTAGAAGTAATTTATCAGCTTAAATGTGAACACTCTGCAGATGTGCAATGAAGTATATATACCAACGAATGGGAATTAATTGATATGTATACGACCCCAAATTGAAAGATCCATGATTCCCTCTGCAGCTTCATGCTTCAATTCTAAACCTGTCGCAGGCCATTCATTCCAAGCAGAAATGTATTGATAGAGGGAAGCCCATGAATATTCATCACTTCGGTTGTATGGCCAATTTTTTTTCGTGCATTAAATTAGTCCAGAGAGGAAATGATTGTTTCGGGGCCAGATATCTGTGAAATAGGATGGAACTTCGCGTAATTCTTCTTTTGTAGAGGATCTTTTTTGCTTCAGGATTATTTGCCCGATACGTTCCGATAACTGTTTGACATCTCCACGAAACATCATTTGCAGCACTTGAAAGGAATTTCTTTCAGCATTACCATTACCGACTCAGACGTAACCTGGGACTTGATTTCCCGATTATTTACGTCCACATTATCGTTCCTTGTAGTAATAAAAATGAATGATAGTGCATACATCTGTGATCATCTTCTTTCTTCTCTCCTCAGTGAAATTGGGCACTAGGCATGAAAATGGTAGAATGATAATTTGGACAATTTAAGTGAAGTGACTGAATTTTCACTGTGCAGCTCAATTAAAAGTACCATCGATTGGTCGCCGTCTATTTCAATATCACGCCACCTAACTTCCACAAAATATCGGCCAAAGTTTACTTTTGCACTGCCGGTTCCCATTTATACATGAACTGGATGATTTCATAATCGTATTAAATTAGGCTCTCTGAGTATATCTCTCTTGGGGAAAATAAGAACATATGCTCGTACATTTAGCACGATGAGGCGAGTATAACAAGAAAAATTAAAGTCAGTACCGTCGACAAAGACATTATACAACCCGGAACCACTCGCCGCAAGCTCCTTATTCCTCTCTTCCTAATTTGGTTGTCGTAGCAGTGCTCCCAATGCTGAACAGCTTTGCTGGATTTCTTCAATATAGAAACATTCTGTTTCAATCCCATCTAATATATGCTCACACAAATCAATTTCGCAATACATTTTAATTGCCTGTGTATCCGTTTCCATTTCATTGTATAATTCACTTTGGAAAACCGCTGGACTTTAAATCTCGGGCGAAGTGTCGGCGTCAGCCGAGGCGTCGGTAGAATACTTTAATTCTTCCTCCGCAATAGCTACGATTTCATTGGCATCATTATCGTCGGTGGATACACGAAAGTCAGGAATCAGGTTTCATCCCTGCCCTCCACGTGAATTCGGTATCCCAGAACCCTAGTTTGCTACTAAGCTTGACCGACCTCCTTTCCTTTTACCCAGCTACATGAATGAAGACACACAAAAGGCTATAAAAAGTTTCATTCTTGATTTGAAAAGACGCATTCGGGTGCAACTCAAAGAACGTAGGAAAAGTTTTGTACATTTTTTTTTGTTCTTTGCTGACAAATAAATAAAATAGAATTAGGTAGGTCAGCTGAAATGCTGTTGCAGGAGCATGACATCGAAAAGTTTTACAGTAGATTGAAACTGTTAGCCCATCCCTGTCCAGTATTTTCATGTTTCAGTTCAATTTATTCATTAATTTTACGTATTTCTACCAAGGTATTTTTGCATGTCTATATAACTTATCGGTCCGGTAACCAAGTCCCACTGTCAAATAATTGTACTATTCAGACTAACTTCAAGGAATTCTTTGGGAAAAATAAGGTACGTTGAAATGCCAAAGCCAGTATTCAGCGCAGTTCTTATGTTGTTCGCGCCATCCTATTGATGCAATAATTCTGCATATTTCAAGCATTTTCAGGGAAAGGTATAAAATCGCATTCAATCTAATTTCTATTTCCGCGATACATATAATGTTTTCACATGGAAATGGTTCAAGTCACCGCATTCTCTTGTCTGAAAGTCAGAGTAATGTCAACTCTCAGAATTCTTGTCAACTTTTTTTTCAGATTGAGGATTTTCCTTTCGCAGTTGTCCATGCGTTAAGGAAAATAATATATTTTTATAAATACTCCCTTCAGAAAAAATCACTGTGATGACGCAATCATCCAAACATGTTGAGATATAATTTCTAATTGCTCTATTATTTAAATGAATATTGTTTACTAATTGCGTTCTTTACTATATAGCTTGGGTTGGCAGATTTATTTCAGGATAGGAAACGAAGTTTTCGTGAAGTTTTCGACTTGAAATCGCTTTTGGTGATTTCAGGTAAAAGACGCATAATCGTACGTAGCAAAATTACATACCGCAAAATTAAATATTGCTTGATTAATGCGCAGTACATATGAGCCCTCTCTCATATTTATTACAGATTTGATATTGCTAAAAGCAGGCAGGTTTTGTATGCAGGCGGGTAATTTCTATTTTGGAATCATTTGAAACCAAATAAACCATTATTGGAAGATCAATATGGGGGCCGGGGTGAATTCTGGTGCTCGTAGAGAATAAGGCCTAATCTGCATATGAAATTGCCATTTTCGAACACGAGCGATCATGCTTAGCACTCAAATCCCTATGGAAGGCACGAACGAATCAAATAGCAGTATAAATTGTGGGTGCTGGTTCTGAAGTCATGATATTCCGTTCTAGTTAAGGAATGGATCTGAATAATTGCTGAATATTTACTGCCCCTGAACGCGATCGAGATGTTCCAAATTCCTACGTGTGAACCGCTCCCTATCCTTGCTGGTTGTTTCTGGTGGTATGGTACGTACGTGCGGCCTCTAAGTAATGGATCCGTGCTAGAGGAATCTCATGCTTTTACTGAAAACTAAATGTGAAACATTTTTCCATACTTAGATCCTTGGTTGCGCAACAGATTCCCTATCCTTACTGCTTATGTTTCTAAATGGGGAAGATAGGTGTGTTACTGACCAAAGATTTACTTCTGTTACATCGAGACACTGCAGGTCGATTTTTGAAAGTAGACTCAGGCTGAAGACTTGAGGTCGTACAAGACTGGCCTAGGGCCAGTCGTAGGACAATCTCTCACAGCACTGTGTTGGACCAGACCGCCGCCAAAGTGTGACTTCAGAAAAGGGCGGATCATAACCACCCGTAGGTCTCCGTAGCTTTCACGGAGACTTACCCGACTACGGCTGTAACTGAGAATGGGTGTGTCACAACCGAGTTGTTGATATAGGCACTGAGGAAACTAGGGACCTGACAGCAGTTACAATAACTTCTTCATATGTTATATACTCTGAAGCTTTCGAGGCGTTCAAGTGTTTCAAGTACTTCAAGCAAAAATATCTCCCTTTTTAAGGTACAAACGAATTTAGGTACGTAACGTCAGGAAAATCCATTCCCTGGCTACTTATCATACCGGTAATACCTATCCTCTTCCAACGTTGACCGTATTAGTGAGGATGTTAAGCTGGGTGCTGAGTGACCTTCGACAAATCTAACGAGGGCAGGGTAACTTGGCGGTCCAAAACGCGAAGGCTAAGAGCTTTGGCGTTCAGACCCCCTTTCTCCATACAGGAAGTCCACGATTGGGCTCCGAATACATCTAGGGTTTCGGAAAACTAGCTGCTTGGGCAAAATTTGTTGAAAATGGGATTGATACCTGGAAGAGATATTAGAGCCAGACCGGGCTCACTTTCGGACTATTTTATCTATATCCTAGCACCGGGGAGATCTCTGGACAACGGGAAAATGTATGTATGTTCCGCTGTCGCCAAGGGTTACGCTTCTACAACCGCCTTAAGGGTTACATTCTTCAATGTCGTTTGCTACGGTTTGTTACTAGAGAAAAGCACGCCGAATATGGTGTCCAATAAACGGATCCAACAAGTAGTAATCTCATATAATTCCTCGATTGTAAATATATGTGTTTTTCGAGTAGAATATCCAGCAAACAAATATGAGAAAAGAACTTCATTAGAAGATACTTCTTGATGCAGTAAATCCATGCTTCAACATTAAAGCACAAAATCTTGGAGAAACCTTGGAGAATCATGGAGCAGTCAATCAGATTTTCTTGACTAGCCTTGGAAAATTTCAAACGGAAACCTAGAGTACCCAGATGCTAACTATAGAGACAGATTTACAAGTCTTGTGCATATCAAGATATAGGATACTGTCTTGAGGTAAATACTCTGCACTATGTTGCAAGAGTAGTGCCGGTTTAGATGCTTTCCACCCCCAAAATTTTGGTCCAAGTTTCCTGGTTCAAAATCTTTTCCATCTAAAACCTGAAATACCGGGGGTTATTTCATACCTGGAACCGGTATATTTTCCCAGGGTTCCTGATTGTATCCTGAACTTGGACACTTACCGATGCTACTGTCAGGTGTTAACCTTACAATCCTCCTCTCCTTTACAGCCCTGATAGGGGAAAAAAGAGACCTCTTCTCTTACACCACAAAGTCGATCGCCGATTGGCGGACAAGTCAGATGTCGATAAGCCTAAAAATATACGCTTGGTCTAGAATAAAGCACGAGGAAAGTGTGCAGCGTCACTTGAAACGTATCAAAAACAATTTCTGCCACGTGATGAGCAAGAAATACTTCAACCGTGTACGGTTCAAAAAGAGTTTTCCTTAGTTTGACGACTTATAGCGCGATTTCAATAGTAAATATCATTTCAAGGTCTACTTTTACTTCGAACTTTTTCGCCGGTTCGTGTAATCGGTATTGCAGAAGTCTTGCATCATCAGTAAGAATTAGGCAGAAATTGGGATTAGATGGCTGGATCAATTTAGGAGGTCTCGTTCGCATTTAGGCTGAGAGATACTAATGAAGCTCGCCAAATTAAAGCTCGATTATATTATCTACCCAGGTTAGAAATGAGTAACTCGAATTGAACATTCGAAAGGTACAGACTTGGAAAAGGCGATGAGACTATTTTTAATCTCGCTTCCATTGTATCAGTCAAATACTTGTGCATATATTCTGTCAAAAATTATCATGAAATTCTCACCGAAGAAATTTGAAAAAAATTGATTTTGAAGTTTAAATTTTCATCATTGTTACAGCTGGCTGAAAAAATGAAGTAAATCCTGTCCCGACCCCACTGCATCCCAGATCCTTAACTTAATTTATACTACAGGTTTCCGCTCTTGGGTTATGATCTATAATATTGGGCTGTCCTGAGCCGATGATTTGTGGTTTCATTGTATTTTCAAAGTCATCCTTGCAGATCATTCAATCAATTAAACGAGAAGTGAGATTTTCCCCTTAAATCAGATGCAGATACTGTGAAACACATGTGCAGGATCAGGAGAATACTACCATATCTTGCTGATACTCAAAAATTGAAACGGTACTTCAGAGAAAAAGATAAGTGAAAATCGTCAGAAATCCATCATTACATGTATTGCATTAGAATATAAATATTATGGAAGCAGGAATAACGTAAAAAAATCTATTGATTTTCTTCACTACCAGTTGTTTATCAGTACCAGCACTTTATATGATATCAAAATGACTATAGTAATTAACTTTGAGTGCAGAAACGCTACGTGGAACACCTTTAATTTTTGGAACTGAAGTGCAATTCGACTGGTACGGGATTTATGTAGACCCGAGCCGATTTGCTAAACTGGCACAAGACGGTAGAATATAATTCGCAAGGCTAAGGCCGAGGCCAATAAATAATTGATACACCGATAACTAAAATATTCGAAACTGGGACGTCTGGCCATAAAATAAACCCATTAAATATCTACGGCACATGTTGGACTACACATATTCACATTTACTAAAAATCGGAATCTACTTTCACAGCTCGGGAACTTTCGGAAAATCAGGAGATGAAGTATCGTCTTGTATTATCACATTCTTAGATGAAAATGAACCCTGTACTCTCACATTTTTCATACAAATAGTGTCAAATAGTAAAGTCAGTTCTTTAAGGTATTATACACGCCTTCTTGCTCCAGGCACAACGTCTCGATTTTTTTTTGGTAGACAATTTCCAATATATTCACTTAATTATTGATTTAATCTTGTCAATGGTGGTAAAAGAATTAATTTTTAATCTATACATTGAGTCAAAAAAGATATATGAACCATGAGATTACCGGCGGTGGCAATTTCCAATTGAATTCTGAGTACAAGTGGCTGTGGTGGTTTCATAAAGATGGAAAATTAAGTGTAAACACACAAAAAGTTAAGGTAAGGAAGCGTAGTACGCTGCATTTGCAGTTGGTTTAACAATTTTTGGGTCAATAATATATGAGTACAATACTTGAGATGTGCGAAACGACAGAAAAGTGGACTTTTCTGTCCTGGCTATCGCCAAATCAAATTGAAGAGATCAGATATCTAGAAAGAAGTAAAATTTGTAAGCAGGAAAACAAATAAATCACATTAGCTCTGGAGCTCCAAAACTCAAAAACTCTGTATGAATACCTATAATGACCACTAGACATTCGGTGAACTCAAAAATTTTTAAATAGAGACTAAATAAAAGCTACAAGTCAATCATCATTCCAATAAAAAAAGCATTGAAGATATTTTCTTTGATCCAATAGTTTCAGCGGAACAAAAAGAAAGAAAGATAAATACTTAAGCTGCTAACAGTTGAGAAATTTACAACGTATAGAAAAGAATTCACGCCCTAATAACTGTTATTTCTCGAAATAAAATTTCTACTCCAAGTAAGACGTCAAAAATGAAGCTGATTAGCGATTATTTAGTTTTTGTAATGATAGAGTGGCTCTGTAGACGTGAAATATAGTATAAAGTAGATCTGACCAATAAAAGGAGAAGAATTTTCTATGATGTTGAAAACCAGCTGTAATTGTTGAGCTCGATACAATTACTGCTGTCATACCTGCACTCCGTAGGGTGGACAGTCTACACTAATAACATATCATGCCTTGACTATTTCCAATAGACTTTCGTAACGTATTGAAATATGTGAGTAAAATCATTAAACTGTCTACGTTCACGAATGGCACACCCTTGTCACGAGGTCCCGACGCAATCACCTCTATGTGCCCATTAAGAGTAAAATAGCTGTTTCATACTTCACACGAAGTTAGCTGACCAATATGCGTAATAATTTCCTTCAACCCTCTGCTAAAATGCTCTCCGACCTCCCTAAACGATCACACTCTCATGACACTACTCTGGAAACAACGCACGCTTCGGGATATCAGCAAACGATTCGTTCCCTGCCAGTACGTACAGTCCACTCCAACCCACTTCAAGGTGACAACAGCAAACTTTTTGGTCCCTGCCAATGCGTGCAGTCTACTTCCACCCACCAAAAAGTGACTAGAGGTGCCGAAAACTGCCGGTTAAATTCAACGTTTTTATAACATGTATATTAGCTTGGGCCAGAGGTCGTACAATGCACCCAGTTGGACCTAGAAGTTTTTCTCTCCTTATTGCGTAAGTTAATTTCTACACGGTGCTTGACACCGTTTTCTCTTACATCCGTTCACAAGTTAGTAGTTCAATAGTTGTGAGAACTCAGGAGGTAGAGGCTTGTAAGAAAAAGAGAGAAAAACAGGGAACGAGTTAAACACGCATTTTCGTAATAGATGACAAATGGGCGAGAGCCACCGAAACTATTTCTCGGAGCAACAGTAAATAATAGAATAATAGTCCTCCTATGAGGGACACAGGGGATAAATGTCCTCCCTATAAAGAAAAAACACCAAAAAGGTAAAAAATTGAATACAAAACTGGTTACTAAGCCGAGCTAGTACTCGGGGTTGAAGAGGATAGACTCTATTATAGCTGCAGTCACATTAACTTCATTAGAGTGGGAGCGCAAGCTGTGGGGGTAGCAAATACATCCAAAACCAAACAACAGTGAAGAATAAGGTACCTTGGGTACCTCTTTATTAGCAGTGGCTCTCAGACCAAAAAATAAATACTAAGTTAAAGTTTGCTGGTTTGTTGAACATCCAAGGTAGAAATTGTCACTCTGCTTGCTAGTTTGACAATAGCATTATCAGGGTCAATTGATGGTTCAGTTTTGTAACGATTACGCCCATGAATTACCTCAAATACCTTGACAATATCCGTCCAGTAACCGTTACCTTGGATTTAAAGTGTAAGAAGACATCAATTTAACTTGTACATTGTACCTGACACCACTGTAAAACACAAGATCATACCAATTTGTGCCAAGTCAATGACATGAAGCTCCTGTAGCTATCTCGCGTGGTTCTCGATACATTTTGAACCTCACCATTCAGTAATTACTTTACACTTACTTGCTAATTGGATCAATAGAACCTTGCCATGATGTTTAGTGCTGTTTATATCACTAATAGCTACTACATGAGCCTTTAGAACCTTTTAGTTTGATACCTCTAGGGCAACTTTTTCTTGAATAACTTTGAATCTAATACACTACAAGGGAAGAAATTGAAACTCCTTTTTTTATTTTTGTCCGCGCCCAATAGCCGGCATGCATCCTGAATTTTATTTATTTTATTGATCCAGAGCATTCAAATCAGTGCACTGTGCATGCCTGCGATGATTCACTCCAGAAAAGCAGATCTACTTTGCTTTGGTCAGGGACTACATACATTTACTGAATACCAAGCAGGATAATTTTTGCCGTCATTTTGCTCAAAATCTCAGAGCATAAATTGTCTCCGACAACTATAACGTTTGGTATCGATAGCTCCAACCTTCCTACGATCATATCCTCACTGCAAGCGGCCGTTGACCATATGCGCCTACTCGACTCGCCGCACCTCCGCCAAGCCAAACCGAACATCCTTCTCTCCGCGTCTTCATTACCTGTCACATTCGGATTGATATGCACCCCGGGGATGCGCTACTCGCTGCGAAGCGGGGCGACAAATCTACCTTCACTTATAATGTATTCCCTCGTACTCCTCGTCAACACTGGTCGCCGCAACTGACCACTTTCATTACCATTCCTCATATCTCCGCCGCAGCTCGCCCCAACAAACAAAGTGGATGGGACTTTTCATCATCGTCTTCATACACATAACTGCCGAAAATGCGAAGCACCTGGCCAGCGGGACCCCTCGCTTTCCTCAGCAACATTCCCTGGCGATCAGTAACATATGTAATACCCAAATGATCACACATCAAACCTAGAGTGTCAAAGTATACTTGTAAATCCGTTGGGACGCTTGCGGGGCTTTGAGTGTAGTGATAAGGAGGGAAAAAACATATGCGTTGAGAGACGTGAGTCCTCCCCCTCGTAAATATGTCCGTTGCCAACCATTCGAAAACTTTCATAGTACATTCCGCTGTCACACACAACATTTGCGGGACAATCCCCCGCAGTCTAGAGGGTTGCTCAACTTTCGCGTTATCTCCGGCTACCCTTCGGCGACAGGAAGTAGGGTTCCGTATTGCACGTTGCAATGTCGTGAACAGCTTTTTATCGCAACCGGTTTTTGAAACCCCCACGCAGTACTCCATGATAGACGCTAGCCTGTCCCGTATCAAGTCCTCATTGACCTGCAACCTACGCTCGAACATAGCTAGCTTCGCAGTCAACAGAGCTTGACTTTCATGTAACTTACGGACAGTTTTTGGAAGATTTGCGCTACCAATATCCGTGGAAGTCCGCCGCTTCCGGCCTAGCGCTGCCCTCGGCGCTCCCCGCCCATCATCATTCCAGTCTCCGTCATCTTTACCCCCATCAATCATATCACTTGCCTCTGGTTGTGGCGCTTCCTGCTGCTCTTGTGTCTCAGGACAACGATGCGCAGAAATTTATTGTCTCCATTTCAACATGGCGTTGTCGTTTACATAACACGGTTCTTCCCAAATGCGCACTAGGCAACCGCATATGAATTCGACATCATGCAATTCTTCATCGTAACCATCATGAGGATAGTAGCGGAGATCTGCGCGAGCGATAACTCCCTCCCCAAACGCAAGGTGCCGTACCGGATTAATATTACTCAATACAGCCTTCCACCATTGAGGCTTGTCATCGTCTGTTAGCCAATCAACCTCAATGACATCATTCACTTGAGGCAGGATATTCCTTTCCCTGCAGCCTCGTCTCGGACGCCACTTGTTACCAGTTTCAGTCCTTCCATTTTGGAGGTCACCTTCGTTTTTACTGAGGCAGCATTCTCGATTTCATGTCGCCGACGGGTATTGGGAGCTTTCTTTAAGCAACCTTCCGCCGGCAGGTCGCTAACATGGTTGTCAGCACAAAAGGAGGCGTTCGTAGGGCGAATATTGGACATCAGGAAAAGAAAAGATGGAGGGGGAAACAGTTTTGGGCTGGGATGATATATTGAGAGAGTGGACGGGAAGGTAGTGGATCGGCAGTCTCACTTAGTGAGATGATCAATTCATAAAATATTCTGGTTTTGACGCAAAAGGGGAGTTTCGTGGACTTCGCAACTTGCGCATGCCACGATTTAGTCCTCAAAACATTTTGGCGGTATGACCGTAAAAGGATTAGAACCGAGAAAGATTGGAATCCTTTTAAGGCTCTCTCGCCAATATTTTGGCAGTATAACCGTAAAAGGAGGAGAATCCCTTTAAGGTTAGCTCCCCAAACATTTAAACATGTGCAAGTTCAATTGCGGCTATTCTCTTAAATTGAAGAACTCGCAACCCTGATAAAGAACAGAACACTAACCGGCTGTGCAACCAGTTTTACCAATCTCAAATTCGCCATACAGCGACTTCATTTCTCTATTCGCCTTGTGCGACGTATCAGCTACTTTTTCGTTCGCAATGAACCGACGCACACGCAAAAAGAGGACACCTACGCAAACAGTTGCACAACTACAGCGTGATATTGAAAGCGCTACCACAGGAGATGAGGGGTTTGAATCGATTAAACGCATTCTGGCGGCTCCAGAGCTGGAGAAGGAGAACGAAAATGCTTCTTGGAAAGCAAAAAATTACGACAGGAGTCTAAATTTTGACGAAGAGGACGATGTTGATGATTATAATGATGATGAACTCGATTTTGGTGATAAGATGACACCGAAGGGGGGAACCACTCTTGAAAGTTTCAAGTCGAGGCTCACTGCAAGTGGTACTATGGCAGAAATGCCTCGCGTTTCATCGGATAGTTTTTGCAGTAACGTCAATCACAGTAATCTCCAAGCGGCGACGAGGATTCTGGCCGCACAACTAAATAGTGGTCGGAGTCAGGCACAAGCTCCTGGGAGGAAGACAGTTGTTGATCGATTGGTAACGACAGAAGGTGCGCGAAGAAGCTACTTTGCAAAATTGGAAGGAGTTTTGGTGGCTAACTTTAAGATGCTGGAAGATGTATTGGGAAGAGGATAAGTGGATTGGAGGCAGAGGCGATGGATCTCAAGGAGTGGATGGAAATAAAGACGACAAACTTTGGCGATCTCCAAGTTTCGGCGTCTGGATATACTGCCCTTAGCGCATTTCTTTCCAAACTGAAAGTCAATACACCCCATGTCAGCTGGATATTTGACAACAACTCTTTATTTCAAGTCATTTCAGTTGCGCTCGTGGATACAATGGTCAAGGTTGCCCTTGAGGATTTCTGCGAGGCAAGCACCTCTCACAATTAGGCATCACGCTCCGCAGCGTTTCGATTTGGATGACGATAAATGCGGGGATATGTAACGGGTGCAAAATGATTACAAACGCGTTCGAACGGCGTTCCGTCACACGGAAAAGCGAAGCGTTGCTCACCGTAATACCGCACGAGGCGATCATCGATATACGAAAGCGGCCCTTGTGGCTGTGGAGGCGATGGTGGAGGAACATACGATCGAGGTCTCGGTCGGGGCCCAATCTTTCTTTCCGGCAGGCAACAAGAAAGTGGGATCGCAAGTCCCCCTTTTTGAAACAGAATGTTTTTGATTCAGTATCCCAGGAAACAGCGGGACTCACAATAGGCCGACACTGTGAGACTGCGACACGTCTGGGGGACAGCACCGGCCCTCTTACAGTTCTGTAATGTCCGGCTTTTGTGCATTGCTGGGCGAGCTCTACAAGCAATCCAAACTGTGCGGAAACTCACGGCTTGGGGGCGGGTGAGGGTGCGTAGAGTACTTCAATCGCCACCGTCCTCACCCTGTCCGTTCCCCACTCCCCCCTTCCCCTCTCCCACTCCCCTCCGCGCTAACCACGACCGAGCCCTCTCCCTCCCCCGCCAACCTGCCCTCCCCCAAATTCCCGCTCCGCCCCCTCCAGCCAAAACACCTTCCGCCAAGCCGCCTTCCTCCAGACCCCTCATCCTTCCTTCCCCGCCCCCTTAAACCCCAGCAAAACAAACCCCGTCGTCACATCCGCAAACGCCCCCCGCCAAAAAAACCAGTCAAACTCGACCCGTCGAAACCCGCTCCTTGAAGGCCCACCCCTTCAATGCCCTCTCCATCGGCGGATGTGCGGATGGCGCCGGGAGGGGGTTGGGAAGGGGGAGCAGTTATTTGAGAGCGACGGGAAGACTGTGGAGTCATGGTCCCGGTTGCAAGGGCACTAGGGGGGGCGCCGAAGAGCAGTTGATGGCCGCTCTAATCGTGGCCCAGTGAGCACTGTGTGCAGTAAAATAGGGGCGGGTTTTAATGAAAATATGGAGTTTACTGTAATTCGGTGGACGGAGGACAGTCCTGATGGAGCCGTCCACCATTTGTCGTTTGTTTTGCTGTTTGTTTGGATTTTGTTTTAGTGCCTTATTACAAGATTTGTCACGTTGTTTTCGAGGATGGGCGGTGCTGTATAATACTGTACTGTATAATAACGTGATTTTTTTGCCACCGCGACAAAAGATGAAACGAGATATTCCAATTTTGGGTCAGAGAGGTCAAAAATCGGGTTCGGACAGGGAGCATTCTTCACCTGTGTCAACTCCCCATCCACCCACCTCGCCATGAACTTATTCTTATATTCCAAGCGAAAAATTTTACCCTCAAACTCGCCCTCCCCGCCAACCTTCACCTCCTCTATCGTAAACTCCCTTTCATTCCTCCACTACCCCCCCTGCACCACGGCCCTAAACACCACCTCCCCCGCCCAATTCCACCACCACCTCCCCATAATCCCTCCCCGCCTCCCATCCCTCCCTCAACGCTCTCCCATCCCCACACACCTCCCCACCCCCTTTCATCAACAACCCCCTAACCTCCTGCACCTTTGTCGCATGATCCATCACCGGTATATCATCCCGACTCACCGTACACAATTCCCTCATCACCACCTCCCCCCTTTCGTCATCGCAACAACCCTCCCACACAATCTCCTCACCAAGCTCATTCACACACGTCATCACCCCACACTCCATCCTCGCACCGCAAACGCACTATGCGTCTTCTATAGTACACTACTCCCAGTCGGATCCGCATACACCACGTATACCCCTCTTGCGAGCTGTGGCGGCGGCCAGTGCGCCTCACAAGACGTTTCCGCATAGCAATGTGGCATCGGTGGAATTTGCGAGGAGTGTCATGATTTACAAGCCAGTGTGGCACTGCGTCAGTGACGCAGCGTGCAAAGGTGTCGCGACGGATTGATGAGGTATTGATAGAGTTCGGGGTTGGGATGCGACCGATGCCCTCGTCGATTGCGGTGGATATCTTTGACTTGCTGCGGATGGAGATTATGTATTTTATTGAGCTGCAGAGGAAGATGGTGCGCAAGGCGTATGATCCTTCTATTCATTTGTTGATGGACGAGTCAGCAGTGCTGCGGAGGACGATGAGTAGTCACCCTTCGGTACATACACTTGCAATTCTTACACTTCCTACAGCAGTGTAATGAAACACTTAACACCAGTCTCGTGATGAGCGGGGCATCGAAAATAGTGTGTCCGGTTTTCATGTCCTAGTACTGAACAAATGTACAATACTCGAATATGAAGCCATGCGACAACTCACAAACCGACCACATCCGAATCGCACGGAATTGGTAACCGCAATCTCTGACCCATTCCTCTCCTATCGCGCACGTTTCTGCCGTCTCAGAACCCGCAAAGTACGTCCTTGTATCGCCCAAAGAATCCTCTCTCTCTCAAAATGTGCGCGCACAGTACGTTTTCCAACTGTACTACTGTATTTTGTGCTGCCTTCAATTTCGATCAGATATCATGCCAAAGCGTAGGCAAAGGTCCGCCGGGGTAACGTAGATGGACACAACAGACCAGGTGCAAGATTTGCAAAGTTTATTTGCACCTACACAATCCGCGAGCTCTGAGCCAGCCGATACAAACTGTGGTGAGAGACCTACAAAGACCAGAAAGGAACTTGTTTCGCGTCATGTGGAACAGGAGGGCGCCCCGGAACCACCCACTGCGATGAGTACTGTTGAAAGTGAGATTTCCCCACAACTTCCAACTCCACCGAGTGAGGGGAAAAAGGATGACATTTGTAAGACGAGAACTGAAGGACCATTTACTGATATTCCGTCACCATGTTCGGGTACTGATTCGCCCGATCCTGTTCTCGGAACAGTAAATTTCACCAATCTAGAGGTAAGACTGGAGCTCTCCGGGATCCACAGGTCGGATCGGGAGGAAAACGATGATGATTTTTAAGACGCTGTGAAATGTATTACAGTTGACGATCTTTCTAAAGATTTTGAAGAGTCCGAGAAGGACATGCGGCAGACTCGTGAGGAAATTCAGGCACAACGCAATGTGTTAGAAAAAACAATTGATGCCAGAGATGATGAGCGCCAACTGCTCGAACAACTAAGGCGAAGTGGAAGATTGATGTTGTCCTGGGAGAATATCTTGGGGGCGACAATTGTCTGCGGAAGCGTGCGGGTTACAGTCGATCAATTTGAGACTATGCGGCGTATAATCAAGGCATTCCTACGCGTTAATGAGCGTGCCCCGGTGAACAGCTTGCCCTCGTATTCGAAAGTGAGGAGAACTATCATGGAACATTTGATGGGAAAGTGCTTTCCGAAGGCAAATCTTCGACACATATTTGACGTTAACTTTGATTGTATCATTCCAAGATCAACTAACGCTGAGGTGTTGGAATATGAAGGATCGATCTTTATCAATTACCGGAACGGTGCGCAATCAACGGTTAGGAGATCTCCTCAATCCCAAGTGCATGTTATTCCATCAAGTGAATGGGCCCGTTTGGATATGGCGATGCCCTACTTTCACCCGGTACTTACTGGGCAGTGTGAGGTTGATGACCAAATCAATAATACAAGTATTGTAGCAGATCGGGCAGCACTGCTCTCAGCGTCTATTTCATGTATGTGAGAGATGGTAATTCGATTGTGAAGGCTGGGGCTGGATCTATTGTGAAGTTGAGACTGTCAGAGCTGCCTGCAAAAGTGCGAGCAATACGGAGTGACCAAATCCATTTCGTGTTTGGTGGAGGTGATCCAACAGAAGCAGTCAGATACGTACACGGTCTCGAGGCGGAGATCTCTGCTGTGTGGTGTGTCGCTGGGGAGGGCAGAACCGAAAGTGCAACAATCGCAATGCACAATGTGGATGGGCCCGAGGCTGCAGTCTTGCGTGCTCTCCGAGACGGAGCACCGATTGATGGGATAGACCCAGACTTAGATGTATTGCCGTCTGAAACCCGTGTCATCCCGGGAGATATTTGTGCCCTGCTAAGGCCAAGTCGCAGATCTCTGAGGGGTACCTTTTTGGGCGAAAATGTTACCTATGCGTTTTAGTCAATCGTTTCTAGAAGGAAAAGAGTGGTGAGGCGTCGCGCAGGTTGCTTTGGGGTGCAGCTACTGAGCTGAAAAATGGCCAGGGAGCAACGGAGTGTGAAAGTCTGTCTTTTGGGGTCGCACGAACTGTATGGGGATGTAATGCTTGTATCAAACGATGGTGTGAAGTTTGTGCATGACGTTCTGACTGAGCCGATTTCTGTCGAATCGGCAGGGCTGATGATGGAAAGGAATATGCCTTATGCAGTGTACAGAGTCATGCTATATTGTGATGACTTTCAACCATTCACCTATCTTTTACCACAAGGTTCAGCGGTGGGTGTTATCTACTGCCGTTGGGGATACCTCCCCAATGGCGCAATGCACGTGCGGCATTTCGGCTTATCGCACTAACAACTCCTGGGGTAAGCACTAATTCTATTTTGTTGTCCATCATTGATGACTTGGTGAAGATGACGACAGAGGGAATAGATGGTATAGACCCCGAAGGCGAACCGATGAAGATCTTCATCGACGTCGTTGGGTTCGTTGCCGACTATCCGGCAATTTCACATGTACTGGACCTGTTGAGACATAATGCCAGTGCCCTTTGTTCTCTCTGTTCCTTCCGAAGGGAGTTTCAAGAAGATAGGACAAGCTATGGATTCACACATACCGAGCATGCAGAATCAAGCCCAGATCTGCGGTGTTCAGAATGCCATGAGGCATTACGGAGCATCGGGATAAAGTATAACAGGACCAAATGGTTGGGAATTTCGAGTCCTTCATCTGTCTCAGATGTAACCTGCCCCTTGCTAGCACTGAGTAAGGCCTTTCAGCAATGCATGCAAAAGATCCCGTTGAAAGGGGAAAGAGTCGTAAGCGGCTTATTTGATCCGTATCGTTCCTGTGTTGTGGCGCCGGACCATCTTATGACGAGGTTGGCTATTAATATTATGGAATGTGGTTTCCTTCTTCTACCTGACTATGATATGCGGCGCCGTATTGACGTCTTGTTGTGCGCGAGTTTAAAAGAGAATGGTTTGCACCAGCAATCGGAGATGTATAACATTAAGAAAAAGGGGCTGCACAGTATGACATTATCTGCTAATTACTGCTTGTTCACCGTTTCTGTTTGTGTATTTCGCACAGGTGTGCACATGCTACAACGTGAAGTTGGTGATTTGTTTTGGGAGGCACTCAAGCTTCTTGAAGACCTTCAATGTATTGAATCTTTAACATATTGGTGGCCGGCCGACAGTGTCGATGGAGCGAAAGCGGTCAACCTTGTCCGTCGATCCCCGGACTAGGGATGGCAGAAAATGTTACAAATTAACGCTATGCAGTATGTCGCAGCAGTAGAAAACTTCAAGATGGAGTTGTACGAGGAGTTGGGGTGTGAAACGACCGTCGCATCCATTCTAGACCAACCCAACCTTCACAAGTTATTAGAGTTGTTTCGGCATAGTCTTCCCTGCTATGGACATGTTCGGCACTTTATGGAGCTTGTCTTTGAGGCAGCTCATCAGCCGTTGAAAAGGTGTGTCGTTAGGAGCAACCACCATAACTTTCACTTGTCTGCTGTGGAGCACACGCTCGCAAATGACTGGAAAGGGCGCATTGGTGTCCTTCAGAGGATTTTAAAAGGCTCGGATAAGGGGAAGTCGAGCACAGCTGGTCGCTCTCTACGACGGTTGCTATTCGGTGATTTCATCACAAAACTTAATCTATCTAACGAATCTCATGCGGACTTTAGCGAATATGTGGACAGTCAGTTGGAGAAATTGTTTATCCCTGCTTTAAGTCAGGAGTTGGAGAGTGATGGGAAGGTAAGTTCGACCTGGTTCCAAGGAACAATGGTGTGGCAAGGAATGAGTAGGTTCAGAGATCCTACAAAAATGAATATTGCTGTGGGGAATCGTAGGCTGCTCCGAATGTCAGACTTTCTTACCCAGGCGCAGAGGTTGATGAATACGCATCATCCGATTCTGGATGAAAACTTCGAATTAGCAAGTGATCGGTCAAATGAATTGTCGCTTTACCGCCGTGCGCACCGAGTACGCGTTGTTGAGGACGATGTCATTAGGGCGGCTTGTCGTCATGATGTGGTAAGTACAGGTTGTGTCATTCAAGCGCTGCTCAGCGCGTCAGATTTGACGAAGGACGTGATAATAATCAATGAAAACAGCCAAGAGATGGGCGAACAGGTGTCACTTTACTACTTTACGGTAGTTGGCATTGTTTGACGTGTGCAAGGGGATACTTGGGCGATGGTTCTGTCTACGGAACATACCGGAAAGAGGGTGAGGATAAGTAAGGAACTGAGTGTGGAAAATCTCCAGCTGCTCATGCTTAAAGACGGCGTTCGCCGAGTTGGAATTTATCATGACTGCACGCAGCACTGCAAAGTGAGGTTGGAACAAAAAACTGTCGATCACGAAAAGAGTGTACTTCAAGGTGGTATGTACTTCATACAGGGTCGGAAGGAAGGATACCCTCCCAGGATGGCGTAAACAATCACGATCTGAGCTGTAGCTTTTATTGTATTTGTACATAGTAACTATTAAGGGTACTGTAAAGGGAATGGGGGATGAAATGTATGGAGGTGAAGGACCCCTTATAATAATAACAACCTTGATGCGTATGAATTTTACTGCCAGTAAAGGGAAAGCAACAAAGGACCTGCTAATTAAAAGTAATGGGACCGAAGTAAGATGCACAAAAAAGGTGATCACCTCTTTGAATCAATCAGAGTCACTTGTAGAATGATTACACTGCACAACTGCAAAGCAGCCAGTTTGCAGAATGATATCGATGCCATGCATGAAGCACCGTGCGACGTATAGATTCGAATGGGCGCGCCATATCAAGCGAGGATATATGGGCGGGATAACCCTCAGGTTGGAATAAGCGAACAACTACAGTGCTACGTGGAGGTAGATGCACGCGCCCGAAATCAAGCGAGGAGATGTGGGCGGGTTTAATCTGAGATTGAAATACGCGAAAAACTGCAGTGCTACGTGGATATATTTGAAAAGCGCAGCATCAAGCGGGGAGGTTTGGGCGTGGAAACACTGTGATTGGGCCTGGGCAGCGAGTTCGGAACATCGTATTTTTAAAATTTTGCAAGGCCTATTCTTGAAATTCGTGCGCGCGTATCACAGAGTGTATTGTACGCCAACCAAAAGTGCAAGCGCAACCGGCCGGTCAGAAAAGTCCTAATAATTTTTTAATGGTTTTGGTCTTGGCCCAATCTAGCCATTTTTTATTATTCGCAGCCATAAATTGCACTTGTAGTGTACCGTTTGTTTGCAATTTATCTCTGCTGGTGTTGAGTATTTTTTCTAAGTAAACCTTGGTCTGATGCTTCGGCCTGTTTACCGGAAGCATCAATCACCAGTTCAACCATCGATTACCTTTTTGCGCTCAACTCCCAATAAATTCCATTCCCATAGGGGCATTTAATGTAAATTACACCGTAGAATGTCAGCAAAAAAGTTTTGTGCCACCCAAACTTTTGGGATCGAAAAACGGGTAGCAAATAGGCCATTAGAACTAATTTTCATGCAAAGTGGTATTGCAGTATACCTTCCCTGTCTGAGCGCCCAGTTTCCGGTAATAACTTTTCATATGTCGAGCTCCAACAATCAAAGTATGGTATCTTCGCCATCTATTTCGGAAAAGTTTTCTACCTTCCTCGGAGTGTTGGTGGTTTGAAACTTTCCAAAGCATAACCGGGCCTGAGCGGGACAAGTTCGATGAATTGTGGAGAAGAAAACTCATCAATACCGATCTCGATCCATTCCCACCTCTAGATGCCTCACATGTCACACTGTGTCTTCTAAAGACGTTCGTTCGAGTTTTAAAGCACTAAAGCAGTTTTCTTTACCTATCAAAGGTAACGAATAATCCCGTGCATCTTGATCGGCTAACGGCAAGACATTGTTGGCGGCGTCATCACCAGTTTCGCGTGAATCCTCCTCCCCGTTCCAAATACTTTGTTTGTCCACAGGAAAAGTCATGTGGAGCCAAATTTTTGGGAACTAGCTAATGGTGGACAGAGAAACTTGCTCTTGCGCGACCTTACTGTCATTTAGCCTACAGGCGCATTGTGTCGTACACCCGAAAATCGGTATTTGAACTTTCGAATGGGATCCATTTGCGTGATTGTTTCAGATCTCCTGGTCCCTTACCAGGTCCAAAGATCTTGGGACCTCTTTCCGATCCTTCCAGGTGATTTAATAAACTTTAACATCCTCTTAAAGATAACTTCATCCATCTTTATTCCCTTCAGGATAACATGAAAAGGTCGTCGCGTGTCTACGATGAAGACTCAACTTATGAAGTTCCTGAGCACTGGCCGTACTCCACTGCAGGAGAAATTTTTACATCCATTTATCCACCACGCTTTCTACAACTTCTTTAATCTCCTATTTAATCAATAATGCGGCGTGAAATACGAGATCTACCGCAACATCCTCGATGAAGTCATTCATAGGTTGAAACTTATTAAATTTGTTTCTATAATCATCGGCGTATCGAAAGAAATCATTTTTTCGAGGAAATCCTTCTGCTAGAATATTCTGTAACCTAAAAAATTTTAATTATAGTTTATGAACTACCTGGGACACAATATTCTGTTCCATTTGTAATGGATGATGGCCACCGCAGTCCAATGCCAAATTGTGCAGCCCAATCCCATCCACCCTTTGTTTTCGAATACATATGCTGCGAATCCTGTTCGTAAAGCTTCAATGGAACTAAATTAACTTTTTCTTTCACATTCTCATTTGCAGTTTTCAGTTGACTCTCTTCTTAATAATTTTTATGATTTAACAAGAACAAAGTTAGGAACTGAAGGTGAAGGTTTATTAGCCCAAGATTCAATTGGCGATGCAATAATTTCAAGAACAGTCAAACTATGTTACCTCAAGTGTAATAGAAAGCGGATAAAAACTGTATAAAAAACACTGGTCTCCTCCGCTGCAACGCATAAAGCAAAATTTTAGTCGTAACTACTAATTGATACTGTAAACGGCCCCATTTGCTCTGTTAGAAAAAACTTTTGAAGTTCTCATCACGGAAGGTACACGTTTTCAAATCTAGGGTTGCCTTAATTATGTTCTTTCCTAAACATGTAGACGCAACCCGACTCTTTATCTCCACGTTAGCCATAATAACTGTACCACCATCAGACTGGGATTAGATGTCATCATCAGCCCTACTTCTTAGTACATCCACATTAAGCACCCCAATGCCATGTGGAGAGCAGGTCAAGTACGATATGTAATTCATACCCAACGTTCCAACTTCATCAACATAGAACACAAACGTCTTAGGCCAGACCATGCTTACAACAGCATCATCTTTTAAACGCTTCCTTTAATCATTTACTTGGTAGTAACTTTCGAACTGAAACAGTTTTTTTGAAAGTAATTCAAGCCATTTTCCCTTACTTCGTTGCTGTACTTTTGCCGGATTACAAATTTGAAAAAATGTCTTCACCTCAAAATTTCTTGTCAGAATGATACCTGGATTGGTTTCAGGCACTCTAAATTGATGCATTAGGAACTAATCTGTGCATCTCTGGCCCCAAGTCAAAAAATGACACAAATCTTTAAAGTGCCCCTCCACCTTCTTCCTGAACTCACATAGTTCATCTACAGTATTCGTAAACGATATATCTTCCAATTTCTTATTAGAATTCTGAACAGCATCCCAAGACCTGAGATTTTCACTCAAGCTTTTTGGGACACAAAGCATAAACAGTAGCATTTTAAAGAACCTTCTGAACATCTTTCACGTACAGTAAACATCGTAGCCTCCCTTTCCTATATCACCTTTGGTGCAGCTGTCATTCCTTTTGTTGCTACAGATACTGCAGAGCCACAGTATACCGTGAAAAAATGCAGTAGGACGTAAAATATGATGTGTGAGCTCTTGAGTATGATATTCCCCCGGTGAGGCCACCAGAGATGATTTGCAGCCGTTCATTTTACTTATTCGCTATTGCAAATCGCGGCAAGCTGAAAAAAGAGATAAACCCTTAAATTTTTTTGTTTATTTGTGACAAAGCAAAGTTTCTGAGTTTTCGCTTCTATTTCAAACGCATCTCTCCGCTTCCAAATACGTCAATTCTATGAGAATTTATTAGCACAAGAGCCCATACTTTGGATAACCCTCATTGCCAAAAGTTGTGATCTTTATAAAAGAGTAACGACCGGGTCTTTGTATACCTTGAACTCAGTAGCTGCTTCGATTCTATACTTGTTCCATGCTTCCAACAAACTGATTCTAGCCGTCGCTTCATTAACTGCGGAAGCGTAATTCGCAAGTTAAGTGCATGTATCACAAAAATCACTACCAGACTTCAAGATGTTTAAGATAGGGAGACTATAATTCCAAATTTTGCAGTATACATCTCCGGTGAGTGGCGTAGGTCGACGGGGGATCTATCTACTGGATTGGAGCATTGCATAGCCCAGCAGCCTATCTCAATTTTCCGTATACTCTTGGTGAACTCGTGCATTTGTCGTATTACTGGAGAGAAGTGCGAGAAGAGACTCCGTGGTAGAGCCGCGACCTGTTGGGCATGCCATATCATGAAGTTCTGTATACCTTTGCAAGAATATTAGCGCCATCTGCGTGTGGATCATAAATCTGCCCTTCTGTCGGTTACTTTCTTGCGTAGAACGGTAAAAAAGCCGTTCTCGTTAGACACCTACCCGACGTAAGGAGTCCCAGTGTGTGCTTGTAACTGTAAAATTGCTGCAAACGCAGAAGAGCACATTTTCTCCCTCGCAATGCGAGGTGAGCAATGATGCGTGGAGTGCCGTCATTAGAGCGTCGCTTTTGTCTCCGATTCTGAGCGTAGTCTAGATTCCATTCTGCCAGCTGTTTGGCCTCTCCAACCGAAGCGGTGAGAACTAAAAGTATAGAGCGGGCGGTGTTTGTTCGAGTTGCTTCGCTCATTATTGTGAAGTTGAGAGTAATATTCTGCACGCCATCGAATGTGCACGCCGTGGTACATTTTCACCCGGCCATGTACCACTGTAAATGTTGAGGGACGTTTGTCTTTTCACAGCGGGTAGCTGGTCGGTTGTGAAATTTTCATCGGCGATGTCGGTAGATGGCGTCGCATCAAGAAGACTGTCGCGGTCTTCTCTGCTATTTAAAGGGTGCCGTGTGTGTGGTTTGTTGGCAAGGGTAATGGGCTGGAGTAGACCGGATTTCTGGGCTTCCTCTGCGTCATGTAAAGATATGACTGAGGTCTATGTTGTTGGGCGTTTGTAGTAGAAGCAAGGCCGTTCAGGAGGGAGGGTGTTGACGCGGGCAGTGGCGAGCTCGGAGTCTTCAGGGTTGGGCCCTCAAAAGTGGTTTTTGATCTTTTCGGTTGATTTTCTCAGCACTCGAGCGACTTTGAGAAACATAGGTCGTTATCTTGGAAGTAATCCAAGAAAATTATATTGCTTCTTACTGACTGAGGATATTTGAGTTCTGTTTGTGGCACTGGAAAGCGCTTTGCAGTGATGTAAGAAAGTCTACCGGCCCCATATTTGCCATAACAAGTATTTGAAGTGAACGGTCACACAAGTACCGACGAAAAAACCCGAAATCCAGAAAATCGACCGAGATGGGAACAATAGGCACGGTCCATGCTACATTTTCCGACCTTTGAAGCAGTCTTGTCTCTTTTCTCTCCGGACTCATGGTGTAGATGTCGAATTTCAGGGGTTAAGTGCGCATTGCCATTGCGGTACAGGTGTTACTTGACCCTTCGCACTTTAGCTCGAATTTCGAACGGTCAATACGCTCAGTGACTGCTCCACTGTAAATCCTCTTTGGTCACCGACGGGTATGGTGGCAAGAGGGATACAAAAGCCTCTGTAGATCCCAGAAATCACCGCTGCTGTAGAGAGTTGCATTGTTGCAAAGTAGCAGGACTTATCAATAGGGCGAACCAAGAGAGGTGGTAAATTAATGGAGAGTGAAGAGGAACCTTAGTACCATTATCAGGATTACCACATCGAGTTCTTCATTGAGGCTCAGAAGCAGGTCAACGAGTCAGGTGGTAGGCGTAAGCCAGTAGAGATGAGGCTATGAGAGTCCGGCAGGTGCGAGACCTGCCATACGACCTTCCCCAGGCAGGTAGACCTGAAGGGTCACCTCCCCTGTGGCAAGCACCATTGGAAGGTTGCATTCCTTGACGCGACACGCCGGGGTTGGTTTGCCGGGCTTTGCAGTCTGTAGGTAACAAAGAAGAGAATTCAAAAGAGAAACAAAATGAAGTAACGTACTAGTTGCTACTGCTGACGTGCGACAAGAAAGAGTGACAAAAACCGTCTCACTCAATGTGCGTTGCCAAAGAATGTCTCGCATTTCCAGACGCGTAGTACCAACTGGAACCACGGCGAGGTTCAACGTTATTTCGCCACAGCACAGAAGCTGAAGACGAGATTGAAGACCTAGTCTTGGAAGTAACATCTTTAAAAGGCGATCGTATGTCAACCTGCGCTGCCCATGCCTTGGGAATGGCCGATAAAGTTCCGTTCTCACCTTCAGTTTCCACCTTCTTCCTGTTTGGCAATGAGCTTCGCCCAAAGCCGTACCCGACTCATCTTACCCTTTTTTCCATGCTGTTCCAAAACGGGATGTCAATCGAACCTTCTTGTCGAGACCCCTGCTATCCCTGTATCCGCCCAAAAGATACTTACACTCAGTGCGTTTTCCTCGACGTTGTTGCGTACCCTCCAATATTCAAAGCAGCATCTTCCCACTCCTCCGTGTGCGCAGTCTCGGAACCCCTCTCTTCATCCCTCCTCCAAAACCCGCACCCCCCTTCCTCATCCCCCAAACCCCACCAACCGCTCTTCCACCTCCACCCTGGTAGGCATAGATACCGCCGCTCCCTCCCTCTCCACGCAGATCCCAGCCGCCACCACTGCCGTCCTCACACTCTCCTCCCACTCCTTACCCTCTGCCACGCCTCCGACCAAAACGCCTAAAAAGCAGTCCCCTGCCCCTGTCGTATCCACCGCCCTCTCCACTCTCATCCCTCTCACCCTCCGCTCCTGCCGCTCCCGCCCTCGCGAGTACCACACGCCCTCCGCCCCAACGTTACCACCACATCCATACCCTCTCCACCCCATCCCCTCATAACCTTTCCAACCTCCTCCAGCTTATACGCCCCGCCAGAAATCTCCCTGGCCTCTACCTCATTCACCACCACAAGGTCCACCCAGCGCCACGCCTCCCCCCCCCGTCCAAACCCCCCCTCCTCTCCCCATGGACTCGGGTTCAAAACGACCATCGCCCCAACTTCCTTCGCCCTTCTTGCTACGCTCTCCACCACTTCCCCCTAATCTCCTTCTGCAGCACCACTACACCCCCTCTCATCACTTCCTCTAGTCTGCCATCCCCACCCTCATACTTCCCATTCGCCCCAGACTAACAACGATCCGATTCTCACCCCCTTGCTCCACCATCACAACAGCAGACCCCGAGCCCACATCCTCCCTACGTTCCACAAAGGACACATCCACCCCATACTCAACCAGCTTTTCTAACAATGCTGCCCCATCGCCTCCAACCGCGCCTGCAAAATAGACACGCTCCAAACCGCTACGACGCGCTGCAACGGCTACGTTGGCCCCCTTGCCACCAAGTGAGTGCGTCGTGTGTAATGCAAGTATCGTTTCGCCGCGTGCGGGGAATCGAGGAAGATGGAGCGTGGTGTCCCGGTTGATCGATGATACCACAACTAGGTGCCGCGCCGCGGACATCGCGGATGGTGGCGGACTTGGGGTGGTGATTGGGTTCCGACTCGACGGGCTCACTGATGCAAGTGGCTTGAGGGGTGACGTGGATGTAGGTCGAAGGAGCTGGTACGTGTAATCCGCGAAGGATACTGCAGGGTTGTGGGATCATGGCCAGGTTGATGAGCGACGGTGTGCGAGTGTACTTTGTGGTCCCACATTTGGGTGCCTTGAAACTTCAGGTTATCGGTCGGTTTACAGAAAATGTGGTGCGGTACCTTACCTCGTTACAAGAAAGAAGTTTAATGCGTTCAGTATCTACAATACTGTCCCGATTGGGGAAAATGTAAAATGTGGGGTGATTTAATATTTGAAAGATATGGTCGGTTGTGGCCCGGAATATCCTGCAGGGTGTCCCGATTTACAGTGCACCTTCCCTAAATGGGCACCAAACCAGATGGCAGTGTACTGTACGCCGACGGAGTAACCGTCTGTGCGTTTCTCCAAAGAGCATCATTCAATTTGGGTTGCTACTGTACGGTAGACGGCAACTCGTGTCACACCGGTACCTACTGTACTGTACTGTACAGTAAGATCCCTACATATCACCCATACAGTACTGTACTACACAAGATCCACTGGTACAGTAATTTGAAGAGCAGCAGGCAGCCCCCATACCGTACCGTGCAGTGCTTGAGAATGTCATACCGCAATCAGAATCTCTAGTGTAGATAAACGTGGAAAGATATTTTATAAAGGGTGACTGGGATACGAGGGTATTGCACACGAGCTGCAAAAAATCCTGTTCGAAGGACTGTTGCGGACGCCAATCTCGTTACCAGTGAGCGCATCTGTCCTTGCTTGATTGAAGATACGAATTGATCAACCCTTTGAAGCGTTTGCGTGATTGGGATCGCAACTCGTCTGCGGGGTTGTGCCTCGTGATTCCTCTCGACAACTTATGTATGTACCCTTCCCGGCAGCCATGAGGAGCATCATGTCCATTTCGCGCTGTCTTTTCGCGCTGTCTGTTTCGACCTAACCCCCCAAATCAATATAGCAGCGCTTTCAACTTGATCCCTCATCATGCCTCTCCATCCAACTTTTCATCCTCTTGTACCCCTGCACCCCCGGTCCTCCAGCTCTTCGAACCGCCTCTCCAATCGCACCGTCGCCCGTTCACCGTCCTCGGGACGAATTCAGCCTCGCACGCTCCCCACCCTCTCAGCAAACAAGCCAGACACAGACACCGAGCCCGACTTTATCGAGCGTGCGTACACCTTTTTCTTTGGCCCCAAGCAATCCGAACCCTTCGGTCTCAAACGCTTCGATCGCGACCGCTTCCCCGAACTCTACCCGGCCACCCTCGACGAATTCGCACCCCCACATCCCTCCGACACCCCTGATGTAGCCCTCTTCCGCCCGCTTCTCGCCCGCACTCAGCTCACCGCCCGAGCGATACAACTTCTTTACGATGCCAACCGGGACGGCTGGACTGCAGAGGCCTTTCATTCGCGGTGTGATCGTAAGGGTGCTAGCATCGTGCTGGCACGTACCAAACGCTCATTGCTTGGTGGATACAACCCGAAAGGCTTTGTGGGGTATGGTGAGAGTCGTGGATCAAAGGCCGCGTTTTTGTTTTGTTGGCCAGATGCCGATGTGCAGAAGCCAGCAATGAAAATGCGAAAGGTGGGTGGAGTGGCATTGGCGGTGATGGATGACCCAGAGACAGGGCCTAAGTTTGGGGCTGATAGTCTGGTCATCCCTTTGCAACCGCCCGGTGCTGCGTGGGAGGAATGTGATAAGGATCGCATGGCGTCCTCAAAGCTGGGGAGTTACTACGAGAGGCGACCAGATGGTGGGAGGAGTTTGTTTGGAGAGGGTGAGAATCTGAAAGGAGAGGTTTTGGTTGACTTGAAGGTGTTTGCCGGGGTGTACAAAGAGGGGGAGGAAATACCGTTCAGCGATGCGTTGCCCTTTAGTTTAGAGTAGGCTGTAAAGCAAAAATTTGGGTCAAATGTGTTTGGACGGTACCGTATGCAAGTTAGCACGAAAATGACCTTGCAACCCAAAGGTTGACAGAATTCCTCAAGAAAACGTTTGCGAGGACATTTTCCGATGTGCTTCCCGCCGTATTTATGCATGTGAATCGCTCTTGTTGAGAAGCTTTCAGAACCTGAAGGTGAGGGTTGAGCCCTAACTTGCAGTACTGATCGAGGGTACGGTTGGCGACTAGCCGCGCTAAGTCCATGAAGAAGGAGAATGGCACTGGGCGCCACTCCAAGAGTGTAGAGATTAGAAGGAAGATGATACCTAATCCTTACTTGTCCAGAATGGACAGGAATCTGCTCCCGCTTGGTAATCTATCTGGGAACCCTGGGTACTCTCGTATCTTCCATGCGTGAGGAACTCATGGACTCGTCAGTAGGTTGAAGATTCGCGTTCTCGGATGCGCAAAGGTCAATACTGTAGGTCCACAAAGGTAAGATCTCAGTAATCATTGATCTTGGCGGTGCTGCTAGCTTTGATATCAGGCCTTCTCCTACATTAACTTGCGGCTGATGATCAACGACCGGATGCCTTGAAGGGAGACCAGGTTTAATGCCTACCAATACGACATGGCCATTACAAAGGTTCATCCGTGACGAACAATACCAGCATTGTATCAGATGATCGCCGCGGGTGTCGGGAATGCCGAACAACCAAACTTGGGAAACAGTTCCCGGGATGAAAACGTAGAGCCCGACGAAAAGTACAAGAACTTCATGCAACGTGGCTGATCGAGTCCGATGAGGCTTTTTCGTCAACTGTATGGGCTGCTACTCTCCAGGAGTTGGAACGCTCAGAGAGGCGCAGTACCTATCTGGGGGAGACGATATTTACTGAATACTTGTATAGAGTGTGCACCGGCTAGCCGACTATTTAGTTAAAGAGCTAACTGGATAGACAAATTGGCCACAAGCAGTTGGGCGCACGATAAGATGGCCATAGCCACCGACCACAAGGCGCAACTGATACGCTCGTAGATGCGCGTGTGGATAGGACCGTCCAAGGTATTCACTTTCATGGCAACACGGGGTACAAACTCTGCAGAAGAAGAACCGTTTTCAGCAATTTAGTTTCTATGGTGTTCACTGCTGGATCCGACTATACAGCGATGAACTAACCGGATGGTCCATGTCGGCCACGTCCAGCGGGGTGCGAGACAATATAGCCATGGCGTTAGACGACCATAGAGTGCAACGAATGCGCTGGTAAACGCGATTTCGCACAGTGCGAAGCCTCTCCGCAATTTGCGGAGACCTTCGACGAAGATGATCGTGGCGGGAGAGGGGACACCCAGTGAATCAAACGCCAGCGGTTGGAAATCGAAGTTGGGTGAAGCATTGGGGTTGTCGGTGGGGGCGAACGGAGGCTGCGGGCGAGTTTAAGTTCCTGATCGGCGACTTTGTCGCAGTAGGCGGCTTCAGCTGCGCCGGCGGCGGCCTGAGTGGCCGTTGCGCAGACGGTGGTCTTGAAGGGCGAGGCGATTGTGATTTCACAGTCGATGGGGCGTGTGCAGGCCCACTACGCGGGTGACACGGTAGGCAATGACGTTGCGCAGTGAGTTGTGGCGGTGTTTGCGACCGAAACCTGCTGGGCAGAGGTCAACCGCGTGATCCCCGAGTGCGTTCATTACGGGTTTGCAATGTTTGCAGTTGAGGGGTGCGGTTTCATTGTGGACGGGGAGGCGTAGATGCCGGCGGAGCATAGTCTGCCATTGCACCGTGGACACCTCGGCGGCGGTGGTGGGGTGGGCGAAGAGGAAGGCGGAGGCCGGGGTCGGCCTGACCGCAAAGCCGCGTATCCTGTGGCGACCATCAGCAGCATTGTCACTGACGGGTTGAGGTATTCCAAGAGTCGTCGCACCAGTGGCTCCTCGCCTGGGCCTACCGCTGCACACCCTCGAGGTAGGTAGATCAACGTGGGTGTGTTGTGCCGCTAGGAGAGCGGGGGCGAAGGGGCCGGGGTCGACGGAGTAGGGATGGCCGGGCACGAGGAGGACTTGGCGAAGCGGGCTGGCGGCTTGGCCCAGGCCGAACGACGGGTCGCGACGGTATGAGATACGGTACTCGATTGTCTTTTCGAGGGTATTGTGACTGATCGACTATTAAAGTTAAGATCCAACTGGATGATCCACGACGGCCACGTGCTGTAGAGCGCGCGAAATGATGGCCATCGCCTGCTGACGACCATATGATGCAACTATAGCGCTGATACACGCATGCGAAATATGGTGGGAGAGACGTGCCATTTCTTAGCAGCCCGGTCGATAAAACCCTCAACGAACAGGGCGGTATCAGGGCAAGTGTCATCTAAAGAGTCAAAAGCGATTGATTGTAATAGAAACCAAGGTCGCTACTAGTACCACGAAAAGGGTCCAAGGATGGGTACAGAAAGCAAATAGACGCACAGTAACGCACGCGCATTCGAGTTGGTTTGATGCACGTACAGTACGTACAGGTACATATTGGAACTTCAATAGCCGAACCGCATTTCCCAAAAATTAAAGAACCAAATCAATTCATCATTTTCGGTGTGATGAGTTCCCAAATTAGTCCCGTGTGGTCATTGTGACTTTGCATTGGTTTCTATAGCTAGGCGGTGCTATGCGCGAGGAACATCGTCATTACCGAGATTAATGCCACCAACACGACATCCTCCTTCCCCGTCGGAGTTGATATCTACGGCGGCTTGGGTTATGAGGGCCAGAGATTTTTCCGACGCCTTGCTTACTTCGCTGCTTCCCGTCGTGGTTCCTCTCTTCAGCAAGAACTTTGCGACTTCTTTACTCGTTTTGTGTTCAGCATCCAAGTGACGCAGGCGCGAATGGTTGCCACCCGCCCCCTGCCTGCGTAGTTGATCTCTGAATACTCTCCGCACACTTTCATGCCTTAGAACTCGTAAACATTTTCCGTCCGATTTGTGTTACGATTGTATCATTGGCGGGTGCAGTATCACTTGTGAAAGCATGTACCCGGTAAGGGGTCCCATGGCCAAAATACTTTCCCAAGCGGTATTCCCTTTGAATTTGTATACGCTGAGTGTTGTGCCCCGCTGGCACACTTCTCCCAAAGGTCAACAAAATGCGAAGTTCTACCTACGATCATATATGCTCTACGGTTCTCCGCTCTTTAGCTTTCCAATTTGTCGATCTCTCATTAAACCGCTGCTTTGGGATTAGCTATTCTACTATCTACAGTACTGTTCTCTGTTTTCTAGTTCTTTCGTACTGCTCTTTTCTTGTTTCCGTTTCTGTAGATATACTAAACCGAAATCTTTGGTTCTCTCTTATTTACGTTTTCCGTGTTCTTTCGGCAAAGTAAGAATCCTTGGTCATCCCGAACCCCAACTTTAAATTAGGGGGAACCATTTGGCTGGACAGCTCGTGTTCCAACTTTTGAATTCTCTAGCGATATCCTTAGGATGCCGTGCGTGCGGCAACTCGCATCACATCTGCTAAATAAGCTGTAAAAGACCAGATTCAAAACGCTTTCTGTATTGCACGGCGGCAACAGGCTTTACCGCGCGACCGCTGCAAGCCTGCCTGAAAGAGGTTGATAAAGTGCGATGTTGAGAGACCCTTGCTTTAGTCTAAATCATGATGAGCATGAGAACGGTTCTCATGCTATTATGGACTGTGATGTGTACTGAAAATACAGTGCGCGAAGTTAGATTAGCACCACCACAAAATATTACCGTTCAGTGGCAAAGAGATAGCCGTTCTCGATAATTTGCACGTCAATCGGACCGCTATGTCAATTCATTTAAAGGGTATAAACGCCAAATCAAATGGAGCAGGAAACTGGATGTTATGGAACTAAACAAAAATTAGGTAGGCGAAATTAAATTAGCACCACCAGCCTTTAAAGCACATAGAAATAGAACAGAACGATTTAAAGCAAAAATTTGTAAATAGGAGAAGTGATTACTAGTAGATGCAAAGAGCAGAGCCACAGTAATTTAGATTCAGCAGAATGGGAAAAGGAAAGCAGCTGAGCGAGCAAGAGAAAGGATCAATTTTGGCTCTAAAGGGGGAAGGGCTAAGGAACCACGCCATTGCGAAGCGCATCGAAAGGGAAAAAAAGTTGTTTCAAGGGTTCTAAAGGACAAAGAAGGCTATGGAAACAACTGCGATACAAGAAACAACACCACAATTTCAAAAAAAGCTATTAGAGCATTGATGAGGAGCGCAGAAAAGACTGGGGCTTCAGCCGCATAATTGAAGGTCGAACTGGATCTGAAAACCGCCAAACGTCGCGTCCAACAGATTTTAACTCATTAAGAGCGATTCGTTTTCTGTAAGGTGAAAAGAGAACCGTTTTGACGCAGGAACACAAAACACCTCGTCTGGAGTGGACCAGCTTGCACCACAGTAAACCTGCGCATGACTGGGGATTGGATGTCTGTTCTGACGAAAGGAAGTTTAGTTTGGACGGCCTAGGCGGGTTTCGTCACTACTGGCATGATATGGGAAAGTCTAAAGTTGTTTTTTCTAAGCGAAAGGTCGGAGGGGGAGGGGTGATAGTTTGCGGTTGCTTTTTAGCATACGGGTTTTCCGATTTGGCTATTCTACAAGGCAATTAAGGCATTCAGAAGTACTGTGCTGCCTTGGAGAACTATCTACTTCCTTATACAGACGAGGAGATGCCGTTAAGATGGCTTTTTATGCAAGATAATGCATCCATTCACACCTCACACGTGTCATCGGAGTGGATGCAGATCAATTTAGGCAATGACTTGAATCCGATTGAAAACGTCTGGGTGTTCTTGCAAGGGCCGTATATGCTAACAATCGGTAGTTTTCTACTGTCGAGGAGCTCAAAGACACTGTACGGAGAGAATGGGCAAAATTGGATCACAATTTGATTAGAAATCTACTTACAAGCATACCCAAGCGCTGTGAACAATTGCTGGAGAGGCAAGGGTCGAAAACAGACTATTAAGGTTATATATCAATAAAATTGCTGTAATGGTTCTTGATTAAACATTGTTGTGTTTATCTAAATTCGCGGTGGACACTATTTTTTTAGAATATTTTTTTGTGTTCCTCCAATAGCGTTGAGTTTCTTACCCTTTAAATGGTTTGAGTTTACGCCTCTATTGATATAAAAATATTTTCAATTTGCCGCTCTGTTGAGTCTGCACAACTATATTCAGGGCAGGTGCTAATCTAAATTCGCGCATGTATACACACCGAAAAACATCAGGATAGAGGAATAAATATGAGTACTGTATCTGAATTGCCAATATTAATTTTAGTATTGTTTACCGTGAAGAATGCTTTTTTGCTTTATTAATTTGTGACACGGCGGCAGAAATTGATTCAGCGAACGGAATGGCTCTTGGAGATACCAAGTTTACTCTGAAAACTCTATATATTGGCCACGTCATTTAAATTTGCTGATAGATTGGGACGATGGATAGGGCACCTTCATATTTAACTCCAAGAAATATCTTCCTTCTATTCATTCTCGTTCATAAAATTCCCCTGAATGAATTTCATGGTATAAATTTAATGCAATTAAAACTCTAGAGTAAGCCAAAAAGTCTTTATCAGCTGAGTAAATCGCCTCCACTAGGGGAGGTCAAGCAAGTAGGCAGACAAATTCAGGCGCAGAACCGAACAGTTGCGAAATTAAAAAGTCAACTTCTGACCTAAGAAGAATTTATTTTTTGATATTCATTGAACAGAGATGGTGTACTCTGCCATTTATTTACTCTCTTGTAGTCCCTTGATCTCTCGTTCTTATTCACGTATTCTAGTTACCACAGCTATAATTCGGTAGCAATTTTGTCGCTTGAGACACATATCACCAATACTTAGTGTCCGTAGCTCGAAAGTCGAGACACTTTTTGTTACTAAAAATCAGTTATACGTATGTGTGACAGAATGTAAACTTTCTCTCAATCGAATTGGGAGTGGCTGTCGGTTAATCTCTAGAGATGAACATTCGTCCTCTTTTTCGTTAACCGAGCGACTGTGTACTCTCACGACTTTCCACCCTGAAGATATCAAGCGGCGCTTTTATGCCATCAAATAACATGAGCTGTAGAGTGAGCTAAGGGGCTGTCAGTCTTATTCAGCGGGTCAGTAGGATTGGCGTTTCTAGGGATATAGATCAATCTGTTCAAACGATGAGTCTCAAAATTATACCTCACAGTTGATCTTCGGCTCCAAAGGACTCATGCTCCAGTGTATGGCTGATAGATAGTAACATAAAGAGATCTCGAAAGTCAGCACCAACATAGAGATCAACTTGAGTATGGAGCAAGTGCTTTTACGTGCTAGAAATTATCTTCTGGATCGCTTCAAAGGCAGCAACTAAATGTAAAGTATGTCTATCAGGAATGTCGCGCAATTTAAATAACGTTTTTAACGTGTTAAAATTCCATCTGGGAGATGATATCTACCACGAGAGAAATATCATTCATGATGATACATTTCACGTTGATATGGAAATGGTCCATGTCGAAAAAGTTATTGCAATCGCGCGACATTCCTAATGGGAATACCGGGCGAGTTGCTGCTGACTTTGAAACAATTCGGAAATTTGGGCATCGCTCTACAATTTCGGATTGGATGTGAGCACATTTATCATTACGTAAGTTGTTACCGTGGAGCAGACAGCGAATATTCTTGTAGTTTGAGTGCCCACAAACGTGTTTTTGTAGAAGTTTAACAATTCTAGTTTCCTTCAAAGTGAGTGAAGAAGTACGGCACAAAGTTTAGTTGAAGTAGGCTCTCGGACTAATTTGTGATAATAGTGGTAAAAATTTTAACGTATCCGGTAGCTGTACCTATCGTATTCAATAAGCTGCAACGTGTTAGTTTGACCTGAGATGGACGCAAGGAACTACACTATATATCTATTTCGGTGATTATTAATGTACTTATTAGTTACAATTTGGCGAATAAAACCCGAAGAGTATATTTGAATGATAAAATGTCGAATAGTTACAGGCGTTTTCTGATCAGATAGATTTTGAGGTCGATTGAACAAAGGTGTGACGTGACTTTCTTACAATGTTGCGGCGTCCCATATTTCCAGAAGACCTTTCTTTGACAAATTCGGGTAAAAGAACGAAAAGTATGGTTCCAATCGGGCATAATAAAATGCTTCAGTTCATAAAATTCAACATATCCCATACCACTGAATGGTTCTATATTGTCAACCAGGGGACCAGGTACATTTAGAAAAGCACTTTGTCTTAGTTGAGCCGTGTGAAATTTGATATTTTTGTTCTTCTTTTGGTTTGAACTTGATTTATGAAGGAGTGATCCGGGAGAAAAAATTCTGGATTGCATCCTGACTTTGGGGAGCAAGAGAATCGTGTCTCTGTTGTTACTTTGCCTTTTTGTATGATTTATCTCCCTTCTAAAGACCCAGTTCATTACATTCGTCGCAGAGGGATCCAGCTTTCTGCTCTGCAATACTCGTTGCATGTCGATGTATGTAGGTGTCTCTCGGTGTATTTCTTCTATATTTAAAACCTCTCGCTCCATTATTCGATCAAAAATTTGCAGCACCTACAGAAAGCACAGGATATGCACCTGCTCATATGTTTGAGCATTTTTGTTATCAAGTGAGCGTAAGATAAAGGAAACACCACAGTGCTTAATTTGTGGAATTACACCGGCATTTGAAATTCTCAAATCTTCAGTAGAGGCATCATTCTCACCGATGGACTCCTTTGGTAAAGCTGCACAGAAAGAAGCGATACGCGCTCCACACCAGTTTTTCATTTCCTAAAATAATAAAAGAAACAGGAGATCCAGGCAGCATCGGCGTCGTCATATGATATCTACTAACCGCAACTTCAAGTTTAGAATCGAAAATTTTCATAATTTCATTTTCGTCTCGGGCAATACTTACCAATGTCTTAAATTTCGATAACGTATTGCCACAAACCTGGACTTGCCGTGGCATTTTAGTGAGCGTAACTCCTCCCCTATATCTGTGTCGGCATAGATTTTTTAGTCGAATGTAGTTGTCTGGGAAAGAAACTTTAGGATAGATCGAAAAGAATATCCCAAGAGTAAAACACCGTAAACTTTTCCCATCAAGCGGCAGCCGACGTAAACAGCGATGTAATGAGAAAAAAACAGGTAATGATTTTCTCGCAGGCGCCAGTGGAAGAGTTGGGATGATGTATAAATACTTCTCCGGGCTGAAGATCGGAACCAGAGATGAGGTCAGTAGCCTCGAGTTGAACGTCCAAACCAGCGTCACGGAAGAATTGATAGGCGAGGCGCTCTGAGTAAGTTCATGACGGCGTCTACTTACAAACCCAGATGGGCGGATTTCAGCAACGTGATCACCGTGGACATCGATCGGTTCTCGCAACGGTGACATTTCAACGGGATGGAGTCCGTTTACACATGGAGACCGAGATGGCTGCCTAAAATTATGCTCCCATGGGCGGCCGAAACTTTTTTGGTAACCGCCGGGTGGGATTGAATGAAGCCAGCGACATAACTGTGGCGGAATGCAAAGACTAGCATTCAGCGAAGAGTCCAATAACCAAAGTGATATCTAGGGCATGTTATATCCTTCAAGAGATCATCCTCCCACAACTTATTGGTTCTAGCCTCATGGTGTGCCCTATTTAGAAGTTTTTGGAGGTTTAAATGCTTTTGAGCAAGGGTGGCCGGGTCAAACTGGCCGAGGTCGCTGACGAGGGGATAGAAAAGTAGGCAGCGTACAAACTCATGAATGGGCAAATAGTTTTTATGGTATCTGATATGAACAAATCCGCAGGGATGAGATTATCAGAACCAATTATCTTATAACGTGCGTGTTGCAAGCGAAAAAAGTGCGACGGAAGTATAGTTGTGGAAAAAAAGAGAGGTGAATAAGAAAGGGGGTCAATGGGCTACAAATGTGTATAGAGGGGCAGGGTATACCACCTATGCGGATAGTGGACGAGGGAGACTAAAAGTAGACAATACAAGGATAAATATCTGTATCTGCTCCTCAAAATCTTCATACTCGAGATCAGAGCCATGCAACCTCCCCAGAATATTTACAACCCAAATGCAGTCCCTAAAAATTCTTTCGAACGGCCCATAATTATACATAGCTTCTTCAAGGAAACAAGGGTCCTCCAATTCCTCTTCAACTCGCTTAACCTTCGCTTCAAGAACAGAGAAGTATTAGATAAAGATTAAACCTCCATTCAATCTCCCCTCCTTCCTCCCTAGCAAATCCTCCACGGCTGTACGCAAATGGCTCCCACGATTTCACTATTCATCATCTTCGGGTTTATCCACATCTGCCTCAGCCTCCTCCGGCTCTTACGCCTCCTCTAACTCCTCTGCCTCTCCTACCTCCTCCACAAACTGGCGGAAAAACGACTCCTGAACGCGTCCCCGGTTCACCCTTTTGCAGTAGCCCTTATAGTCATTTTTCCAATCGGCCATTGGCGGTGACGTGGAACGGGCGGAGTTTAGTAATGTTGACGAAAAATTAAGGGAGTGGGTGGGTAAGTAGATGGAGTGATTTATGGCAGGGCTTTGTTTCAATGACGTTGCTATCGCCCTATAAATAGGGTAACATTTTCGATAAATTTACAACCTTGGTCAAAATGCAATATGCGAGGCTATGTTGCGGCTTTGAATTTGCTTGAATTCAGTCCAAAAAAATGGCTTGATAAAATATCGGAAGAGAATTTGGAGAACGAAGCGGATCACGAGTCGAAAAGGAAAAGGAGGATGAAACTCTGGATAAAGTAAATAGTAGTTCGAGATAAGGACCAGTTTCGTAATGACAGACCTATGGAAAGGTTTGGACACCACGAAGTGGACTTTTGCTCTTCACAGTTCGGTCAAAAACACCATTGTGAGGCTCCGCACCGTAACTGCCAGCCGTGTCGCCCGTGGTGCCGACCCGGACTGCTAGATTGAGGTCCAGTTCCTGTTGAAAAGCACGTAGCGACAAACCGCTGAAATACTTTTCCATCTACTAGAAGCTCTCAACGGTATTTTAAAGCTCCTAATAGCCTGCAAAATCACCGTTTCCTTAATGTTAAAGGAAAAAGAAAGATCAAAGGCCCTCGAGAAGTGGGCGGCGCTACTGCAGTTGCACACTGCAACAAGTTCACTGAACCTGGAGAGAAAACTTTCGAGTCGATTCCCGTCCCCAGACAGCCCCACAGAGGCCCCTAATTTCGAATCCAATCGCTGGCCATCGATTCCCTGTGTTCGACTTCCCCTGCTATTATCTTCTTCAAAAAGGCACTCTAGCTGCGCACTACGAAGAATTTCTACACTTTAGTTGGAGCCATTTGTACGTGCATCTATCAGCGCATAAGTTGGACGAGATAGTAGCATTCGGCGAACATTATTTAAGCATCAAAACCAATGCACATGGTCTACATGGACCACCTGGTCTTCATTTCGCTATTACTTGCAATCAAAATAGTCAGTTCCTGCACTGGATCCCTAATATCCTTAATGACAGATTCTATTGATCAGTGTATTGATAATAATTTTACTAGCGTAGTAGGCCAACGCTTTTCCAGCTTTCTCAAAACTGAGGATATATTCATCGTTTCCTGGTCTTGCCTGGCTTGGCCAGCAGTTTTGGTGCTCCCTGCGAAAAAATTGATGACGGAACCTAGCTTCAAGCATGCCTCTCCAGATAGGTCTAAGATGCGCTCAAGAGTAATTATTACCAGTATATTGATCCGTAGGGAAGTGATCCTGCTTGGTACAAACTGTTACAGAACTAATGCGAAAGGACCGATGTGTAAATAACGCGTTGACCTCGAGTTATAGACTCCGTCGGCATACCCCCAGAGGGGCCGCAAAAGTCCTTATAGTGAACCTTGGCGTCCTCTCCAGGGAGGAGATAGTTCTAGGCCTCCCTTTCATCGCGTTCCACACAATCCACATGTCTGCTGTTATATTGCGAATCTGAAACATGTTCAATTTCAACTTGAAAAGCGCACATTTTGGCATTGCCCTCAGCCTCAGCTCCTTTATAGAATTTAAAATGTTCCAAAAGTGCATTTCTGACGATCTTCTTTGAATATTTCATTGCATTTTGGGAAAATGTTTTCCTTTTAATACAAAGACACCTTGAATTGCCGAAAGAAAAGCTCTTACAGAAATAAGATTTGAAATAGTCTGTGAATTTGCGATGAACGGTTGTTCGGTGGTACGGCATTTTCAATAAGCTTCTCAAAAGGCAGTAGCACGGCTTCCATTAGACGTTTGGTGGGGATTTATAAATTCTGAGCGATAGGATTAAGAATGTCTAGAAGTTTCAGAAGCGGATAAAAATTCTAAAGTTCTGTGAATTTAAAGCAAAAGGAGGGCAAAGAAAAGAGAATTTGGTGGCAGCGAGCCAAGGGCTTAGGACGCTCGTAGTGCTACGACCATGGCTAGCGACGCTCTTAAGGGGATTTCTATTTTCTCACAGGAGGCAACGTGGAGCGTCACTGTTTGTGGCTACAGTCTTCGCGCTGAGTAAAAGTAGAATTAAAACAGTCGCGCACAATCTGGAAGGTAGGAAGTAAAGAGATAGAGTCACGCGGTTGTTCAGACCGAATGCGACTTGCAAGAACCAAAAGAGATGGAGTCACTATAGCGAAGAACGCAGGAGCCGCAGAGAGAAGTCTCAGGGCGGGAAATGAAGAAGTGTGATCCGTTTTGCAAGCTTTGGTAGCTGCTCACTCTGTGTAATACAATGTACTATCAATAAATTTTGATTGGAGAGTTAGAAGTTCCCGGTTAGCACTAAGTGGCCAAGTGATTAGAGAGTTAGAAGCTACCGGCTAGCACACAGTGGCCAAATAATTAATAAAAGTTCTAAATATAATAATAATAACCATAGTAGTCGTCAACAGCAGGCTCTCACAGGGCCTACACCATACAACTTTACTGTGTTTGAGACTTTAATGTTAATTTAAACATTTAGCGAGTAGATAAATAAATCTGTAACCTAAACTTTCGTATTGTTATGGACAGCGATCCTAATATTTAACCATTATTCCCATTCATCTCCCAAAATGCCGTGAAACTATCCTGTCAGTAACCGTCACCAAGTATTTCACACTGTTCTCAGACATCAGTGCAACATGCGCACTGTACCCAGACACCATTGCAAAACGCAATATCATACCAATTTTTACCGAGCGAATGAGATGTATCCATCATAGCTATCTCGCGTGGTTCTCGAAACTTCTCGAACCTCACCAATCAGCAATTACTTCATGCTTTCTTGCGAATTAGAGCAACAGAACTTTGCCAGGATGTTCAGTCCTGTCAGTCTCACTGATGTTAGCTTTAGGATCCTTCAACATCTTGAAGTTTGATACCCTCACTGCTATTTTATAGAATACCTTTGCATTCAGTACTGTTTGCTGTAAATTGACCTCTGCTTTCGTAGCGTACTTTTTCTATGTAAACTCTGGTCTGAAGCTCCGGTCTTCTTACTGGATGCATCAACCAACAGTTCAGTCATGAATTACCTTTTGCGCGCTCAACTCCTCAGAAACCAATTACAGACCCGAAGGCTCACTGCACTATATACCTGGCTGAGCTAACTATTTCAAAGTTCCGAACGCAGAAACGCTACTGAACATGATCGTAGAAGGAACCTGTCGACCTTCGATATTTTATACATTGCATGTGACGCAGCGAAAATTTCTGTAATATCTAGATGAAAGTTTGTCCCCGAGATACATCTTCTTCCTTAAAAACACCAACAAATATTTAGCGAATAAAGATGAGCCATTTGCTTCCATGTAGGGAGGTCCTCAGAAAGACGCTGAAAGAGATTTTGGAAAAGTTCGTACACACTATGCAGCTAACTTCTATGTTTTGGCACGTGTAGATGATGGCTTACTTCATGAAATTTCTTGAAATACTTCAAAATATGAAGATGTACCACGATTTTTAAAATCCAAGAATCAGATGTTTCTTTTATCTGTACATGGTGACGCGAATAATAAGAATACAGTATTTATAAGGCATTAAGATACGTTACAGCCACTCGGAGCAATAGAAACTCTCTGCACGGTTTCTCTATTTGCCAATAACAGAGGAGAAAACTGCAATGCGCACGAGCATGGAGAGAAATGTCTCATTGATCGGATAATTGTGCCCCTACTCAATTTTCATTAGCTTCCCTGACATTTCGATCGTTCCTTCTCACTTACTCGTCCCTTATACTACTCAAATCACTTTTTCTCAAAATTTTGTAGTACGCCACGGCTTCTTTTTTGGCGCAAGTGGAACAGGCGTTCCTAAGTAGCACTATTTTATGATAAATTTCCGTAGCTTTTTCCTTGTACATTGAGCTTCGAAAACTGTGCTAGTATATGCATTTTCTTTTCTTTCTACTACTTTCCCCTTTGAGTCTAATTGGTCGCTTCTCAAGTCGATCAACGCAAAAGCTCTCTTTTTGTAGCAAAAATATTCTGTTCTGATAGATCTATAACCTCTTTTTTCAATCGAGGGGAATCATGTTCGAAAATGTATGCTTCTCAATAGAAACAAAATATTAATGAACTTGAAGCACGTTCCATACTAGAAAATACTTGAAGGGTTCTCTACAATCATTTTCTACGTTAACAATATCTGCAGTTTATACGGTGCAGTTTCCATACTAACTATATATGCAGAAGACACACAAGTCGGATATGGTCTGACTGTACGGGAATGACTAAAACAGAATATAATATCCCAACCGTAGTTATCCTTACATCTCGTCTTGATAGGAACATGTTCCGTTCTTCCCTGCTTGACTGTTAGGATTTGCCTTTGCACAAAATAAGAATATTTCCACAGAGCTCGTTCCCCATTTTTCTCATTGACGAAGATAGGATCTCCATACGCTATTACTTGTGTTTTTGCAATAAATTCGTCCTTAATATCTGTAAAGCTGGAACCAGGACGGCTGCGTTCAGTGGTACACATGGACTATCTGGATGAGTTGATTATGGTTGAAATGCTCGGTTTGGCCGAAATTCGTTTAGAGTGGAAGAAGGAACAAGTGAAAGCAAAAAAGTATTCAATATGGATGCTTCCTGAATTAAGATGGCAAACGTTTCTTTATTTGCGACAAAAATTTATCTAATGGCAGCTGTGCAAAAAATTACGGTGATATCGAGGCAAATGGTCAAAATTTTGGCTTCTTTTTTTTGGCAGGGGCATAGCCTTTAACATTTTTCATAGAGCTGCGTAAATACTTAGTCTTATTAAAAAGTTTGAATTTAAATTTTGATGATTTGAAAAGGGAAGGGTGGTAGAGATGTTCTCAGGGGGCCTTAAACAAAAATCTTTAATTCTATGCAAAAAAGTTGAAAGGTTACAAACTAATGCAAAAGGGTAACGAAGTACTAAAGCTGAAACTGTAAAGATTAGTCAAAAGCGTAAAGTCCAAGAGTCTGCGCTCAAACTCCAATGGGTTTTCACAAGTCTTCTTTATGATATAGCAGGACTCTAAGAGAAGATCGATTATAAACACTTAAAATGGCAAGATTATTTCCTTGAAGAAACTTTTACCAAAAGCTGCAGTAGCATGGAAGCTCGTCCGATTAATTTTTTTTATAGATTTTCTGAGAAAGCGGACGCAACACAACAAAAAGGGACCAAGAACGCTCGTGATGACTCCACAGAGTGAATAAAAATTTGGGGACAAATTATTGGGGCTATATATCAGCTGCAATTATTGAAAAGTTGGAGCTCTCTTTTTCTAGGCGTCAACTGGAAAGAGAATTGAGTGATGAGCCATTTCTGAGACACAAATATCCGCAATAAAATCGCTTCATCGTTGTGAGCGTACTGTTTTTGTACAGCTGGTTCACGACTAAGGTCAAAAAATCGGCTATAGTTGTATTTTCTGGTGAAATGAAGTCCAATTTAGACGAACCTGACAGTCCTGCTTAAAACTGGTCATATTTATGGTCCCTAAATGAGTATTTCAACATGTTACATGGCGGATGAGAGATTATAATGGTTTGGACGTGTTTCAAAGGCTCGCTGATTTCAAAATTGATTGTTTAGTACGTTAATTATGATTTTCGAAAAGTGATTGTAGATGATGACTAATTATCTGCTTCCATTTTCAAATAATGTGCCTTTCCAATTTTACATTGATGCATGATATAGTTCCGAGCCACCGAGGAGTCCATGAAGGTTAAATGCTAGCTTTCGTTTGGCCTGCTTGGCCTTGAGTTTATGCCATAAAAAGAAAATATAATTAAATCTGTTGTCTTTTGGTATGAAATGGAAGATTTCTTACTTGAAACTGACACAATTAGAGCATCCCCACCGGTTTTAAAAGATCGAAATCTTTCCATTTGATGACACATTATGCGCCTCCGCCAGCATCTTACTGAAGCAGTTTTTTTACACAATGTCTAAAACATAGTTCTAAAAAACAAGGGAAGAGCACCAAAAATAAGCTTTTTACATCTCCAGAGCAAAGAGTCGTCCCCATCCCATTTGCCTACATTGCAATTTCCCGCCAAATTGGAAGGCGTGAGATGCGATATGAAACCCTCACATCTTCATCACTCCTCATCCCATAGACCTATTCAGCCTTCATACTACTTCTCACCCGAGCCAAACGCTCCCGACAAACACCTTTCAAACCTCTGATATCAATCCATCAACACTCTTTTCTTCAATCATCGCATCCCCCGTTGCAAATACCCTCGTCAATTTCTCCGCAACTTACTATAGGAAACGATGTTGCGGCTGTTCGGCATTCTTTTATGATCAGAGGCGCAAATCATACTACTCAAGACGATTATGCATTATCTAGACAGTTGATAAGCGTTTCTTAAGATCCAATTGTCTAATCAGAGCAGATATATTATAACTCTTTTTAAAAATTTGAGGAATTTTTTGGTCGTTTGAAACCAGGAACGACTTATTCTCGCTCTTTTGACTCACTGAAGGCAAATATCGAGCAAGAAATAAGTAATACGTCAGTTTCTCTCGGTACGTGTCCAGGTCAAAGGCCATGAAACAGGCAGGAGCAAGCGACTCTGATACTACTGCGATGGCGACAGCTTCTTGCAATGGTATTACTATAGTCGCTTCCACCGATTATTGCGGGAATCCTGTCGAATTTTTTGAGGTTTGGAATCTGCTGAAAGTTGACTCGAAGTTTCTCATTTGGTGTGAGAAGAGCACTTATGAGGATAAAGTTGTACAAAGGATTTCTCTCCTGAGAATTTTTCGATCTGAGAAGGTAACAGATCCAATGAGAAAAAAATGAGCCCTCAATCGATTGTAGCAAAGCGAAAGAACAGCTAAAAACGATATCACCTCTCAAAAGAAGATAAAGTTTGCAGAAGCCGCTGTTGAGCTACAAAAGTAAGTTATCGAGGCTCCCTTAAGATACAACCGATGATATTCTTCTTCAATGTTTCAGAGCAATGAGAAATGTCCAAAAGTGTTGAATTCTGTAATCAGCTTGGTGCAGAAGCGTTACAGAGAGCTACATCCAGAGCGGCACTAAATTCGATTGGGTATGTTTCTCCTGATCCTTTGCACCTTTCGTATTCAACCCGAGACGAGGTAGATAATGTTCCACGTCACCATAATCATAGTATAAATTGGAGCGCCTCCCCGTGTATCATAAATTGTCTGTAACCAAGCTTTTGGTATTTAATTGCCCTTCTGCGTTTCCAGAAACCACAATGAATTCTGATAATGCCAAACTACCGGCAGAAGGAGTAAATTTATTGTCATTTTTCTCAACCATTCCCGACAGAAGAATTGCATCACCTCAGATAGTGGCAAATTTAGAAAAGTATTCCTGATTCGATTCATCTCCATCTTCGTTTAACTACCTTCACTTTACAGCCTTAGTATGAAGTAAGATGCAAAAGTTTTAATGGGCTCCGCATTAATCATCTCGAAAGAGATCTTCTATGGCTCTAAATAATGTGCCATTTTCTTTGAAAACGCCAAAAATATTTAAATATCCTTACGTGCACACTCTCGAGCTTCGAAAAGAACTTTCTCATTCCATTAGATTGCTTCATGAACAGTATTCAGAAAGAATGGCCACCAAGGATAGATACCTTCAACAAGTCAATTGGGAATGATGCGACACGTCCATTTTACAGTGTAATAGACAGGAAGAGGCTATTACCCAATTGATATACAATTAAGTAGAGTAGATTTTCCAAACAATTGAAGTAATTACAAGACCCCGGCATTCTAAAGAAGGTGTACCATATCCACAAAAAATCGTCAGCGATAGACTCTAATGTAATAGCTGGGACAAATTTTTTGCCCCCAACTTGTCCATTCCAAGCTGCAGGGCAATTTTTCCAGACCCATTTACAGCAGTCGAGGCTTCCAAGCATCTCGGTGAATCTAAGTTTCTCAGAGCAAAGAAGCAACCGCTTCAGATTCTGTTCATCAGTTATACGAATGTAATCACTGGATAACAGTTCTAAAACGGGTTTAAAAAGCTCATATGAATCCTTATTTGCCGGCTGTTCTCTTAGTTTATGATACTCGCCAATAGCATCGGAAGCATAGCCGTGAACGAAGGTACGCCTTGCTGTCGTGGTCTTCTGGCACTATATAAGGCCAATCTTTCCTGTGCAATCCTTTCACTGGGTAAAGTATAAGTTCATTTTTGAAGCTTCGTATGAAGTATTGGCGAGATATACAGAAGAGACGCTTGATATCTGTTGTGGAGAAATTTGTGGACAGCATTACAATGTGCTGTGGGCCTAAATTTGGACCACAAAAATTGTGTTTCGCTATAGAACTGCAGAATGCACGATAGGAAATCGGCGATTTCGGTACTGTAGTCGCAACTGTTTTATGAAAAAATTTATTGTAGTACTGTTTAGTGAGGTTTTGGAAATTCGGACTGTCTATAAAACCCCAGTGTGAGGATCCCGCCTGCTCACTGGGGACGAAAAGCAACCAGCGATTACCTGGTGTGCGCCTAAACCCCCACACCCAGTATATCGACAAAAATTTGTCTGTGCTGCGAAATATTCAAATCACACAGAAGGTCTAAATCTCTATGAGATTTGCCTTTCTGTCCGATTGCAAGCAGTTATAATATTTTTTACCCTGATCTTTCGGGATATCGCCCAAAGCCGAAAAAACAAGACTTTCAGGAACCAGCCCGTATCAACACCAGTCAAAGGCTTCATCTTCTGGGAAGAACGAGTGGCCAAGGTTTGTCCGTCATCAGCAGGAAGGGGAGTGTCTTATCCTAAGAAGTTCATATCTGCAAGTGCCTCGGCTCGAGCATCAAACCTCACAGAGGAAATCGTCGCCTGAGGGGAGGACCATCAAAGCAGCAGCGCCACAGGGCCCTCGGATTGGAGTCTAGTAATTCGAGAAGTTTCGTCGCGAATACTCCCTCCATAACCCCGAAGCCGAAGCTTGCCAGGACGGTTGCAGGAAGACAAAAAAGTGAAGTTTAGAGGCAGAGGAGAGACACCGAGGATTGGAATCGAGTGGTTGATTCGGCACACAAATACCTGAGCCTTACCAACAGCGCGCCTATTTTCTCTCTGGGATAAACTTTTCATTTATCAAGAAAAGTTGTTGCATTAAAATAATCAGAGTTTCACAAAAAAAAAGTGAACCCTTCCGAGTCTAACAATTTACCAGGCCCCACTTTGGAGATAAATATTCTTTGTAAATGCGAGTATCGCCTTTGTCGTGGTAGCGTTCGACATTAGGGCACCACCAGGACGTGAGCCTCCTCGTTTTGTAGGTACTTCTGCATCACTGCTAGATTTCAGCAGTTCCTTGTTCACGGCAAACAGGTCTTCAGAGAGATATTCCTGCAGAATGAGAGAATTCAGACCTAATGAAATTGTATTGTAGACTAGATGGAGAGTAGAAGCTTGCGCAGGATGGTCACTAGCTTTGAATGGATCCAGTCAGAAATGCGGATACGTGTAAAAATATTAAAAAAAGTCCTTTTCACATTGTCCATTGAGATTAGGACAAGTTTCAAAAAAATTGCCCTTTGAGCCACGACCGGTTGGGGATGTTTTTGCGGTCAAAAGAGTGTGAGCTTTTCTGACCAGTAGAATCTGAACGCATTAAACTTCTTTCTTCCACAGTGGAACATGCTACGTACAGTACAGTGCTGTACTTTACAGTATGTTTTTGTCCTTGCATTGGCTTGTAGCTCACTCGTACATACCAATGCTGTAATAATCGTGGAGATGGGGAAGGAAGCAGTGTAAGCACCTCAAGTGACCACATCTTCCATGCATTAAAATAACACAAAAATTTCCCCTCAAGTGCTTGAGCGTTACAGTACTTGTAAAAAATCATTTTTTACTCAATTGCACAAGAATAAGCTGGTTCACAAGACTTTTTTAACGTCGTCATCCTAGCGGTCTTACAGAATAAACTGACCTTTCTTCTTTACAGTTCCCACCTTACAGTAGCCCAAGTGGAAGCCATTAAACCTCCGAGTAGCCTCGTCCAGACTTTCAGTCAACTCAAATACCCCACTCGCTCCCGCAAAACACACCCAACATGAGGAAAATAGGGTGTGTGTTTACTGTAGTGCAGGAGCTCGGACGGCTGAGGACCAGGGGAGTTTGAGGAAGACGTGAAACAGAGATGGCGGGCAAGTGTCATTGAGTACTGTAGCCTTGGAGTGCCCTCGCCCTCTAACAAAAAGAAACCGTACGGTACCATACCGTATCAACTAAGCAGATCACGTCGAGGCCAATAGAAAAATAGGACCACTGAATGGGTTACGAAATTATAAAGATGAGTATACCATACCGTACCGTACCGTACGTATACAGTACTGAATAGGCTTGGAACAGGTTTACCCACTGGTACTTACAGTGGTACAAAGAATACCTTTAGTTATGGCCACGTGGGATCGATTTTCATTGATTTGAGTCGAACACTTTCGTAGTCTATTGATAAAGCAAATGTACTGTACTATTCCAACAGTTGACGCTACAGTCTACCGTAGTCTACAGATGTCCCCGTGTGATTATTATCTCTTCTGTATTGAGAAAGCTGCTGAATCATACCGCCTGTTCATTTCCACATCGTTCACACTACAAGTTCTACCGTCTTTGCCATGAACGCTGTGACCTACATCACACCCCAAGATCTCATATCCCTTCTCCGCACCTCTACATCGAACATTGTCATTGTAGATGTGCGCAGCGAAGACCGCGCCGGTGGTCACATCCGTAACTCGGTTCACATCCCCGCCATCCAATTCAAGAACGCCGCCTCTCAACATTACCAAACCTGGCGCGAGAAAGACGCAGTAATCTTTCATTGCATGCTGAGTCAAATGCGTGGCCCAAGCAGCGCGATGGCAATGGCCCGTGCCGCTGACAGGGAACAAGGTCTGGAGGCGGGAAAGTCTGGGCCGAGAATTCAGGTTTTGCAGGGTGGCTTTTCTGAATTTGCAAACTTCTATTGTAAGGAGAATGAGGACTTGTTCGAAGCATTTGACCCGAAACTCTATGGAGTTGGATGGGAGAGGGACTAGCCCGCAAGTTTGAGGCCATGACTTAATGATAGGTGCTTTGATGCAAAATCTTTGTGTTTACGTCACTTGTTCCTTCTCGACGGCCGCTACAATTTTCTCTCCCGTCACCCTTTCCTCGACCCCATCTGCGATTCCATTGACTTTCTTCCCCGTTACCCTTTTCTGAACCCCTGCTGGACCTCTCATTTCTCTGCTCTTTAATTTGCGGGCAACTCAGCCGCCACCTTCTCGAGCATGTCAATCTTACGCTCAGCCACAGCAATGGCGTCTAACCAAAACTGAGGCTCATCAATCCTTCCACCCAAATGCTTCTCGATCACCTCCTCTGCGCTCATCCTGCCAGTATCTCTCAGCAGATCTTTGTACATCTTGGGAAACATATCCGGATTCGGCATTTTCTCGTAGGCCGCATAAACCCCTAGCGCAAACAGGTATCCAAAGCTGTACGGCCAATTGTAGAATGAGATGCCCGTCAGGTAAAAATGCAGCTTGCTCTGTGAAAACACCCCCACACGCTCTGTACCCTCCAACGCATCTCCGTAGTATCTGTCCCACGCCCGCACCATCATGTCGTCAATTTCCTTGGCAGACAGCTTGCCCTCCTTTCGTCGCATATTCAATTCCTCCTCAAAACGGTAGCGTGCAGGGATGTTCAACAAAAAGGTAGCAGCGCTCTCTGCATCACCCCAAAGAATACTGAATCGTTCCTGCGGAGTCCTTGCCTGCTCTAAAAGGGCGTTACCAACGACTGTTTCAAAGAATATACTTGCTGTCTCGGCAAGATTCATGGGGTACGACAGTTGAGATTGTGGCAAATCCCGCATCTGCCATGAATGGAACGCATGCCCTATCTCATGGGCGGTTGTTTGTAAAAGCTGTGCTCTCCCGTTGTAGTCACTTAGATAAACCGTGGCGTCCTTGTCTTCGCAAACCCTGTGCAGAACCTACTCGCCAGCAGCGACGGCAGTTGAAATACATGAATGTGACCAACAAAAGCAAATCAAAGAAGCTGGTTAGTTTGTATGCTTCATACCAACAAGATCTACTGCCAGGAAACGCATCGAAAACTTACGCTCCAGGTCTCTTCTTATCACCCCTCGAGGCCTCAATCCACATCTTGTCCTTGAGCATTGTGACAAACTCACCGCCCTTGACATCGACTTCCCCAACCGCTCTTGAAATCAACTCGATGCCCTCATCAAACGTATACAACTTGCCCCCACCCCCACCATCCCCCGGTGCCGGCGCAAACAGGTCCCACGGTGCCAACGCCTCCTTTCCCAACATTTTGCCTGAATCTTTAAAGCGCGTCTTCCCACATCGACACTAGAATCCACCGCCTGTAACAAGGCCTTTAACGTCTTCTCGGACATTCGATTCGCATGCAAAGAGGCAGTCAAAAAGGAATCAAAATCCCTTTGCTCGTACAACTCCAACCTCCATCCTGTAATGGCATTCAAGGCAGCGGCACAAGTCTCTTGATGCGGCAGCCAGGCCTCTCGAATGGCCTCCCAGCTTTTCCTTCTGACATTCTCATCGGGACTATCTCTCATAGCTTCGGCGGTAGCAATGCCCATCTGTTTGTCCTCTCCTGTATCTTCATCCTTCATAGTAACAGTCAAGACTGAGGACAAATCGGAATACAAGCTTCCCCATGCCGAATGGCCTGTAACGCCCATGGAAGTTAACATGTTCTCCTCCTCAAGTGAGAGGCGATGAAGGGCCATCTTGCGAGAATGCTCGAGGATGAAGCGAGCGGCTCTGGTGTCGTCATCGATATCCAAAAACTGGTAAAACAAATGGTGCGGACAGAGATCGAGAATGAGCGAGGCCGGTTCATAAACCTTACGACAGTTTGCCCACAGCTCCTGCACCTGACCGTAAAGCTTCTTGGCAGGTTCGTTGGTTCCATCAACCGAGGTGACACAGAGAGCATAGGTAGAGGCATTACGAAGCAGGACATGAGCCTTCCAGTATTGCTTGAAGATCTGCAAAAGGTTGTGGAGCAGGCTATGTTTGGCGACGTGTTCATCGGTCAATGAGGCGGCGATTGGGACTAGTGGCTTTAGGGATTTACCGATTTGTGCATAGCGTCCATGGCATCTTTTGCGGCGGCGAGATCCTGGAGGAGAACGGGGTCGTCGACGCCATTGTATTCCAGTTTCCAGGATGGCCCTGTGATGGGGGGTTTGTTGAGTGGGGGGGTGGGGACGGTGGCAGTCATGAGGGGAGTGCAGTGGGATGATGTTTTGGCACAGATGGAGTTTGTGTGAGGGTGGCGCAAGGGTATTTGGGGAGAAAAGGTGGTGGCTCTGATTTTGTGGGGGGCACATAAAACAAAGAGAGGTGCGAGACCTCGGGGCAATGATCGTGGCATGATGATGAGATGTAGTAGGGACAGGGTGATGATGAAAAGGAGTGGAAGGTGGGTATTGTGCATGAGCAGATGAGGGAACCGGATGGTGTGTGGGGCAAAAAGGGGAGGATTTGAAAGAAAGGCCTGTGAGTAGAGAGATACGGTAGAGGGATACAGATAGAGACAACATGGGGGATGTGGGGAGAGGGGGTGGTACGAGTACCGTCGGAGGGTGAGAAGGGAGGGGGGGATTGGAGGGGATGATTGATGTGTGGAGACGGGCGGTTTCTAGAGGGCATACTGTTACATTAATTAAATTATTGTTTGTCCCCCAAACATTGATGCATTGATGATACAATTGCTTGCAAATGAGGAAGGGAGTCTGTGTAATTAATAATACTGAAAAGAATAAATTTATCACACTTGAGACTAATTTCATTTTGTGTTTTTCTGCAAAGCTTTGCACGCAAGGTGTACAATGGCAGCAGGACAAGACAATATGGTACACTACTGTAAAGTAACACAGCAAGTGGTTGTTCTTATGGATGTTGTCATTTTGGGGCAGCAAGTGGGATACTGTACGGTAGATCAAGGTATGGTACAGTACAGTATAATACTGTATATATCGCATGCTCCCTTTTTCATATCTTGAGTCGCTCTATACTGATAAGGTCCTTTTTCAACAAAATAAAAAAACAAGCTTACCATTCTCAATAACGACACATTATATCTTGTCATACTGCACTGTAAAGTTTTAATAGTCAATCTGTTGACGCCCAATTTTGCTTGTACTGAATATGACTTTTTCCACGCATATGACAATACTCGAACTGTACCAGCGGTACAGAGGTATAGTACAGTACGGTATAGTTCAGTACAGTACAGTACAGCATTTCACCGTTCCGCCCTGTCCATCCGGTAACGCCGTCATGACTGTACTGTACAGTACTCACCAAAAATTTATTTCATCACTTTCCAGTTTACCAAAACTTTGTGCACTCGATCATTTACCACAAAACCCTCCCTCCTTCCTCACATCCTCAAGCCAAGCTCCTCTCCAAAATCAACAAACTCATACCAATTTCTCCCTGTCACACTCCACCCTCAGCCCAAACATCTCCTCTCCTTAAAATCACAATCCAACGCAAACGTGTTTTCCGTTCTACTAGCCGTCACCCCAGCCTTTTGGTATTCACCCACACGTCTCTCGAAAAAGTTGGTCTTCCCCTCAATGGAAATTAATTCCATCCAGTCAAATGGCTGTGTTGCATTGTATACTTTCCCATAACCCAGCGACAGCAGCAATCGGTCTGCACAGTAAGAGATGTATTCCCTCATCATATCCGCGTTCATTCCAATCAGTGCAACGGGCAATGAGTCTGTCACAAACTCCTTCTCACATTCCACTGAATCACAAATAATTTCCTGAACCCGACGTTCCGACAGCTTTTGCTCTTCCGGGATCATAGAATACAGCAAACAAGCATGCTCACAATGCAATCCCTCATCACGTGAGATCAATTCGTTCGAAAACGTTAATCCAGACATCAACCCGCGTTTCTTCAAGTAGAAAATCGCACAAAACGACCCTGAGAAGAAAATCCCCTCCACAGCTGCAAACGCCACCAATCGCTCCGCAAAGCTACTCTGCGATCCAATCCATCGAATCGCCCATTCCGCTTTGCGAGTCACGCAGGGAATCTCCTCGATCGCTCTGAAAAGCCGATCCTTCTCAGTATTGTCCTTGATATACGTATCCAACAGCAGCGAATACGTTTCCGAGTGCACATTCTCCATCGCCGCCTGGAACGCAAAAACATCTGGCCTCCGGCAACTGTACGTCGTTACAAAATCTCTCTACCAAGTTTTCCAGTACAATTCCATCCGACGCCGCAAAGAAGGCCAACACCGTTTTGATGAAATGCCTCTCCCCATCCGACAGCGATTCCCAGTCCTTCAGATCTCCCGAAAGATCGATTTCCTCGGCCGTCCAAACGCCGCCTGATGTTTCTTGTACAGTTCCCAGATGGCAGGATGTCGGATGGGGAACAAAGTGTAGCGGGCCGCTGAGTCGGCAAGAAACACAGTGGGAACCGACGACTGAGGCTTGGAGTTGACATCGGAAAGGTCGGAGCGCGAATCTGAAGTTACATCGGAGGCAGCCTCGAGCAGTTCATTTGTTACATTATGCGGCTTGGCGGGACGATTAGTGGTGTCTTCGGAGGGACGGACCGATATTGGGCTAATGTTGGACATGTTTGATCGGGCTCGCGGAGCAGTTACGTCTAGCTGAGGACGATTAACAGGATGTAGATAATTTCGGTTGGAGATGAAGAACGGCAAAGAAAAGTTGAAAATGCTTCTTCAGAAAAAAGTTACCTGTGGAGAAAGGGGTAAGTGAAGGGGCCGTGTGAGTGTCGTTTAAGTAGGAAAAGCAAAAATTCGGAATGGCGCGAGCAGATGTGGGGACGGTTCGACTAAAGTTGTTAGATGGTGATTTTGAGAGACTGGCTCGGGGTAATGCGGATGCACGGTAGTTGCGACAAGCGCGCGAAATTGGTGCACCGTCGCCGGGCCTACATTTTGCCGAGTTAGGGGTTCGGTTCCACATTGAAAAAACGCGCCAAATTTTCAAATTGTTGGCCGGATGGCTGCCAGGGAGCAGGAAATCGTGCCCTTAGCCGCAAGTTTTTGAGATTTGAAAATTTTTGCTTTATCCCGCCAAATCGCTGCATGCGAGGACCCAATGGCTGCTGGGTTTCAAAACGTTTTTGTATCTCCACTGCGTGGCAGCACTAAATATTTACGAGCACCATCTTCGAAACTACTGTAATGGCAACTAATTTTCGAAATAATTTGTGCGACCGAAAAATGTTTGCATTACTGTGCACCACTACTGCATGCTATTCTCTATTGCTGACAGTATTGTAATGTAAAGTAATGTAATGTTTACAAGAATTCCAATGAGAGCATGCCAGCAATCGGCTGTCCAGCTTTGCGTAGGTGATAAGTCATGGAAAGGGTGCACTGTAAAGCCCCTGACGTTATTCAGGAATCTCTTGAGACTGAAAAAGTTTACTTCTGTTTGTAAGTAGAATTTTGGCACCCAAACTGCATGGATAGAGCAGAGCGATTTGTGGTCGTGAGTTACCGTACAGCTTCACAACTTTTAGCTACTGTACAGTACAATACAGTACAGTACAGAACATTACACTACTGTACTACTGGACAGTACAGTACTGCGCTGTACTGTACAGTAAACAAACGGGAGAGAGCCTCGCCTGTTCCCAAGTCCACATGCTGCATATCAAAAGCAACCTCCCAAGGTAGCTAGGGTACTCGGATTTTGACAACAAGGAAATGCAGTACTCTTGCAACATCCTCCGCTGGCGGCTACTTTACTCCGCCTATCCTGCACCAAGCACACGCCCAGCACGCCATCGACCGCACTTGTATCACAGACCGAAATTCCACTGATCAGCCTGTCGACGGCACCCAATGCAACCCAATGACAATCCGCACATCTACTTCACCGGCACCGGCACTTGATACCCCTATACCCTGCTCATTGTCTTAAGTCGCCGATCACGTCGCGGAAAAAAAAAACTACCTCAAACTCAACTTCCTCATTTTCTTGTGTAAACGACACCTTATAAGCACGCCGCTTACTCCCAACCGTCTATCTGCTGCATAATATGTTTCATCATATTACAGTACAATGACAGCAATCTGCGCAACAATAGTTAACAGTTTCACAAGTCTTGCAAGTGCCACTTACACCATATCTATCAACAGTCTCGTTCCATTCTTGTATCGAAACCTTCCGACATGGCCTCGCAGTCCTCCTATGAAACAAGTTTATTGACAGTGTCCGACAGTATTCCAAGCCTCACTTGCGATTATATTGACAGGGGTGGCTTTTAACCCTATCAACTCGACTACAGCAACTGCTTCTGTACCCGAAAATCTCCGCCGTACTTGTCTTGTCCAAAGTCATCTTTTAACCTCAGAGGTTTCAATCATCGTCAGGTTTTTTGAATTTTGCAAAACCCTGTTCAATCTGGCACCTCAACATCGTTGAAAATTGCTGTCAAGTAGCTCCTGGCTTCAAGCCTCGATAGGCACGTCGTCAGCAAGCATCAGCCAAATCCTACTGTGCCCAACAAGCGTCCCGAGTTTGTAGGTATCTTAGAGCCGACGGCACTCGCCCTGCACCACAAATGAATGAAATGCATGCATGGCACCTATTACCACCACGACGCGTCGATGGTGCCATAGCCCTTCAAAATCTGGAGCATACTCCAGATTTTTTCCATAATTCAGCTACTTGTATGGGTGAGTGATCTGCATGTAGTGAATAGAATGGAAGGAGTTTGATTCTTGCCCTAAATACTTTCCCACGAGCATTCAAGGAGTTGCACTGGAACATCTAAACTCCCTCCATGTGGTCCAGTCTTTTTGCTGAGCGCTGTAGATGTTGATCTTCCTCAAAAGCATTCTGTGCTGTCCCTTTCACCAGGGTGTCGAAAAAAGACAAAAAGCAGGAAAACGGGGGTTTTCCCCCTTGTCAAACTTGAACATGAGAGCACAGAGTCACAGCATATCAGGTCACGCTCTATAGTGCCTCAAGTGCAACAAAATCGCAGTGTACGCTGCATATCTGCAGGAAAAGTTGATCCCTTTGTGGTGCCAGATTTCGGTCGTCAAAAATTCCAGACTGGGTATGCAACTGTACCCAAGGGTAAAGCAAGCATGAGTTCTGCCCTCGCCGTTTACAAAATTCTTTATACACACATCACCTGGTTGCTGAATTGATCCCATCAGACCCAACAAGGACCAATGCCCAACAACTGACGCGTGTTGTATTTCGGTAATCAGCAACATCCCCTTGTCCACCCATCGTAGCCCTCTCGAACAATGGGCGGCCCTGATGGGTCCAATACTTTTGTCAACTTTTCTCGTGACTGGGAGTTATACGAGATCATTGTCATTTCAATTCTAATACCTGCCTCTCCTTTGTCCATGGGAGACAAACTAGGCGCAAACCAGGCCCACGCCGTCATCACGTTGAATATCAACCAACTAATGATTTAACACAAACACCCCCTCATGCGGAAAAGCGTACAACAACAATCTCCGCGAATGCCACTGCTGCAAAGTAGCACTGGAATCTATGCGACGCAAAGCAGTGTCTGCTCCAGTCTCACGGATGATGCTCCAGTCTCACAGATGACTGAATTTGATTTGATTGCTCAATGATTCTCTCGAAGTTTGCAAGCGTTCCCGAGTTGCTGGAGCCAAAGCGATAATGATTCTACAGGCTTTGGGCGGAAACATGAGAGCATTTCCAAATGGACGTAATTCTTGCGCCCGCTCTACGATAAGGATTTGCTCGGCACCGCGATACACAGCTCCCACGGCTGTGACGAGACCCACAGGGCCGGCTTCGATGATTCGCGGATCCACCGTTGGTGGGGACATTTTCTAAGGGAAAGCACCGGGGTACAATGACGGTGCCATAGCTGAGTGGAAAACAGGAGGGGTCAATCAGGCTACCGGTTGGAACAACATGTGGCATTGCAATGAAAGCAACCCTCCTTTTTACGAAAGCAACCATTTTTGCGGAAATCGCGACACAGTGGTAGTACTTCACTAACTACACATGTGTAGCAGACAACGGGTTTATACGCGGTTGGAAACCTTACACTGAATGTACTGCACAGGAAGTTACTGTTGCGAGGGTGTGCCGCGGCGTGCGTAAGTGTGGTATAGAGTGCGGCAATAGGCGAGAAATTCGCGCATCATGTCTCTTGCGTAGAATACTGTAGCACTCTAAGTAAGAAGAGTTTACTTCGTGTTTCAAGCACTACGACTGCACTCAGAACGTTTTACGGAACTACTTGAAACCGGCACTGCACTGTTAAATTGGAACCAGTTGTGTACATGAATCGTCATCTTCGAACTATTGAATGCATTAAAAACTTCTAACTTATAACAACAGAAATGCTTAAATACTGCAACCGTCATTTCAGTCCTCTACCTAACCGATACGGTCTGTGGCCTAGGGCTCGACCTTTTGAGTTGTAGGTAGAAGGACCTGAACACCCATTGCTTCATCTATGAGCCCAAAGTCATGCCTCAGCGGATCTCAACGTTGACGAAACCGGATGTGCACAACAGACATAACAAAACTTACAAATACGGCGAACGGCGGCGTTCACTGTCGTCAAGGAACTTGTCACAACCATCGTCAGTCGTGCGATGGAACGGGTTTCAAAGGTGCATGTTATTCTTTTACTGCGACACTCCGCATTGGCAGTAACCTCCAATGCGGCTTGTTTGCTTGCTGGCCTCCCCTCTACTTGCTCGTAAAACACCAAAACCTCTCCCCTCTACTTGCTCCTAGAGGGAAAAGATTTTGGTGTTTTTACTCTTGGAAGATATATTCGATCTATCGCTGGTAGAGTAGAGTGCAATCAGCGCCTGCTGTAACATTTGACGTACGGTACATGCACACTACCGTATAAGTTGACTGGGTACTGTACCAGCCAGCTTACCTGTTACAGTAAATGACACCCTCGTGTTCACCTCTTACAAATACACTACCCCTACCTCCAGGACTCCCCCGGACCTCAACCCTCCGAGCTCTCGCACTAAACACACCCGCCATTCCCCGACTTTTAAAATTTCTTCATTCCAGCATATTGTAGACTCTTTCGCTAATGACGGTCCGGCATAGGTCTCATCTTGAAGAGCTTCAGGTCAGTGAAATGGGTTCAATTCTCACTGCTAATGTAATTTGGGGGGAATGTTTGGGTTAAATGGGGTGCCTTACTTCAATATTTGAGTAACTGGGGTGGTACGGAATGTTTCGGTTAAATGAGGTGGTTTACTCAATTTTCCTGATAACGCAGAGTGAGTGAAAAGTCGAAAGGGTTGAAAGTACTGCCGGTCCGTGCAGCAAGCAAGCACCCACAATCGCTCTGTTGTGTATGGTCCCGTCAAAGACAGGTCAATGTCCTTCTCCGTGGCCTTAATAACCCCACTCTCGCGCCTTGACGTCTACCCATAGACGCCCTCGGGTTTTGTTTGAAATTGGGCTGTTTGAGTTAAATGGGATTGTTCACTTAATCTTCTTGATAACAGCAATTGCAGGCGAGGCCTCATTTGGGTACCACTTACATACCCTGAGAACAGAGGTTCTCTGGAATATACACACTTTCAAGTTGTGACCTCAAGTGTCGCTCAAAACCCCTTCCAACGAACAGCTGGCGTTAATCTGGACGAGCCTCGCCGCGTGCCGAGCGAACAATGGTTTGTTTTGGTTACTTTACTGCGAGTGGAACATAGGGTGAAATTCCCATTGGCCTGCGCAGTATGGTGGTGGCGGAGAAAATACTATGGTGAAAATGGGCGCGCTTTGGAATGGCGACTGAAAAGTTGCTGCGAGCCCTGTCAGCAGACCTGCGGCGTTCGAAGCAACCATTACCGCAGCATGCCGCCGTAGGAGTGTGTCCCTGACCTTGTGGAATTGGTCCATGGCACTATTCGCGACCGAGCGTGCCACATCCACTGATAACCGCCACTGCCTCTAAATTTATAAAGAACGAAAGCCTCCCCCTCCCTCCACTGATGTAATTTCGCATCTACAAGGACCGTCAAAAAAAATACAACAGCGGAATCCATGGTATCTCCCGTCACGCCTCGGCATGGTATCTATCTGGCTTGATAAACCAGTACTATGGGCGATCGGGATTAGTGTACAATAGAAAATCCAACCCTCCACCGTTTCGTACCGTCTGTGGATTCAAGAGATACTTACGTATGACTCAAGCACAGCAGATGGGCATGGTGGCCATGTGAAATCTGTCGACGTATTCGCGGGCGGTGTAGTCGACTCGGCTGACAGCGGAGGTGCTGTAAGCCGAGCGCCCAGCCTGCGGTATAGATAGCTAATCTCCCGCCGTCTTCATAGAGAGGACAGCAGTGAGAAGTCTACAGCATCAACCAAAAAAGTCGTTGACGCTAGCCGCACGGTCGCCGCCCTGGGCCCTCCTCACGCACATCCTTCCCAATCCCTACCCATCTCATCCAATAAAGTTTCTTTTTATCAACTCGTTCCTACAATATCCCACGTTTGTAAAGAAGTCGCGATTGTACGCAACTTCAAACGTGCTGTGGAGATCTACGTTTCACGACAATCCGGATTCGAAGCAGTATTGATTTCCACGTGACCAAGGAACATGCCGTTATCAAGGAACCAGTTTCGCGCTCGAGCCGAAACGCTGAAGAAGAAGACAGATTCTTCCGCTGTGACGGATGAAATCTCGTTGGCCTTCTTGGCAATAACAAAAGAGCTACTCCGACTCTTTGTCATGGACGAGGCTTCCCCGTCCGCTACCTCAGAGGTCAGCACTCAAACTGTTGCTCCCCCAACCCGAGTGACGTTATGGATATCGTTCGCATAATGCTTTCAGCGCCATCCGTGATTTTCACCGATAAGTTCTTCACAAGGCCGCTGTACGGACTATCTACGCTGTTCGAGATCGCGGACCTTTTGGGTGCTGCTATCGTGCCCGAGAGCTTCGTGCAAGCGCTCCAATTGACTGCCGCCGACCAAGGAAACCGCAGGATTAAGCTTCATGTATGGTTGTGTCATGCTCTTGAGCTTACCTCCGAAGATTGCATCGCTATCATCCAAAAGTTCAAATCAGCTCGCGGCTCGCCTAACCTGCTGATTTCAGATAGTGGTAATGGACGCAGCAACATGGAAAGCACTCCGGCCGCCCCCGTTCCGATTCCCATGCAAGGTGGTTCTGGGACCCCAAGTGGCCGAGCAATGCAGCCTGCCGTTAGGACCGCGCCCCAGACGCGAGATGCACGTACAAGGGTAACTCCAGGACCGATCGCTGGGGTGACCGAGCAAGCTGAGCATCAGACTCACGCTGAAGCCGCATCGGGTGGACGTGCGCCTATATCGCCTGCGCCCTTTCCGCAATTGCCGTTTTCATTCACGGACAATTATCGAGGTAGCGGCGCGCAAGGCAATGGGCCTATAAGGACGCCATCAGGCAACGAGAACCTTCCAGGCGGATTAGAAGATCCGAAGAAAGCAAGCTATGCCGTGCAGGGAATGAAAGATTACAAGTTCAGCGGTGAGATTACACAGGATATCAAGGACACAATCAAGATGTATGAGATCTGTGCTCGCCAATATGGCTTGTCCGATCGTCAGAAAAGTGACTTCTTTATACACGCCTTTGACGGCGCTGCACGTCGCCACTTCATGGAAAATACGACGCCAAACATGCCCTTTAACGAGATGTGCGAGACGATGGATAAGGAATTTAACAGTGATGAGCGTAAGCTACAGGTTAAGGCAACACTGGAACTGATTCGTCTTCGCTCATTTATGCAGGAGAATAACATTCATGACATCACCGAAGGTCTCACAAGGCTCGTCTCACACATCAACGAGTTGGCACCTCAGTGCCCGTGAGAGTTCCAATCGGACGCAAACAAGACCGACTACCTTCGTCGCGCTGTGGCGGAGTACCAGGACTGGTCCAAAATACCAATATCCAATATTACGTCGCAGAAGTATACGTTTAATGCCTTCACCACGGCGCTACACGAGTCCATCCAGAACCTTAAGCAGCTATCGCAGCTCTCCGGGAGTCTATTTCCTCAAAAGGTATTGTCGCCAGTGATGATGAAACGGCTGACACGCACATGATGCGTTACGGGCGCACACCGCGACACGTGCATTGGAAGGACGGCAAGGGATACAGGAGGAATGCTGCTATCACGCGTAGATATTCAGCAAAGACTTTCCAAGAAGCCCGACGACGAGGGGAGTGTGTACGTTGTGGGGAGCCATGGAGCAAAGGACATCGATGTGCGGAGAATGCCGCACGGCAACACACCGAGCGCCGGTTGCGACAAGGTGTCGCACCTATCCATATTGTGGCTGATCTTATTACGGCTCATGAGGAAAGCCTTCATGCATCTGAAGAACCCCAAGTCAGCGACTTCGAGGGGGAAGGTGCCCATGCTGCGGACACATTCGCTGCGCTGATGATGGAAACTGAAGGCAGTGAACAGGAAGGGGACCTTCCTGCAGAGACGGAGGAGATGGAACGTAACATGTACATCCACAATATGCATGCGGCGCTCGATGATCAGAAGGGTTTTCGCTTCGGCGACGTGGAGCAATAAGTTCTGCTTTGCGTCGCCGCCGCAAGAAGCGTCCAGGAGGCTGTGCCACTACGGTCGACATGTCAGACCTTATCGCTGCCGATCTAGTCAGCGAAATGTGCAAGTCTCGTGCACAACGCGTAACGGGTTTTTGCATCGATACTGGAGCTCCGCATTCAGTCATTGGCAGAAAGGAGTTGAATAGGCTTTTTGCCGCACGTGGTATTCACAATGTTAGGGTACTGCCATCCTCCCAGAGCTTCCGCTTTGCCGATACTGTGTTCAAATCACTGGGAAGAGTCCATATAGAACTGGATACACCGCTCGGAGCCCCGTTAGTACGAGTCTGTCTTGATGTCGTCCAGGCTGACATACCAGCACTTCTGGGAATGGATACTATGGAAAAGGAAGGCTTGACCCCGTGCCTTATCTCAAACCGTTTGGCCAAGCGTAGAAGGGTGGTAACGGAAGACGGAAAAGAAGTGTTCATGGATGACTGGTATTGTCCCGTCACCCGATCGCGAAGTAATCACTTGTATGTCGGAATGCACTTCGCGCCCCGTATATTTTTCACGAGGGCACAACTGTCTAAGTTACATCGAAACTTCTTCCATCCGAGTGTCGCCAAGTTGTTCAACCTGATCAAACGGTCTAGCCGGAACATGCAACGCCCGAGACCCGACGCATTTTAGAAGACATCGCAAAGCATTGTGACCCTTGCCAACGCATTAAGCCCGGCCCACACCGCTTTCGCGTCAGTATTGGCAGTGAGGATTTGCGATTCAACGAACGAGTCATGATGGATGTCATGTATCTAGGCCGCGATCCTATCCTGCACGTGGTTGATGAAGCAACGCACTTTAGTGCAGCGGTATTCCTCAAGTCGATGAGCACGAAGGACCTATGGGAAGCGTTCATACGATGTTGGGCATCTGTGTACACAGGCCTTCCAAACCGTATCCTGACGGATCAAGGATCGAATTTCGGGGAACGGTTTATTCACCTGGCCCGATGTGTAGACGTTCAAGTGGATCGGACAGGGATAGAGGCCCACTCAAGCTTAGGGCTAGCCGAAAGATACCATGGCCCGCTGAGGACGACGTTTCGTAAGATTATGGTCGCCCGACCCACCACTGAGAAGGAAGTAGCACTAGCATGTGCCGTGAAAGCCATGAACGACACACTGGGCCCTGAGGGACTGGTACCCTCGGCGATAGTCTTCGGTGAATACCCCCGGATGACCACCTTATCGGAGCCAAACGAACTACGGCCAACACTATCTGAACGCGCCCAAGTAGCTGAGATTGCGCGGAAAGAAATGGAGGCAGAAATGTCTGCGCTTAAACTCAAGCGGGCCCTCCACCACGCAGTACCGCCCGCCTGTGATCGAGCTTATGAGCCGGGCGATGCCGTACTGGTGTGGCGGGAGAAAGTGGTCAATAATCGCATCTGCGAGTGGCTCGGCCCTTTCACCGTGATGGGGATGGACCCAAAGCGAAGCTAGTCTATGTCCGAGACGTGCCTGTTGGCCCCGCCAAACCATTTAACCTGGTGCAAGTGAAACCATACTTTCCACCTGAGGTACTGGCACAAACTTTCCTTGCTGACGTCGCTGCTGGAATGTCTACCTTCCGATCACCGGCAAACGAACCAATATACATGACCGAAGTGTTGGAACCGGACGACGAACGGGCGAAAGGTGCAGAAATGAAAAGGGCTAGACTGAAAGAGGTTCGAGACCTCTTAAAGCGGGGTACCTTTCGTGTTGTATTGAAGGAAGACATTCCCCCCGGTGCGAACGTCCTCCCGGGCCGTTTTGTGCTGGCGATAAAGTCTTCCATCGACGGGAAGACCAAGTTCAAGGCCCGTTATGTTATCGGCGGGCACAAGGATAAGTGGAAAGAGCTCATGGTACATACAAGCAGCACAATAAGTCCACCTTATGTTCGGTTACTACTCGCGATGGCAGCCATCTTTAAGTTTGATGTCTGGTCCGCCGATATACGGCAGCATATCTACAAGCAGCGGAGCCACTGGGACGGGACATCTATCTGCGCGATCCATCACCGGAGTTTAACCTCGAACCAGACCAGTGCCTGAAGTTGCTTCGGCCTCTATATGGGCTTTGCGACGCTGGTGACTTGTGGCATAAAACACTAGACCAGCACCACCAGCTGAACTAGGCATGACGCCTTGCAAACTGGACCCGACGCTGTACTATTTGTTGGACAAGAACATACTCATTGGTCTCAGTGGTGCCTATGTCGATGATCTCATACGGACGGGGAATCCAACGTTTCGTCATAAGACGGCTATAACGAAGCAGAAGTTCGAGATGGCCGAGGAGGCGAACCTCCCTTTCGATTTACTGGCTTCTCCCTCGACCGAGCAAATGATGGGGACTTGGTGGTAGACCAGCATCACTACCTCCGTAAACTGGAATGCTTACCACTGGGTGCACCCCTCAAACGCTTCCGTTCGATGCGAATGCGACTGGCCTGGCTGGCAAACTCACGCCCCGACTGTCTTTTCGAGATCGCGCAGCTAGCACAGGTAACACCCGAGATGTTCGAGAAGCAACCGAAGGAGCACATCCGAAGGCTGAACAAGGCGATCAAGTACGCCACAGATAACCGGAAACGTTACGGATGCCAGAATTGGATATGGACACTCTAAGACTGAAGGCTTCTCGGATGCCTCTTTTGCCAACAACCACGATTTATCATACCAGCTTGGGTATATAATATTCCTCGTGGATGCACACGGTAAGGCCATACCTTTAGTCTTTAAGTCTTACAAGGCGAGAAGGATAACAAGATCGGCTATGTCTGGCGAAGTAATCGCGTTTAGTGATATGTTCGATTACGCGATCGCGCTCGCGCACGACATCAAATCGATGCTGCACAAGCCTGTACCCGTACAGTTGCTCACAGATAGCAAAAGTCTATTTGATATTATATCCAAAGGGTCAAGGACTTCCGAAAAACGAATGATGCTTGACATAGCAGCTGCACGCGAAGGATTCAAGAACAAGGTCATTTCTGATATTGGGTTTATACGAGATTCTACTAACGTAGCAGATGGACTTACAAAGAGAATGTCCCAAGCGATGTTGCGAACAGTTATATCAAGCGGAAGTCTAGAAGTTATACCGGAGCAATGGATCGTTCGAGGAGATGATACTACGTGAGGTCTACATTGTGTACTATTCCAAGTATAATTCATCTTTACTTCACCTATGTGTGAGCTCAAGGACTTCAGCGAGTTGCACATCGGATGTTTTTGCTCCGGCGCATTCTCGTAAGCAAGAAATTGAGGCTCGCAAGACGCATGGCTCCGCAGGATCTACAATAAGACCCCGGCCGCCATCTAGAAGTACGACATGGTCTACTGACTCCGTTCCGCCACAAACAAGGCGAAGAAGCCAAAGTCCCGACTTGTACTCGATGACTTCCGAAACGCCGCATCAAAACGATTTTCGTGCAAGAACTTCCGATCGGAGGAGCGGCGAACGGCAACACCGAGATCTAACTTGAAAACGAGAGGTGCCACTTGCTTCAGATTCTTCAAGTGAATGCGGGATGACTTGAAGCTCGATATGGCCTCACTCGCCGCACTAGCCCCTCTGAGGATATGTATCCCATTAACCGCGCTTGCGAGCGCACAATCGAGATGCGCCGTACTGGCATAAGGCGCGCCGTATTCGGTAACATGCCACTGCTTTAAGGCAGGATTATCTTCACGAGCACCTGGCCCCGCGGTAACCACAGCAACCCCACGGTTTCTCTCGCAGTAACCAAGCAAGGTCCTCAGTACATGCCCATCTTTGTCTCGCAATTCGTATGGCGGTATGTCACAACACGAACCGCTGCAGTGCGTTCCTTCTTCCACCTTTGCCAAGCTTCACCGCACCGAAATTCACTACCCTCTCTCCAGCTGGCGGTGCTGTGATTGTATCTCGGTCAACCTTCCAGTAGGAAGATATGTTACGGGAATTTCCGGCGGTCGCATACCAACAGCCCGCATCCAACTTGCGGGCTCCGACCTTCTTTCCGTCTCTCAAGATGAATGCGTTGATCCCCCAATCTCCACTCCCCCTCGCAGCCTGCCTTCTACGCCCCGCTCCCGCATCACCTACCCTGGAACCTGCCCGTGCACCCCGCTTCCTAGATCCTCCAGCTCCTCGACCTCTCCTGACACGACCATTGCTGCTTACGGAGGGGAATGAAGGGGGAATCCCCGCGGACAAGGGCTCCCGCTTCACCCACCCACGCGACACGAACGCGCCGCCGAGCATCCCGCTCGCGGTAGCCGGAGGGACGTCTGCCCGGGGGTTAGATGTGGGACTCCCCCGCATACCCCCCCTCGTTCTGGCCATGATGTGGAAAGGTAGACAAGTGCAGACAAGACGTGAGGAAGTGTAAAAGGAGGACAAGTGGGAAGAAAGTGCGTGATTGAAAGGTAGGCAAGGTGGGTTGTGCCTAGGTTGTACAAGGTCAGCTGTACCGCAGTTGGGATGTTCGACTACAAAGGGGAGTGTCGACGTATTCGCGGGCGGTGTAGTCGACTCGGCTGACAGCGGAGGTGCTGTAAGCCGAGCGCCCAGCCTGCGGTATAGATAGCTAATCTCCCGCCGTCTTCATAAAGAGGACAGCAGTGAGAAGTCTACAGCATCAACCGAAAAAGTCGTTGACGCTAGCCGCACGGTCGCCGCCCTGGGCCCTCCTCACGCATATCCTTCCCAATCCCTACCCATCTCATCCAATAAAGTTTCTTTTTATCAACTCGTTCCTACAACATCCCACGTTTGTAAAGAAGTCGCGATTGTACGCAACTTCAAACGTGCCGTGGAGATCTACGTTTCACGACAAAATCCACATCGATCTTCGTGCAGTAACCACCTGAACTGACTGGGGCTAATACAGCCAAGCGCCAGAGAAAGAGCAATTACTAAGGGCATCATTATTGCGGGCTTTACGAAAATAAACTTATTTTTGATGACAGTGGCTGGAAGGTGATTTTTACGCGTTTCTAGTACTATCTATGACGATATTTTAGGGTGACGTACTGTACTTTCTATCTTTTACCTCGTAGTTTTTAATTATTTTTATGGCCAAGTACAGTAGTGTACAGTAAGTACACTACTGTACCGACGACTCTCAGCCACAGAACGCTCGGGTGTCGGTTATATAGGTAGCACCCGAGTTGGCTGGGCAGCTTGCAGGAGGTAGCGTCACCTAGCGACCCCTCCCTACACCTAAACCTACGCCTCTATCTGTCTTCTTCCAAAATCCCTCTCCCACCTCCTATCGTGGTACTCTTGCGCAGGGCCGATACTCCCAGCGCCAGCGCGGTCGTGTTCGACGGCACGAGCGACGTGCGAAAATTCTTCTTTTTCTTTGAGAATGTCGCGATGGCATCCAAACCTGACGGGAGAAAGCTCTACTCTCCTCGCACACCTAGACGGCGCAGCGTTCGACTTCTATTACGATACGTTTGCGTCAAATGGTGAGCTCGTCCCCGAAGCGAAAAACTACGCCGAGGTTAAACAGAAGTTTCTCGAGCATTTCGCGAAGGACGAAGACCCGGAGGACGTCATCCGCCAAGCTCTAGAAGTTGGGCTTGAACTAGAAGACATTCTTGGTTCATTGAGGGAAATTGAACGCCTCTACGAGAAGGCGGGGTTCGAAACATCGCCAGGTTCGGACTCCTCGCACTGCCGCCTGTCGACACAAGGAGCTGCAGCAGTTCTGGCATTTCGGGGACCCAAAGATTACCCGGGAATCGTCAAGGCGCTAAAGGACTTTCACTCTAATCGTGTGGCGTTTGCTAGCCCTTCTAGCCGCACCGCTGAAGTTCCGCCGGCAAGGTTGCTGGTTCGCCCGGATTCTAGATCTAGGAACATCGAAGATAAGTCGACGCTCTAGCCGAAGACCTCTCGAAGTTGACTCTTTTTCTGAAGAAGACTAAGGGAGATGATGGGGCTGGACCATCGTCGGCCCCTAGGAAAAATAAGAAGGTCCGCCAATGCTCTTACTGCAACGAGCTTGGCCATAACGCAATGAATTGCGAGAAAACCCGCATCGTAACACCGCTGTTCCCTTTGTGGAAAGATGGGTCACTCAGATGCTACGTGCTGGTCCGGTGGAAGAAGGGCAGCGATTCGAGAAGAAGCCCCGCCGAGAAAAAGAAGACGGGGAAGAAGTGACCGAGTAAATGTCCTCCGAGAAGACTCGTCCGAAACCGACTCCTCACAAGACGAAGGAGTGAATGTCGCGAAAAGAAACGCCGACGGAGAGGCACTACCCAAACAGCCCCGTCAGGACAATCATGGAGGCATTCCGATCTCTCGCCTCGTAACTGGTCCCCACGCTCGCGGTATGCAGCCGGGCCCAGCCCTACCCCCGGAAGAATTTCGAATCATTAGCCGTAAGAAGAAGGCGAAGAAATCGAACCGCGGGAAGAAGAATTCGAATAAGCTGCAGGAATACGTAGGGAAATATGACGTTGTTTCCGAGCTTGCAAACGCAAATTTGGTTTGAATTCGGTCAGCTTCTCCGTGGAGATGCTGAAGGAGCTACCAAAGTCATGCGCCGTTTGTTGGGAAACAGTCTATTTCACGTGTTGCAGTCGTTTCGAATTCGGGTCCTCGTTTATTACGGTTGGTCCAACTCAAAGTTTACGGAACCGAGGTCTGGGCTCTACTAGACTCCGGAGCCGTACCGGACGTCATGTCAGCTGATTTGTCTAGACGTCTTTACCTTTCACCGAACTACACGTCTAAAAGGATAACTGTTGCGAATGGTGACAGCTTTCCTGTGTAGGTTCGCTGGTCAAGGTCCCGACGACCTTTGGGGACCAAGCCGTGAAACTAGACTTCCTTGTCATCGAGAAGTCTCCTTTCGACCTAATAATAGGTCTCCCTACGCTCACAGCTATGCGTGCGAATATGGATTTCGGGGCACAGAGCGTCCGTTTAACCATTGGTTCCGAAGAAGTTGTGCTCCCGCTCGAGCCTGATACTAAGTCTACCGAGAAGAAACTGGTCGAGGGCGAGGAGATAGGGACTCCCAGTGAAGATTTTACTTCTGATTCGAACGCCGGTCCGGAGCCCTCGGACTCTCGGAAGAAGAGCTGGTCCTAGCCATCCGCGAGGACAATTTTACCGGATCGAGTGAAGGTCCCATCAGTGAAGAAAGCACTACCGACGAAGAAGAAGAGAAGGAGAAAATGCGGGATGCTCTGAGAGCTCGACTTGCTCATTTGAAAGAAGAAACGCAAGGTGAGATAAATGGGTTGCTTCGCGACACGGGAATCGTCGCCTGGACTATAGACGAGCTACGTCCTGCAGCCGTGCCGACGAAGCATTCCTTTGAAATGAAGGACCCTACCCGATCTATCACAGGGCTCGCCGAATGTCGCCTCGACACAACGAAATCGCCCGTCGAGAAATCGACAACATGCTAGATGCTGGGATCATCACCCCAGTGTCGTCGGCTTGGTCGTTCCAGTGGTTATCGTAACGAAAAAGGACGGTAGGCCTCGTTTCTGCGTGGATTATCGCACTCTGAACCGCAAGATGAAGGCGGATCGTTGGCCACTACCTAAGACAGAAGAGATCTTCGACGACCTAAAGGGTAGCTCTATATTCACCACCCTTGATTTGTTTGCGGGTACTGGCAAATCCGCATGGCCGAAGAGTGTAAGGAGATGACTACGTTCGTCAGCCGTTTTGGTACCTTCAAGTTCGAGGTGATGCCATTTGGTCTAATGAACGCGCCTTCCACATTCCAGCGCATGATGGATTACGTACTGAAGGACATTCCCTTCGCCCGTGTCTATCTTGATGATGTCGTGATCTTCTCCAACTCTATGGAGGAGCATATTGATCATTTGGCTGTCGTTTTCAAGGCAGTCGGGGACGCAGGACTTAAGCTTAAGATTACAAAATGCGCGTTTGCTATGACAAGCGTAAAGCTGCTTGGTCACTTCGTAGACAAGCGTGGAGTCCGTGTCGATGACGAGAAGATTGGTGCCATCAAAAGGGCCCCCGTTCCTACCAACTCAACGGAGTTGCGTAGCTTTCTTGGCCTCGCCGGGTATTATCGTCGCTTCATCAAGGACTTTGCCGGAATATCCTCTGCCCTTCACGCAGCAACTTCGGGCAATAGGAAGTTCGAATGGACTGAGGAGATGACTGCCGCCTTCGAAACCCTGAAAGAAAGCTTACTTCTCCGCCGGTGCTAGCCTTCCCGGACTTCGAGTCCCCCTTCATCGTGGAAACCGACGCTTCCAATGTCGCCGTTGGGCAGTCCTGGCCCAGAAAAAGGAAGATGGAAGATTCATCCCGTGCAGTACGCAAGCCGGACGATGAACTCAGCAGAGCGTAACTATTCCGCCTGCGAGAGGGAGGCCCTCGCCGTTATTTTCGCTTTAAGGAAATTCAGAGTGTATCTGTTATCGACGGAGCCCTTCAAGCTCATTACCGACCATCAAGCCCTTCGTTATGCCTTCAAGAAAACGACATTCACGGAAGGCTGGCGCGATGGACTTCCTTGCGGAGTATGAATTCGAGGTAGAGTACAGGCCAGGTACGGGAAACGGAGCAGCTGATTTCCTCTCGCGTGTGGTACCTGCGGTCCGTCTCCTGCTTCTGGACTTGATGAAGGGACTTAGTTGCGGCGCTGGATTCTGCCGCTACAGAAGAGAATCCCATAATCGAGCCTTTCCTCCTCGACGTCGCGCGTCATTTGCAAGGTTTAAAGATCCGAGTTGATGATGAAGAGAAGCGTCGTTCCGTCAAGCCTGTGGCTAAAAACTTCATGATGTGGGAAGGAAAGCTGCTCAGACGAACCAGAAACGGGCTAAAATCTGTACCGTTTATGAAGGAAAGGGTCGCGATATTGAAGACCTTTCACGAAGATATCGGACATTGGGAAAGGATATGACGAGGAAATTTGTCGTAGACCGCTATTGGTGGCCGCAGATGCACCAAGACATTCACAACTACGTGAAAAGTTGTGAGGGGTGCCAGAAGACGAGGCCCGTTCCACCGTACCGTACGACTTTGAACGTCCCACTGACGAATATCTTCGAAACTTATTCGATCGATTTCGCGGGACCTCTGCCGATATCAAACACCGGAAAGAAGTATCTGCTCATCGCCGTCGAGCATTTGACAGGTTGGCCAATCGCAGTTGCCACCACAGACTTCGGCTGCAACTGTCTCCAGTTCATCGAGAGTGAAGTTATGCACCTTTTGGTCCCCCGAAGACCATTATCAGCGACAACGCTGGGTGCTTCACCGCTGCCCGCGTCGCTGATTTCATGAAGAAACATGGAATTACCTGGACCACTGTTCTCGCGTATGCTCCCATGTCTAATGGTAGAGCCGAAAGGATGGTACGAACCATCAAGACAGCCGTGAAGAAGATGGTTGTCGGCCAAGGTATGGATTGGGAAGAGTGTTTGCCCCGTGTCTTGTACGGATACCGCCGCCGGCGCCTTTCCGCGCGAGCTTCGCCGTTCGAACTGATGTTCGGAGTAGTTCCGCGCATGAGTCCATCTGACCCCGTCGCGTTGATGGACCGCGCCTCAGATACACATCGCAAGTTGGAACTTCTGGCCTCCTCTGCCCTTCGAGCTCAGCGTCGAGAAGAACAGATGCATAGAATGGGTGATTCAACCTCTACGGAGCCTCGCATGTTCAACGTGGGGGATTGGGTTCTAGCGGCACATGGCCAGGCGTTAACTTCGGCCGCTATGTGGCCTGCCCTCCGTTCTCGATATTACGGGCCTTGTCGCGTTTGGAAAGTCGCTCACCCTCGGTACTGGCTCATCTCATACGGGGGTCGCCATTCACGCCGCGCCATCCACGCGAGGAGACTAGTCCCTTTTGCCTTGCGCTCGAGCCACTTGAAGGCCTAGGAGCACTTGATTGAGCCATGATAGCTATCGTTTCGTTCATTTCTTTAATGCGTTTTATGTCTTTCTCTGTTGTTTGTTGAGTAATTGCACCCAAATGGAATCTTAACTTGCCTCTCCAAGCGAGAAAGCCAGATTCCAGACTTTTCTTCACCCTCGCAAAGTGTTATCTTCTCATCCTGAACTCTTCAACTGCACCATAGGTTCCCAAGCTCGGTACTGCGCACAATTGATCTTTGCTCCGATCGCCTTCTGGGTTTTCCCTAACCGCGGTCTGTGTCGTATGCGCCATCCTACTAGTCCACAGGGGATTTTGGGACGACTATACCACCGGATTCCTTCGCCTCTACACGCTCAGTGGATAGGCCAGTCGCGGAGGCTTTGTCTGACCTGAATCGACACTGAGCTTCGAGGCGAAGGCGGTGAGGGGAGGAGATGGAAGCTTATGAGGGTACAAGACCTCAAGAGTTGAGGAGTTGGTGGCTTGGTAGTTGCGGGCAAGAATGGGAACGAGTGTGTGCAGGTGTGTCGGGGGTGTGAAAAGGCCTGCAGAGCTCACTATACTGCACCCGGGTTGCAGTTTAAGGACGGGGTGGTGTTGATGACAGTGACTGGAAGGTGATTTTGACGCGTTTCTAGTACTATCTATGACGATATTTTAGGGTGACGTACTGTACTTTCTATCTTTTACCTCGTAGTTTTTAATTATTTTTTATGGTCAAGTACAGTAGTGTAAAGTAAGTACACTACTGTACCGACGACTCTCAGCCACAGAACGCTCGGGTGTCGGTTATATAGGTAGCACCCGAGTTGGCTGGGCAGCTTGCAGGAGGTAGCGTCACCTAGCGACCCCTCCCTACACCTAAACCTACGCCTCTATCTGTCTTCTTCCAAAATCCCTCTCCCACCTCCTATCACTGATCACCAATAAGTCTATTACCGCAGCGTTTGATCTAATTATGACAGACGAGTAAATCCGAAAAATTGCATCATAGTAACTACCTTGAATTCATATTCCTCTTCATTCGCGTGACATATATTCCAGGAGTCAACTGACCTTTTTTGAGGAACTGAAACAGGCCAAAAAATAGGATTTTTGTCGGAATTACGCGTTTTTTGCATCAATAGAACATGCTTGATTTACTGCAGCCATATACACCCATCCAGCCAATTAGAAGAGTAGATGTGGAGATATTTAGGCCTCCAAGAAGGTGTTTGGAGCATTCTGAGAGCCATTTCTAGCATTTTTGACTGCTATAAAAATAAGCAGAAATCCACATTCGGAAAAATTTGATCCAAATTGTAAGGAGGCTGATCCGGAGACACAACATCTCCAGTACAAGAATGTCCGTGGTCCTTGAGCAAGCTGCATTCACATCATCAAGGACCCCCTTAGCTCCACTAAACCCTTTCGTCAAGTCAATTCATACTTTCCAGCCAGCCACCCGCGACACCTTTACGAAGCTTTCCTTCATCCCCTCAATACGTACACCGTTTTCAACAGAACCTGTGTTTCTTCAAAAGCTCTTCCAAAATGGCCTGCCTTCGCAAGAAAAAGAGGTGCATCACTTGCCATGAATGCATCAAATGCAAGTGTACATGCTTGCAAGGACCACGCGGTGCACGTGGTCTTCCACGAGCATTGAAAAAGCGCAAACGAAATGTGCCGGACTACACAGATATTAGATCAGATTCGGAAGATAGATCACAAGAAGAGACTTATTCTCAATCTGTGAACACAAACAATGATATAAACCGTCCAGCAAAAGAGTCTCATATTTGTCGTAACGGTGACGGATTTCATGACAGTTCATTTGCATTGGAAGAACGTTCTTCGGAAGACGTGAAACGTGTATCGTACAAGGGGTGTTTAGCACCATTTTCATTTATTAAAAGTGTACTTGATACTGTTCCGGGTGACCGGGTGACCGTGCCGATGCGCATAAGGCTCTAAAAGATATCAACCTAAACTTCGGAGAATACTTTTTACACATGCACAGGGTAAAAATTCAGCAATCTGCTATTGAAGACATTGCACCAGAGATAGTGCAACGTAAGCTGCATGAAAAGGTACTATTGTTGGCCGACTACAAGATGAAATTTGAGCCTGTACGGTTTCTTGAGAAGACTATTAAATTCTTCGTAAAGCGAGGGATATCATGCCATGAGATAGTCGTGTTTTACCTTGCTAAAGTTTATAATGAAAATGGCATGTATGTTGGACCTCGGTATTTTTCAATGCTGTACTATGAGCACCTTGTGCAAGGCGATTCGAAGCAAGATTTTGCCAGTGTCGCTTCTATATTAGAAGCTGGTTTCATTTGTCTCAAAAAAGATCTTCCAATTGTAAAGGAAGTGTTGCTTCTTACTGATAATGCTGGCTGTTACCAGAATTCCATTTTGCACGTTATGGTACCCTTTATTGCGAAAAACAATGGATTGAAGCTGCTTAAGTTTATACATTCAGAAACACAAGATGGAAAGTGTTTAGTAGACTCACATTTCGCCATTGATATGAGACATGTCTGCTCTTTTGTTCCGGAGGACCATGATGTGACAACACTAACAGGGCTACTATTGGCTGTTCGGTCTAATGGTGGGCTTTAAAACTTCACAGCAGAACTTATTCGCCTAGATAGAAGTAATGAAAATCTGAAAAGCTGGGGGAAGGTTTATAATTCCGATCGGAAAGGGCTGGAGTGGATCGGAAGAAACAATGAGTACTCTTACAATGGATGGTCGATATCTGGGAGGAAAGTTTCTGTATCCTGTTTTCGATATTCTGGTGCCGGGCAAGGGCGACAGTGCCCATTCAGCAGGGACGGAGCCTGCATGCTCCTTCTTCCAATACAGTACCCCAACATACTACTAATCCATACTCAAGTGCACTGCCAACGAATGAGAACATGCTATGACTTGATTCAGTCAGAGGAAATCGGAATAGCTCCAGTTACCGATGAGTTAATAACAGAAAATAATGATGTTTCTTCTACTGAGGTGGATAAATGTTACCGTGACTGGGCGAGAAGAGAACACTCAAATTACAATCAAAGGCATGTAGAGTGGAAAAATATTAGAAAGAACTTCAGGATATGTTCACGGCTGGATCTAAAGACAAAAATTTGAAGCTAAGTGCGGCAGGAATGAGACGAAGTCTAGTAAAATCGAACGGTGAACGATTTAATTTTCCATCAGAGACTGAAATCACGAAGTTTATCAATGTTATGTTTCTAAAGCAGAAGAGCAGTGCGAATGGAACTGTATCAAATAGATCTAGACAAGTTAAGGTTGGTTCGCGTTTTCTGGATGCGATTGACCTAATATTACGTCAAAAGGGCTTCGATGTATCACATTCAGAGGTTTTGAGATTATTGAAGCTGGATGCGGTACAGACGGAGAGCTTCCATCCAGTTTTCCTTCAGACAAACATGTGAAGAACAGAGTCTCTGCGCAGAAGACGAAACACAGAAAAGAAAATGCATTGCCGGACAATGACGAAGCCTAAAAGAAACAAACATGACATCGCAACACATTGATTAAGTGACAACACAAGGATGAATCTTCACTGCTGTTATTTGTCATGGGCTCGAGTATGAGCATTTATTTGATAGGACTAGAAATTTAATTATTTCTATCGACCCACTTCGCGCCAAGATCTCTCAGGTTAAAGTCATTCTATCAGATCCACACTTTTGAAAAGTCTAGTTCTGACCTCATAGCCGTTTCTGCCACCCCAAAATTAGGTTATACACTAAGTTTCATGTTTTCCGATAAAATTTGATATTTTCTAACCTCTAATTCTCCCCCTAAGGGACATAAAAAAGGCAAGTTGACTCAGGGAATGGGTATTAAATTTGGTAACAGCGTGGCCATTTTCATTTTTTTGGCTTCAAATTGTCGCCGTTTTGAACACGAAGTGCAATAGAAAAAATACAATAACAGCCAAATATCTACTTGTGGGATACTGCAAAATGATTCGGGTTAAAAAACATAATTTTCAAATAAAAAAATTGGCATTTTGGAAAAAAAAGCTCACCTCGCAGCCAGTCACCCGTTTTCAGTAACCCAAATCTCAGCCGCAAACCAACTCCAGAGCACCAAACTTGGTCACAGCATTTGGAGTACAGTTGCGTAAAGGAAGAAAACAAAAAATCGGATTGGAAGGAGCTAGTAGGACCGAAATGACACGTGTTTTGGATTCAGAACCTTTTACCGGGAAAAAACTAATGCAAAACAGCCCATCCAAAAACATTAAATGAATATTACAGCACGAAAGATTACTGAATTCAAAATAGTCATTGGCCTCTTCCTATCTCACCTCCTCACTATATGCATATATTCATGATGATCGCGGACGGCAGTAGCGAGTACAACTTTTTTGCACTATTTAGCATTTCTAAGAAATTACGGGCCATCGGGAAAACAGCGGATGCACGCTGGAAATGGCCTATCCCACAAACCGCTTCATGAGAAATTATGGTATGCGAAAATCAAAGCTTTTTTCGTATGAACCCCCCCAAAAAATGATAGATAGCGAAACTGTGCAATCACGTTTATGGTTCACGAGTATCGTATACTGTAATATACTGTAATCATATGACATTTTGTTCACCTCGGAGTGATTGTGACGTAGGACGACGCAAAAGACCCAACCATCCAACTCAACTCTATGCTGTTTCTCCCTTCTGCCCGCATCGCCACCTCCCCCTCGGCGTTTCCAGCATTCGTTCCTCGCTGCAACCACTCCACGGGAGCCTCCTCCATTAATACGCCCCCGTCTACACCCCCGACGCGGTACCCGCCACCGCATCACCGCCCCTTTCATCAAGTGCACAAAACTCTGTATGCATATCGCAGATTTCGCTGTTGGGCGGTGCAGACTCCGTCGAAAAAAATGGACGACTCGCGCAAGATAGGAGTTATTTTTGGGACTCCCAGAGCAACTTGTATTGTTTGCCGTTTAAAAGAGAACTACTGGCGTGCCAACGTTCTTCAAATAGCAACGCGGAGTCGACACATCAAAGTTTCTACTTTCAACCTCAATGTTTTCTCCGAACGAGACTGCTTCGCAGAATTTCGCTTCAAAGCGATTGATATCGGGCGCATTGCGGAATTAATAGTTCGGCCTGGAGTTACTGCAAGAACGCAGTGGAGATGCAATCCCCTTAATGCGACCTGTATTTTGCTACATCGTTTGCAACAACTAAGCGATGGAAGGACTTTGAGTATATGTTCGGACATCAAACGCCTTTATTATGCGAGATGTTCTGGGAAATATGCGAGTTGTTCACATCAAACTTTGATTATGTTCTAAACTTGCGAGGGGCGTTTTGCGATCTAGAGCAGAACTTTACGCAAGCGCAATCGCCGAATCTCGTTCGCCGTACGACAAATGCGTGGGATTCATAGACTGTACTATGATCAGAATGCAGAGGCCTGGTGAGCATGGCAGCATTCAACGTGGGTGCTACTCGGGACATAAAATGTTTCACTGTCTACTTATCAATCTTTGTGTACTCCAGATGGACTGATGTTTGCCCTGTTCGAGCCGGAAGCAGGAGCACGACTCGATACTACTTTGCTGCATAACAGCGGATGAGAAAAATTACTGTCCGAGTGCCTGATTATTAATGGGAATCAGTACTATATTTAAGGTGATGCTTCATATTTGTTGAGGCCTTGAATTATGAGGCCTTATCTGAGAGAAGTAGCAACGGACGATGAGAAGAGTGTCAAATCAATTATGAGCAGTTTGCGTGTCTCTGTAGAACACAAATACAAGGATCTTAAGCAATACTGGAACAGCAACGATTTTTGTCAGAAACTTAAGGTCTGGAAAGGTCCAATCGGTCTGCTTTATGGCGCATCAGCCATATTACTAAACTTCCATGCGTGCATGTACAAAAGAGTGCAAAAACGTGAGCAGATTCATGTCACACCACCACCCCTTTTGATGCATACGTAAATCCCTAACAATTTTGATCACTTGTTTAAATGTTTGATTAAAGAGCTCATCATCTCAAGTTGCAGCCGATTTTGTTCTCTACGCTGCTCTCTATCCTTCTTGTCATCTTTCCATCGCTCACGTCGTAGCTGCAGCTTCTGACGTCTTAAATCAAGGGAATCCTTGTCCAATCTCCTCTTTTTGCTCAGATCCTCAGTGATCTGGCTGTTACAATTATCCATTCCCACAAAGTAATCCTCCAACCTGCGTTTACGTGGGGTTCTAAGGCTTATTGTTGAGTCCCCCGTGTCATCCAAAATTACCTCCGCACCCAACGATGCTCTACTGTGCGCTTCAAAGCGGTTCGCTGCACCTCACGGCCTGCCGCAACCAAAGTTTCCTCACGTTCGGAAAGTTCATTCTTCTTTTTCTTCCGATGGGTCTCGTGTTCATCTTTCTCGAGAATGAGGTCATCGATGAGTCCCTCCACCTCAGAGACCTCCTAAACAATCCCAGAAATAGCCTCGTTAGATCTCACAGCAGTACGCCGCACAGATAGCATGTATCGAAACTTGTCCCTTAGCGTGTCCGGAGACGGTTGGGGGTGAAGTGGGGATAAGTTTTTAAGGAATGTGTCGCGCGCTTTCTGGAACATACTGTCGATATCTCCATGGGGCGCGTGGTGAGCTCTATGTTCGCAAATACTTTGCAGAAGCAGAAGCTTACACATTTCCGTGAAAACAAATTTTCTCGGCTTCGTGGAGTTAGAATTACATGGAAAAGCACCCGGAGGCTGATTCGCTGATGTTTGACGACAGTATTGAGGGGCTTATCGTGGACATTGCTCTGCATGGGCGCTCATGGCGGGAGAACGACTGGCGTTCGGGGAGTCTTAGCGGAGTGGGGCCGGGGATCGTTTAGAAACGGAGGCGATGGGGGGTTAAAAACTGGTTGTTGAGTGTTGATTCTGCGGGTGGGCGTGTTGAACATGGGTGGAGCCCGGGCTATTACAGGGTTTTTACTCTGACCGAGTGTATTAACTTTACGGATGGGCCACGAAAATGATTGCGTGACCGATCCGTTTGTGTTAGCAGGGTATTTCGTGTTCTGATGTTTTTCGGTATAGTGTCATCCGATGCATACGTGTATACGAAAAAAACTACGATTTTCGCAAACCATAATTTCTCAAATGAATAGTTTTATAATACCGTCAGGCACCCTCATTGAGACAGACTTGATATGGCTGGTTGGTTAATATGGCAGGTCAAATGGCTCGCCACAGAAAATAGAAGTGTAATACTTTCTACGCCTTTCGGCCTCATTTAAAATTTTGAAATGCTCGACGGCAGGAACTTTTTGCCCTTTCCCAAAAGCGGATGATGCCCACCAGCCTTCGATCAGACTCGATCGGTCGGAATCACCACCATAGTGCCTGGTTCTGCTCAACGTACCCGTCTCACCGTACAGCAAAAGGTCGATCTACTTCTTGAGATTGAGTCAGGCGTGGAGTACTCAACGCTCGTCTCGAAGTACAGTGTCAGTCTTCGCACAATAACGCGTATCAAAAAAGGCGCTCGCGCGCTATAAGACAAAGAGGATCAATCCGCAATCTTCTCGAGTGCCAAAGGGATACATTCGCGAGGATCGGAGAAGCAATTGATGTCGTTTGTTCTTTTCTGCCGTCAAGCGCGCAAACCCGTGACCCTCGCCACATTATCGTACCGAGCACTCAAAATGTGTGATCCGCTGCTTGAAACAGAGACGCAAGAAAGAATCAAACGCGAACTGAAAAAGTTTTGTGCCTCCAAAAACTTGTGCCTCGCATTCATGCACCGTCGCGCCCTTCGGTCTAAGTCGTTTCACGGCTAGGCTGGTAATTCCAATGCTTCAAGCTTTGCACATGGAATATCAGAGCTGAGAGCACGCTTGTCCGATTACCCGCTTGGTCACATCTACAACATGGATGAGACCGGGTTGTTCTACAAGTTGCTGCCACGTCGAACATATGTCCTCGAAACGGAAGGAAAGCGAACTGCCCGGGACATCAAGGCTATGAAATCAAAGGACAGGATCACTGCTTTTTTTGTACAAACGCTGATGGATCTAACAAACTCGAGCTCAACATCATAGGAAAAGCAGGAAACACAAGATGCCTTCGAGTTACTTTGCCAAATGTCTCCTACTTCAGCCAGAAGAATGCATGGGCTGATGGTGTTGTTTTCAAACGCTGGTTCTACGATGTGTTTCTTCCGCAAGACCGTATGACCACATCTCGCCCAGTTGCTTTAGTCATAGACGATAGCACAGCAGGAGTGATTAATTGGACGAAAGAACGGTACATTTTCCACCTGGGGTTTAAGACCGGGCCCTGACCAGGAGTATGCTAGAAATTTACGACGAACATGCAGTAAATGTAGCAAATAATTTTATCTCGCAGAGAGTACATCGTGAAACGAAAGGGTACAGACGGAATGCTTCCAAAAGAAATGCAGTTTATAGAGCGGTTCGGTCAATTATTGAAGGAAAAAGACGATATTGATGCTTACTCGATCTGCCCGGGTGTTGTTTAACTATACAAGTGAGTTCTATTTCTCCCGGCCAATAACTTCCCATTGCGTAGACTTTCGGACAAGTCCGTATTACAGAGGGTACAGAACAGTAGTTCTATTAGTGTCATACATCCATTTACATGTATCTAGATACACCAAATAACAGAAAATCTGATTCTATCACTGTTACAGTAGCAAAAAATACATAAGATTTGCGAACACGCAATAATAATTCCTTAAATTGAACCCTTAGGAATCTAAGAAATTATTGCACCACTTTGGCAGCACTACTAGCATTGGCTATAAAGTACATATATGTATATAAAGTACATATATGGATTCTGGAACATAAAGTATTTGTGGTTCTACTTATTTTCATTTCGACATATAACAGGTACCTGAACCATGTTCAAAAGTTTTTGATTCTGTAGAACTACAATAGATTCAAATGTGTATAATTTTTTGAACTGCTGTGAGTGAAAATTTATATCATTAAGGATTAATTTAGAGAGATGATGAACTTTGTATTCATAAATTATAGAGGGAGCTCTTTGGAGCGTTATATTTCTCCTGAAAACTTAACTCCACATGGAAATTATCTTGTCTGGTAATGCATGATGTTTTGTTGTTTTTGCCTTCATAAGGTCATTTGATAATAATCCCTATTAACAGAAAGAGGTTTCTAGCTAAGGGAATCTTTCTATTTCATATATTAAATGGATTTTTTTGGTTTTCGGTAGGTATCGTGGCCTCTGATTTAGATAACCTTGAAATCGCTCCAATTTGAAACGGCGCCAATTTAAGGGGAATAATTGAGTCGATAGTCGTATTAAATATGTCAATTTTTTGGGAATTGATTTTTATTAATTCTTTACGTATGAAAAATATTTTATTTTTTTTTCTGATAATCGCTTTTGAAGAACTGCTCAATCTCTAGTCCTCAACCTGAAAATGGAAGATTTAAAAAGGAAATTTTTAAGTGTCATAGATATTAACTACCTCACCGGTCGTAGGCGCAAATTGGAAACAAAATTTCGAACTCTTTGTCACATGGCTTATACGCAGTCTATTTATGACAATTTTAAATAATTTGCCCCCTACTTTACCATAATATTTTTCTTTTATTACGTTTGTGGAGTCGAGGCCCTTCAAAACCATGACTTCCTTCTTCGGTGGAGCCTATCCGTAATATTTTTCATGAAATTGATTTTATTGGAATAAATATAAGTAAATAATACTAAAAGGATTTTAAAAGGTGGTATAAAAGATCTATTTCTCCTATTGCTGAAACAAATCTGTCATGCGTAACTAAATTTTAAGCATATTAAAAGAAAATTACTGCTTTAATTGAAGTTTTTCATTAAATGAAGTTTTGCTATTTGGCTGTGTTCGAACCCAGTTTGCAGTTATTAATACTCTGTAAATAGCATAGAAGTTACAATACGGAAAAAATTTTTGTACGGGAAACCAGTAAATTTATGAAACTTAAATACTTATAAATCAAGCAATATTGGAGCTTTTTGGAGCTCAGATATGTATTGGTATGGTTTATTTACAATGGTGAGAATTTTGAGGGTTTCCTGTAGAGTAATTGATCTATTACCCAGTTTGCACTTATAAGATTCATGCTGTTCGTGCGATACCATTCTGTCGAATAAAATTGCGCACTAAACTTCCTTTTGGAGAAATAGTGCAGAGCAAACGACAAAAAGATGGAAATAAGGTGGCATGATATAATATAGAATATCAAACTATGTGATTGCACCGTAATGAAGTCCAGAAGACGAAAAAATGGAAGTAAATTAAACATTTTATCCGTTAACATGTATTTCCTGGTGCTATAAAGCTGTATGGCTCATCTAAACAAATGAATTTCAATGGAATATGTGTAAATACAAAGTATTCCTGTAGTGTAAAAAAGTGGAAGAAAAGAAATCAAAAGATGTTAGACTCACAAAATGGTGAAATATATTTTGGAAGTGTGAAGGAGTAGTTTTTTAAGGATTGAAAAATTTTGAGCCAATAGTAGTCAGATTAAGCAAGAATCTATTTCCGGGTTGGAAAAATGTTATAATTCGTTCGACAAGACGAATACAAAAGCCTTTTAAATATTTTTCTCAGATTTTTTCTGAGTCTGAGGATTATTATCATCTGTTTTATCTATTCTTGCATTTTTTCGAAGGATTTAAAAGTTATTTTATGTGTTTTGGATCCATGAAGTGCATGAATTTTGTTTCATGCATGCTACGCTTCCTTATGCATCTAAATTAATGTTGTATTAACCATACTAGATGAAAATTTGACTTATTTATCTAACCAACCAACAGAAATATTGTAGCTAAATAACAAAGAAACCTTAGAAAGTCACCGTACTAGTCTTTTTTATTTTTTATATTTCATGTTACAGCCTACAAAAGAGTTTTTATTTATTAATAGTTCCACATAATACATTTTCTTATTTTTTAAAGGTATGGGAAGTGAAAATTTTCTCTGTCCTTATGAAACTACAAATTATTTGATTTTATTAAACTCCAAATTATTCTATGCGAAAATAAAACAGAATTATTCATAATAGCCAGTAAGAAACTCTATAATTAATGTAAATCAATGTCATAAGAATTTTGTTTGTTTCCTTAAAAAATACATCCAGAATTATAAATATACATTTTTCTGAGTTGCTCAGTGCTGCTGGCCGTAATCAAGGCTGCTCATCTGGAACAATTGTCACTGTCCCCGCTTTCTGTGTATATTGCGCTTAAAATAGGATTATTTCAGGCTAACGAGTGCCAATTTTCGATAAGGAAGTTTTCTTCCATCCCCTCTGTTTGTGCGTCCATTTGTTCAGCCTTTGCCGGATCTAGTCTCTTTAGTAGATCCACAGAAAGCTCACAATATAAAGGAATCTCTTTCTCTCCTTCATTACGAGTATTTGGGTGTTCTATTTCTGCCCAGTATTTTAAATGAAATATTCTATAACCAGTTCCTCATTAAATTGATAATCGAAATGGTACATCAGCTCTTCCTCATCTTCGCACTCTTAATTTTAAATTGAATTTTTACCAGATAGTTTGAGTTATACATTACTTTTCACAAACTGCCGCCCGAATTTAGTGGTGTCATATGACGTCTAGGCGAACAGGCATCCAAAAAATGAAAAGGAACCAGGCATGTGGGTAATGGCTCCAATATCACAAGTCGCAGAAAACGAGTCATTAAACCAACGTCGATCTGCCTCAGCACCACCCACTGTAATTTCATCTGCCACCTTGGAGACATTAGAACTAACTCACCATCTCGTTTCAGATAGAAGAGTTGCGGTACATAGACAAAAACTTGCAGACAAAGCCTGAAAAAGATGTTGTGAGAGTGATGTTTCCAATTACGGTTTGCATTAACAAGATCGTATGTGGCAACATCTAAAAGCCAATAGAACATACTTTATTTGTACTCGCGGAGCGGGACCACGTAGACATCCCTTGTGGCATCATTACACTGTAATAATGCCCATTTGATGTCTCTTTTGCTCCCGTACCATCCGAATATGGAGCAAATTGAAAAAAGAATCCTGAATCCTACCGGAGGACAAGATGCAGAGTCAGCTCTCGAGTCATGCTTTTCGCGATCCTTGTTTCCATGCGGGGCTATACGTGCCTTGCATTACATGGAGCCATTATGCCTAATTTTCAGCTTGTACATAACATGACTGCCAATAACATTCGCTTGACGGGGGACTTGGGAAACCTGAAATTTCTGGCAATTCTTTGTGAATACATCTTTCTCAGCTTGATATGAGTTGTCTGTGGTGAATGGCGGGAGAAGATAGAGTTGCAAGGCATTGGATTCAGAACTCGACATTACTGTGCATGGCAAAATCTCAATCTCAGCAGCATTGATCGTCCTTGATCGTGTCATCATTTGTTCCTGTACACCGTCATTGGCAGTAATACCAAGTGAAGTGAGTTCGTGTGTGCCAACAAGGTTGCCTGGTTCATTGTTGCTGAGCCGCTCATTTAGAATGCCATTTGAATCGGCCTCGGCATGCATATTCTGTGCATCAGGGATGTGTTCCAGCTGCTTGCTCTTCATGTTGGAGAATCTGTATCATCGTATGGTAAGCGTTGCGTAGTATCATTTGCATCACTTGCATTCCTTAAGTGTGGGATGGAATCATCAATCTCGCACTGTAGATCGTCAATTGCTTCTTTGGCAGCATGTGAGAGAGTTTCATTGATATCGAAGGCAAATCGCACATCTTACACAGCAGTTTGCTGCTATTTTCCGTTCTTACCAGCTACTATGACAGTATCAGACGAAGAATCGAACCGTAGGACAGGTATCAAATCGGAATATTGTTTTCTTTGGCATTTTTTTGCTTAATAAATAATTGTACCATGTCTCCAACTTTCACTTTCGGTGGAGAGATTGTCTTGGACCTAAGGATTCGGTTTAGCTTGTGCTTAACCTCGAATTCGGCCTGGGCTTTCAGGATTGCAGGAGGCACATGATGTGCCTCGTTGTTACAGACAGGTCTAGTGTACCCTTTGCCAAGCTCAAGAAATGATTCCCAGTGCCTGTTTCACAAGGATTCGTGTGTCGGAAGCAGGTCTCTTTCATTTTAATCCAGTGTAAATATCGCTAATCGCTTTGTGTTTCTATTAAAGTACGTTTTTGTTCTTATGAAAAAGCGAAACAGCGGGAAACTCAGAGGTGCAACTAAGCAGAAATATTTTAAAGCCATAACTGTCGAAATTTTTGTCACCTTGGACAGCAACTGGGCTCCAGAACTGGGATAAAAAACAACCACCTAGTGCGACTTTTGCATCATCAAGGGATGTGGACGCAACAACCTCACCACTTGGGTATCTTGTCACAGAATCCATGGCATGAAAAATGATGTGGCCGTCGAGGTGGAGGTGGTCAATGCAGACAACCTCGTTGAAGCCACGTTAAATGCTACTGAGTGAGACAGAGCGAGTTCCTGTAGGCTGTTCGGCACTGTGGCAGAACAGGGGAGAGGTATCTGGCACTCTCATACGTCCACATGTGGCTCCGTTGTAGTAACAGTTTGATTTATGTAAAGTTAGAATGCCCAAAGACATGGCGGTGGACACGGTCGATCACTGATTTTTGCTTTGCCTATGAGGGGGAGGTGGAATGACAGCAGACCTTGGCAGCATAAGAGTCGTTCGTGGATGGAATTTTGGCATTAAATAATTTGGCGTAGTCAATATAGCTGTGGTCTCTGCTTTCAATCATATGTAGTGCAATTGGCACTCGCACTGTACTTTCATCGGCAGAGCTGATTTCGGTGATCTTTTTTTGATCTGATTCACTGCTAACGAGCAGGCACTGTACTGTAAGTAAGGGCAATTTTCGCTTGTCGCCCACTATTATTCCTGGTACTGTATACTCATACGAAAGGGTTTGTGGGCGTGCAATCTGGACCACTCGGCCCCAAAATTGGACCTGATATTTTCGCAGGTGCACGGCACCTATTGGGCAAAGTATCGACTTTACTTATCTCTAACTTGGATCTCCATTACTTGGCTGACCATAACTTCACTTACCCCGCCGTCGTAGATAACCCTAACCTAGCTAACTAGTATTCATACCTACCTGGCCACTAGAGCCCCACATTAATCAGCCATCCTGGAGTTGGCTCTGAACTTGACTCCCAGCTTCCGCCTTTGCAGAAACATTGCCAACGCTAACTTTGGCTATAGTCACGTTTATCCGCCCGGATCCCCCTTTCTATTCCCCCCCTCTCTATCCAATATTATTATACCCCTTTTGTTGTTTGTTTGAGATTTTTACCCACTCTTGGCGCCCCGGACTCCGGCGTCTATATACAAATAGGAACTTCAAGGTTGTTGTTGGTGACAACATCCTTATCCCCAAAGGAGATATTCAGTATTGCTAATCCGCTACCACCTCTTCTTTGTCCAGTATTACACCACTAGTGTCTAGGGTTCTTTGGAATCGATCCTTATCAATGGTCTAGCATTCCGCGGACCACGGCCCGGCCTTAAAACCCGGAGTACAATTATACCGTCCAGCTGTTCAAGGAATCAACCCCGCTCTTCCAGTTACACTTCTCCTCGCCACCGACGAGCTGTGCCACTGCATCGCAGGGTTCTTAAAGAGAAAGAGGGACAGCGAAAACCCTGTGAGTCTTGGTGTGTGTGTATTAGTTTTCTCATCGTTCGACAGTGTTCCGTTCCCAGACGAGAAGAACTGCGCGCCGCGCCTTGCACTACAGTCTCTGCTGTCAATCACGGTCACAGTCCCCATAGATCTGTCTGAGTCTGCTTTGAACTCGATGCAGTTGCCATCCGCATGGTTGTTGATACTCTTCGGTGTGACTTTTCGACTTATAACTCACTTAGATGATCTTTCGAGAATCGAGTGGCGTATTTTTACCACCGTACCCTGGTCAGAGAGTATTGAAATCTTAGTATATCCAATTATTCTCCTCTTATGGTTTGCACGAGCGCCATCACCATATTGCCAATATGGTCAATCAGAAACATCTGCATGGAGAGGATCAAGCTGCCCATACCATAAAGGCATCAGGTCTTTGGCATATTGTCGTATTTCAACAAGTCCCATACCACTGCAGGGTGATCTAACTTCGCCTGGGGGCCTGAGCTTGGGAGATATGTCGCTTCTCATAGCAGGAACTGTTTCCATATGAAATTGAACAGTTCCAGTGTTTCCGGAGCCAGATGTCTTGTTATCTTTCTTTCGGTAGTCTTTTTCATCCCGCTTTTTGTCTTCAAATTTACATATCTTGTCTGTAACCCAATGCTTAATCTTTCCGCAGCCTTTGCAACAACTTTTCTTCTTGAGATCTGCAATTTCAGATGGCGACAGTCTTCGCCTGCTGCGTCCGCAATTACGATTGCTGGTGAAAGCAGCATTGGAGGCCAAAACTCCAGGGGAATTGTGCCTTGGATCCTCGTCTTTGGGCGTGTCACATGCCCGTAGTACCGAAGAAACATCTTCATTGGATATTAGTTCCAACACCCCGGCATTCAATGTATAGGTAGTGTTAGAGCTGGTAGAGTCGCTTCTAGAGCCAACCTTGGGAGCGACAGAGGCGAGGATCGAAACCCTCTAGTTTGGGTTAACGCGAGAGTTCGCCAACAGACGGAACGTCAAAAGCGATTCCGGTATCTTGTCTGACCCAATAGCCGCATTCAAACGACAAATGGAGGCATTGAACCTTGTCTCGAAGTTTCTGAGCGTTTCAGTGTCACCCCTTGTGGCCTGTAACACGAAAAGGAACCTGTAAAAAGTATCACAGAGAGCCGAGAGCGGTTCCTTCCTGTAAAGCGCATTGGCAATTGCCATGGCACCATCATTGGGCTGGATCACATCATCGCGCAGTGTCCGGACCAGATCCAGTGCTCGCCCAAACAGCTGGAACTGTAGTACTACACCTTGAATGCCCGCTGGGATCTTGTTGAAGTTTGAGGCAGGAATCTTGTCATGGAACGACTTCCACAGTACCTCTGCGTTGAGGAACTCCTGGTTCCCACGACCATCGGTCCAGGTGGGCTTCGTAGATCCGATGTGAACTTAGGACGGGAGGATAAGTCTGAGCCTGGGCCCATAACTAAGGTAAATGACAATCGGGGTTCTAACTGGTGCGGGTGCTGTTGATCTCCGTGAAAAAGTTGGTGGCCAAACTGTATTATGTCTCAGGTTGTCCAGTCTGCCCAGCGTAGTCCGTGGCGGCACGCTTAAATAGAAATGTCCACAGCCTACTCTATAGCTTAGTTCTATGCTAGACCAGGTGGTTCAGCCATTCCAGCACGGTTCCAGTTCTGGAGGTACAGCTTATTCTACAGTTTCGGCTTATCCTACAGTAAAAGTAACTTGGTCACATTTGTCTAGCTTAATCTAGCTGTTCAGAGTATCATCGAGCTAAATATTCTATGCAAGCGGTCGTGCAGCGTTCTGTGCTTGCACGAGCAAATATAACAGAAGTTAAAGGCTCAAGATCCGTAGTTCAACCAGTAATTCGACACTTATCTAGCTGTTTTTATCAGATCCAATTAGAGCCACCCCATGCTGCCCTTATACCTCTACAGAACCGCAGAGAAGTTTTCTCTTCTATGCTCCCTCTCTGCGATAAATCGGTATTGCCAATCCATCTCTCGCTTCTTCTGATCGTGGTAGTCCGTAGGTGTAATGCGCAACATTTCTTCTCACAAGAACATGAACTAAATGCTCCTCACCAATCTCACGTTTCTCTATATCCTCAATGATTATTTGACTCTTCGCGGCATTCAAATCCTTTTTCACAACTTCAATTGCTCGGTTCTTGTCTTCTGTAATCGAATTAGAATCTTTATCACGTTCGTCAGCAATAGTGATGTTCTGCAGTACTTCTTTTTTTACAAATCGGCAGGTCTCATCGACGTGACTGTTCAAAACAGTTTCAACGCTGCAGCCCCTTTCACTGCCTTTCTCACGTATTAAACGAACTAGGATTCCGTAGTCTGTCTCTTTCAAACCTCTGAATAAGTCAATAACGCTCCAAAACGCTGTCATCGCCACTACACTGATCATTGAGGATAATGCCTCCGAACTGAGGCGTGTTCGATTCTTACGAAGATGTGCACCTGGATCAAAAACCTCTTCCGTATAGTAATTTCGTAGTTCCCTCTTGACTAATTTCACGTCTCTTAGAATTTGAAAGATGATTGCATTCTCCAAACCTCGAGAGTTGTTCACTGCTTGGCATTCGGCACCACAGTCTAACATATAATCCAGCTGAAGACCATCGGCATCCTTGAGAGAATCCTCGTTGCCAGCGGAAACACGCCAATCCTCCTTGAATTGATACGCAGTTATTGCCTCCAGGTTAAGAACAGCCTTCCCTTCGTACCCAACGCCTTTGACAGGTATTTCATTCCTCAGCAAGTTTTCTGATGGCTGCTGCGTGAGGAAAACATCAGCGCATAATTGAAAAATAATGAATCCGCTGGAATCTGGCGCCCCACTGCCCTCGGCTTGGGTCCACATGCAGTTTCCTCGTTTATGTAGATTTCGCACGACTCCTGTCGAGCTATTTATTGGAAATGCAGGGATGCGTATTACTTCAGAATATGGTTCGGAAGGAATTGAGACTTGTGCGAGGATTGTCAGAGCCCCAAGAAGATCAGCGATGAAGTAGACGAGGACAAACACAAAGATGATTCTGATCCAACGGTATGTTGGGCAGATATATTGCTCCCATTGCTTTGCATTTTGCGAGTACTTCTGGTCCAAGTCAAGGATTTCATACCGTCGATTGAGAACGCTTCCAAAAATGCGACGCTCTGCAAGCCATTGTACAATGGGATTGTGCCGGTGAAGGTTTTCGAAAAATGAAAAAGATTGAGGGTGATACTTAGCTGTGAATGCTGAAGCGACCGTCAAAAGCTTTGGAACTAACGTATAGAGGCAACTCAGAAATGTCGTGATAAGAAGCGATTCAAAAAACTCAGTGACGTCTGCAGATGACATCTCGGTTCTAGGTTGGCGATTCACGTTCTGATGGCCTGTTCCGAACAATTTCGATTAAAGGAAGCAGCTTCAGTACTTCAATAGATTTACAAAAAACGGGACTTCTGATGAAAAGTTGAGTCTGAAGAGTCCTGGGAGTGGCAGAATGAAATTGCTAAACAAGGGGCCCAAAGGCATTTCAACGTCCAGCAATGGTTAACAAGATTGCAGTATGCACATACTACATATGTAAATGACGGGAATTGTTTCGGCTCTCTAATATTTGAAAGGCTCGGGTCGGCTCTCTAACGGTATGTTCTAAACGTCGTCAAGTTAATGGTTAAAGTGGCTCAACTTCGCCTATACGGTTGGTATGGAAAATTGCAACGAAATGAAACATTGGTTAGCATCAGTTATTTTGTACTAGGTTTTTGGGTAACTCGTTTAATTGTCTTCGTGGGGATACCGTTTGTCGAAGAGGTGGTCATTTTGCTGAGAAAGAACCGTGTTTCTCCAGTCATGCAACGTAGGATCGACTATATTTTCGACAGAAAGGGGCCCTTGTGGTAGGTACATTGCTGTACGAGACCTTGCCCCACCATTAGTGCAACAGAAGCGACTTTCAAGCAACACAAGACATCAGCCCCTGCCGCGACCTTTCATGCACATGCTCACTATCACCTTAAGTTGACTGGGTATCAGCCAGCTTATCTATTACAGTAAGCGAACTGGCCGTACCCCCCAAGAGGCACACCCTTTCTTTGCCTTGTGGTATCAAAGTATCAGTGAGTATGTTGCCAGCCATTGAGGCAGCAATGTAAATGACCAGTGATGATGAAGAAGAAGAAGAATAAGACTTTACCAAGCAGGAAAGGGGGGGCCTAGCGGCCGTCAAAGGGGAAAAAGCTATCCGAGCCAGGAGCGGTTGAGTTGTCGTCGGTTGATCGCGACAGAAGTTCGTTGTTGTATGAGCGAGCTGATAATCGTGAACAAGCGATCGCGCTCGAAGGCAGGGCTACTGCCTTTCCGTAGAGCGATGAATGACATGGTCAACACCTGCTATTAATTTTATTCAGTGCGGGTTATACTGTAATCGTCATAAAAGAACATTAGATTTACCATGCTGCTTGAAGGTTAAAAGTTTATGTAAAACTCCTCTATTGAGACGGCCCTTAGCTGAGGTCGTGCGTTTGGCGATGAATCACGTTAGCTGCTTGACGATGTGACCAGCGGGGGTGCAGGAGGTATTTTGGGTAAGGTAGGATGTACAGGCTCTCTTGGTGGATGTCCCTCGTTCTAGGCACTGCTGCACAGCATTAGGTAGTCATAGGTTCAGGACAGAGCCCAGCTAGAGTGTTGTACCTTAAATTATGTAAAGGAAGCTCTCACCCATTCATTCAAAAGGTGGGGGTGGTCACAAGGATTTCGAAATCTGAGGGCGAAAAAATGGAAAGGCACCCTTCAAAGGGAAAACGTTTGGGTTAAATAGGGTGGTATATTTGATTGGGTTGGTATGGGTTGGTAATAAATAGGGTGGTATACTTGATTGGGTTGGTATGGGTTGGTCTATTTTTTTTTTTACTTTTTTTACTTATCTTGGGAAAAAGAACTCCACCACTATTTCATCACCAGCAAGGTGAAGTATAGACCCTGTACAGACAAATCCGTGGAATTCCCCGGCCTGGAAATAACCTCACCCGCGCGCCCATTTGACGCCTGTCCGTAGACGCCTTCAGGGTTGAATATAATAGGGGCGGCTTTTGTAGAAGAGAAGGGATGCATATCACCGATTGGTGACGTGCGAGAGGGTTGCGCTAGACACGGAGGGTTTACCGCAGGCTTGTTAGTCCTGGGTACTGGAAGGAGTGGGGAGAACAAGTGCATCAAAGGAGAGAAGAGCCAGAAAAATTCCACCGACAGCACCCTGCAGAACGGGGCCCTCACGGCTTGAAAAAACAGGCTTATAGCCTGCCAGTAAGATCCCTGCAGATGGATGCAACGGCGACAAGCTGCACCGCGGACGGGAGACCTTGACGAAAACCACGCAGCGCCGCTTCACAGCGCCGTTCGAAAAGCAACGCCATCTTTGCGCGGCATTCTCGGTTCGTCTAACGCGCTCCGGGGGCGAGAGGTAGCGGTACTGCCGACATGGATATCGACGAGATCGATGCAACAAGTGTGCAGCAGTCGCGGCATATCGATCTGCAGGGGAAACGGGCTGGAAGGGAGGAAGTGGGCGCGCCCGCACCCGACATGTCGCACCGGGCGGGCACCGAAAGCCGCGAAATGTTGACGAAGCTCTGTAGTGGTTGGGTTGAGTGATCATGGGGGGCGTGGAGAGAACGAAAAGGCAACGTTTGGGTTAGTTCACTGGGAGTGGAACATAGGGTGAAATTCCCGTTAGCCTGTGCAGTGTGGCGGCGGCGGAGAAGACACTACGGTGAAAAAGGGCGTGCTAAGGAACGGCGACTAAAAAGTTGCTCCGAGCCCTGGCAGCAGACATGCGGCGTTCGAGGCAACCATTAACGCAGAATGCCGCTGTAGGAGTGCGCCCCTGACCTTGGGGAATTGGTCCTTGGCATGATTAGCGACTGAGCGTGCCACCTCCGTCACGAGGGATAAGGCGCCTAGGTGCCAGCTGCCGAGGGTGGAGATTGTGACGGGAAGCTGTCGATTCCTGCGTGGCAAACCGGCAACGACCTCCGGTATTACAGGAGCTCTTCCGCGTAGGCGACGTTCAAGCTGGTGAGGGGGTCGGAGGTCCTCGTCCTCCGATGAGAAGGTGCTAAGGGGTTAACATATGTGACATACCATCCTTTGAAGGTTCGATCATATCCATTTAATGATTGTCAGGCAGTCCCGATGGTCCAGGAGATCTAGCGATGACGTCAGCAATTGCCAACCATGCTGGATACTTGATGCCACAATGTTGGAACCTAAATGAGATCCACCGTATAGAACAAACAAAAGAAGAGTTCGAGCGGTAACAAGATTCCTCGTTGGATCCTTCGTGGATAAAGGAACACTCGCAGACTAGTTTTCTACGGCTGTTTGTCTGGAAACCTTTCGCACTGAAAGCGGTGCCGAGGGGGGCTGGTCCTATCGCTGTTTGGCTTCTCTACCGACGCCTAATTTCTAGACTCGCGGCTCAAGAAGCCCTTCCTCCGCTCCTACCTTCTACCCCATCAGGTCGGGGTAGGCGTCAGGATCGGCAACGACGCAACAATTCATTCCGTGCGTCGTCTTTCGCAGAGCACAGAGTTCCACTACCACGTGTTAGTCCAGATTGACGCTCGCAACGCTTTCAATTGCATTTCCCGCTAGCGCATTTTGGAACCCGTATTAACGCATGCCCTAGGCCTCGCACGGTGGGTACACTCCTGTTACGATGCTCCTACAGAGCTTGCTTTCGGACCGTACTATGTCCGTAGTTCAGAGGGCACTCAGCAAGGTGATCCCCTCGGTCCCTTTCTCTTTGCCCTGGATCTTCATCCTCTCTTGCTCTCGTTACAGGAGAAGTTCTCACCTGCCCTGAATGCTTGGTGTGCAGATGACGGTGACATTTTCCTTCCTCGGTCCCAAGCCGCCGCCGCCATCCGTTTCATCCAGCTCGAAGGAGGTCCACTCAGGTTCCAGCTCAACCTTGCCAAGACCCAAGTTTGCGGATCCCTACCCCCCTTTGTCACTTTCCTGCCACTTTTCTACCCCCCGGTTTCATCCTGCTGGGATCTCCGAATGGCTCGGACTCTTTCGTTTCCCAATTTTCGCAGGCCGCTAAACCGCCGTTGACCGTATCTTCCAATCCCTTCGAGATTTGAATGATGCTAAACTGGCTTTCCACTTACACCGCTTCTGTGCGAACGACTCCAAGGTCACGCACTTGCTACGTACGCTTCCCTCCACTCAATCTGCGGTACTTGCCACCAGCTTCGACCAGAAGCAGAGGGAAGCGTTCCAGCAATTGCAATTGCCCTGCCCAGATCGGGCCTGGCTCCATGCCTCTCTCCCCTTCTCAATGGGCGGCCTAAGTCTTCTGCAAACTTCGGACATTCCCGAGGCTGCCTACGCAGCATCCGTAATTGATTCTTTTGGACTTATCTCCGACCTGCTGGCCCTTTCCCACGATCGCCACCTGGAAGAGATCCCTCGGTCTGCCATCTCGCTCTTATCCTCCCGCCACTCGCAGCTGTCTTCGTGGTTTACAGCTATGGCACTTCTCGAGGGTTGTTCATAGCCGGTCCCCGGTGAAAGGCTCCAATCTGCGATCACAACTGAACTCATGCAATCGAAGTCTGACAGGTTGTTCTTGTCTGCAGCAGCACCCGACCGAGCACGGCTCCTCTCCGTGCGCATATCCTCCTCCTCTGTTTTCTCTTCGCTTCCTCACCCCCACCGCGGTACGTACAGTACATGTCCTCCTCTGAGTGGAAAGGCGCTCTAGCTCTCCGTCTCGGCATCGCGCTATTCCCTGGATCTACTCGCTGAGCGGTCTGCTCCCGGCACTCGGCCGATGTCGCGCCAGGCTTAGGTCCAAGCGGGCAACACGCGTTGACCTGCAAATACGAAGACGGAATGACTCGTCGACATCACGGCCTCCGCAACGTTCTCGCCCGCTTCTGTAAGGAAGTTGGGATCGTCGCCCTTGCCGAGCACCCGCTCCTCTACCAGGTTCGCAATTCGTCTGAGAGTCCCCCGCGTTACGAATGGACATTTACATTACTGCTGCCTACGTGCTTCACAGTACTGATATCGCCGTCGACGTTACCGTTGCCAACCCACCGCTCGCCGCCACATCTCGCCAAGTACAGTTACCGCAGGAGCTGCCGCGACACTCACAGAGCGCGAGAAACATCGTCATTACGGCACTTACTGCGACCAAAACGATATCTTCCTCTCCCCTATCGGGATTGATATCTATGACGCCTTGGGCGACAACGGCCAGGGTTTTTTCCGCCGCCTTGCTTCCTTCGCTTCTTCCCGTCGCGGTTCCTCCCCTCAACAGGAGCTTCGCGAATTCGTTATCCAATTTGCTTTGTCTCCAAGTGATGCAGGCGGGACAGGTTTCCTTCCGCTGCCCGCATTCATAGTTAATTTCTGAATACCCTCCTCACGCTTCTGTGTCATACTGTACAACTCGAAAAGATTTAAGTACGTACGGCATGTACCGTACCACCACTGAAAGCGGTAGTCTCAAGTAGGGCTTGATACCGTTCGATTTGGTACACGCGGGAGTTGCGAATGGCAACTCAGTAGTGACTGTAATGCAATGCAGTGTATGCAACAATCAACAATTCATAACCTATATGCAGAGATTCTTTTGAGTTTTTGATGCACTATCGTCTATCGAAAACCGACTTTCCTTTTCTTTGCGGCTTTTACGAGGGCTGAGGTACGTAATTGACGCTTAACATCGTGGACCGATAGGAATGGCCTTTCACAAGCACGGCAATACTAGGGATCCTTCTCTTCCCTCTGGTGCTGTGCTGCTCGAGCGTGGGCGTTAGAGGCGCAGTGGAACTCCTTTTCACGCAGAGTTCTGAAGACCTTACTGTACAGCTTACACCGGAACCTCCGCTTCTTGTACTTCTTTCGCAGTGTCCGACGTTCCAGGTCGATAGCAACTTTCCGCGCTGTCCTACAACGAAGTGCCGTCCAGGAGTCCCCTTGATCGTCAAAAGCAATCAATTTCCTCTTGACGGGACCTTCAATTGCAGTTTCTTTCCGCACAACCAAGGAACTACCAGGGCCCCGTCTTTGTTTCTTTTGAGTCCTTTTTTCGCGCAACTGAAGAAACTCCCTCGTTTCTTCACTGGAGAACTGAGAAAATCAGTAGCCGTCTCGTCTGTGCTTCTCATTGAGTTCCTTCAAACGCTTTGCCACTTCTCGGGAGCCGAATATGTCAGCGAGATTCTTTGGGGCAGTCGCAAGATCCCTTGTAGACGTACAACTCGATCTCGGAGCCGAAGACGGCCGAGGCTCCGGGTTGGAATCCGATTCAGCTTCCATACTTTCACCTTGGTACTCGGAGGAACTGACTTTCATAGCCTTGTCGTCAATAAGGGGGTGGCGAGGACAGTGGGAACTATCGGATCCGTTATCAGTGTGCTGCTCAGCCTCCGGCTTATTACCTATCATGCATTGAGTTTTTAAGCAAGTAAGCTAGAAAGAAAAACCTCAACACCAGCCTAGGATTACTGAATCCCTCCCGGGGCTTCTTAGGAGGTAGCAAGTTGTCTTATAACTTGGGCAAGGGTTCCTCAGTAGGGCAGTCAGAGCAAGACAGGTTGTCCAATAAATTTGAGCAGGGGTTCCCCGGTAAGGCAGCCAGAAAAAGACAGGCTGTCCGATAAATATGAGCAGGGATTCCCCGGTAGCAACCCGAATTTGCAGTTGCTTATAAATTTTGACCAGGTTTGAGCTCCTTTAGATACAAGTTCACCACTTGAGTCCCTGGTTGGAGTAACATGCACGGCACACACTAGACTCTGAATAGCACAGTACACTAGAGTGTGGCGGAGGCCAACTCAAGTACCTCCCCTGAGCCTGCGAAAGCAGTTACAGGCACGGCACAAGACAGCCTTTTCATCGCACAATAGACTATCGTGTAGCGGAGGTCCACTCGCGAGTAAGTCCAGCAACACCAATGAGCAGCGAGCAACAAGAACGACGGCAGCAGCAGCGATTATCTGTGGTTTATTTTCGGGTGGTGGCCCATGGTGCCAGTGGTAGTGTCGGTGGTACAGTAGTCGGTGGTGCATTGGTGCAGTGGTATGTGGTTGGTGGTGCAGTGGTCTATCGTCGGTAGTGCAGTGGTCGGGGTCGGTGGTGCAGTGGTCTATCGTCGGTGGTGCAGTGGTCTATCGTCGGTGGTGCAGTGTCTATGTTCGGTGGTGCAGGGTCTATGGTCGGGGGGTGCATTGGTCTATGGTCAAGGGGGTGCAGTGGTCGTGGGCCGGTAGTGCAGTGGTCCATCTATGCACCTTTTGTATGCCTGCATCGTGATACCGATGCAGGCCTACTCGGTTGTTTTTGAGGCTGATCCCTTGCACCAATGGGATCAGCCCAAAAAAATATTTGAAATCTCGAGATATTGTTACAGGGGATGGTCTCTGGTAATCATGTAACAGGGCTAATGAGGTCTACTAAATTTTCCGGATACTGCACTGTACAGTATCTGTAACAGCAATCCCACAAGAGCCCAATTTGGGAAGCGACTTCAATACTGTACCCTGAGAAAGGAGGTTCGTTGGAATACTATACTGTACAGTACTGTACTGTACTTTACTGAGCTTACGCACCCGTTCGTGAGAATCAAATGTGAATAACTTTGCCGTTTGAATTACAGAACCCCGGAAAAGTGCGCTTCAGTCGTGAGAAAAATTGCTCATACAGTGAGTGGATCCTGAAAACCTAATTTGCGCTATGCACTCAAATTTCATTTTAGGGTAATTGACCACCTTACCCCGTCAGGAAACGGTTCTGATAAAAAAAAACAAAATATCAAAAGGGTAAAATCAGAGAGAGAATCTTTTACTCTTTTTACTTATCTTGAGTGTACACCGACAGACCGACTATTCAGTCACGAGCTAACTGGATGGACCACATCGGTCATGTGCAGTGGGGCCCGCGATATGATGGCCATAGCCACCGCCACAGAGTGCAACTGATACGCTGGTAGATGCGTGCGCGAATCGTAGCGTCCGAGGTGTGGCATTTCGTGAGGGTCATTATGAGAGTCAGTATGATTACGCCCCACAGAGATGAGATAGGCGTCCATTTTCGCAACCAAACCCAACATCTCTACGTTGAACGACCTGCTCCCCAAGCCCAGATGACGAACCGCCTCACTATTCTCCTCACGATGCGGTTGCATCGCCACCACCAAGTGAAGTCAATTGAAATATTCTTCAGGCAGTCTTTGACAATTAATGAAAGAAGACGCTGAGATCGACGATTCACAAGAATTGCCTTGTCAACCCTTTCAAAGGCTGCTTTTCTCGTCCTTTTTAACTTTTTATGGGATCAATCGCTTATTACCTTCACGGGAATAGATCATGCAACTTTTACCTACTTTCTCAACAAATTTGAGCCATTGTATAATTACTACTCGCCATACTCCGACGACGGACCTATTGGGATAGTGCCGCGACGAGCTAAGCGACGGGAAAGACCGAGATCACTTGATGCGATACATTTCTTGGGCTTCTTCCTAACATGGTACCGCACGAGGGGTGGATTTTGGATCCTATGCATGATATTTGGGGTACCAATCTCGATGTGCTTCTGATTTATGCGTTTTGGAAGACGAACCATTTTACCTGTTTTATCTACAGATGACTAAGCGAAAATTAGGATGCCGACAGCACAGGAAATTGAAGCATACAAACATGCTTTCAATGAAAAATGCCACACCTGGGGCAACGTCTACGCCGTTTCAGACGGGCTAAAGCTTTATTAACAGCAGTCAGGGGAATTTGTTATACAAAATAAGTTCTACAACGGATGAAAACATGACCACTATGTAGAGAATGCTTTAGTGATTGCCCCAAGTGGAGTAATCATTGCCTGTGCCATGAACGCTCCGGGAAGCATATATGACTCAAAAATTGCTGATTGGGGTGGGGTTTATGAAAAAACTACAGTCGTGATACAATGAATATGGAGGCAAGGTGCTTATTGACTCCGCTTTTGCAAAAGGTGCTGTGGGTGGGTCCTTTTCTGATTAAGTCAGCGCAAGAGGAGACAAGGGACCGAAGAGCTACAGATGTAATGAGAATACGACAGGCTACTTCAGCTCTTCAGGCCTCGGAGTGGGGAATGAGGGCGTTCCAAAGGACATTAACTCCTATGAAAGACAGGTTTAAGTACGAAGAGAACGGGGAAAGGAAATTGGTTTTACTCTGTAGACCGCATTCTTTCAATCTCAGGTCAAACATGGTGGGAATCAATGAGATACTCTCCTCGTACATGCCACATATTGTCGTGCAGGCAACTAACTTCTTACAGGGATCCTTCCATATCTAAAGATTATAGTCTAGTTTTCTCCAGTTTTCCCCTCCCCACCCCATTTGGAAGAGGGGCAGCTCCTTTAGCCATGAAGAGCATCATCATTTCCATAAATTGTTGATGACGGCGATTATCCTCCTCAAGACGGCTCCAATACTCTCTTCTCTCCTCTTCACGCCGTGCTGGACCTTCTTCTCTACGTTGCTGATCCTGTAAGATCATCAATATTATCATAGACTGGAAGCTGCCATCCTCGCAATGGCGGCGCGGAAGTCTCTTACTTCCAAAGGTCTTGGAGATGGGCTTTATTTCAGGGGGGCAATATCTCCTCTCTGTCTTCTTCGCTGTTTAATTCAATGCATGCCTGAGCTTCGCCTTGTTCATCTAATGAATTTAGACTGCTTCTTCCCTCCGGCAATAATTCCTCGGCAACCCCTTCAGACTCTGCTTCGTAGCCAAGATCCGCACGTTCCGTCATGCGATAGCGCAGGTACTTTGCACGTTTTACATCTTGGGGTATCCCGGATCACCCGTCGGAAGTTTTCTTCTATGCAGTGTGGTAAATTTTCTCTTCAGGCTATCAACAGTTCTTCTCTCATCCGGAAAAGTCGCTGCATGCTGCTGCACTATATTCCTTTCCTCTTTGCAAAGGGGTAGGTATGCTTCTATTACATCTAAAAGGAAGCCAAACTCTCTTTGACTGAATCCGGATCCTTTTGTTGGTAGTCCACTGATTGGATTGCGTGCTCCAGTATTTTTGTTATCCATGGTACCGGCAGGAAGCTTTGGGAAGCCGTACTCAAAACCGTAGGCCTTACGAAGCATTCGGTTGTTTTGGGGTACGGCATTCTCCAGTGGAGGTTATGTCCTATTTGTAACAGGATGGGATGGGGACTGCGTAATCGGGTGGGAGGAAGACATGCCTTCACCGAGGAGCTTTGGGCGGTCTTGAGGAGAGTAGACGGAAGCGACTATTGTACGCTACGGTGGTTTGGAGGCGCGGAGGCGGACGGCTGGTTTGAGGCGGGGAGGAGAGGTTGGAATTGTGGGGGAGGTTGAAGAGATGCTAGGAGAAGTAGAGGAGTGGGAGTGAAGTTGAGTGGAGGTTTAGTGGTGATTGGGCGGTGGGGCAGCGGGTGATGGTAATTTTGCGAGAGTCGGGGAGTCGGGGAGAAGTTGAAGATATGTTGTGGGGGCGGTAGGAGGTTAGGGAGATAAAAGGCCGTAAATAGATGATTGGGACTGTGCTCTGGAGGGAGAGAGACCAAAGGTGAATAAAGTGTGAGGGAAGGTTGATGATGGGGAAGTTCTTGGAGGGTCGCACTCCGGGTTGACTGCTTTCATCGTGGCTGTAAACAAGCTTTCCAGCGAATTTTGCAAATTACTTCAAGGACACAATTGCTCCGAAGGTGGGAGTGGTGTTGGCCAGTTCTCACGATTTGCTACAGGTTTTTCGTATCAAAATGACAATTTAATCTTACCCTTTTTGCTATTTGTGTTTTCAGGAACAGGCCAGTATCCCATCACATGTTAGTCACGACCCGTGAGAAATAGATCTGCCGCGACGTCGAACTCTAAAGGGGTCTTTGGCCATCAGCTGCTGGCACCAACTGAAAATGTACCCTCCTCATGAGTCAAATGGCCCCATTCTCATACAAAACACACATACCATCCCATCTTACCCTCAAACGCCGCCCCTTCCTCCCCTTACGAATCATCTCATCTTACCCACACACAGTCTTCCCCCCCGCCCGCATGCACATTTTATAGCTCAATTACCACGCACACTCTCTTTCAACAACATGGCACAGCATCATCTCTCTCCTACGCGCACACTTTCACCCCGCTCCTCCGCCTCGCTCATTCCATCCCCCCCTTACTGAGCATCATCTCTCTCAAAAACCGTCCATTTTGCGCCCATCATTTTCTTCACGCACTATCTCATCCTTCAATCTTACTCTCCGCATTTCCTTGTGAAGGAATACTTCATATACATTCTCGCAACTTCCAATCTAGACCACGCTTCATATACTAAATTGTATTAGTTTATTATCAGGTAATCATCTAAAATGAAGAAGGAACTACAAGCACCTAGTGGTGCAGCTGTAATAGTGGAACAAAAAGGAAACTCTTCTGCTAACGCCAGCATCAGTATAACCCTGCCGGTGAAACAAGTGGTCACATCAAATATCCCAACCTCCTCGCAATGCATCCCCGTTGCAGTCACTGCCGAAACCCCGATTATCTCAAGAAACATTGCTACAGAGTTAATTCAAATATGAAGATCACCTCACGAAAAATCTCGAACGCTGATGATGATATCAAAACGGCGCAAGAGATCGCGTCCGTCATAAGCTTGACAGCTCCGATAGCCCCTCCGCTTATTTCGAACACTAACAATCCTCTTAATGCGTCCCCTGTCCAGTAGACTGTTAACCAGGACGCCACTTTCTTCTGTGTTGCGGCAAAGAAAGAAAAGAAGGGGAGGCACTCGAGATTTTCACCCCAGGAAGATTTAATTATCATCGAGGAAGTAGCCGCAAACAAGGCTCACATTGAAAGATTTAGTAATGTGACAAAAAAAGTTTGAAGAAGCGGCAGAAAAGATGAATGAAAATCCGCTCATGATAAATCCTGTTACTGGGAAAAGCGCACAGGACCGTTATAGGCGCCTTCAAAATTCGTTTGAAATATCGGATAAACGGACCAGCTTCGGTCTGACGTCGGAGAGGAGGTAGGTGAAATTGATGAGTTGCTTCTAATGTGTCGCGAGGCAACAGATGATTTTGATTCAAAACGCGGTGCAGAAAAGCGCGCAACAGAGGACATAGAAGACGGGAAGAAAGGAGTGGGGAGGGAGTTACCATGCTTTAAAACAAGCAGAGGGAGATCTTCTGACACAAATAGAAACAGCGGAACTGTGACCCCAAGTGAGCAGCTTGAGGAGCGTCCTCGCAAATCTCAGCGCGTCTTGGGTACCTCCGGAGAAATGGAGCGCTTTGTTATGCACATCTGGGATGCATAGCTTGCTCGTATTAGCTTAGATAATGAGAAAATAAAGTTTGGGAAGGCAAAGCTAGGACTAGAAGCGAAGGAAAAGGAGCGTGACAGGAAGGAACGGAGAAAAATCCTTATAGCAAACCAAGGACTCGAAGGCGCTAAGTTTAGAATGATGATGGAAAAGTTCTGCAGGAAATAAGACTATTCGATTAATTTCACTCCATAAATGTGATCTATTCTCCTTGAGAAAGAGAAAAGTACTCCTATAATGATGGAGGAGGGCACCTAAATTAATTTGACGTTTGTTGCGGATACATACATCTGCGTACATTGTTGAGCAAGATAGAACCCATGCAAAGAGGGCCAACTGGTGATTTTAATACTTTCTTCTTACTTTTAAAGTCCAAAGTTGTGAAGTATGCTTTGATCTATTTGAAGGTCTACTCAAGAATGATCCTTTCCCTCGCCATGCATCTATTAAACGATGTTTGGTAGGGCTGCAGATAGCTTCCTTGATATGAGAAATCTAGAAACCAACGCCGATTGTATCCAATGTCCCCGTACAACGGTACTTTTCAGTGCCAAAATCTAAAAAATTAATTAGAACTTCCTCAAGATTGCTCCGACACCAAAGTGTCCAGTCATGACGTCTCCCCTCTAGCGGCCCAAAGGCATGTAATATCATACTATCTGGGGCAGTAACAATTTGAAACTTAAGAGATTGTTTGCGCTTGTGACCGTTGTATGCAACTAGCTAAATTATATGGGACCCACTCGGCCGAGCAATAGCAATAACTGTTCCGTCAATAATACCACTCAATTTATAAGGCCATTCAGCTTTTTTCGAATTAAATCTGCGTATAAGGGCACTAGCTGTGAGATAAACTGTTGGGATAATCCTGCTGTCGGCAGCGTATTCCTTACTGCCAGAAATAACTCCAGAACTTCCCAAAAGAGCCCAGATAACTGGGAAGAGTGCTTACTGAATAAATTCTCAAGATCCTTCCATCTGGAGGGGGTTGTTATTCTTCTTAATATGATACAGGAGACCAGGCCTCAAGACAGGGTCTGCTGCGTATCTGTTCCTTTTGGTCGACGCCAGCGACGAAGGCCACCCAACGGCTTCTTTTGCTCTCGGAATTTCATCCTTTTCGAAACGGAAAAGGTAAATGTAATATCTGTTGCTGAAACAGTTGAATTTGAAACTGAAGTTAGCTAGGCTTATTCTGTTTCTGAATCGTAACATATTTTCAACGTCTGTTTGGAGCGATCTCACTTGATTTGCCGCAAACATTAGAGTATCTGTTGATGTCAGGCTAGAAAGCCTTTAGTTTTGGGTTAAGCGTCGTTTGCAAATTAGCATGAGGACGATTTTCCAGTTGTGAAGCCTTTCCGTGCAATTGGGTTGAGTAAAGTCTTTGAGACGGCCTGAAGTCATCTTTTCGAGATTGTTGATGCTGATAACGGATCTTTGTGGGAGCGAGCATCGACATGCGCAAAATGATGCAAGTATGAGCACCACGGTAACATTCCTGTTTAATTTCCTAATTTCTTTTGGCGTAAATGGTTTCATGGCAAGCATAAGAAGTACACAACGCTTTTATCAGGAGTAGTGGTGTTCAGTCACAACCAAAAATTTGTTCGAGAATTTCGTTAAACGTAAACTCCCTATTATACTGTATACAGCACACTTCAAAGCTGTGGCCTTAGGGTAGATCTACGGTATTTGAAACAGTGAAATATGAAATCTCTAAAATTATGATACTAAATTTTAATGTTTCAATGTGTGCGTCCGGTCCATGGTTAAGAAAAGAAAAATCTGTAAAGTCTGAACTTTAACAAATGCAAGCCAAACTTCTTTCCTCCACATTAACTACCCTGCCTTTGCCCTTCTAAAAGTTACTCTTCAGCAGGTCAAACGAAATGAGAAAGATGTCTAAAGAAAGTCCCAAGCTGGGCAAGAATTGCTGCGGATGATGCGTGCAAAAACGGTGGATATAAACTGACTCCATATGGTGGTAAAAACTAAGGCATATCAAGGATTCATTTAACTACTACTTTTCATCTTGCAGTATTAATATTGAACAAGAGTTCCGTATGTTGGTTTCCCAGTTCGGAATATTTTGGTCCCCTCTCCGCTTTAGTCTAGCAACCAATACTTGAATCACAATGGTCGCCTACAAACTGCACAATATATTCATTGATAATCGAGATGATAAATGTTAAATACAGTTGGATATCGCAGAAGACAACAATGAGCAAGGTTCTCAAACAGTATATATAAGGACAATTTGCATACGGAGCAGGACCAAAAACGTTCGAGAAACTGCAGAGAGTAGATGCATAGACCCGCCACAAAATAGCCAGTCAACTATATATCTTCTGGTTTCTGCGACCTAGAGTGAGGAGATGAGATGTTTTTATTGGATTGAAGAACTAGAAACAAACATTTTCCCTTAATAATAGTTTTACATCTTACTATCGGAGAGATATCTCCTAAGATTATTCACGGTTTATCCATCACCGCCCTTTCACTGTCGTCGCCTCTGAAGTAAAGCATGCTTCGCGCTTGTGCAGTTGCAGAGAGGAGATACTGCGCTGTTTTACCTTTACTGTCGATCGCCTGGAAATTTTCTTTATCGCGTTCAGCTTCTTCCGTTTCTCTTAATACTTCTTCCGGTTGCAGTTTGAACATATCGGAGATCTTCTCGAGATCCAAAATTTTGATTTAATGCTTTAGTCTCGACACCAGCAGCATTTTTGTCAATCCTGACTTGGGTGACAGCAAGATTGTGCAGCGTGTGACGAGTCACATCTTCTCCTTTGTCCATGAGATATATACACTGTATCTCGGTTGAGAGCGACTTTCGTTAAATCATCTTCATATCAATTAGCGTCAATTTCGTACCTGGCTTAGCGTTATCGGTTTACTGTAGTTCGAATTGCACGGTAGGGCAAGCTCAAGCGCAGGGGAAGAGCACAAAATATTCTGGTGGTCCCCACCAGACCTGCCCCCGACTCCCGTTTTCGACAAGGAGATCGGGCTTTTATTGTGCCGTCTCCTGGTAGTGTTTCTCAAAAGAGGAGTCAGAATCTCCTGGGCTGCACAACCATCAGATTAGTGGTTGTCATGTAGCCGAAAGAGGAGTCTGACTCTCATAGGTTGCACAACAACCAAATTGGTGGTTTTCATGTTCTCTAAGCTACGGTCCAAATCAAAAATATCTGAGTATACCTACGAAAAACATAGGTAGCCATCAACAGCCCATATTAGACTTTCTTGTTGGTTATTTGTTAGGGATGGCAGCGATGATTCTTCTCTGTCGTTTGGTCCGAACAACTTTCGTTTCTTGCAAAGTGTTACACTGGGTCAGTCGCTCTATGCCCGCCCTTTCCGTTGTGCGCCGCGATTAGTATCCTAAGCTGCATCTTGGAATCCTCCTCTGATATACCAAGAGCTTTCCTGTTTTCGTGCGATGCACTCTACCTTCCAGTTGGTACTTCTCTGGGGCCGCGATGGTAGCATTGCGGTAGGACTCGATTATTTCCTCCATGATTGGCCAGTCATATTTTGCGCGTAGCCCAGGGTTGAAAGGTGCTGCCATGAGTGATTGGATGCGCCGCGTCGAGACTATTAGTACTATTTGCTTCGTCTATACAGCCCATCTGGTAAGCATATCCGCCCATGCGTTTCGCTGCCCGCAACGTGCTCGATTATGAACCGAAATACGTTCAACTTCAAAGCCCAACGAGTGAGTTTGTTTGCCGTGTGTAGTGTTACGCCAGGGTTACGGCCGTAGCGTTAGTAGATGTACACCAGGTAATCGGTATGTATGCGCAATGTTCGTCCAACGGTGAGGTAGTCTAGTCTGGTCATGCACTCCACTATCGCGAACCCTTCCTTTTCTGGTACGCTCCACCATTCCGAGGACCCTCAGGAAGCACCAGAAAGGAAACAGAGTAGTTCGTGGTCTTGCTCTTCTCGGTCCCTATCCTGCTGGTCCAACAGTGATTGGGCCAGCACTACACCCCAGTGCGTCTCAAACACGTCGGTGAACTGACAGAGTCTATAGCCCCTCTTCGGCAGCGAAGTCTTGGTTGCTGCGGGGCAAGTTGTGTTTTGACCCGCTAGAAATTCTTCCAATGCTGTGGTGTCCATTTGAGCGCACTTTGCGTAGCGCCTTCTTTGTCCGCTTCCCAGCTTGCTTGCATTCGTCTTCGAGAAGCTGGTGTAGTGGTTGTACCAGTCTAGAGTAGTCGGTAATGGATGTTATCATCTAGTTCGTCACGCACAAAAGCTGTTTTAGCTGGTCTGCAACTAGTTGGGCTTTCATCACGAGGAGGACCTCGGAATTGATTGGATCGAAACGAATTTCTTTTGAGAAAATGATTCTCCCGCAGAATTTAACCTCTCTAGTAAAGAAGAAGACTTTTTCGGTTTCGCTTTGAACCCTACCTCTGTACAGACTTCAGAAAATGCAGTGATGTCTGCTAGTAGCTCGTACTCGTTCTTTCCGGGGAGAAGAAAATAATCTAACGACTTGAATGTGCGCTGGACTCTGCCTTCGAGCTATTCCCGTGTCACTGACTGAAAGTCCCCCAGACTCCGTTCCACGCTGGAGAGTCCTTGTCAAGGAATAGATACCGAGTGGTGTTTGGATGGAAATTATTTCCTGGGAGATCTTGTCCATTGGAATTTGCCAATAGCCGTGGGTGAAATCTATGGTGGCGAAGCAGGTACTTCCTCCACAATCCTGCAGCATCAATTCCAAGTGCAGGATAGCTGACTGTAGCGGGAGTGTTCGTGCGTTGGTTCATAGCAGATCGAAAGTGAAGCGGAGTTTTCCGGTGCCAGGTTTGGTTACTGAAACAGCTGGGCAAGCCCATTGTGCCTGGTCATCTCGTGGATGGCCCAATTTTTCTCCACATATTGGATGGTGCGCTTGATGAACGCTCGCTGTGCCGGAGAGTATCTTCGTTGAAACTTGCGATAGGGTTTGGCATTCGCGGTGAGTTTGATGCACAGAGGGCGCACGTCTGCGGGCGGCTGTGAGCCCAATTTGATTCCACAACAGCTACGGTTTTTCTCCAACAGGCGGTGCAGCTTTCCGGTCCCTTCGATCGACATGCCATTCTTCCGCGCCCCGTCGACGGCGCATCTTATGGCTTCGCTAACATACTCGGGTTTGTCCTCTCCGTAACCGGCCTGAATGCATTCGGGCAACTCGATAGGGAATCTCCGCTGTCGTTGTACAAGAGGCATTTGTAGCTGCCTTCCGAAAGCGTATATCTCCACTTTTGCAGCTCTTCCTCCGATTTACCATCGATGAGCGAGGCTACCCGGTGCAGGTGCTCGTTGAAATCAAATCCAATCGACATTAGAAGAAGCGTCTTCAGATGAATTTCTGACATTTCCGTGTCAATGATCAGGAACTGCACCTTTTGGATACGGACAAGTAGCCCCGTTTTTGGTAACAAGATCATTAAATCGAGGTTCACCGTCCTCGATGTAGTGGCCGAAGGTTGAGAACTGTCTGATTTTAAGGGGGCATTCCGAGTGATTGGTAACTCCAGGTGCTTGACTGATACTCCATTGTACTATGCTGCGACTAATTAGAAGAAATCAGAAGTGATAGTAGAGTAGTCCCCGCAGGAGCCGCCAAGCGCAGTTGTTTCAGTGTAGTTCAAACGGATTTGGTACCTTTTTTCTTCCGCGTTTTGCGTAGAACCCGTCTCGAATCGGAGCACTACTGTTTTGGCATTATTTGTGATCTTCTTCTTGTTTCCAAGGTTTCTGTCAAGCAGCGCAAGCTTTTTCTCTTTTTTTTGATCAGGCAATTGCTGATTGGATGCATGCCAGAATATTCTTTCTTGTCCAGGCAAGGTTTCTTCCATTCTCTTGCTTCGAGGAGCTAGTCCGGTCTCCCGTCAGTTCCTTGCTTACGATCTTTCGTTGTCGCATGAGTGCGCAGAGTTGTCCTCGACTTCTTCCTATCTGGCTTTGTTATCCGTGATCCAGCAGAGTAGCGCAAATGCGGCTGTTTGCGCTTCACCCTCTGTGTAGCGCACTGTACCATGTGTCCTTGCACTGCAAGGGTTAAAATTGTATTGGTGAAATATTTAAGGTCCCATTTGTGCTCTTTCTTCCAGAGCCTCATCTTGTCGGTTACAATCTGCCTGAGCTGGGGTAGCGAACAAGTTTACCGATCAATTACTTGCATTGGTCGTAGTCCGGTATGATGTTCGATGCGTCGTACTCATCCAATATTGAAATAACTTCCAGCACCATATTCTATGCGGTTCCAGACGGCTTACGAGACATGGAAATGAACTTGATCGTAGAAAGAGCTTCATCAACACGGTCACTGAGATCACAGATCGTCGAGGAAAGGCAAGATTCAAACCACGATTTGATTGACTCATCTGTTGTCTCCTCGGCTGAAGAATATCTGTTGATAGGGCCAAAAATGCACAATCTGTGTAGAGTCTTGGTTTCATGCACTGGCGGATGGATGCTGGTTTCAGACGTTAACGGGAGGCTTTCTAGAATTAAAATCTTCGATGCGGTCCTTGTTTGCACAGTAGTCCACGAGGGCATAGTCTACTATATCTACAGTATACAGTAGATTGTCTATTGATATTTTATTTTTTCGGGTCTATGCAGGCCATAAATTCTATAAATATTTGCTACTATTGATATTTCTGGATACTCTAGGTAGATCTTTATTGAGGTAGATACAAATTCACGCGCATGCTAGAGCTAAAGCACTGTAGTGGAGTTGTATAAAAGTAGTGGGGCGACTGCGCCCGATTTGGTAAAGAGAATCCCCAATTCAATAGTATTACCAGAATACAACCCAATCCACTGAAGCAAAACATTTACTGTTTTTCAGAGGCGCCTGCAAGCGACACTCTGCTTTTTCCCTCAAAATTTACGACAATCCGGATTCATATGTGGTTTACGGTCTTTCTTAAGGTAAGTTTCCGCAATATACAGTGAGAGTAATCCGTTAATTACAGTTTACACCGTTGTATAAAAGAACGTGTCAGCTTTCAAATTGTAATTATAATGTTTACTCTTCTATTCTTTGAAAAATTGGTAGTGCCAGAAAATTACCCTGAAAGCTCCATAATGCTTCGTATCGAACCAACTGCACCGACGTGTAGCGGAAAAAAGTACTATCAAGCTTTTGAATAAGAATTGGATCCTGTGCAATACTTAAAAATATTTTATCACCAAACTTGTAGGCAGTTGTCACATGCTTACGTTTTATTCTAATCCCAGCTATTTGACAATATGGCTTTGCTTATGATTTTCCAATTGCTAATTTCTGAGCACCAGTGTCGAAACTAATTCCGTGGAATTTCTCGGAATTAGTATGCTTCGGCAATTTGCTGGTCTTGACAGTCAAAAAATAAGCAAATTTATGTGTTTATTTTCCATGACTCTTAGCTTTCTTGGGAAAAAACGAATTTAACGTTATAAATCGCAGGCTTTTGTGTTTTTCCTTGAGATTGAGTTATAGTCACTTCCTAGCTCTTTTAGAGCTTGAAAATAATGCTCAAACATACTTTCCAACTTCGACTTGTAGAATTTTTTGGTAGATCCTGTAAGGATGTGGAGATATTTGAGCTTTTTTCTTCATTGAGCATATAATCCTGGCAGGCATACTTGTATTCAGCTGTGAACTAGTTCCAACATTCAGCTACACTACCAGAAAAAATCTCGTTTTCTTCTCTGAAGTGCATGGAAATGGAGCGTGAGATCTTGTTTTCTGACGGGGCGGAGGGTTAGGTGGACAACGGAGTGGAACGTATGGGGTTTGAGGCGAGTCTAATCGATGTACCTGTTGGTGACGCAAGAGAATTGAAATATGCATCAACATGGTTTCATGCTTTTCTGAGGTCACCATTGTGGATATTATTTCACGCAAAGGTCTTTGAAAGCAGAGCAGATTCATGGCGGACGGTTGGAACTTTGCGTTCCGCGGGAAATAAAATCAACTTGCGAATAAGCGATGGATTGCTTAGAATCTGTCCCGAAGAAAGCATAGGGATGGGAAACTACTCAAGCGACCGAGGCCGTAATTCATCCACTGAGAGGGAAATTATCCTCAGCATAGCCTTTGACGCATTGCACAAAGACTGCTGCAATGTGGTCTGTCTAATACCCTGACCGAAAAATATATTAATACACCCTTTTGCAAGTGCAAATTAATGGGGATTTAATGCTTCGAAAATTGTGGCCTTTTCAGTGTTTCCTTTTCGAACTAGTTTATTTTCTTCTTTTTGTGAGGAGGCCTACTATTTTTTCGCTTCGAGTTTCTTTGAACCTACCACAAACCCTGTTTTCAACTTTTTTTTTCGATTTGTGTTGTTTCAATGTTCAAGCAAGAATCAAATTTATTTTGATATTTCAAACTTCAATTTAATCAGAACAATATTGAATATCCAGATTGTATTTATGTAAATCTAATTTGAAATTACCCTTAAATGATTCATTCCAGTCTTGTGGGGCTGTAAATGTGAGTGGATCTCGAAGCTTCGTTTGCACTCCTGGCACAACGGCGAATTTTTCTTGTCCTCTAAGCGGTTCTTTTGCTTGCGGCTCTGTAACTGGTCGAAGTAAGTTTTAGACCCACTACAAGTAACCTTGCAAAGCTTACAGATCCTCCTCTTTACAGATAAACGTGTATAAGTAGCCTTGGTAACCCAAGGGCGATCAGCCAATCAACGGTCAGCTTTGCGGCGTAGGCGTAGAGGAGACCCAGAAGTAGGTCTGTAAGCACTGCCAGCCGTGGGAGGACCTGTAAGATCGATAACTGAAATTTGACGACGTGGCACACGTGGAAGATCTGAGATCTAAACTTCGCCTGAACCTGAATTTACACGTGTAGTGGCTGAACCTGATCCTGAAATGACAGGAACACTTACCGTTACTCGATTGGCCGGAAATGAAGGCCTTGGATTGGTCTTGAATGGCGATTTCTGTATGCCACGTGGATAATCCTGGTTGGTCGACGATATTGAATTACTTGGCGAAATTGAAGTGACGTTCGTGCTTGCAGTGCATACAGTCGGAGTTGAGATGATTCTGACAAATGTTGACAGCTTACACAAAGTCGACCGGGATTCCGATCTTGTTCTGTATTCGGTCGGGCCAGGTGTGCTACGTGTCACTACGATCGAATCGTTGCCCTTATTTGCCACTAGATAGTGTTCAAAAAGAAAAAAAAATAAATGTACTTGTCAATAATTACCGGCTTACGGGTGGCTTGAAACACCACAAAAAGAACAAAGAGGTATATTTTCATTATCGAATAGCGAATAAACTTCCTTTTTGATTTCTCCGAAAAACGATGAATCAAGGTTTTCGCGAAAATTCAAGGGAAAAGCAGATTGGCGGCGTTAGTTTCGATCCTGAAAAAAACGACAGACGTATTTGCTATTGTAGAAGAGTCGAGTAGGTTGAAAATAATATTTTTGATGATTTTCCAAGGCGGCGATGCGTTTTATAGGCAGCAGATGACTTCGAATATCTCTACCACATCAACTAACTACTAGCTAAATTCCCTAGCACATAATCCTGGAGACGCACCTAGTGACACTTACACTATATCGATCCTAACAGGCATCACGAAAAGTACAATAGGATGGAGAAAATATAGACCACGTAATATATAAGTAGAAGTAAGGCGAAAACAATTACTTTACATGACTGTAAATAGTAATCAAATAAAGTTTATATATCTAGTATTTTCGAAAACGCTTTGGAATTCGCCTAATACAGTACCGCTGCTGTACTTCACTGTACAGTACTGTCCCAGCGAACCGGATTTTCCGCTGTGTAGGGCAGAGTTGAGCACTGTCAAAAAATGTGACTTCAAGCTCTGAGTGAAAAAGTACTGTATGTCATCAGCGCAGCTCTACAGTGTAATGCGGTATCTAGGTTATCGGTAATTTCCACCATTTATAAACTCGCCGCCGGTGGTCAGCCCTATGGGAGACCGGGGCAAGATCGGGTCTTTCAGAGGTTGTGGTCCTTACGCTTTAACAGCGCAACCAACTCGGGACCAAAATCGACAGTAGGCACATTGGACGGCCACCAACTTACGCCACGGATTAAGTGCAGGCACTACTGCAGCACAAGCAAACTTTAGTCAGATATGTGGCGACAAGCAAAGCAAAAAATGGCATCTACAAGCCGTCCGGAAAAATTGTCCCCAACCCAAGCCAGCAACCAAGCCATGGATGAACAGATGACAACTTTCGACGCTGCACAGGACAAAATACCCTACATGAGTACTGGCGCTGGAGCTCATGCTTGAGCAGCACGACTTGCTACACTTGCTGGCTGATGTGGATCCACCCACATCCACTCAGGAGGACCAAACCAACCTCCGCAACGAAAAGTCTTTATGCACCGCGCTCATCATGTCGAGCATATCGACGGAATTCAGTCAACTACTGGCACAAAACATCTTCTGCCAGCCGCCCACGGCCGTATTCACCACACTGAAGTAGCTCCTCGAGCCTGACTCAAAGAGCATGCATTCACTGATGGAACGAGAAACACATGCCTGTACCCTAAACGATACGATGTCCTTCGAGGACTACGTCGAAAAGCATAGGGCTGTAAGAGCCCGAAATTCGGGAAAAAAGAACCAAAGTCAGGTTCATGCTACAGAGGCTCAGGCAGAACACGAAGTGCGATTGCATTGCCATAGGAGCGGCATTCTACAATGGACCTACAAATTTTTGACCAAGATTCATGCAGCACTGCACTCCGTATCATATCATGATGCCACAATGCCGACGAAATATTACCTTCCAGTCAAGGGAAGCGCCCCGTCATCCCAAAGCAGGCGCCGCTAAAATAAAAAGTAAGGCGGGGAGAGCAAACAATTGCGAAGGGAATCATCCCGGAAGCACGAAGGAGGCTTCAAATATAAACAGATAGAACAGCTAACGGACCTAGTTAAAGCAATCGCAACTTCACAGCCTGACAATCCCAATAAGCCTGCCGCCAAATCGGGCAAACGGGGCGGCCCACCTGGGATCTCAGCGTGGCTATGTCGCAGCCAGGCAAGTGATGACATATCGGATGCCGACGAGGAGGAACGCAGCAAGTTCACACTAGACTCCGGGGCGCACCCCATCCATATCAACCATAAAATTAAGAGGATGAAGAAGCTCCGCGAACCACTAACCGATTAATCCCCAAATAAACCACAAAACAATGTGAAAGCACTCTGCATAGCTTGCACTGAACCCCCTGAGGTGCCCACCTATTAAGGTCTCAGCCTTATACAACAACAACCTGACAGCTAACTTGCTCTTGGACAGGGATATCGCCGTAAAACACGGACCGTTGCTAATGGCCAAGGAGGCAGCATACGTATTCGATAAGCAAATAGGCACCCGAATACACATTGCAACGTGGAGCGTCACAGAATACGTAATCAACGACCCCAGAAGGAACAAGGGTCGCAGCGCAAGGACGCAGAAGAGATCTCAGCTACCGCATGCGAAGCAGCGGCAACCACAGACAACAACTAAGACGATGGGGCGACCAGGTCCAAATAAGTGTTTTCAAAGCCCACCCGTACACGTCGAAACTGTAGTAATTAAACCCTACTATCTTGCCAACGTCATACAGCCGAATTCCAAGAGAAATCAGTCGGAAAAAGAGCGCATGTTCCACAACTATAACTTGATTTTCAATCAAATAAATTTGCATGCGCACCAAAAAATGGAAAAAGAAGACCTTATACTACTCTCCTAGTTGCCCTAACCTAACGTGCTCAGGATGCGCGCATCTCGAACTCAAGCCGCAACTATACAAGCCGACATCACATGACCACAAGGTGGGCGCGGCACTATGCTCGGATGTTATGGGGCCAATGAACCACGCGGTCAACACAGGAACAAGTATGTTGCAACATATATATGTTTCCTCAAGGTAAGTCACATGCTATTTCATACCGGCCCGAATTGACGTCAACAAGTGTGTGCGCGACACACTGGTACTCGTTCACAACAGACATAAGCGCTACCCGAACACGTTAAAAACAGACAATGCACGTGAGTATTTATCAGAGGATCTGCAACAACTTTACGACCATTTCTGCATCCCGTTAAACCCGATAAACGACTACACTCCGCAGCAGAACTCATTAGCGGAGCAGATATTCTCAATATTGATGGTGGCGGCACGAGCAACCCTGCATCAAGCCCAAGTACCCGAAATATATTGGTTCTAAGCGCTGAGGGATGCAGTTTTCAAGCATAATATTACTAGACACTCAACAATCGGCCAACTTTCACAACCCAAGTGGACAGAAAAGGCAACCTCTCTCCAACAATTGTATGCCTTCGGGCAGATCGGCACGGTCTATGCCCACCGGGACCGTAACAGTGTGCGCAGGCTGGACCCGCGCGAATTTCTCGCACTCTATCTCTATGCTGCCACAAACACAACAATTGCGAAACAGGAGCTGCAAACAGGAAAATTCCACCGCGTTAGGGCGATTGATTTCCCACTATACCGCTCCGACAGAGACTCCGCTTGAACTTTGCGCTACCACAAACCGCAAGGCACACCAGAATCACACGAAAAACATGAGAAGAGCACACAAAACCCCCCGCAACGCGGCCTACGAACGCGATTTACGTGACAGAGGTCTATGAGACCTTGCACAGGATCAGGAGATGTAATAGCTCGATAACGAGAAAACTACTAAGTGGCTCAGCAAAGAAGCCCATCCCGCGAACTCGAAACCGATACCGCTCATAATGCCCTACCGATACAAGAGAAGCCTAACCGGACAGCTGATCGAAAGCCGAGCGAGGTGCTCGGCACGGGGCGAAAAATTTGGGGCCCATTTCCACTACAAACCGGAGCACACAGCGGCCAATACCGCTGACAAAACCACAATGCGCCCATTATTGGCGCTTACAGTAGCATTTAGGCTTCACTGCAACCACTTTGCCGTAATACTCGTGTTTTTACACGAGTATTACGGCTACACCAAGCCTGCCATCATAAAGCAACTTCCAAAGTTTGATGGTACCCTGCGACTCCCCGGCAAACCAGCGGATGTTCTCATAAGGAACATATAAGGCACCCCAATAGGAGGATGCCATTATCGAAAATCTGCCGAGGCTTTCCTCACGGCTCAGGGATTCAATAAGAGCGACTACGACCCCTGCTTGTTTTCAAACTTCGAGGGACCCAATGCCTTCATTATACTTGCTCTCACTATCAACAACTTCTTCATAGTCTCCACCCACAAGTAGCGCATCAAAGAACTATTTCAGGCCCTCGACGCCAAAGACAAAAAGCACGTAAATCTACTAGTTCTACTGTCGCAGTATTTGGGATGGCGCATCGAGTACAAGGTCGATTGCCCTATCAAAATCAGTTTGCCATCCCACACCTCCAAGGCGCCACAGATTATGCACATGGCTGACTGTAATGACCGCCTATATTCAAATGTGGAAGGCATGCGGTATCACGGGCTGGACGACGCAGACGACCCGATTCCTCATAAGGCCAACTACCAAGAGGTGATCGGAGAACTGCGGTATATCGCAGACTGCACGAGACCCGACATAGCTTTCTATGTGAACAGACTTAGTGCATCTGCTCAAAACCCGAATAAACGGCAATGTATCTTAATAAAAGCATTTAATTCGTTTCCTCAAGCAAACCATCAATCACAGTATCACATATTACCGGATTAATATAAGGGACAACAGCTTCCCTGCGCTGCACACCTATGCCGATTTCGCCGAACAAAGGACAACCCGCAAGTCAATCTCTGTAAACGTGCACACACTAACAGGTAGTCCCTAGCATGGCTCTCGCTGAAACGAGACATGCAGGCCCTCAGCACATGTGAAGCAGAATATGTAGCAGCTACACGGGCCGTCCAAATGACATGGTTAAGTCGGCTATTCTTGTTCCTTAACCTACTGCGGGGACCTACACCAGTCAGAATCGACAAAAAAAGGTAATCCGGGTCGCATAGAAGACTGCGGGTACTTATCGCGCTTTCAACGGAAAGATGCGAAAGAACTATCGAAAAGAAGTCGAAAATTACAGATCCAATCTAGATACTAAGAGGAAGAAGTCAATAGTACCAGCGGAACTCGTCGGAGAAGCCTGAATGGATTGTAGAAAGGACCAAGGTCGGTGATTTGAAGTACCAGCCTCCTATTTTTGTCACTTTGAATATCCGAGAATCCAACAATCGTCGTGAAGAAGAAACCGAACGAAACGAATTACCCGAAAATTTAGACGTATATTCTCGTCCGGGGTACAAGCTTTCCAAGGGCAAAGGAGCCTGGTAAATGGAATTCCTACCGAGTCTGATCTGATTCATATGCATAACGACCCACATCCTATCCTGTTCGGTGGTTGTCTCTAATCTGTTGGGGCATACAGTTTGCTGAAGCGCTTTCCCTAGCGATGTGCGTCGAATTCAAGTTGGAGCCTTTAGACTGCGAGCCATTCTACCATGATTATGGTGAGAAATGCAGCAATGAGAAGCTCAAATTCGGTATATGAAGACTTCCTCTTCAAAACTTGATAGGGAATAAGATCGGAATTCCATTCTACGTCACGACGGGAGATAGTCCTCTTCTACTTGTAAATTGTATCTTGAGCAAATCGGATGTGCTCAGTTCGCAGACACCTCGTATTTTTATAATACCACCGTGTGTTTTTGAAGGATGTGATAGCAAAATAGTGCTTCCAATCTACATTTAGGGAGGTAGAGAAACTCAAAATCACTTCCACGTTTTCATGAGTCAATTCTCCAAATTCCAAGGCTATATTGCGACAAGACGGGCACTGTTTGGAACGAAAGGAGACTTGGATGACGGCAGTAACACAAAATTGCACTTAATCGAAAAATATACAAAATACTTTGCTGCAAAACTTCACTTGTATTTGAACTTACTTCTAGAGGGATATGACGGATCATTGCAAACAGGGTGGTGTTCTTTCGCAAGACTTGGAACAAGCTCTCGAAGGATTCGAGCATAAGAGATCTAGTTGCAAGACGACGGGAAGGCAACTCAATGTTCGCAAGGTATCCTCGAGTGAGCCACTTCGAAACTTTAACGAAAAAGTGCAAACTGATTTCGTGTGCGCGGTTGAATTAAAAAAAGTGTCCAATATTACATATTAAATATCTAGCATCACGCTATTGTAACGCTGTTATTTGTGTCGACCAGAGATAGGGAAGAAGCTTCAAGACTCGTTGAAACACCCCGGAGCGGAGTGAATGGAGCTCTTGCTTAAACATAGTTCGATCAGGAATTTGACAACGATGATCTCGTCAAGATGTTGCAAAAGCATGGTATCAAACCAAAACCTCGCCCGGCAAGGAGGCATAGTAAAATTGGTTCAGTAGAAAGTGGAAACTTTTGTCTGCGTCAGATTTCCCGGCGTATTCTCAGGGATGCAATGCACGGGGAAGACACGAAAGGTACTCCTTCCACAGTTCAGGAGATTATTTCACCAGCAGTCATCGACACGAATCTTCTACGTGGAAACAACTGTGTCAGTGCCTTTGATCTCGCTAGGGTTTGCACAAAATCCATTCTCGGCCAACCACAGACATCAGTGGATTTAGAATTAATTGACGCACATTATCAGAAAATTGCACGTCGCATTCTCTCCAAGATGCTGGAATCTAGATCACCAAATACCATTCCATCACATCTTCTAACGCAAGAAAAACAGTATACTACTTTGATAAGCGAACAAAAAACGATGTTTGGAATTTGGGATACGTCCACACCGCAAAAGAACATTTCGTAGAGTTCACTGAGAGCAAATTCGGAAATTTGAAACGCCTGAAAGTCGCATACGAGGACATAAGGTTGAACCCGTCTTCATCCCTTTTTGCAAGAGTTGGATGGTAACGAATATGCACCGAAAACCGTCATCCCACTCTGCCATATCCGTAATTAATACTACACTGCGGAGTGAATCATGGAATTTTTGAACGCATTTGGTGCTCACGGGTAGTATTGCGGGCATAAATATTTCAGAGTCCTCACAAGTGTGAGCGTGTGAGTCGCAGGACAGAAATTTCGTGCCACGCTTCAGCTGGTGGATGCAGTTCGTGGAGCGTCGATGTTTCGTACCCGCAATCGCCCGAAGTAGAGAGTATCTGAACAGGAAGCACGATGTCACGGTAGAGTCTTGGTTCACCTTGATTGCATTGCGGCGTACTGTGGAGTAGTAAAATGCAAGTTTTCGGAAAGCAGTGTACCGGCATTCGGTCGGGGGCAGGGCGAGGCGCACTAATTTTTTTTTGGTGGCCCGGTCGATGATTATGTTTTGTTAGGACCTTACAGTAGAGGTAAGGCTGGTTAGTGAGCCCAGCCCTACCTCTCCGAAACACTCATTTGGATCTGATATCATGCAAGGCAGCCGGCTTAATTTAAGCATGTTATTAAACATAGGAAAAGAACCTAACTGGGATTATCTCAGTAGCGGCGAGCGAAGCGACTAGAGCCAAACATGAAAAGTCTTCTTGCAAGCTTTGTATTGCTGGCGGCTTCTGGGGTGCCAGTTTGGGTAAGTCGCATGGAAATGCGGCCATGGAGGGTGAGAGTCCCGTCCGTCCCACACAGGACACATCGTACTGTCCGAGGCTGTTTTAGACAAGTCGGGTAGCTTGTTAATGCTGCTCTTATTGATGGTAAATCTCATCAAAAGTCAAATAACAACTGAAGACCGATAGCGAACATTTTCAGTGAGTCGAGGATGCAAAACACTTTGAAAGAGTGTGAAAAGAAACTGAAACCGTTATGGTGGAAGCGGATTGCGTTGGAATGAAATGGCGCTGTGTGTCTTCAGCCGTGTAGGGTGCACTGGCACGAGTAACTATCCGACGTGGACTTCTGCGGGCTGACTATTGAGTTTCTGGCGGCTGAGGGCTCCCTTATGGCAGGGTTGAGGACGGCAGAAGGACGACGCGATACAGCCTTCCTTAAAACATGAACCAAGGGGTCTAGTGCGGATACGAGTCAAAGGATGCACAAGCCCTGGGTGCGGTGAAAGCGCCATTGCAAAACGATCAGTTTGAGACGGCATAAGATCGTTGTATCTCAATTCTGAGCTGTAGCATTTGCGCTGGGACCAGAAACATGATCGATTACGCTGGAGTAAGTCAAAGCCAGAGGGAACTCTGGTGGAGGCAAGTAACGGTTTTGAAGTGCAAATTGCTCGCTAGACTTGGGTAGAGGGGCGAAAGAATGATCGAACCATTTAGTAGCTGGTTCCCTCCGAGTTTTCTCTCAGGAAACCCGGCCGACATGAGTTTTTCTGTGTGGTAAAGCGAATGAGTAGCGCATTTAGGGACAGTAATTCTTCTGGTGATTCTCAAACTTTAAATGTGCAGGGGTATTGCTGTTTGGTTGAGCGGTACCGGCAAAAAAGTCAGCCCTGTGGGCCACTTTTGGTAAGCAGAACTGGCGATACGGAATGAACCGTAAACATGGCTAAGCAGACCAACTGCCGGCTTATAGACCCCACAAAAGGCGTTGATTTATCGAGACAGCAGGACGGTAGCCATGTAAGGAATCCGGTAGAAAGTGTGTAACAACTCACTTGCCGAATAAGTTAGCCCTGAAAAGCGATGGCACTGAAGCGGGCGGCCGACAATGACACCGTTCCATCTGGGCGAGAAAGGGCCCAGATGATTTGGAAGGCGTGTGAGCCGTACCGAAGCATGCGTGCAAACGCGTGCGAAACGGCCACTACTGCATATATTGGTGGTAGTAGCAAGTGTTCAAGCGAGATCCTTGAAGGGCGAAGCGGGGAAGGGTTCCACATTGATTGGGCGTGGGTGGGTTGTCCCTAAGCCTAGTATCGATTGCTACTTAGCGGTGAAAGGAAAGCGGGTTGAAATTCACACACACTGATGTGGACGCGGTGACTCAATTGGAGGGGCGAGGACGCTGGCGATGGCGCTGGGCAGATTTTTCTGTTCTGTTTGACCAGGTTTGCGCGCGCGATTTTGAATCTGCTTATCGGAAAAAACACGGGTGTGCGAGCAGAGTGCCAAGGCTTTTCCGGCGTCCAGATCGCCGTCGATGGCCCTTGAAAATTTACCTGCTAAATGAATCTCGGATTCTGAAATCTACGCCGTGGCGTACCGATCACCGTATCAAGTCCCCAAGGTGGGAAGCCTCTGCTAAGTATGAATAATGCAGGTAAGGGAAGTCGGCAAATTAGACTCGTAACTTTGGGGAAAATGTTGGCTCCAGTGCTGTGTGGGAGTGGTTTCCGGTTATGGCGCGCGAGGGTATTTCGGCATTCGGCGCGGGACTCCGCGAGGGCACCTGTGTCGTGCCGCTGAGTCTGCGCTCCGTCATGCCTGGTGAGTCCCACGGCATGCAGCAGATAAAGACTGCAACGGGCAAAGGAAATCCTACTGTTTAATTAAAAAACAATATTTCGAGGAAGCAGCCGGTGATGACGCAATGTGATTTTTTCTCAGTCCTCTGAATTTCAAAGTGAATACATTCATCAAGCGCAGGTAAATAGCGGGAGTAACTATGAATCTCTTAATGGAGCTGTAAAAGGGCAATTTCACGCTTTCATCTATTTAGAGTGCCCTCACTTATATGTATGAAGATCCACAGAGGAAAATTTGGGCGTAAAGGCCGTTCAGGTGACCGAACGGGCCCTTTTCGTAGATGTAATTCTCTAGAGTCTAGGATTCCATGGCGACAGCGAACTCTTAAGTTTCACTGTCTAACAGCAGTCTTTAAAGATGCTGTGAGCTCCCTACAGTACACCTTTATGGCGGGGTAGTGAGAGAAGGAATCCAGTACCTTAAGGTATAGATGGGCGAGTGGTCTCGCTCGCCTATCGGTGGTACATGTTCTTGGCTCCTTGGTAGACGTTGTTGGTTTCTTCATCGTAGTGTTCGTTTAAGCTTGGGAGCCTTCTTGAGACGAAACGGGTGATGCCAACTCTGCATACAGTGGTATCTGTAAGCTTCTCTTTACGCTTGCCGGGAGGGTCGATTGTTATGTGCAATCAGCCTGACATGGTACAGAGATGAAAAAAAGGGAATAAATAAAGAGCAGCAGGTCGGACTTGTTGAGGTTGCCTAGTGCCACAGAAGTCTTTTCTGGATCAATGATTCTATCACCCAGCGCACTCATTCGTGCATATCGATTCATTCAATCCCTTCCTTTCCCATCAAAAGTCTTTACCTGTAATCTAAAGATGCCATGGAAGCGGACCAGCGAGCAGGCTCGTGTCGATCGGCCCTGCATCGTCCAATATTTTCCAGTCTACGTGCCACTGGGGAGCTGCCTGACACACCGTCCGCGAGCGCGACGAACACAGACGGTAGGAAGTAAAAGAGTTGCCCGGCCTTCGACAGGGATGGTCGCAAAGCTGCCGCGTGTGATGGTCGGGTCGAGTGCGGAGGGAAAGGATACGGAGACTGAAGGGCCGAGTGTGGCAGAGGAAGTAGCAAAGGTGCAACCGGAGTGGATTGCGGAATATCGGCCGTCCAATGGGGAGGACCCGATCATCGTGCGAGCTTTCGTGTATGTCGATGGATCCGCCGGAGCTGACGGGGCTCTGCTAAAGGTAGGAGTGATGTACTCCTCACGGTGCAAGGGAGGGGCGCAAAACACTTATTTTTCGTTCGGCGTGAAGTGTATGCACATGCACTTGTCAATGATATTTGTGCAGGAGCTATGGAAGCCGTCGGCTCTATCCCGCGGGTGCGACCTGAGTACCTGCCGCGTTACGGTCCCGTCGTCCTATTCTGCTCCGTCGAGCTCAGGGATGAAGACTTTATTCCTAAAAAGGTTGACGGCGACTATGGTCGAATTTCCTCGAGAGGACCCGGGCACTTCTAGTGATAGCCAGCCCTCGGGAGCGACCGGATATTCCCAACGCTAAGAAGCTCTTTGCTAGGAGCTACGGCCGCATCTGGGAGACTCAGTGAGATGACAACTGCATTCTTGTGGCCTTGAAAAACGCGATCGACGTTGTCCTTTGTCGTGATGATGCTCGCCTCTTCCTTCACCTACATTCAGGAGCAGCATTGTCTTGTTCAAAAGTGAATGCGGTGATCTCAGTGTGAAACCTGAAGCGCGAAGGCTACCGATGGAGATGCGTGCGGCGAAAGCGGTTCGTCCGTGCGAGACGCTAGCGATTGCTTAGCAGAGGGCTTTCATAGAAATCCTCAAAAGACCCGCAAGCTTTGTGGCTATCGACGCGAATCGCCGACTAATTTGGGATAGCGTGTATCCCTGGTTCTTGCGATTTTCCGCTAGGACCTTAAACCTGTGCAGTGGGGATGGCGTCGCGAAAGTTACTCTTGGGGCCCGCGAGCTTGTCTCCAGCTTTAGAGGGATGGCGGTGGCATCCTATAGTCATCAGTAGACAACGGCATCCTGGGGGACTTTTGTACCCGTTCACTGTGCCTACCCTTTTTCACTCCCTGTCAATGGAACTACGCATAATACATTCATGGGTCCACGGAAGGACTTCGGGAAAGGCTTAAGCATGATAAACCCTCCGGTTTTAAAGTCGGAACAAGACCTTGTTTCGTGGAAAAAGAAGGTTGAAAGTTGGGTTCACTTAATAGCAACCGCAGCCGAGAAGGGAGAAGACAAGTTCTAGAAGAAGATATTTCACGCACTTGGGCGTCAGTTATATGATCGCAGCCTTCTTCACGATCAGCAGAGTCTTGTAAATGAAGCGCAAGAGCAAGGAAAGATCTACTACAGGCAGAAGGACCACGTCGAGGCTGTGCAAGAGATTGTAGACTTAATCGCACAAGACCATCCTATCTCCTTTCTTACACGCCTTATTGACTCTTTCAACAAGTTCGCCTCTTGCAAACGCAAGAATGACGAGGAGTCGAACCACTACGTGTCAAAGTTTCGCGGATTCGCCGCCGAGCACCTAATGAAAGCCGGTTCGACAAATCAATCTCAAATCGGAGAAGTAGTTGCAACGACCCTTCTTAATTACACCTCTCTCTCAGAATTATCCCTTACCAATGCCGAGCTCCGACTTATTGGAATGGCAGAGGAACAAAGCAAGGGATAGACATGTGCTGTGAAAAGATTCTCATTGACATTGGAAGAGGGACGGAGGATATCCCTTAGTACAAGGACGCTTTCTGTTTTGATTACAAGAGCCTCTGAGAGTTCCAGTCGTACTGGCAAACTCTTGACCAGGAAGGTGATTGGTCGGTTCAATAATATGTGTCGAAATGTTACACCCATCTTCGATAATATCAAGAAACTAAATGGTAATCGAGATGTAGCCAAATCCATTGCTTCCTTTGTTCTTCGTTACATCTTAAGTCTGGATGACAAGGTGGATATATTCCTCTCTCTTGTTCAGACTACCAACAAAACCGAAGCCCGATAACAAAGGCTCAATTTGAGGATGCAGTTGACCATAAAGTTAGAAGTTTCTTTGGAAGTCAAGAGAATGGTCAACGGGAGTCAAGGATAGGAAACCAGTCAAATCATCGCGTTTTCGACGGAAAAAAGCGAAATATTTATGTTAACGATGGCAAGAATCCTAGATCCTGTCGGAATACCAAGAGGAAGAAGTCAACGGCACTGCCGGAACTTTGTGGGGAAGCTTGCATGGACTGTGTATAGAAGTACCATAAACACGGAGATTTGAGGTTCCAGCATCCGTGGTTTGCCACTTTGAAGATCCAAGAAGCCAAAAATCGCCATGACGAAGATTCTGAAGGAAATAGAGTACATGAAAACTTCAATGGATATTTTCGTCCGGGCTCCAAGCATTCCAAGAACAAAGGAGCCTGGTAAGCGGAATCCCTACCAAGTCTGATCTGATGCCCACGCACAACGACCCGAATCCCATTTTGGACGAGGGTTGCCCCCGATCCGTCGGAGGAATTAGGTCACCAGCTGCGCCTTCTTAAGCAATGTGCATCGCATTCAAGTTGGAGCCCTTAGATTTTGAGCCATTCTACCATGGTTATGCACAGAACAGTAGCGGTGCGGAGCTCACATTCGGCATTTGGAGACCACCTCTTGAAGATTTGAAAGGGAATAGAATCGTTATTCCGTTCTAAATCACGAAAGGCGATGGTCCTCTTCTAATTGAAAATTGTGTTTCGAGCAAATCGGATGTGCTCAATTCGCATACACCTCGTGTTCTTATTATATCTCCAGGTGTAATAGAAGGATTGGATAGCAAAATCGTGCTTCCATTCTATGTTACTGAAGGTGGAGAAACTCGAACTCATATTCATCTTGTTATAAGGCAAATATCCAAGTTTCAAAGCTACTTCGCAACCCAGCGTGCTCTTCTTGGAACTAATGGAGACTCGGGTGACGAAGATAGCAAAAAATTGCGGTTCATGGGAAAATCTGCGAAATATTTCGCTTCAAAACTTCACCTGTACTCGCATTTGCCTCTAAGGGAGTTTCTCTCCCGGCTGCATGCTGCCCCGCGACGCTTCTTCATTGTCCCTGGTGTCAGTACGGGATGGGATAGTCAAGGTTGAACCGGATCTTCCGGGTCCACGCGCATAGTTGGAGCTCTGGGTCCTTTGAATGCCTCGCGGCTTCAAAGAGAAGACAAGTTGATTAAACCATTGTTGTTGTTCTTTCAAAACCGGAGTTTTGTTCAAGTATTCAACCTTAGAGGAGTGTTAGAGAAGAAGGATGTATTGCAAGAAACCTGGCCCAAGAAGACGATGAATAATATTTTTGGCGAAAAAATTACTCGAAACTAAGTCTTTCCAAGCACTTGCTGGACAGCTCAATTGGCTTGACTCTGAATTTCTCAGCCCTGCGGCCTTTTTATCGAGTACTTTGCAGCAATGGACCTCCGATCTGAGAGTGCACAACTTAAGTCGAGCCAGTCGCGCTCTCCATGAAGTTCGACAGCTCTCTCCGGTTTTCACGTATCGTGTGCTTTCTAATCATGACGTCAATAGCAACGAAGCGGCTTACTTAACCTTCTCTGACGCAAGCCAGGGGAAATATTCATGTGGTCAAACGGGCTACTTCTCGGGAATCTTCTTTCTTAATTCCAAAGTATTCCATGCTCTCGACTGGCACAGCTCTTAGCAGGCTTGAGTCTCGTTTTCGTCCATGGGGGCATTAGTGCTTGCAGCGGCAGAATCAGCTGATCGGGCTGGACTCAAGGCGTACTTCTTATCGAAGATGTATGCCTCTGATTGTTCCTAGCCGCTTATCTTCACGGCTGATTCACATGGACTCTTTTCGACCATCAGCACTCTTCACGAAGGTCGCGATATAGGCTGCGTCCGACAGTCGAAAGGTTGAGATACTTCAGGGGAGATCGCCGTTGTGCAGTGAATGAAATGCACGAACAAAATCGCTGATGCCTTGACAAAGAGGAACCTGGACACTTCTCGCAAACTCAATCAGATCTGTGCTCTTGGTCTCTTGGACTCTGATATTTCTCATGAAGTTGAGAGAGTTGACTTGTTTCCTCCAAGGTCAACTCTAAAAAGGAAAGTGTGGGTCGAAGACTGCCTAAAGCGGGACTGTGGTGGAAAAAACCCTATCAAAGATTGTCCGATCACACCGGAAGAAAAGAAAAAAGCATTATTGTATGAGTATTACAAGAACAAAAAAGCTCTTAAGGCTATCAAATCTCATGCAGCTAAGGCGTCCTCACGCGCACCTGCACGTGGCGGGCGCTATAGGGTCCTGTTGGAGGGAGAGGTAGAAGACGAAGCGCTCGGTGACTACGGGGTGGACTTCAACGTAATGCTGGCGGCGAAATTCGACAAGGTCAGAAAAGCGAAGCCCGGTGTCTCGGTCCGCTCACTCAAGCAGCCCAAGGAATTTGAGTGCGCGTTCAAACCAGATGGCAAAGATGACAGAGCGCGGACATTCACTGCCTCTAGCTTGGTTATGCTCTCCATTACAATATTTTTTCCTGGATCCAACATCCATGTGAGGATCCGCGGTGTCAAGTTTTTCGTCGTCAACCAACCGATGGACGAGACTCTTCTCGGGGGTCCATTCCTCAAGGCCATCGGATTCGACTTAACCGAGCATCTACAACGGGTGCACAAACACCTAAACAATAGGCATAACGATGAGATTGAACAAGCTGCTGTCAAGATCGCGGCCACTAAACACAATGGACTTTCGTACATGGTCGAGGACGAGGATCCGATAGAACTCTCTGAGTCAATCTCGGCCGGAATTGGAAGGGATTCCAAGGAATCGATCGACTCATCTTTTGAGAAGATCCTAAGTGAGGCGAAAGAAAATGGATTGTCCACCACCGGGCTCGACCGCCCAGCCGGCATTCTCGACAGCTTTCCTGACGTATTCCGCATCAAACTGGGCCCAGATCCACTAACAAACGTCGCCCTATTCTTCGTCACACCTGCTGCTAACGCAAGACCTTATCGTTCACCGCAGCGTCGCTACCCTCCAGCGCAACGGGACTTTATTGTTCAAACTATTTGAGAGCTAGAAGCGGTGGGAGCTGTACATAGGAACCCATCCTCGCGATGGGCAAGCCCAGCCCTCGCCGTTCCAAAACTAGGGTCAACCAAACTTCGTTTCAGCATCGACCTGCTAGGGCCGAACGCCAAGTGCGTGCATCTCCAGTCCACAATGCCACAATAGGAATAAACCTTCCAGGACGTCGCCGGCAGCACATGCTTCGCAAGTCTCCACCTTGCTCATGGCTAATGGCAGGTACCTCTTACCAACGAATCAGGAGATGTTCTCCATCCAGACTCCATCCAGCGTCTATTACTCAACTCGCCTGCTACAAGGCCAATCAGATTCGGGGAACCATTTCCAGGCCGTGCTGTCCGAAAAATTCAACGGGAAGGTCGACTGCATGGTACAGTGGATCGACGATTTTCTCCTTTATGCCAAAAACGAGCAACATCTCCTATCAAACCTCGAGACATTTTGCAAAGTTTGTTCTGAAATCGGCCTGAAAATTCACGCTCAGAAGGTATACCTTGCGGTTATCCGAACCCAAGGCACGAAGCAGCAGCGACGCATTGTTTCAACTCTTTAACCCCCGCCAACTATGTCGGCGTGCATGGGGCGCTGTTGACACACAATGACGTCGGCGGGTACAATATCCCGTACTTCGAAACAAAACACTGTACAATACTGTGGAGTGTTGGCCCACAACGTTGTCGGCATGTACAGTAGCCCGCGCCTCGACACACATACTGTACTGTACCGTCGATTACAGTACACTCTGCAGTATTAGGCGGAGATCGGATTTAGAGTTGCTAGACACCAACTTTGCCGGTGTGCGAGGGTAAGGTCGTCACACAACACTGTCGAGTGCGGCACCGTACCAGGCAGAGTTGAGATCCAAAGTTTGCCAGACTTTGGAATCCGAAAGGTCAGCCGATAATCTAATTTCCGAGTCGCCCGGCGACACAGATGGAAACTCATAAACCACACTCGCCGGCGTTCCATGTCGGCGGGCAATCAGAGGACTGGTGTGCCCATCGTTTCACCTTCGCCTTCCGACATACATCTTCATACCGCGACTCCGTTGATCCGTTCTTCCTTTCGTGTGTCACTTTCCTGCGATCCCCCTCAACCTTGTTCGACATTGGACTGTATCATACCGCGAACGTGCCAACAAAGCGCTTTGAGTCGAGACAGATCGAGAATCTGAGGAAAACAGCAGAAAAGGCCGTTAACAAAAAGACTTTTAGCTCACTACCGATGCATGCGCACAACACCAATATCTTCTGGCTTTGTCTTTTTCCATGTTTTGTTCCATTTCGGATTACGGATACTCTTCTTCTAACTTGGATCAGCTTTGCAGACGCCTCTGTAAGCATACTTATAGATGACTCAGTGTAAGACGTGTGCCACGCCGCTACCTTCTTCAGACTTATCACACAGTAGTCATTGCCCCTGTGCATTATTTTCCACCTTCACTCTATCAAAAGCCAAGTAACTTGAGATAATTGAAACCTCTCTCACCAATTGGTCATCGACAATTTATTTTAATTGTCGATTGCTCCAAGTTCAATCTCCTCCTCGTCCTTCGTTCGAAGCTCGACCCGCAAGTTGTACACGTGTCCACGGAACTTGGCGACCTCCTATCCTCGCCATCGCTAGCCTCTACCGCCTCGTTTTCGATCAGTCGGTGGCGCGGGAATTCGGTGCCGGGGTCCTCGGCCGACCCATTCGCGCTCGCATCTTTTGGCGAATCGGGGGAGGGATACTCGCGGTAGTGCTATACGGGGGACTGTTAATCAAATTTGAGGCCTGTCGCGCTAACAAAAATAGCATCTGAAGTGTCATCTATGGGATAATTGCCATCAAACCAGCACCAGGGGAAACTCTGATCATTTCGAGTCGGTGAAAGGGGTTGTGTCCGAGTGTGGGCGTTGGCATTGGCAAGATCTGTGATGTTAAAGGGAAACTGTGGAGACGAAGACATGTCTGATGGGCACTGTGGCTGAAGGCAGACAACGAATGCCGAAGAAGACAGTAGTTTACATGTACTACCTTTGGCCGGATAAAATGTCGAGCGCTATTGTGCAGTTTGTCACATGGCCAACATTAATGAAATCAAGCTGCAGTTTCTTTATTATTTCTTACATGGTGCCACATAATGTTCGTTCTGGACCAAAACGAAGGCATTTGCTGGTTCACTGTACAGTACTGTGTTTTGCACGGCAAACGGTTGATTTCAAAATAATCGGTAATCGGTGTGCACACCTATTATTTTCGTTTCGTATTATTCTGTTCAATAATTTTAATTAATTGGGCACTTTACGGTATGAGAACCGTTTCGGCCCACTCGGCGTGTCTGTTGTAAAGTGCATACTATACGAACTGTCGCGGCCAATCACGGGCCACGACTGATCTTACTTGGCAGATGCAATTATTTGTGCCATATGTTGGGAAGTAGCAGTACGACTGTATTGTGCACCCAGTGATACAGTGGCTATCGTCTACTGTATATAAAATTTTATGGCTATCGAACAGCTACATAGAGCAGCCCTCATTACCCGATCGGGGCGTGGGAAGAGAGGTATTTTTGGACAGTTTGAGGCTAAATCGACTGTTCTAATGGTCCGCTCTATTTAAATAACCAAATGCGGGTCTGCCACGGCATCCCGGGTGAACTTTGTACCCGTTTACTACGCCTGCCCTTTTTTACTTCCCCTCGCTGACTCTACGCATACCACACTTCCAATTACCTACAGTGCCACTGAGGCCAGGTGTCAAAAGAAATCCTTCCATGTGCGGATCATCTTCAACGTCCCTTCCTTGCCAAACCAGCCCTCTTCCTCGTCTATCTTCTTACGATTCAGTTTCATGATGCCAATGAAAGGAACTTAATAGGAACAGTTTGAGAAACAAAAAAACAGTTAATCAAGCACCCAAAGTAAAACTATCAGAAAAATACGTACAACAGGCCCGACGTTCCCGCTCGAACTTCATCAGCAGCCGCCTCGAAACAAGTAGTGAAGCTAAAAGGGTCAGTTGAGTCAACTTTTGGAACAGACGATTTCATTGAGATTTTTACGGTGCTAGCTTCCCATCCGAAATCACGCTAAGAATTGAGGTATCGTCACTTCTAACGAGTCGTGACTGCTTTACAGGTTTCATTGTTCCTTGACAGCGCTTTTTCGAGGGCGCATCTGCGCTCCGGAACAGTCGCGGGCCGTTTGGTCCGTCCCTGGAACATGAAATTATTGCTAAAGCCTTCTCGTGGCAATTTCGTTCCGAGGATCGAGACATCGGCTGACGGCACGTTTTGCAATCCCTAATCTTGACAATTGTCCTGTGGAAGCAAAATCAACCTTGATATCGATGTGGTGTAGATAATACCATCGTGCGTGACTTTCTTGCGTTATGGTAACAATGCGACGAGCGAACGGGCTTGAAATTTGGTTTGAAACATGTATGGATGAATGACTCAATACAATAAAATAATTGAAACCAAAAAAACGATGATTCGTGACTGGACCATGAAGTATGAATGGAGGGCGGGAGGCAAGAGAACATGCGACGACTTGAGGAGCGAAATTTGCAGCGAAGAGTTCCAAGTTGACGGTTATATAGCGCTGTTAAACCGGTTGTGATCGCACTCGAAGTCTCCTTACGCAAGCGATTAGTTGTCTACGTGGCCTGCGTCAGAGTTGCTTACAGTGAAAAGATGCAGCCGTGAAAGGGAGTGCAACGCATCGGTGTCTACGTGTCCATCATCCCCAGTGCTAAAATCCCCTAAATCCCCTAAAAGGAAGCAGATGCAGCCGTGACAACCAGGCTTAGATTAGACGTAGATCACAGCCATGTTCAATCCCCCTTTCCACATTCACCCATCACTTTCCAATCACTTCACCAACACACGGGCCCGTGCCGATGCTGCAGGTCAGCGTGCCACAAGTAGATTGCCTTCGTGTTCCGCAATGCCGTCCGTTCTCGTCTCGCTCCTCGTCACCCAATTGAGCAAACGGCACGTAAAATGAATTGGCTAAACTCTTGCTCTGGATAAACGAAAGAGATCACATGTGGGCGTATCCTAAAGGGAATTGTGAGTCCTGGGGGAACTGAACCCTCTCCGCCCAAATTAATGGCGATGGTTATCGTACAAGGTTTATTTCTGTTTTCTTGGCTAGTCGAACGAATGGGTTTTTTGTGTGGTAGCTAGGAAGTAGCCCTCCCGTACACCGCGATTTGTCTGTGAAGTTTAGAGATCGGGAGAAATGTTTGGGCTGGCCTTTCAATCCCTAGAGAATCCGCCTTACTACAAAAAGGAATAGGTTGGAGGAGGTCATCCAGTTGTTTGATGGAAATAAGGCAGATCTCATTGAGTTGATCTGTGTAGAGGTCTACGCGAAGGCACAGAGTCTTAGTGCAGCGCATTCGAATATGTTATGATTCGAGCCTGGCTTAGCACTTGCATTTTGCCTTTTATGCCTTTATAGGAAGAGGAAACTCCTAAATGGGGTGCTATTGCAGCGAATGAGGCATCCACTGAGGAAGAGTTGACCGAGGCAGTCACAACAATAACCAGGATGACCCGATGAAAACTCTTCTTGACATGGTAACCAGTATGGCTGGGATTATTCATGCAAATGGGAAGTCAATAAAGCAAATAATGCAGATAATTGACTAAGAATCCAAAGCGTCTGGCTCTAAACCGGAAGGGATCTGAAAGCTCCTCGAAGCACGTGCAGGACTTGAGGATGTACATTGTAGTTCCCTGTTGTCCTCGGACTCGGGCTCCGAATCCGAAGACGACGAGGATCTTGCTGCCATAGTTGACAGGCTCCGCAGAAAGAACAGAAAGGCAAAAAAGAAGCACAGTGCCGCAGAAAGGCAAAATATTCGCGCTTAAAACGCCAATCTTTCGCTGCCAGTCGCAGAAGGCACACTGTATATCAACGTTGAAGAGAAAGAAAAAATCGGAGCGGTAACAGCATGCTGATGAATAGTGGCCGACAACAGTACCACAAACTACTTCTGACTTTTGCAAGTTTCCAGTCCGAATACACTAGTATAAAGAGGAGTCGAATGAAGGCCCTGGAATGGGCTCGTGCATTGGATATCCGTATCGCTCATCGTGGTTGGAAAAAATTGTGTCGAGAGCCGGACGTTGAAATTGCTATATGAAGGTTACCGGGGTTTTGAGCAGATGATGAAGCAGAAAACATGGGACTATGCCGGTCATGCATTGAAGTCGTCTTCCGGCCACGACCCCACGCTCCATGACTTTATGGATAGGGTCATGCGCTCCGCGAAGGTTGCCGAAAATATGGATAAAGAATCAAAGCGCTCACATGAGGATGCGGGGTAAGTAGAACTTAAGGCTAAACAATAGTTGAATCAACAGATCGCAGGAATCTTTTCCCCTTGGTTCTTGGAATTGGCTCATATTGTTTAAGCGGCCTGTGTTTCAGTACTAGAGGATTGTTATGAGGGAAGTCGTTCCCTCAATGACACTCACGTATCGACCATGAATGCCCGTACCGAACTTCGTCTCTTGGTAGCTTTGGCACTGTTACTTCACTATGACATCCACGAAGACCAAGGAATGTATATGAATATCTAATATGCTTCTTCAAAAAAGGGAGGTACTATGCACGCCCCTACGCTCCGTGCAGGTGTGCAAGCCCATCCCACATCGGCGGGCGGCCCTTCCTGACGACCACGCTGTCGTATATTTCGTCGCCATCCTCGCACGCCGTGTACATGCGCTCCTCGACTCATAAAACGTGAGGAATCACAACGCACTTCACAATGCGCTTCATGTTGTCAATCGACCACAGCCGGGACGGGGTCACGATGATGTGCTACATACCATGCAAGCCGCCAAATACGCATTCTACTTCCTCGCGCTCGGCCTCTTGGGTGGTTGCAAAAAGCATTTGCTTCCTCGACACAGCCTCGAGAATGGTCTCAATGAACATGTGCCACTTGAGGTAGATGAGGTCGAATAGCTCGTACGGTTTGTTTCGGCTCATTCCATTGATACGGTACTCGCAGGGCAGCGGGTACACTCCAGACGCAATCTTCTAGGGCAGAGGGGATGCCTCTAAGATTTCGATATCGTTGAGGCACTCCGCCATGCCGAAAAGGGCGTGCGAAATGCAGAGAGACTGGTCGGCAATCGCCTCGAGTTTCACCACCTGTGCCTTCTCTATGCCCTTGTACATTCCGTGATTTACCACTTGGTCTGCAGCGGTTGGACACACGCACACATCACCAAACGTCAAAGGTTTCAAGAGCGGTATAGTATACTCCAGCCAATTATTTCCTGCAAAGTCGCTCGAAAAATTAGGTAATTAGCCCGTTTGCTTTTGTCCTACTATACCTATCGTCACCTCTACTCTTAGCGCAAGATATAGGAGTACCAATTACACCGTATTGGATGATTACGCACTAGCACGTGCCTGGTTGCGGGTCTCCGAGGACCCTATATTCGGGTCTGAGCAGAAATCTTTACTGTTCTTCCAGCGTACTGCCGAACTATTTGCTCGCTTTAAGCCACCATCAACAGAAGGACGAACTATCTAATCCTTTAAGGCGCGTATTAAACTCCCGAATAACGAGTGTCTGAAGTATTCTGGATGTGTTGCACGAGTTAAGAGCAGTAAGCCGACAGGCGTTTCGGAGACCGACAGCTATAGAATGGTAACCGCTCTATATAACGGCATTGCAATCTCTGTTGCGAACGAGAATTGCGGGCGTCCCTTTAAGTTCTTCGATGCATGGAAACTTTTACGAGATCATCCTATATTTATGGCTGGCAGTAATGTGAATGTAAATGCAGCACCCACACAGGATCCTACTCATGCTACTGATTCTACATCAGAACCAACATCTGGGGCTTTTGTCATTCCGGGAGACGCTAGCGGACCGGAAGAAGCGCCATCTTCTTGGCAGGGGAATAAGCGCCCTATTGGGCGAAGTAAGGCAAAAGAACTGGCTAGCAGAACCGCGGACACCCAGAAGAAAACCAAACTAGCAGAAGCGGCAGTGAAACTACAGAAAGAACGTAACGAAGCCGTAGAACGACACAATGAAATGATGCTCTTTTGTAATGCCCCTCCGGAATGCGATCGGAGTCTGTGGAGCTCTTTAATCTGTTGCGCGTTGAAGCTTTTAAGAAGGCTCGTGCTCGTACCGTTTCCAATTTGACGGATAAGATATCGTTTTCACCGTCGCAGCTTCCATCCTCATCTGGAAATGGCGCTTCAAGTGCTAATGACGACTCTCATCGGGCAGATCAGCAGCAGTCTTCATAAAACGATTGTATTAAAGCGTACGGCAACTTAATGTGTCATTAACTTGTATCGTTTACAGTTCTCAGTACACTAACGTTCATATGGCCGATGATCCCTTGGTTTCCAAAGATGATCCATGACTAGCTTTCTCGTGTTCCAGTGTCGCGAGTTCGTTTCCAGTAAATGCTGAAGCCTTCCAAAGAGCTGCAAGCGAGCCGGAAGGAGTATTGGTCAACTCATTTGCAGGTTCAAGGACACCCCACATTGGAAAAGCATTATCTCCTACAGTTATATTATCAACAAGATCTTGTTCTGCAGCTTGAAATCCTTCCGTACATTCCCGATCTTCCAATTCCATGTTGTGAAGAATTACACAGCACTGTTCAATCTCGTTCATAAAGTCTTTTGACAGAAACCTCCCCGGTCGGGAAATGATATGCCACTTTGCCTAAAGCACTCCAAAAGCCCTTCCAAAATCTTTACGAACCGCTTCTTGAGCTGTTGACAACAATAGTTCTTTTGCTTTCATAGGATCCAATACAATATGCAAGAAAAATGGCCACCTTGGATAAATACCATCCACCAGCCAGTAAGGAATGTTCCGCCTCTGACCACATATCATATACTTTATAGGAGGGGGATAAGACCATTAGCAATTTTTGGTGGTAGAGGAGAGTAATATAAGACGATGATGTCATTGCATGATCCAGGCATGCCAAAAAACAAGTGCCAGATCCACAAGGACTGATCAGCAATTGCCTCAAGTGTAATAGCTGGCACACCCTCTTTACCCTCAAACTGCCCATGCCAAGCCGTTGGGCAGTTTCTCCAGGTCCACTTACAGCAATCAAGGCTGCCGAGCATACCCGGAAACCCACGTTGTTGTGATTTGTGTAAAAGCCTTCTAATGTCCTCTTCCGTAAGTGAGCGTAAAAATTCACTCCTAAAACTCGCTGTAACAGTCCGGACGAACTCATGAAGGCTTTTATCTGTCGTTGAGGCTCCAAGACGAACATATTCATAAACAGAATCCGAAGAACATCCATACGCTAATACTCTCATCGCGGCTGTCGCTTTTCGTAATCCTGTTAGTCCAATGGGCAGTGGAAATTTTTGTGGCATCCGTTGCGTGCGCTTGAAGGAAAGCAGCGACGCTACTGTGGCGAAAATCGAGGCATAATATCCAGCGACAGATCCTGCAAGCATGGTGATGTCTCGGGCATGGTACATCCCCAAGAGATCATCCTCCCAGAACTCCTTTGCCCTGGCCTCATGCTGCGCCCTATTTAGAAGTTTTTGGAGGTCGCCGGCCTTATCAGCAAGGGTAGTAGGGTCGAAGAGACCGAGGTCGGTGACGAATGGATCGCCTTGGAGGCGGCGCAAGAACACACGGTGGGGCAATTTGGGTTGGCCGACAAAGAAGAACGTCCCATCGCAGCGAGCGCGCTTTCGAAGGAAGGCTTCTGATCGCGCCGTAGAGTACGCTGTGCAGAGGCGGATTGGGGCTGTATCCATGAGGCTGGAGGCTACTGCTCTGTGGAGGAAGGGGTCAATCAAGGAGAAACCCTGACCAGCGAGGCGCAACTGGGGACACGCTTGGGTCCACGTGTAGTCCGTTAGAGCTACGTAATGAAGTGACTCATAGGCGGATGGCTGCAGGAAGTCGAACTCAACTGCAGGGCCAGAGGCGTGTTTTAGGTCAGCAAGTTTGAACTCGTTCGTGACGCGGCATGCCGATGCACAGAGTCTGTGCATATGCATACGGGCCCGTGGGTCTCACATGTGCTCGAAAAGCTTCAGTTTGTGTCGGTACGCATCAGCTTTGTCCCGGAGGAACGCCTTGGTGAATGTAGCGATTCCAATCAGGGCTCCAAGGAGTTCGAAGCCGTCACCAGTGCATTCGGAAAGAGGAAACTCAGCTGGGCAAGCTGCTCTGTCCAAGAGCATCATTTGCGGCCAGTAAATGCGGGTCTACTGGTGATTGACGAATACGCCAAATGCCGGGACGTACCGGGCGAGTGACCGAAGAGCTCTTCAGAGTCCGTCAAGTGACCTCAAGATCGCCCCATCATCAGCTTACCACTGATTAAAGAAAATGCTGTCCTCTACGGCTATCCGCTGGATGAGTGGCTGGATAGAGAGAGAGAAAAGCAGCACGCTAGCAGGGTCACCCTGCTGGGTGCCCTGTGCGCTAGATAGGATCGTTCGGTCACTGTTCGGAATGATTAATAAGGTGGATTGGTCCGACCATAAATCATCTTAGCAAACCGTGCGATCGATGGGGCACGAGATGGGAGGACGTCCACCATTTTTTGCCTACCAACACAATTAAAGGAGTTACGGGCGTCAATGAGGACGGTGGCGACATGCGGGTCGGAGGAAACCCACCGTAGTAACGTGCCAACATCATGGACGATGAAATCCGTGACGGCCTCGATAACATTGGCCAGTAGGAAGGGCGCCAGGAAGTCGCGGTAATCTTCGATCGCCGATGGAAATAATGTCTTCGTCACAATGCGCCCGAAGAACAGGGTTTGGCTAGAGCGGAAACAGTGTTGCAGCGGTGAGAATGGGGAGTACCGCGTCTGGAAGGTCCCCATTTTCTACCCAGTTGGCCAGTTTCGTTAAGACACTGAGGCTAGTGACACCTGTTGAGGACTTAGAGGGTTCTTGCAGAGCAGGTGAAACCATCGTGAGGGCATGCGGTCGGGGCCTTCCGTGTTATTGCGTGGCACGCAGGATGCTGCCCTTGCGACGTCAGACTCCGTGATGCGGGGGGCGGCTGTAGGATGTCTTCGGGGGGCTGATTCACTGGGCTTGGCGGGGAAGGTTGAAGGTCCCAGAGTTGCTGTACGGTCCTAGGGGCTTTCACATATGCACACCGGGCGTTTTGGAGGTTACGCATTGCCTTACCGTACCGAGCATCAGCGCATAGGGCTTCCGCCCGCCGTGAACACTTCACGTCCGAGGCACTGGGGCAGATGAAGAGAGCAAAAGATATCAGAAAAAGATGGAGGAATTCTTCTTGCTTAACGCCTGGCGGCGGAAAAGTTACCTGGTTGCGGCATTGTTAAATATTCGGTGATAGTTCGATTCTCTGGACTGCTACTGTAGAGCAGATATGGGCGCGGGGCGCTTCGTCCGGGGATAGATCTCTAATGACGGTAACTTGAAAGCTCCTTGTCTACTGCACCTAATTATGGAGTACTTTGCTGGGCCGAGGGTTAGAAGGGCGCTCTTTGGAAGGATGAATGAAGTCAGAAAGGTGATCTTGGAACTATACCGAAAGAAAAATTGTACTAAAATTAACTGCAGAACAAAATTTGGTTTGGGTAGAGAGCGGAAGTGTCTTTAAAACTGTGCGTGCAGTGATGAGAGCCGTCGGATCGAACCGAATCTTATCCGGACTATAGCGTCGAATAGGACTCCAGGGCTGGGATTACTCGTGCTACGAAGTCGTAACAAAGTAAAGGACGTAAGGCGCCGAGTTTGGAGGTATTTAGCAATGGGTTCTGATGTAAAACATCTCTTCATGGATTAATGCTCCTCATTTGGTGGTAGATGATGGGAGGCCAATTTTCTTTAGTTCCTTTGCCTTTGGTAGGATGTATGTTCTGTTATACGCAGCTTTCAAGTGTATGCCGTAGTTCAACCTGTGGTCGTCTGTGGTTACCTTGTTTTGTTTGGTTTTTCGTCGTTTACTGCTATGAAAACGCCGGGAAGTAAGGCACTAAATTTGGAGAGACCTCTGGCTCTGACGCAAAAACTTATTTTATGGAATAGTCTCCTACTTCGGAGGGGGATTTCGGGGTGGCGTCAGCTCGTATCCGTAGCACCTTCCGTGACAACGGAAGGAGGTAAGGCACGGAACTCGTTTCTATCGCAACAGCAAGGCCCTTTATGGGTTATTACTACTATTTCAGTTTTGATGGTAGCGTTGTAACAACGAAAAGAAGTAAGGCACCGATTTCATCGGGACTATACAGTTCTGGCGTAACAAATTATCTTATGAATAAATCTTCTACTTCGGGGCGGGGAGTCGGGGTGAACTCCCTGGCTAGTACTCTTCATGACAACGAAAGGATTTAAGGCACCGACTTCGAAAGAACCATTTTTTTCCTGACGTAACAAACTCCCTTTATGGATTATAATTCCTACTTTTGTGTTTGGGAGACTCTGAACACTGTAAAAACGATGGGAAGTAAGATAACGACTCCGGAGGGATCCAGCAATGGATTCTGAGGTAATAAAGTTTTTCATGGACTAGTGTTCCTAGTTCTCCGCTTGCGGGGTAGTAACTCAAAGGAATTATACCTCCAACTTCGGGGGGACCCTCGTTATAAAGCTTTTTGGGCTCGGTATAAGCCCCATGACCGCATTGGAAATCAAAATTTTTCATATGAGTGTACCCACTGCTTCCGATTTTTCTGAAAACGTTCCCAACCATTTCGTTTTGCTTTCTATGAATTTTGGAGGGAGGTAAACACATGAAAGAGATCTGGAAGGATGTAATAAGCTAACCGGGCTAGGAAACCTAGAGGCAACAGAAGGGTACTTATCACGTTGTATGTGTGCGGATCTCCTTTGCATGGAAGCTGTCTTCGCCCGCAGGTGTTATTGTCGAAGGTGTTTGAGAAAAGTGGAAACGCTTATGGAACTTTTTGATTTGTAAATATTTATCCACCTTGTCTAGATTGACAGGGGCGTTCTCATAGCTGTTTCCGTTCCGTTATGGTCCAATCCTTTCCCTAGCTTTTTCCCAAGGTTCTTGTCTCTGAAAACAGAAGAATGGACTAAGAGGGCTCAAATTGGTTCGATTTGTTTGAGTTTTTTGTAGGTTGAAATCGTTCCGTCCGTTCTCGGCGGGTTCCCAGTCACCTAATTGTGCAAACCGCACTAAAACTGAATTTACTAAACTCTTGCTCTTGGTAAAGGTAACCGGCAACTTTTAGCCGTTTTCTAAAGGGTATTGTGAGTTTTGGGAGAAACTTAGCCTTCTCCACCGAGTTACAGCGATCATTATCCTACGAGGACTAGTGTTTGGTTGACTAGTTGACCAGCTGGGGTTTTGAACTGCGTGGCAGCTGGGAAGCAGCCCTCCCATACATCCGCGCTTTGTCCGTGAAGTTTGCTGAATCGGAAGAGACGTTTGAGCTGGCCGCTCAATTCCTCAGAAAATCCGGCTTGCCAAATTTATTTTCCTGTTGGCGGTAGTCATTCACATGGTGAATGGACATGAGGTGGTAGTGATGAAATTGTGATGTGACAGTTCACTCGCCAGGTCACAGCGCTCGAGAAATGTTGATGAGAGCCAAAAGACCTCTAATCGTTCACATGAGGATCGTGTTGAACGTTGAGGTACGTCCAAGTAATCCCTTAAAGAGCAACAATGGTCAAGTCAGAGGATCGCAGAGACCTTTGTCCCATCCTTTGTCCTGTTCACTTTATTTCCGCGCAAATGTATTAACGGAGCATTCGGTTACGACAGAGACAGGAACGCTTGAGAAGGATCAGAGAAGAGACACGACGACTGATCTGTGCACTCAATTACCTTTACTCTAAGGGAAATTATTACTTACAGGCAATATATGGCCCCTCTATTCCTATCGCGAAGCGGGGAAAAGGTACAAAGATCCAGTAAAACCTGTTAGAATATCTCGAAGGTAGATGTCGAGAGTTCTGGCGCCGGAATCACAAGTTGCGTGTGCTGTCCTCTTTTGCGGCGGAAGTTTACGGTGCAATGGTTGGTGTCTGACAAATCAATTACATTGATATGTCAAAGATTTTTCTGCCTCCTGCAAATTTTGCTAGGTGCGCTCGCTTACGTCATGTTCTCCCGGAGCGAATAGTTTGCATATACACAGACCCAACTAATGGGAATCTTATTCGGGTCCTTACGAACGTAGAGCTGGAAAATACGAAGAAAGGTCTCATGGTAGCACTTAAGACCTACCCGAAAATCATTGAAGGGCTCCTTGAAAGAAATATCGTGCAAATGACCGAAATCGAGGAGAGGGGGACCAGCGGACTCTTTGCGGTTCCTAAGGGTAAACCTCGTCAGCACCTAATTTTAGATGCTCAGCGAGGTAATTTGCACTTTAACCGCCCTGCTGATGGCGCAATTCCACATCCTGTCCGTTTTAGGCAGCTTGAATCTGTCTGGGACAAGTTGGTGTATACCGGGAAGTTGGATATTGATAACCATTACCATAGGCTGGCCTTACCGGAACATCTCAGGGACTACTCGGACTTGTGTGAGTCCTTGTGAAAGGTCGCCGGTACTGGCTTCTGTACAGATTTTTGCCCATCGGATGGTCGCACTCTGTGGTTTTTGGACATTCCATCCAAGCAAAATTGTTAGTTCTAGCCTGCATTGACCCGGAAGTCAAAATGATTGGTTCAAACAACAAGGAGAATCAAGCAATTCAGTACGGTCGCTATATTGAAGATTTCTTCGTAGTTGATCATAATCGGAAAAAGGTAGAAAATTTCTATCTAACTGTGTAGAAAACCTTTAAGAGTGTCAACTTGGACCCTAAGCCGATTAAGTGTGAAGTACCGAGACTAGGCACCAAGTTTATTCTCGGAATCCAATGGAAGTCGGACGGACACTTGGAACCCGATCCGGATAAGATGGCTGAACTCATATGGAAGACGAAACGCTTGGAAGCATCAAAGATCTGGAGCGTATTTGAGTTACAAAAAGTTCTTGGTTCTTGGAACTGGTTTACTCTACTCAAAAGTCCTGCATTCCCGCTTTTACAGGATTTTTATGGAGTATATCACCGTACTCAGGAACTATATGTCCCGACTCAGGATGTCCTCATGGAGTTGCGGCTTTTAGTTACATTGGCGCCTTTACTCTACTATGACATCAAGAAAAGCCTGGCCAAGTACAAGATTGTCTCGGATGCCTACTCTCGCCGGGGGGGCTACCATGTACACGCCCTATTCCGCTTGGCACCCGAACCAACTTCAGTTTGTTTTAAAATTCTCCCGGAGTTTACTCTCTTCGGAGAATCCAGTCCCTGATTTAAGATAGAAGCCCATTGTGGCTAAAGCATGGAAGTACCTTCAACATATCAATCTGCTGGAAGGACGGAAAATTCTCATGGGCCTTCGACGGTTCGCTCGACAGAAGGAAACTAGATTTCACAGAACGGCTATCATGTCCGATTCGCAGGTCATTTATTATTTATTGGATAAAGTCAGATCGAGTTCGCCTAGTTTAAGACGCCTTTCTCAGAAGATTTCGGCAGCGTCCCTTGCCTTCGTATTACGAATCACACTAATTTGGATTCCCTCTGAGAAAAAACCCTGGAAATGAGCCTTCGAGAACGTTTTAAGCTCATCTTTGTTCACATCTGGAAACTTTTCTGGCCAGCTCTTCAAATCAAATCCAAGTCCCTGGTGCTGATGCGGGACGGGATAGTAAAGGTCCTCCCGGATCCTCCCGGTTGACGCCCAGAACTGGAGGTCTGGGTCTCTTGCATGCCTCGAGGCTTCAAAGAGAAGATGCCTTTGATTAAACAATTGTTCTGTTCAAGACTTATCTTTTCCCCAGCAACCGTTCTCAACTATTAGTTTCAGTCGGATACCTTTAGAAGAAAAGAAGAAGAAACTGTAGAAACCTGACCATGAAGACGATGAATAATGTTTTTGGTAACAGGAGAGCCGGCGTGGGGGCAATGTGCGGCTACTACCTTCGCCTGGTGGCGGTATCCGTTGATGGAATCCTTCCAGAAGGCTCCCCGTTGGGAGCCAGCACGAGCGCGACGAAGCCGTTAGCGCAGGGCTGCCCGTTGGCCTCTCTCATGGTACCAGCCTTCCTCCCCACGCAGGTTGCGGCGCATGACTGTGGTGGGGAGCATATGCAAGTGCAGGAAAGCTCGAAAGATGGCTTCTTCTCCACGAACATTCGCTGCTGCTTTGACAAACTTGATGAAGAGTAGTACAAACTGACTGAAGCATGTGGAAGGGATGTCTTGAAAGATATCCGCTTCGCGGTAAGGAGTGCTAAAGATGTCGTAAACAGTTGGAACGGGGTCGGAGTTCGGTAAGGAAGGGTAGTGGGGGGCGATCTTCGGCACGTCCGCCGGATGGAGGTAGTGACGAAGATGCAGGGGGGCTTACCGAGAGGAATGCCGAGCTCATGCAAACTTCTCGTGTGCGGCGCTGTCCACAGTGTGCGTCTGTGTACGCAGACTGGCAGGCGGAACCGGAGGCAGCACGAGAGCGTCCGGAAGCGGGCCAAGATCTGCCGCCGGCACCGGGGCCGTCGACGGAGACCGCGTCATTAACGTGTCCAGGCGGCGGCCGCCTCCTGCGTCAGGGTTCAGGACACGTTCCGGGCATCGGCATTTGGTCACCACTGGCAGGGAACCCGGGGACACACCAGAGTGCGTGGGTGAGGTTGGGCCGTCCGTCATGACCTCCGGTGGGGGGCTTGTGGCGCGGCAGGGCAGCGGGCGAAGAAAGGGCCACAGGAGGGGCGCTTTTGGCGGCCCAGGCGCCGGGGGCTTGGGGGGGAGGCGGGGCCTGTTGGACGGGAGAGGCATTGCAGGGAGCGACGTGGGAGGGGACTTGCGGGGCTTCTGGGTCCTTAAAGCTTGGGCGAGTCGGCGGGCTTCGGCGATGCCGCGGGCGTGGTGGAGTAGGGCGATAGCGAAGATTTTGCGGATATGTGGTGCCACCCAATAGCGGATGGCCGTGTTTTGGAGGCGGTAAGCCCCTCGTCGGAACCGGGTGACGAGGACTTGAGCGGAGTATCGAGGGCAGCGGCCGTACCCGTAGCCTCACCTCATGATCGCTGGCTCGCTGCCCTGGACATGCTCAAGGCCTACGACAGGGTCAACCGTCAACTGCTTTTACACGGCTGCGGACGCATGCTCCCCCACACAGAAACAGCCATGATAAGAGCATGCCTCCTGCCCATCACGGTCCGGACAAGAGACGACTGTACCTCTACGACAACGGAAATCCGCCTCGGTCTCACCCAAGGTTCCCCTCTCTCCCCACTCCTTTTCAATGTCTTTATTAATGGCCTTCCCGACGCCCGGACGGCCATCACGACCTCCCTCTCCCTCCCTCCTCCATGCAAACTATTCGCAGACGACGTCCTCCTCCACTCCCACGACCCTTCCCTCCTCCAGACTCTCCTCGACGAATGTCAACAGTGGGCATCGGCCAGACATATGAACTGGGCACCCAACAAGTGCATATTAATCTCCCAACACCCGGCCCACCCAGCACTACCACTCACAATCCATTCCTCGGCGATCCCTCTCTCCGACAAGGCCCCATACCTAGGAATGACAATCACCCCCCAGGGGATACACTCCGACGCGACCATCATCAGGGCACAACGTACCCTACAAGGCACCCGGTCCCTGTTACACACAACGCCCCTCACTACTGACATGACCCCCGCCCGCCCTGGCCACCTCCTCCACACCTTCATACGCAGCACGTACCTCTACGGAGCTATCCTGCTGCGCGACCTCGACGAGCTTTATCGCGCCGACCTCTCCATCCAGCGGCACCTCTTCGCATCCAACCTCCGCACGAGAGGTACATTCGACACCACCCACCTATCCCGTCTACGAGCCATCCTCCAAATCCCGGACCTCACCAGCCTCCTTCAACGACAAGCCTCAGACTTCCTCTCCACCCTTCAAGCTACCACCAAGACGGGCAAAGGCAACCAGAAGTCAACGGCGGCCTGCACAATACAAAACATCACAACCTATGGAGCCAACTCGGTTCTCCACAAAACCCTCACGTCCGCATCCCAGAAGCACCCATCCCACCTCTACACCACCGTCTGGAATACCCGTAACAGCCCCTATCCCGCCGCCAACGTCGCTTCTCACCCCGACACGCACTGGCCGTAACACAAATCGGAACATTCCCATCCTTCCTCACCTCCCCCATCCTCAAGGGGCACCCACGTCGCCTCGCCTTACGCTGGTTCCTACACTGGTTCCCACATCACCCAGTCCCTATGACAACTCCCCACAGAGCCGCTACCAGGACCATGGAACTCTTCCGGAACAACGCCATCACCGACAACCAACTCATACGACCACGGGACGCCAACATTGTACTATATTCTCATCGTTGGCAGCCATTACATTGCACCTCATTACTATCTCTAACCCAAAGGGCCGCTATGATACACACCTAGTCCAACGGAACAAGATTCCCCGCATGCATTACAGTATTTCACCTGCAAGATTACCCTGACAACATAGCCCACTAGAGGCGGCTTTTGTTCACCACACACCTCAGGAAATGACATTACTGTACATTCCAAACATACTAATGAACATGTGGCCTCACTTCAAGAAATGACATTACTTTCCAAATAATAAATTACCCAAAATTTTCCCCCCTTCCAAATAATAAATTACCTGTACCCAAAAATTCCCCCCTATACCCGTAATGTACAGTATTATGAATCCTCATACTGTAATGAAAAAGTACTGAAAGTACTGTAAGAATTATGCAGTACAGTACTTGCTTTCTCTAGCTAAAGATGTTTACCTTTGATCCTTGCTGTACCGTTGCCACTGTTGCAATCCCAGAAGACGACCGTCGACCACCGAGCAGCTCATCGCCGCTTTTCGTGTCACATTGCGAGTATACCTTTCGCTGGTCATTGAGCTGCTACCAGTTACTCTCAACTTACCCACTAAATCTTTCCTTTCGCGTTCCAGTGAGCATGCCGATTCCCAACCGAGCAGACCAAAATGCAACCGGGCTCAACATCACAGCTCAACCAACACTGGACTTGTCAGATCCTGTAGATATGGACATAGATGAGGAAATCCAACCTGCGTACCCACCTCAAACTTTACCAGCGAACCGTCTGAAGAAGAGAAAGCGGCTCGATGGGCAAAGCTCAGCCGCCAAAAGTATGACGATAAGAACAAGTTTGGTTTCACCCATCTTCAGAAAGAGGACATGCCTGCTGACCATTTGCGTAAGATAATGCGAGACCATGGCGATATGACATCCAAGAAGTTCCGCCGCGATAAGCGAGTTTACCTTGGGGCCCTCAAGTACATGCCTCACGCAGTCCTTAAGTTACTCGAGAATATGCCATGCCCTGGGAGCAGTACCGGATGTCAAAGTCTTATATCACGTCACTGGCGCCATAACCTTTGTCAATGAGGTACCAGGGTCATTGAGCCTGTCTTTCTGGCGCAATGGGGTGTCATGTGGATTATGATGCGACGCGAGAAGCGTGATCGAAAGCATTTCCGCCGCATGCGTCTTCCACCTTTTGATGACGAGGAACCTCCGTTGGATTACGCGGATAATGTTCTCGATGTCGAACCGCTTGAGGCGATTCAAATGGAGCTGGATGCTGAAGGTGAGGACGCGCCTGTTGCGAATGGTTTATGATCATAAGCCACTTGCCGATACCCCTTTTGTGAATGGTCCCAGTTATCGTTCCTATCGCCTTAACCTGCCTATTATGGCCACTCTCCATCGTCTGGCTTCACAGCTTCTCTCCGACATTGTTGACCCCAACTATTTCTACTTGTTCAATAAGGAGTCTTTCTTTACCACAAAGGCGCTCAATGTGGCGCTGCCTGGAGGACCAAAGTTCGAGCCTGTCGTCTACGATGATGCCACAACAAGAGCAATGGAGGATGACGACTGGAATGAGTTTAACGATATTAACAAGCTTATTGTTCGCAGACAGATCCGAACGGAGTATCGCGTTGCTTATCCGTATCTCTACAACAGTCTACCGCGGGGTGTGTCGCTCTCCGTGTATCATTCCCCAGCTGTCATGTATGTGAAACCTGAGGACCCAGATCTTCCACCGTACTACTATGATCCCATACTGAGCATTATCCCGCCAAGCAAGAAAAGGAAGAGGCAACCGACCCATACCTTTGTGATGGAATGGGTGGCTCAGGAGTTTTAAACGGGATGAATGTTGTTCACACAGATACCAGCGGAGAGGTCCCGTGGGAAGAGGATGACCCTGTCGAGGCATCAGATGCCGAAGATGAGGAGGACCTGCTAGACGACCCAGAAATGCCGGTTTCATTTGAGCCATTAGGGAAAGAGAGAGTTTGGAGAATGATCTCACTGCTGCTGGTATTGGGCTCTTCTGGGCTCCTCGCCCTTTCAGTGTCAGAAAAGGTCGTTGTCGGAGAACCATAGATGTTCCTCTCATCAACCCCTGGTATCGGAGCGCTGCCCTACCGATGTCCGCGTGAAAGTTCGTGTGTCGTACCAGAAACTGCTGAAGAACTTTGTCTACAATGAGCTGCATAGGCGCAGGCCGAAGGCTAGATCCCGAAAGAGCTTATTCAAGGCCTTGAGAAATACAAAGTTTTTCCAACAGACAGAGATGACTGGGTAGAGGCTGGCTTGCAAGTCTGCCGCCAAGGTCATAACATGCTCAATCTTCTGATTGCTCGGAAAGGATTAACTTATTTGCATCTTGACTACAACTTTAATCTTAAGCCAATCAAGACTCTTACTACGAAGGAAAGAAAGAAATCGAGACTGGGTAACAGCTTTCATCTTATTCGGGAGATTCTGCGACTCACGAAAATGATTGTTGACTGTCACGTGCAGTACCGCCTAGGAAACGTAGACGCATATCAACTGGCGGATGGACTGCAATTTACTTTAAACCATGTGGGTCAGCTAACGGGGATGTACCGGTACAAGTATAAGCTTATGAAGCAGGTTCGTCAGTGCAAGGACCTAAAACATGTCATTTACCATCGGTTCAACGCTGACCCGGTCGGGAAAGGGCCTGGATGTGGGATATGGGCTCCATCATGGCGTGTGTGGATGTTTTTCTGCGCGGAATCACGCCTTTGCTTGAAAGATGGCTTGGGAATCTTCTTGCTCGGCAATTTGAAGGTCGCAATACGCGTGGTGTCGCCAAGACGATCACTAAGCAACGAGTAGAGTCACATTTTGATCTTGAGCTCGGGCCCAAGTGATGAACGACATCATTGAAATGATGCCTCCAGGAATCGAAGTACCAAGGCAAGGACGATAGTTCAGCATCTATCGGAGGCTTGGCGATGTTGGAAGAGCAATACACCTTGGAAGGTACCTGGCCTCCCTGTTCCAGTTGAAAATATGATCATGCGATACGTAAAGTCTAAAGCAGATTGGTGGACAAATGTAGCACATTTCAATCGCGAGCGGATCCGCAGAGGAGCCACGGTGGACAAAACCATAGTGAAGAAAAATCAAGGTCGAATGGCTCGTTTATGGCTCAAAGCTGAACAGGAACGTCAGTATAATTACCTCAAGGACGGGCCGTACGTATCTATCGATGAGGGAGTGAAAATGTACACCGCTATGGTCCATTGGCTTGAGAGTCGACGCTTTGCTCCTATACCGTTCCCCCACTATCATACAAGCATGACACAAAGTTGCTGATCCTTGCGTTGGAGCGGTTGAAGGAACAGTACACTACTATCGGACGCCTGGACCAGTCGCAAAGAGAGGAGCTAGGATATGTCGAGCAGGCTTACGATAATCCTCATGAAACTCTGAGCAGGATTAAGAGGCACTTGCTCACTCAGAGATCATTCAAAGAGGTGACTGTAGACTTCATGGATAACTACGATCACTTGCTACCGGTGCATTATATCGACCCATTAGAGAAGATAACTGATGCATACTTGGATCAATATTTGTGGTATGAGGCTGACAAAAGGCGTTTGTTCCCAAATTGGATCAAGCCCGCAGATTCGGAGCCCCCACCTCTCCTCGTGTACAAGTGGGCTACCGGTATTAACAATCTTCAAAACATTTGGGACACATCTAATGGAGAATCTGTCGTAATGCTTCAGTCGTCACTTGATCAAATGTCGGAGAAGATCGATCATATGTTGCTAAACAGACTCCTGCGTTTGATCATGGACCACAACATGCTGATTACATCACGGCGAAGAATAACGTCACTGTCTCGTACAAGGACATGTCTCACACAAACTCATATGGGGTAGTCAGGGTTTACAGTTCTCCTCATTTGTTGTGCAATATCACGGTTTACTTCAGGACATTCTGCTCCTCGGCTTGCGGCGCGCTTCAGAGCTCGCTGGTCCCCCAACTATGCCGAATGACTGGCTAGCATTTGAGAATACCGCTGCCGAAGTAGCACACCCTATCCGTATGTACTCCCGATACGTCGACAAAATATACATGATACTGCGATTTGACGCGGAGGACTCAAAAGAACTTGTTCAACGGTATTTGACAGAGCATCCAGATCCGAACAATGAAAATGTCGTTGGCTACAAGAACAAACGTTGCTGGCCACGAGAGGCAAGAATGAGACTTATGAAGCATGACGTGAATCTCGGACGGGCTCTCTTTTGGGATATAAAGAACCGGATTCCTAGATCGGTAACGACAATCAATTGGGACGATGAGGCATCGTTTGTGTCTGTATACTCAGCAGACAACCCGAATTTGCTTTTTGACATGGCAGGCTTCGAGGTTCGCATATTACCCCGAATTCGCGAGAAAGGCCTAGGCTCAGGACTATCTGCAGAAGCCTCGAAGGGAGACGGAGTATGGATGTTACAAAACGATGACACAAAGGAGAGGACTGCTACAGCACATCTTCGTGTTAGTGATCAGAGTATTCATGGATTTGAAAATCGAGTCCGCCAGATTCTGATGTCCTCCGGATCTACTACATTCACCAAGGTTGCGAACAGATGGAATCAAGCATTAATCGGATTGATGACGTACTACAGAGAGGCAGTTGTGAATACTCAAGAGTTGCTTGATGTTCTTGTGAAAGCGGAGAATCGAATTCAGACAAGAATCAAGATTGGTCTGAATTCAAAAATGCCGTCCAGGTTTCCACCAGTCGTCTTTTATTGCCCGAAGGAGCTTGGTGGATTAGGGATGCTTTCCATGGGCCATGTCCTCATTCCGCAAGCGGACTTGCGTTATTCACGACAAACGGACGCCGGCGGCATAACGCACTTTCGCGCCGGAATGAGTGGCAGTAATGGGGATCAAATGATCCCCAATCTTTATCGATACATTCAACCATGGGAAGCCGAGTTTAATGACTCCCAGCGGGTTTGGGCGGAATATGCATTGAAGAGAGCGGAGGCAGTCGCCCAAAATCGGCGCTTGACTCTTGATGACCTTGAGGACAGTTGGGACAGGGGTATTCCAAGAATATCAACCCTCTTCACGAAAGACCGGCACACTCTAGCGTACGACAAAGGATGGCGAGTCAGACTGGAATTCAAAAAGTACATGCATACCCGGAATGATTTCTTTTGGTGGACTCATCAGAGGCACGATGGGAAGCTATGGGCCTTGAATAACTATCGCACTGACATGATCCAGGCCTTGGGAGGTGTTGAGGGTATTTTGGAGCATACTCTGTTCGCCGGTACGTTTTACCAAACTTGGGAAGGGTTGTTCTGGGAGAAGTCATCAGGATTTGAAGAATCAATGAAGTTTAAGAGATTGACAAATGCTCAGAGATCTGGTCTGAATCAGATTCCGAACAGAAGATTCACGCTTTGGTGGAGCCCCACTATCAATCGTTCCAATGTATACGTAGGCTTTCAAGTCCAGCTAGATCTGACCGGCTGCATGATGCACGGTAAGCTCCCTACGCTGAAGATTTCGCTCATTCAGATTTTCCGTGCCCATCTCTGGCAAAGATCCACGAATCCCTGACGATGGATATTGCACAGGTCCTCGACCAGGAGCTTGACTCGCTTGAGATCGAGACTGTGAAGAAGGAGACAATTCACCCGCGTAAGTCATACAAAATGAACTCGTCATGCGCAGACATTCTCTTAATTGCGGCGTATAAATGGCCTGTATCCAAACCATCTCTTCTTTCCTCCAACGTGTCGGCTGATAGTTTCGGGGCCGGGTCTGAAAATGGAACAACGACAAAGTACTGGATCGACATCCAGTTGCGATGGGGAGACTATGATTCACACGACTGCGAAAGATATGCAAGGTCCAAGTATCACGACTACGTTACGGATAATATGTCCATATATCCGAGCCCCACGGGTCTCTTGATAGCAATTGACCTTGCGTACAATCTATATGCTGGGTATGGCTGCTGGATCCCAGGCATGAAGCCACTAATGCAAAGGGCTCTCGCTAAGATCAATAAGGCCAACCCAGCGCTGTACATTCTGCGGGAGAGAGTGCGGAAAGCGTTGCAGCTGTACTCCTCTGAACCAACGGAGCCATATTTGAACAGCCAGAATTATGGGGAGTTGTTTGGAAACCAGGTTATCTGGTTTGTTGATGACACCAACGTATATCGGGTCACTATTCACAAAACTTTTGAAGGCAACTTGGTCACAAAACCTATCAACGGAGCGGTGTTCATTTTTAATCCGCGAACTGGTCAGCTGTACTTAAAGATCATTCATACCTCCGTGTGGCAAGGACAGAAACGTCTTTCACAGCTCGCAAAATGGAAGACAGCTGAGGAAACGGCGGCGTTGATCAGATCTCTGCCAAGCGAGGAGCAACCAAAACAGCTTATTGTTACCAGGAAAGGCATGCTTGATCCTCTTGAAACACATTGCCTTGACTTTCCGAACGTAGTAATCAAGGGCTCGGATTTGCACCTTCCCTTCCAGGCGCTTCTCAAAGTTGAGAAATTTGGTGACCTTATTTTGAAAGCCAAAGAACCGCAAATGGTTCTTTTCAATGTGTTTGATGATTGGCTTCGTTCCATATCTTCCTACACCGCCTTCTCTCGACTTATCCTCATCCTAAGGGCACTTCACGTGAACAAAGAGCGCACAGAGATAATTTTAAGACCTGATGTGAACGTTTCTACTGAGCCGCATCACATATGGCCGACGTTGTCGGATGAAGCTTGGCACGGTGTAGAAATTGCTCTGAAAGATCTGATTTTAGCGGATTATGGTAAGAAGAACAATGTTAACGTGGCAAGCCTGACAGACTCTGAAATTCGTGACATCATCCTCGGAGCAGAAATCGCGGCTCCAAGCGCGCAGCGTCAGCAGATGGCGGAGATCCAGAAGGCGGCAAAAGAACAAAGCCAGATGACAGCAGTAACCACGAAGACTAAAGATCGTCAGGGTAACGAAATGATTGTGACCACCACGTCCAACTACGAGCAGGAAGCGTTTGCCTCCCGGACGGAATGGCGCGTGCGAGCCATATCTGCGACGAACTTGCACCTTCGGACAAGACATATCTACGTGCCTACAGAGGGTGTAACGGACAACACGGGGTTGACCTATGTGATTCCCAAAAACATTCTTCGGAGAATGATTATTATTGCGGACTTGAGAACCCAAATTGGGGGCTATATATTTGGGGTTTCTCCTCCAGACAATGATAAAGTGAAGGAGATAAGATGCATTGTACTTCCTCCTCAGACTGGGTCTCACCAAAAGGTTAATTTGGCGGAGCAATTGTTGGACCATGAGTTGCTTGATGATCTGGAACCACTGGGTTGGATTCACACACAACCGAACGAACAGCCGCAACTGGCGCCGGTTGACGTGATTTGCACATCGCGAATAGTTTCGGACAACAAGAAGATATCACTAAGCACTGCCGTAGATGTCACAATATCTTTTACTCCTGGATCCTGCTCGCTTGGTGCTTACCGGCTGACTGAATCAGGTTAGAATGGGGGGAGTTGAATCGAGACATGGACGCTGTATCTTCCGTTCCTCCAGGGTACTCAAGTAGTCACTATGAAAAGGTGCCTCTTTTATTAAGTGACCAGTACCTGGGTTTCTTTATGGTTCCCGATGTGGGTTCATGGAATTACAACTTCATGGGGTTGAAATATGCTGCTCAAATGTCATACGGACTGCTGGTAGGTAATCCGAAAGAGTTTTATGATGAAAGCCATCGGCCTAAACACTTCCTTAACTTTGCCGGGGGTGGATCACCGGCAATGGAAGACGAGGAGCGCGAAGACTTTGAGATCCTTTTCATTAATTAAGAAACGAACGGTCGTTGTTGGCATGGTCGAGTCGGTGCTTTATTCGCTCTTGAAATGCAGAATGACGGCTATTGCATTAGTTCCGCTAGGTCATCGTAATTGAATATATGCAGGACGCAATGGGCTTGTCTGAATATTTGCACAAGAATGTACTGTACAGTAATGGAAAGCCCTGCTAGCTAGCCTCAAAATGTACAGCAAACGTACCTTATCGCGCCTCCACCGTCAAACGTCGGTCCATTCTTGTCAAAATAACAACCGCAGCTCAAATCAAAGCGGAACTATGAATGCGTAGCATACTGTATTTGGATTAGACGACAGGTGCAGCGCGTTCTCGAGTACTTCGAGAAACCAAGAGACGTCCTTTTCAGGAAACGTTGAATGATGAAAATGTGGAACATTGTGATTTCTGGTGCCCTGTAACTCTTAGAGCGCGACTACAACTCGAAATTTTGTATCTAGACACCTCGTTCAATAATCTCTGCTCACTAAGCAAAGTCCGTGAAAATCTTGCATGGCTGAACCCATGCCCAATCTAGACTCTCCATTGCGTGGCCAAAACGGCGATTGCGTCGCTTTTTGGTCTAGTTTCTACATCTCTCTGACCTCCGGCATCCGCAAAGCTGCTTCAGTATCACCATCCTATGCGCTACAAAGCCTGACATATTTTCACGTGTAGCGTACTTGAATAGCGTTGAGGTTGACTTTTTGAAGTAATACTGTTCAAAAACATTTCGTGAATTGAGTGAACTGAAGAGATTTCTCACCTGATACTGATTCGTGATGCGTGAAACGAGCGTTCCAGGGAACTGGAACAGCCGTAAATACAGCCTTTTGAGCCATATGTGCATTACGCACTGCCGTTTTAACATCCCTGAGAAGCACCTGCTTCTAGTAGAGGCCATCACATATCCATAATTGTTTGTCCGTATTGCAAAATGTGACATTTACTGCCTTCAAGGCCAGTATCTTAGTCTGTCAAAAGAAAATAAATGCTCTAGCATAACGTGGATCCTCATTTAAAGAGTGACCCACAGCCGCCCTACCAAACTGACTCATCTCTAAGTTGCAGGACACACTTTCATCAAGAAAAGTTCACAAAATGAACACACCGCGCAGACGCTTCTACGCATTAGCCCCGGATCCTTGGCGAGGAATACGTTTCTCACATTTCCATACAAGCTATTTGCGCAAACGTGACGTGATGCTGAGGCGGTACGCAACTATCTTGTTAGTTTTCATGGCTTCCTCGTTTTTAATATTGCTTTCCTCATCCAAAGAGAATACCTGATACTCGGAGATGCCTCGGTGTCAGAAAAATCACAAAGACAGGAAAAAGTACCGAACATAACATTTTCTCCAGGTGTATTGAGGGGCGGAGTTTCGTTGGTATCTGCATGTAAAGACAAACATGACTCTCCGCGTTACGATTCCGTCTTGGACAAGCGTCAAGTCGGTAAGCGAAATAATATTGGTTGATTGGTCTTCAACCCCGTCCCTTCGTTATGTGTTGGAGGAAATTGATAACCTTAACCCCAAACACCCACCCTTGTATGTCATTCATGTTGATAACCAAACGAGATGGCATCCATCAAGAGCGTTCAATTTAGGTATTCGAGCAGCGCATTTTTCGCAAGTCATGAAGGTAGACTGCGACCACAAAGTAAGAGAAGATTTCGTTGCTAACCACCCACTTCCAAAGGATGCATTTTTTGCAGGAAGTAGAAAACTAGAAAGAGGTTCCTTCGATGAAAACTTGAGAGGTACCATGTTTATTTCTAAGAAGGATTTCCTTCGTAATGGAGGATACGATGAAAGAATTCCAGATAATATGGGCGGACAGGAAGGATCTGCTCAAACGGCTTCAGCAAAACCATCTGAAGCGAATCGACATTGATTACGATACTCTGCTACAGACATCAGGAAGTTACCGTCAACGATTTTCGCAAAGGTTGAAAAACACAAGTGAAGAGATGAGACAAAAGTCAACTTAGAATTGCTAAGGAGCCTTCCAATTTGGACAGGTTACATGGCATGGAAATCGTTTACAATCAATGTGAATATAAGTGCTGTGTCGCATGATTTAATTCCCTCCCATTCTCATTCAAACGTATACTACAAGAATATTCAAGTTAGGAGCAATGTTCCCTCTTTAAGAACTCTCTTGAATCCAGATCAAATTGGAAAAAAGAGAGGGAAGTTTTGAACCAAGCTTTAAATTCAGAGTTTCAATTACCGAAAGGACTCCTTCGGGCAATGCCGTTTCCCATCAGAAAACAGCTTGTTCAGCGTCTGGGAGACAAAAAAAATGTCCACGATAGGGGCCGTATTCCGAGAGTCCTATTCCTTCATTGTGTGGGTAAGTTATTGAAGCGAATTCATTGCCTTGCGTCAGGACTATCATTTGCCGAACAAACAGGGTTTATACCAGTGCTTATTTGGCTCCCAGAGCCAGGAGGAACAGCAATGTCCTTGGCAACTTGTTTGAAGATATATCGTCTCTGATGGTAGTAGAGGCATTTGAAATCGAATGGTCACCATGGAAGTTCTTCGAAAGCTCAAATGAATCCTTTTCGAAAAGCTTATCGTTCCAAGATATGACGACTAATGCAAGTGGAACTATTCCCATTACTTCCAATAGCAAAATGGCGCTTCACAGATATATAACGGCCCGGGGCGCTTAATTCTGAATTAACGCGACACACAAGCGAACACGCTATGCAGCGGCAACTTCAGCAGTTCGAGATTTGTGGGATCAATCAAGCAAAGTTTACAAAAACTGGAAGATCGCGGCCTGTCATCGCCGTTGGATTTACACCCTTCAGAATTTGAACGATAAACAAGACAGAACGGGAGGTTTTCTTGGCAGAGATGAGAAAGCGTTACGATGAGTTCACCAATTGGGATGCGAGGGCTACTAAAGTCTATGTGATGGTTTCACAAGGATGGAGGGCTTTTTGCGGGATGAATTTAGCACTTTGATATTGGCGCCGAGGGCTGAGACGGATTGCGAACGGAAGGCAAGTGTTTGTGAAAAAACATTTTAACAAGAGTGTATGCATTGGCGAGACTGCTCGTTTTGGTATCCAGAGCTGGAAACAGATGCGGAAGGATGGGATTTCGTGTCTTTGGTTAGGATTCTTCGTGGACACTCATTCTCGTGGTGAGAAAAGAGCGAAGCTCGTGATGGGGATGGCGATTTGCTCCAAGTTGTTGCTTCTCTGGTTTGTATTTCACGCGCAGCAGTGGACAGTTCATTATCCAGGACTTTAACCGCAATACAGAGCAATACTAGAGTAGTACCGTACGTATTGCTTGAAGAGTTTCCGGGTTCTTCACGGCTGAAATGAGAACTGCCCGCTGGAAAAGTGTGAATCCAAAATCCTTTTGAAGAAATGCCTCCATTGCGGACCTATACGCAAAGCAGAAAACGTAGGAATCAGTAATATCTATTCGGGTTATCCTAAACATCAGTGACAATGCGATGGATTGATGAACAGAGATTTGAATACGTCTATTAGTATCGTTAGGACTAGCTTGAAAGCCACGCGATAGAATTTTCATTTTGGTGAAACTATGGCAACCCAAGAAATGGGGGAAGGTTTGGGTGTCTTACTCTTGGAAGATATACAGCATACCCAAGAAATTGAAACTTGACACATCAAATTGTAAACATCTTGCAATGCGGACCTCTAGCCCCCGTTTGAGACGCTAGCGGCCATCCAATAAATTCTATCTCCAGATATCGGCAAGGTATGTGCTCACGGACTGATTGCTGTACCGACACTATTTCTTATTGAAATCGTCTCAAACACAAGTCATCCAAAAAGATTGCCGCCTGAAGCTAGTTCACAGATGCATTCAAAAACCGTGAATGGTACAGTACAAGAGTAGTATCAGGATGTTGTAGTCGCACGTACCCAAATGCAATTTGTAGGACTGCTCTAGAAGAAAAAGTCCTGTACTTAATACATGACAAGTATTTTAG